>FR990020.1:7651490-8851700 GCA_905404135.1 Hesperia comma
TACTGTTGCTTTTACACATTGCATGGCTTTTGTGTGGACATTGGATACACATGCTCCTTATGGATGTGATGTAGTTGATGATGGGATGGACATCATCAGCTGTAACAATTGACATCATCAGCTGGAAAGAGGCTACATAATTGTACCCTTATACTGGTCAGAGGTACGAGGGCTATACTATAATGAGACTATAGAACTATGAACAATATTTACTAGATATCTGAACTGGGTTAGTTGATGATTGGATGGAGATCATCAGCTGTGATACTGCAATATTGCAAGTCTAATCGGAAAGAAGTTATCAGCTAAAGTTAACATCTTGAGGCCAATTGTATGTCATGAGTTATTGTAGAATCTTTAGAACTGGATTTAGATATAGAATTATGGTAGAGTGAACCATAAATTTTGTATTTGCATTAATTGAATTAAGTAACTGGATAGAAGTTACACGAATTAAATAATTATGGTGGATTGAACCATAAATTTTTGAATATGCTATTTTTGTACTAGAAGGCAGTACAAAATTGAGTAACTGGATGGAAGTTACACGAATGAAATAATTATGGTGGACTGAACCATAAATTTTTGTGTTTGCTTCTTTGTAACAGAAAGCAGTAGGTACAAAATTAAATAACTGGGTGGAAGTTACGCGATCAAATTAATGATAGTGGAGTTGTTGTTTTGGTACCAGATAGCAGTACAAAATAATGTAACGGGACTATAGATAACAGATTTAACTGATTGCGATAGACAGATGTTTTGCCACATAGAGGTATTGTCAGAATATGCCGTAGGAAATTGGAGGTCAGAATACTATGATCTCGAGCTCGATTGTAGAACGGAGCCATACTAACTTTAAAGCACCCTGTTGGGGGTTACCATGGGGTTGAAATAGTTAGGTGATGCAAATGAAAAGAACCGAGATAATTGTTAGAATAATGTTAACAAGCTGTTTACTTTGGTTTATTGTTGCAGCTTATCCTTTAATAGAAATTATGATGTTGTTGTTGTTGAATTATGCTATGCCACATAAATTTAGCTTTATGGTTACAATCAACCATGTGTTAAGTTAAGCGAGGTAAAAATGATGTTCTCTTCATTAACTCGGTCAGGTAGGCCGAGTGGTAAAAACGGTAGTTAGGGTTAAAAAAAAAAAAAAAAAAAAAAAATGTAACAAAGTTTTTGAAATCCACTCGCAGCTTGTAGCAGCAGTAGTCATTTTTGATGTTAAAGATTTTGAGTTTTGTTTTGGTTTGTAGTAATTGAAAATTGCGGATCGAGCAATTGTGATGGCGATCATAACGGAATGGAGCATCACCCAGGGACGGGTGATATGTCAGCGACGGCCGTGTCGAAGACTAAATCTATGATACTTGTTTGTTGCTATTTAGTCTGTGGTATGCGCGAATCGAAAGTGAATTGAGAATCTGTGACGAAACGTCAGGCAGTAGGTATGAGCTTGGGTAAGTTTGACAGAACCGGCGGTGACAGATGACGGGACGAAACGTCAGTCTAGTGCGAGCAGCGGGGCGATGATGGGAAATGTGCCGCGCCGGGTTCGGTCCAATTTACCTGTTTCGTAAACACAGGGTATCTGAATGAGAGTGACTGTGAAACGGTAGTTGAAAGTCCAACAGAGCTTCCCTATTCGTTATATATATATATATACATATATATATATATATAAATATATAAGATTTAACATCTCGATCACATCATTCGTTTAGGAAGTACGAAGGTACAGCAAACTGGGGTTAAAAAGAACGTAATCAACTAACTTTTAATGTAGACGTAAATAAAGATTCGTTTTTGTTCATATTAAATTTAAATATTTACATAAAGTGCCAACCCTGTCCTCATTCAAACTTCACCGTTTCTTTTAAAACCTTATTATTCCCTATTGAAACGGTCGGAGTTTTTATTCATACCTAGGACTTTCCTATTCGCCCACAATCCGTTCCTATTAATCCCAAAAGATAATACAAAATACTTCGACTCGGAAAAGTTTATTGTTTTTAAAAAATGCTAAGTATTTTGACTTACCTTTGTAATTACCACGTCTAATATGAGTTACTTTATGTTTTTAATAAAGTTTTATCACGTAAACACTGAAACTTTTTGAAATATCGTACAAGTTTTGAGACCAAAAAACCGCCACTGTTTGAATACCTGTCTTCAATGCGTAGGTAATTATGACCATTTGTTGCTAATTTCATTTTCGTTTGGTGGTGCCATTTACAAAAGTAGATATTCTACTACAAATTAAAAAACAAAATACCTATACCCTTTAGTAACGTTTCCGTTTGAATATCACGCATTGAATTACGTTTTCAGTTTCGTCCCTATTCAACCCGCAATCCCTATTCACCCCGTTTTACGGTATTCTACATTTCTGTAGCAACTAGGGTTGCCAACTTTTGTTACAATAATAAAAGTATATTTAGGTGTGAGAAGAGAAATAAACAGTATTTTATCTATAATTTATAGTTAATGTTTAAAATACATAATTTCCAAGTCCATTGTTGTATGAACGAACTTAATCGTTAGGGTAAAACGGGGTGAATAGAGATTGCGGGTTGAATAGAGACAAAACTGAAAACGTAATTCAATGCGTGATATTCAAAAGGAAACGTTATTAAAGTGTATATTATTAGAGTCTACAAATTAAAAAACAAAATATACCCTTTAGTAACGTTTCCTTTTGAATATCACGCATTGAATTACGTTTTCAGTTTTGTCTCTATTCAACCCGCAATCTCTATTCACCCCGTTTTACGGTACAGTACGCCCAACTTATCTCTGAAATGGCGAAAATTGGAACTAACGAAAAGTCATTCATAAGTACGTTGTGGTCATTCATCTGTCAGTTACTAGTGTGCAATGATTGGTCAATTGAATGTCAAATGCGTCCGACAGCGCCTCTTTCGTTTCAGTCTAAGTTGGGTTTACTATAAGCGCTAAATCGGTCGTCGGTTTTTTCGACAGATCAAAGGGTTTTTAGCGCCGTATTTAGTGCACTAAAGATAGAGCGAGACGACACGAATGTACGCTTACTATGTTTTAGGGGGAAACGGGACAGCGTGAAATTCGAAAATTTAATGATTGAATACGTCCTTAGGGCGACAGAAATGATTCAATCTTTTTCCTTGGAAATTGTTTACGGCTGCTGCTCAAGATGAGCGGGATTATAATCTGGCGATATCGCCATAATTAAAGAAATAAATAGTCATCTTAAGAGTTTTTTAATTTTTGTGCAAAGAATTGCACCGACAATCAAATGAAGCCGGGCTCCTCATTTTATTTAAAATGAAATTTTTATTCACATCACATTTGTCTATGTCCCTATTAAAAATCTTTTCTCTATGGCATTATTATAAGAAACGTTTAGGTATCTTTTAAAAATGGCGATATAAGCATTACAGTTTGAATCTCAGAGTAATGATGTTTTATCATTACTCTGAGGTTTGAATAGTAGGTAACTTTTCATTAGTACCTACCTACTTAAGAAAGGAATAACCTTCTTTATTTGGTAGGATTCTGTCACGACGTTTTGTTGCCAACATAACAATAAATTGTTTCTGCGAAAATGACTATTTAATCTTGAGCAGCAGCCGTAAACAATTTCTAAGGAAAAAGATTGAATCATTTCTGTCGAAATACAATGTTATACTTACTTTATTAGTAATAATAAATATTTCTTATGTAGGTATGTAAAGTTTTAAATAGTGAGGCTGGCAACTGGTAGGATAACAAAAGAATAGGTAAACTTTTTGTATTAAACAGTCTGAAAAAATGGTAATTTTGTTCTATGTCGTTTATATTACATTGTGTAAAAAGGAATAATAAAACCACAATAATTTTAACTATTTTAAGTCAATCTCACAGTATATGTACAGTCCGTTTTTGTTGGGGATCAATATAATCTGTGGTTGTGATAAGTAAAAAGGTTGGTAACACTGTGTGTGCCGGTTCTGTTCTGTTGGTATTGAAGTATCTTAACTTAAGTAATGCCGTGTAATGTGATGTGTTGTGAGTTTGTAAAATTAAAACTAAGTTCCTTCAACCACTGCGTTTATTTCTCTGCCGACCTAAAACCTCAACAGGTTATGGGCCCAGGGCACTAGCTACTGAAGGTACGACGTGTTATGTGAGTTGGAAGATTCAAGCGTCGTGAGCGTGAGCGTCGAGTTTCGTCAAGATGGATGCCGCTTGTTCACAAAACGGCGTTAATATAAAGTTATGTGAAGATAATTACTCTATATGGAAATATCAACTAGGAGTAATATTGCGATCTAGAGGATTGCTTTCCATAGTCGACGGCAGTCGTATAAAGCCGGAATTGTGTAGGAGTGACGATGGCAAGTCCATGACAAGCATAGCAAAATGGGAGGAGGACGATGCAAAGGCGCAAGAATTAATTGTGACAAGGGTCCAAGAAAAGGTGTTGGCACACTTATTGACGTGTAAAACTAGCAATGATATATGGGAGAAACTAAAAGTAATATATGAACCAAAATCTAGAGTGAGTGTTCACCTTATCCAGCAGCGATTTTTTAACTTAAAATTCGAAGAGCCGGTTGTTGATTTTATTTCAAAATTAGAGGATTTGCGTCACCAACTGGATGGCCTGCAGGAGAGGATGTCAGATAATGTGCTGATAACTAAAGTTTTAATGTCATTGCCGGATAAATACAAGCACTTTGTATCAGCATGGGAATCTGTTCCTGACAGCAGTCAAACTTTCCAAAATTTGGTTTCACGGTTACTTATTGAAGAGGAGAGGCATGGTAGCATAGATCCAGAATCTTCAGCTTTTATGGCAGCCCAGCGTCGTGAGTTTCGCAAAGGTGTTGGTGGTTTTAGAAGTGATAGTGCATTAAAGTGTTTTGAGTGTGGTGAAACAGATCATTTAAGAAATAACTGTAAACAGAGAAAGTGTTATTTTTGTCAGAAGCCAGGACATTTGATTAAGGACTGTAAGAGTTTAATAAAATCAAAACAATGTGAAAGTAGCAATGTTGAATATAAAAATGCTTTTGTTGTGTCGCCATTGGGACATGTTGGTATGGAGTTTATCTTAGATTCTGGGGCTAGTGAGCATATGACGTTCTGTAAAGACATATTGCAGGATTTCCAAACATTATCAGGTAGATATGTAACAGTGGGAGATGGCAAGCAATTGGAAGTTAGAGGGGTTGGAAATATTGATTTGATGGCTTTCAACGGGGATAAATACATACCTACATCTCTTAATGGTGTATTATTTGTACCTGACTTGAGTGTAAACTTGTTCTCATTAGTTTGTGCATTAGATAGAGGTTATATGATGATGTCAACAGATAAAGAGTGTAAATTTTTGAAAGATGGGAGGGTTGTAGCTTTAGCTGATCGTGTTGATAAAATGTACATTATGAAATTTAATATGTGTGATACTGCTTTAAGTACTTTATCAGAGTGGCATCAGCGTATGGCGCATCAAAATTATAAATATGTAAAGCAATGTTTGAATTCAAATAATGTTAAATATGAAGGACAGACTGAGCAATGTGAGTTTTGTATACAGGGGAAGCAGCATAAAAATACTTTTACAGCAAGCAATAATCCAGGTGTTTTGCTACATATGGATCTATGTGGTCCAATGACACCTGCATCATTGGGGGGTTCTTCATGTTTTCATAATGGAAATGATAAGAAAAACGGAGAACGAGCAACATGCTGCGGCCCGTCAAACGAAATTGAAATGTATGAAGATGTTGAAGAGGTTGAGGGTGGGGAACGGGTGGAGGAGTCACCAATGCAACAGGAACAAGAAATTGAGAGTGATATACAAGTGGAAGAGTCGCCAATGCGGCGGGAACCAGAGACTGAAAGTGAAGTGGGAGAATTGGAGATGTTGCAGGAATGTCTAGATGATGAGAGTTGTGTTTCGGAAATAGAGGAAAGAAGTGATCGGGTGGAGGGAAGGCGGTCTAAGAGACATATTAGGAAGTCTGCCTGGTTGGAGGATTATGATGCGGGTTTTGTTGCACAGATTGGAGGGCAGGTGTCGTTCAAGGATGCAGTGAGCGGTGAGGGTCCGGATCTTTGGTTGCAAGTGATTGGAAAGGAGTTGGAGGCATTAAGGAGGGGCAGCACTTGGGTTGAGACAAATTTACCAGAAGGCATTCGGCAGGTTGGCAGGGTTCTAAAGTTGGACAGGTCTTTGTATGGATTGGGGAGGAGTCCTGAAGGGTGGAGTCAAGAATTTAACATTTTCTTAGTTGCAGAAGGGTTTATCAGGAGCCGGAGTGACTGGTGTTTGTACTGTGGGGAAGAGGTAATGTTCTTTATCTTGATCTGCGTGGATGATGTTTTGTTGGTGTCAGAAGGTTGTGGGGAGGTTGATTGTGTGAAGGGAGGATTACAGGATGAATTTGGGATGAGGGATTTGCAAGAGGTTACTAGATGCTTGGGTGTAGATATAACAAAGTGGAGTGGTTTAAATAAGTAAATAAACATGATCGTGCATTAAGCGTGCGTGAGTGAGTGTGCGTGTTTATGTGTGTGTGTGTGTGTGTGTGTGTGTGCGCGTGCGCGCGCCTGTGAGTGTGTGTGTGTTTTCTTTTTGTAAGTTTACAATGTGTGTTTTTATAGCTTAAGTATCTATTCTATGTTGTTAGGAACATAGCTCTTTAGTAAGGTTTTTGGGTGTACTGTGTCATGGGCAAGTAGCAAACAACAATGTATAGCACTCTCTTTAACTGAATCTGAGTTCGTAGCGCTAGCTAAAGGTGTATCTGAGGCATTGTGGATTAGAAATTTGATGAGAGAAATTGGAATAAAATGTGATAATATATTCATGTTAGTAAAAATCCTGAGAACCAAAAAGGCTTAAACATATTGATTTGAAGTACCATTTTGTGAGAGATAAAGTAGAACAAAATATTGTAAAGCTAAAGTATATATATCCACTGATGATCAGTTGGCAGTTTTTTTTGTATTAAACCTTTGAGTTATGCTAAATTTGTGAAATGTAGACTTGGTTTGTATCTAACATAATACAATGTCTTGCTGTTTATTTTTTTTTAATTTTATGTTTTTTGTTAAAGTATAAGAAAAAGCTAATTTCATTAAAAGGTTATTATTCACGTTTATATTGAGGGAGGGTGTTGGGGATCAATATAATCTGTGGTTGTGATAAGTAAAAAGGTTGGTAACACTGTGTGTGCCGGTTCTGTTCTGTTGGTATTGAAGTATCTTAACTTAAGTAATGCCGTGTAATGTGATGTGTTGTGAGTTTGTAAAATTAAAACTAAGTTCCTTCAACCACTGCGTTTATTTCTCTGCCGACCTAAAACCTCAACAGTTTTTTTAGAATAGAGTTAACTACAAAACAAATCACTGAGTTTCCGAAACATCAAATTTCCACAATGTTACACACGTGAAACAACTTACAAACAATTTAATCGGTTCACTCGGTATATCGCACTGTGTTTTACACCAAAAACTGATTTTAAATCACAATAATAATGAATAAATTTCATACATTGTGCAAATCCATCAACTTCACTTTTCACAGATCGACGGCCGCAAAGAACATAAAGACATCTGCAATTTTGCCAAAATCGTTTTTTTGCATATTTCAACTCAGAATTCTTTGTTCTATCTTGTGATATTTTTTTTTCTCGAAAAATGTTGTTTTTTACACCAATTTTTCAACGTACAAAAAGACATCTGCACTACTTATTTAAAATTCGACAAAGTACAAACGGACATATACCATTTGTCCTTGTGTACGTCGCGCAATGCGGCGGGCCAGCTGTCCTTACGAAAATAACCTGCGAAGTCTCGAGGCTCTTCAGCAAGAAAAAATGTCTGATGATGACTGCTTGCAATTGGAATAATAAAATAATTGAAAATTGAATCCGGAAGTAACATTCAACCAAGCCACAAATGTAAAAAATATTTATACCTTTTTTTCCTATCTTTGTTGGTATGTTTGTTACCCCATAACTTCGTGTTGGCTTAACCGATTTTAATGATTCTTTATTTCCTTGAAAACTGGTACTTTTTTTGAGGTCTCATATAAATTTGAGCGACATCTGATGAGTAATTTTGAATTTACTTGAATAATGTGTAAGGATTTTTGAAAGTGTGTATTTATGGTTTTTTCCTAATAACTTTTTATTGAGTGTTCAGATTTTTATGATTCTCTTTTTATTTGAAAGCTGGTATTTGCATTGTGGTCTCATATAAGTTTAAGCGGCATCTGACCAATGGTTTTTGAATTATCCTTAATAATTTTTATATATGTATGTTACCTCATATCTTACTACTTAGAGTTCCGATTTTAATCATTCTTCTTTTAATCAAAAGCTGAGGCTTTAGGTTAGGTCCCGTAAAAATTTGAGTTTCGTCAAACGAGTAGTTATTGAGTTACTTATGATACTGATACAAAGATGATGATTATGATACAAAGTACTGTTAAAATATAATTATTATTAGTAGTTATTTCTTTGAAATTATAATGTTTAGTTACTTTATATTACAAATACAATTATTAACAAGAATCACAAAACTTTTTTTTTATAAGACACCCTAAAACTCAAAATAGTTTAGGTATATCTGCAATTATCCAATAGCTTCAACGTAAGAATGCCGAAGTAATGTGAGACAACTACAGTATTTTAGTGACAATAATAATTATATTTGTTGTTTTGATGAAATTGGTTTTATATGATCAATAAAAATAAAAATCAATCATTAAATTAATAAAATAGTTACAGAATAAATAATTATCAGGTCCCAAGTAGAAACGAATATATGGCAGTTGACTCAATTTGCTTGTTTTCTTGATCGAAGTAGAAAAAGATATCTGCCGTAATTTTAAAAATTAAAGAATTATTAATAATTTACCTATACCAAATAATAGTTAATATTGTAATAATTAACTATTCCAAAATCGACGAAGATATCTTTGTAATTGTAGAAGTTATACCATTTTTGAACTAAAAACGCTCTCCTGAAAACTAACGTTTTTGTAGATGACCGTTTGTTCTTTGCGGCCGTCGAGATGAATAATTTCAACCATGGATGTAGAAAGTCAAGATGGGTCCGTAGGCGCACGACGAGTGGTCAACATTAGGTTGTGTGATTGAGTGATTGATCAAGTCAGTCTGTTCATCTGTTGTAGACAGCAGCGAGTTACACATCTTCCTTACGCAAAATTGATTTCAGTAATTACGTCCGCAAATGTAGAAAATAGGGCTTCCTGTGCCTTCAAAAATATTCTTTCAATTCAAGAAACACAAATAAAGTCCAAAGGAATCACATTTCATTATGTAAACATTGAATTGTAAATTATTTTCACTATTTCTAAAATAATAACTTTATTAAAATGGCGCGTGACATATGTAAGAGTGACAGAGACAGCACGACTAAAACTTCCAAACGCGGAAGCGAGATATCCCTATGTAATCTGTTCGTTTTCAAATATAGTAACAAAATTCCATTGCGCCAACTTCACGCACAAACCGATTCAATCTCAGAGTAATGATTTCAATTCAAAATTGGATTGTTACAATTTGACACACATTCGAACGTGCAAGGCCGGTCTATATTATGGATGTCTATGATTTCAACATGCATTTCAACAAAAACTTGACATGTTTGACATTTTTTCGATAATTGCCACCAAATTATCTCTGAAATGGCAAAAATTGGAACTAACGCCACCATGTTAAAAAGTCATTCATAAGTACGTTTTGGCCATTCATTAGTCAGTTACTACCTCTCGATGATTGGTCCAATGCTTCCGACAGCGCCTCTCTTCATTTCAAGGTGAAGTTGGTTTTACTGTACATGTGTAATGTCAGTGTCTTATTGACTACTATGACTTTGACAATTAGTTTAGAATAGAGTTAACTACAAAACAAATATGGCATTTGTTTTGTAGTTAACTCTATTCTAAAAAAACGGACTATATATCTATGATGACAGAAAAAATAATTCATAAATATTGTAATGTGTACATTATTTTCTTTGTTTTAAGTATTTCTTGATTAGATGTTTTTTTGTAGGTTAGTAAATGTAATTATTTATTTTATCCCATATTTCACTTGTTTTTGGCTGAGTGTAAATACACCAACGCCATATCCAAAAAAAAAAATTATTATCTATCATAAAAAGTATTCACCGGAATGCGAACAACACAAATACCACTTTTTAATAATTTCATTCATTTTGAGATTTGTGGCCGTAATTATGCTCCCAGCAAATATAAATATCCAGACATAATTTTCAACAAACACAACAAACGTGTAATTAAAATAATAGACCATCTTTTTAATGATTTCACTAGTAAATTACACGTGAAAACTTTTCGATAACGTGGTCCCTGAGTTTTCGCAAGTTAAATATTCGAACTGTCAAATATGCCACTCGTACCTACTCGCGCAATGTTCGAGAAACCATACGTAAACGTGACGTTAACCACTGACAGTTAACTTTACTTTCGTAAACGTGATCGCGTAAACTCGTACTCGCTATTTTGATTCCTTCACGTTTCCACTAGATGTCTCTGCTTCGATCCTATACAAATTTTAGTTTACCTACGTACGTACGTACATACTTTGGTTTCCTAGGAAAGCGGTGCCGTCATGTAGCGGCCGTAATACAGCGGTGAATGACGTCACTAGAACGTTGTCTATGTAGCACACAGAGCGTACCTCGAATAAAAAGAGACGAAATCTTTAGTGATCACCTTTCTCTTTCTGGCTCATCGGGATCGGAGAGAGATAGGTAATTACCGTTATCGTTGTTTCTCTTTCTAACCGGGGGCGATTGCACTGTACGGGCAGCCGTATGGCTCACCCACTCTATTGTAATATCTCTATGGGTAGAACGCATTGATTTATATCCTATCTCTATGGTAGAACGCAACATCTGTCATGAGTTTATCATTACTCTGAGGTCATGAGTATTTTGTTGTTATGTCTCTGTCACAATAATTATTATTATTGTTCCTTGATTATTATTGTCAAATTGTTAACTTAAGTAACATAACCCCAAGAATTCAAAATAAGATTCCAAAGTTAACTTGCAATAAATAATTTAAACAGTAATTAATAAATTCTTGGCTAGCAGTCGGTTTTAAAAATGAATATTATATTTAGAAACCTAAGAATATCAGATCACTTTATAAATCAAGTCTCCAATTTACATACCTCATCGACTTCGTTAGCATGGGCTAAAGCAGGAATCCCTTTTAAATTTCTACAAAATAATAAAATAATATATCCTCCTCAAGAAAATGGTGAAGAACGCAGACCTGCTGTAAGTATTAAATGAATAAAACAAGCTCTAGAAAAATGTAGACAATTTAAAGGTTAAAACTATTGAACCTCTGAACCAATTTGTCATAAACTAGTTATTCAATTAAAAACATTATTATTTTTCAGTTTGTATGCCATCAAAAAACTAATATAAAATATAGCCCAGAAAAACTATGGTATATAGCATGCTTCGTTAGGGGCATGACTGTAGATGAAGCAGTCAAACAACTAAGTTTTTTGAGCAAGAAAGGGGCTGGTTTTGTTAAAGATGCGATTTTAGAGGCACAAGAAATTGCTGTGAAACAACATAATGTCGAGTTCAAAAGCAATTTATGGATATGTAAGTAAATGTTACAGTATGAATAAAAATATTATTATAAAAACAAAAAACCTGACTGCTTACAAAAGAAGTCAAAAGAAAAGAACAAGTGTCACAATATCAACATAAAATACTTCTTGGTGCTGCAGGCGGGGACAAACAAAACTGTTACCTTCAGGTAAAAAAAGATTTATCACAAGTACTACGTTTGTCCCCGCCTGCAGCACCATGAAGTATTTTATGTTTATATTGTGACACTTGTTTTTTTCTTTTGAGTTCTTTTGTAAGCAGTCGGGTTTTTTGTTTTTATAATAATATTTTTATTTCAGACTTTTTAGTGGGTTCGCCGAAAAATTCTACTTTTTGGGATGGTTTTTGACAATTTGTGTTAAAACGTGTGCCTAAACGTTACATGACATATATATATAAATATTTGAAAAGGTCTTTTCACAATCTTTCCTTTGATACCCATATTGCTAAGATAAGAAAAAACTCAAGATTATCCCCTCTTTTTCTTCCACTTACGGGTGCCATTTTGAAAATTCATATAGCCTGTGACACTTCCACAGTTCTGACGAATTCAACGATATCTCATATGTCGAAATCCGTTCAACCGTTTGGGCTGTGGGGCCTCACAAATAAATGGACATACATACATACATACATACACTCGAAAAACATAACCCTCCTTCTGATGCAGTCGGGTAAAAATAAATGAATACTCAATTAGGTTGTGATAATGAGACATCACAAACACTATATAGGTATTCATGTAATAAACTAATAACACTACCTACACAATAGGATTCCCTTGTAAATGGAGTATATGACACAAGACTATAACATAAATGTAGATTTAAGCTCATCATTCAAATTTCTGTCTTCTTGGGAATTTAACCCAGAACCCTTTGTAAACTGTAAAGCGATCTAGTAATGTAACTGTCAATGGGCCAAGTGAGTCATCACATATTATGAGTGGTTAAACTTCGAATCAAACTCCGCATATCTCAGTCTTGTGTTATTACCAACTAGACTTTGGTTTGGTGATTCATTTAAGGTCACATGTGAATACAAGGTTCTGTTTCATTGCAATTTGTGTAGTTAAAACTATATTTTACCTTGATTTTTGTTTCTAAGTACTGAACATTTATTGTTTTAGCACAATCATTTTCTGGAAAAGGAATGGTGTTTAAAGGTATGAGAAGACATGCTCGAGGCAGGTTGGGAGAGGTTCGCTATCAGTACTCTCATTACTTTGTGACTCTTGAGGAAGGAAAGCCACCCAAGGAATATTACAAAACAAATCAGCTTACACCTCAACAACAGCTAGAAGCTTGGATAGAACAAATGAGGAAGAGAAAAATTATTAATTCATATTAATTAACATTATATTTTATTTGTTTTCTTGTGTGTAGTATACTATAGTAATAAATACTTATTTTAAAGTTATACTCTAGCACAACAATAAAATCAAATTACACCCCTTTCTAGCAATGTTAACACAGAAAGTGCTTTGGCTGTTTAATATCACTTGGGTAAGATAAGTAAGATTAAGATTGCCCAGACCCTATTATCACACTTTGTTTTGTTGTTCTCATTCTGATCAGAAACTCTCAAATGAACTTGTAAACTTTCAATTAAATAAGCCGAACTCGGAATTCATAGTCTGAGCTGGAAGCATTGTCAATTTTTATTAAATGGAACTAGCTGTGCCCGTGGCTCCGCCCGCGTGGAACTCAGTGTGTCACAAAATTTTTCCTGCGTGAATCCCGACCCCGCGAGATTTCTAAGATAAATAGTAGACTATATATTACTCCACACATAAGAGTAGTTGATTTTTACTATATGTCTAGTCACACCGTACAAAAATCCGTTCTGAAGATCTTGAGAAAATCGATAAAAAAACTTAAGATATAAATATAGAGGTTTTTTATTCTAAAGTTCAAGCAGTGGAGCGCATGAGTTTAGATTTTTACAAAAATTTTAATTTGTTTTGTACTTGTTATTGTATAGATAGAGATACATAGATATAAATATATTGATATTAATGAGTCCGCGACTTCATTCGCTCCTATGAGATTTTCCCGCGTAAACCCAGATCCGATGAGGTCAGGAACAAAGTGTAGCCTAAGTAAGTATATACTTACTTAATGCTCCATAACCTCCTCTACCTCCCACTGAAAGTCCCATAAACATCTGAACCCTGACCTCGTTCGGCTCGTTCCCGCATATGAGATTTTCCCGCATTAGGGCGCTTTTAGTGTTATGCGGATTTGCTCACGCACGCGGGATTGGCCCGCATGCGTGAAATTTCACGCTGCGGATCATACGCAGTTTAAGTTTCAGTCTTCTGCGGGTTGCGTAGACGATTAGTACAATACGGTGCGTGCGCCCCTCCGACACTAAAATGGGCAGTAAAGTTGTAGGGACGCTCACGCATGCGGATGCCCCGCTGCGGGATGACGCCCCGCACAGCGCCCCGCGTGCGTTTATCACGCTTTATAGTAAATTCATATTATATGAAATTGTTCTTTGCGGGTGCTACGCATGCGGGCCAATCCCGCGTGCGTGAGCAAATCCGCATGACACTAAAAGCGCCCTTAATCCTGATCCTGCGGGAATTCCGGGATAAGAAGTAGCCTGTACATTGCTCCACAACTTCCTCTATCTCCCAGTGAAAGTCCCATAAAAATCTAAGCTCGCAATTTGGCACATAGGAGTTTTTCCCATATGAATCCTGATCCCGCGGAGATTCCAGGATAAAAAGTAGCCTAAGTATATGTTGCTCCAAAACCTCCTCTATCTCCCATTGAAAGTCTCATAAACATCTGAACCCCCGACCTCGTTACTGCATAGGTATGAGGTTTTCCCGCGTTAATCCTGGTCCTGCGGGAATTCCGGGATAAAAAGTAGCCTGGACATTGCTCCACAACTTCCTCTATCTCCCAGTGAAAGTCCCCTATAAACCTAAGCTTGCGACTTGGTGCATAGCAGTTTTCCCCACGTGAATCCTGATACCGCGGGAATTCCGGGATAAAAAGTATCCTATGTGTTACTTCACAACTTCCTTTACCTCCGAGTGAAAGTCCCATAAAAATCTAAGGTCGTGACTTGGTGCATAGGAGTTTTTCCCACGTGAATCCTGATCACGCAAGAATTCCGGGATAAAAGTAGCCTTTGTGTTGCTCCAGAACCTCCTCTATCTCCCAATAAATAAGCCCGCCTTTTCGTGCATAGGAGTTTTTCCCGCGTGAATCCCTGATCCCACTGGAATTTCGGGATAAAAAGTAGCTTATGTGTTGCTCCACAACCTCCTCTATCTCTCAGTGAAAGTTCCATAAAAATATAAGCCCGCGACTTCGCCCATAGGAGTTTTTTCCGCGTGAATCCTGATCTCGTGGGAATTCCGGGATAAAAAATAGCCTAAATGTTGCTCAGGAATCTCCGCTATCTTCTAGTGAAAGTCCCATAAAAATCTGTTCAGCCGATCCGGAGATTAGCGCGCGCAAACAGACAAACTTTTTTTAATAAAAAAAAAATTTTAGATTCATGTTCTATAACTGTCTCATAACCCCCCTCAATATTTTGTTTCGTCAATTTCATAAAGTTCGCCAAGTGCGAGTCGGACTCGCGCATGAAAGGTTCCATACCATTATGTATAAAAACGCCAAAAAATCTGGTCCGTTGTATGAAAGCCTCACTTAAATATGTAATTGTTTTATTGTAGACACATATACCCACAACGCCATCTCTTGGACCGAAACGTATTACGTAACTAACTATCGCTGATGCGCCGATTATATCGGCGTCCACTTAAATATTTATTTTGAGTTTATTCTGTTTTTTAGTATTTGTTGTTGTAGCGGCAACAGAAATACATCATCTGTGAAAATTGCAACTGTGTAAAGCTATTTCGGTTCATGAGATAGGTACCTACAGCCTGGTGACAGACGGACGGACGGACAGCGAAGTCTCAGTAATAGGGTCCCGTTTTACCCTTTGGGTACGGAACCCTAAAAAAAGCAGACACGACTTTTCTAAACTCTTATTATATAAATATTCCAATGTTCCCTGCTTCTTTTGCCAAAGGTGATGGTGATGAATAGAAAACCCACAATAACAGTAGGGTAAAATCATGTGTGTGATGTTAGGGCGCTTTCAATTTAGACGCTTCGTGTCGTACGGCTGCCGCGCTTTTCTCGTTGCGGGTGTGGTACCTATGCGGTACGTGGACCCCGCACTGCTGCACTTTGTATGAAAACAGACGACCGCCCGTGCGTAGTACGACAACCGCAACGAGAAACGCGTGGCAGCCGTACGACACGAAGCAACCCAATTGGAAGAGCCCTTACAGCAGTTAGTTAGCACCAGTCATGGCGAAAGCCAATAAATAATTGCTTAAAACAAATTTATAGTCAGTTAAAATTAGTTTGTAAGCAACTTACGGATTTTAAATGTTCGCAGTTAAATCTGCAATGAACTTTAATCACAGGGGCTGAAGCTGGCACTTGTGTGGGATGCCATTAAAAGGAATTCAAACGAAATAGTAAGTACCTTATCATTATAAGACAAACAAATAGACAAGCCACCCGCTTGTAAGTATCCAGTTGTCCACTGTTACCCATAGAAATCAGCAATACCGAAGACATCGATGAGTTAAGGACTGAGCAGTACATTATAACAACCCGGCAACAGACCAACTAAAACAAAAGCATTCGATTCTTTGCTTTGGTTCGAAGTTGGTTAGGAGAGGTTGTTGGCGAATAGTACATTTTTCAAGTATACAACTGTTTGAACCAAGAAATAAAGATCATAATCGAATGCTTTCATTTTAGTTGGTTCGTTGCCGCGTCATTGTAATGTGCGCAATGCTGTGCAGCCGCAAAATGGTGCAGCCGTTCCGACACGAAACGCATAAATTGAAAGAGCCCTTATAGATATAGACAGATAATTACCATTCTTAGTAAAACACATTTTATTAAAATAGTTTAATATTCCATTTACCTAATATACTTAGTAAATTAAAAACATTATCTTACTTATTATGACTTTCTCAAAAGAGAATTAAATTTATGATAATTATTTTAAAATAAGTACAAACCTAGGCATTTGAATAAAGATGCACATAATTTATTATAATTATACTACGAAAATAAATTTCATATACGACGTTAATCATATTATGTATGTTTGTTTGCATTAAAATTACATTTAATTTATAGGTAGGTACATATTGTATTAAATGCCACGAAAAAAATAATATATACACCATCTAAGAAAATAAAGGTCTGCGCATTTATAAAAGATAGGTACTAGCTGTCCTAGCGAACTTTGTACCGACCCCCAAACTATTATTTTGTATTTATTAACACTAAATTGAAAAAAAAAATAGAATACTGTCGTGACAAAAAACCAAGCAATACCTATATCGAATTTAACAACGAATTAAACACAATTTGCAAGTTATTGATTCTTTTCAATATTAAGTCCAAGTTAGTAACACGTACTTAGGTGTAACCACCTGTGTCCGCCACAATTTTTCTGCCGGCAACCTTGGGTGTGTCCAATGGTTTATTATTCAATACATGATATGCCTATCATATTAAGATGTAGGTATATTACAATTACATACATCATAAAATACTTAAACACTTAAAGAAGATCTCGTTTCTGATTTTTTCGGTACATAGCCATACAAAAATATGGAACTTATTACTAATATTGTGCCCAATACGAATTGTAAAGTCAATGTGAAGTAAAATATATAAAGTGACGCAATACACGATATTATTATCGCAACTGAGGTAGCGAATCCTTTCAAAATATTATCAGCATATTTGACCACAACTGCTACTATGAGTCCACCGGCGGCTTGAAGAACTACCAAATACCAGACAAATCCATCAAATCCTACCAACAAATCTGCAATTGCACCTTTACTTTCAATTAGATAAGTGCTTATCCCAAACGGTATAGAAAGTAAACTTAGCTGCACATTTCTCATCCAAACCTGAAATATAAATTACAATAACTCATGTAGATATTACTCAATATCATCATCATAATATTATATAGTAGCAAGGCAGAAACATCAAAATAGCAATAAATTTAGATTCATGCTTTCACTGAATTGACTCTACGGGCAATATTTAAAAAAATACGATCCATTTAATGATATAAGCTTAGAGATATAAGTAAATTTTGTTTTACATCGATAAACGAGTAGTTGAACCATCTAATAGTACCTACATAAGAAAGTAAGATTAAGACTTTTACAACCAAGCTGTGATTAAAATTGTGGTGAATTAGGCACGCTTGCGTCAATAGTTGTAAGCTCAGAAATTACATTGATAAGTTAGTAGGTAAGTATAAAACCGATGGCGGCGTGGCGGCGGCGTTAAAGTTTAATCTTGGCTACCATGATTTATGCGAACGAATTATTATATTAAATTCGTGTAATTGGCGATTACTTTTAACCTTGAAAAAATTGTTATGTTTATTAACTCATAACGTTGCACTGAGTGAACCGATTTTGATAATTAATTTATTATTCTTATAAATTTGAGCGACATCTGGTGAGTAATATTTAAGTTATCTGTAGGTAATTGTCGATGTTGAAGTCGGGTTTTTTGTTAAAAGTTATAAACATAAACACCTTTAATGCTTCCCTTAAATTACATACCTACAATAAGATTTATATTTTGATATTTTGAAATTAAAAACCTTTCGTTCATAATTTCCATTTCCACTATGAATTTGGTTTCTTTCTAGATAGACGTAAGCGCCAAATGACGTCAAACATACGATATAGCGGCGTTCACGCCTTTCTAACAATGAAATTGTTCAATTTAAATTTAAAAAGTTGGCCAAATAATATGAAAAGCAATGTTGGTTTAAAAACAAAATAAAATTATAAAAATTGCTGTTGTAAATTAAAACAAGATTATTTTTCGAATTAAAAGAGAAGCAAGGACAGGATAAGTACAAAACATACTCACAGAAATATCAGACTCTTTTAATACTTTTTCAAAATAAATTCCTGCAAAACCAGATATAAAACAAGCTGCTACGGCCGAACCAAATCCTAGCAATCTGGATTGTGTTGGCAGTTTTGATGGGTCTAAACTCTCTGCCTTTTTTTCCGTAGTTGACGCCAACTGAACCAAAGCCACTCCTGCAGCCAGGAGTCCCAGAGCAATCCACTGCCATTTCTTCAATCTCCTTTTCAATACAATTACAGCAAAGATAGCTGTTGTGAGCAATTTTAGTTGGTATGTCACCTGAAATATTTTGCAAATGTTAAAACTTGAAATAAAATAAAAAATATGCATGAAAGCACAGAACATTGTTTCTATATTCTATAAACTTTGGCTGACTTAAAATAAAATATGTAATATAATTTACTTCCTTCTATTATTAATCATTCAATAGGTATTTAAATATGTTATTTGGTGCTGTGAAACATAAAAATACTGAACTGTTGATAGCTTTGTATTTGATTCAGTATCTTTTATGTCTCAAATCAGTGAAAACCATTGATGTAAAACAATAAAATGATTAATAAGTTTTCAGAGCTCAATAAAACAAGTGTAAAATACATCATTATGAGCTATTTAGATCTTAAACAGATGGATTATTAGTTGACATGGAAACTGATAAATTAATGCTATTTTTTATTAAATTATTTTTTACTTGTTGCACCTTACATAATTATCTTTTATTTTTAATAGAATTATGATATTAGTGTAGACATTGGACTTTATTTATAACATTTGTGTGAGTGTATATTTTGCTCATGGACTATATTGAGCTAGTTTTTAATTATCTTTATATATATTATAATTTTAATACCTGATAAGTAGCTGCATCAAGATTTGATGTTGACACATACAATAAATTGTTTTGTATCACATACAAAAATGACGGAATACACACTCTGAGGGTATCCTTAATGTTCAAAACAACTGTGGCATACATAGCATTCAAGCCTTTTTTTACACTGCCTGATTCATTTATAACCAGGCCAACACATATGAAGAACTTCACTACTTCTGCCATAAGCACAGCTGAAAATCACACAGAAGATGTAATACAAAATATGATAATAAACTTATTATACATCATAGTGCAATAATCTCATAGTTAAAGAGTGTTTTTTTCCTGACAACCTTAGGGTAATAAGTACAAATCATGATTATGTAATATATTTTTATATACTGATTTAAAAGCTATTTTCTCTTGACTTAAAGACAGTAACAGCAATGGGGGCAATCTGCCTCATTCTTTACAATTACCATTAAAAATGAAGAAGCAAAGAGTGACTTCCATACAGGTAGGATATTTAGAAACTGGACATACCATACAGTTACTATGTGTCTGGTGTAAGATATCATGGAAAATCAGTTTTAAAACTCTTGTATGTTGTAAAAAATCTTCATCTTACCAGCAGATCTTGAGAACATAACAACATTTCTTCGTCTCGCATAACTCATGCTGAGACCCAAAGCAGCATTTTGTACAGTCAATACACACAGGCTCACATATTTTATGTAACCTACATGGAAATAAATTAAATATTAATGGTGCTAATAACATTTGATAATTTTTAATGGGCAAAACAAATTAACTTAATCTCTAACAATTTATAAGATAGAGGATAACGAATATCATATCAGTTAACTATTTTTTGTATAATAATGGGTATGGCTGATAATTTAATACAGATTTGTAATCTAGTGCATATTTTAGCTTTATCTAGTGCATATTTAATCTAGTGCTTAATCTAGTGCATATTTAATGTAATACATTAAATTTAAATAATTATATTAATTAGAATAATATAACATACCAAGTTTTGTCCGCTTTGATGGCAAGTATGTCTGTGACCGCTTATCAGCATCCATATTTTCAACTTGTAATTGTAATGGAATATTAGGTACTATGTCTGGTTCTTCCTCCTCAGATTGAACTTCCTTAATAGCCGGTTCCTTGGCAGAATCTTCCTTATGATCTATTGACATTTTAGGAACTACAAATTAAAAAAAATACCGCTGTATCCTTCGTAAACTTTTATACATTATATTATTGCAAATCGATTAGAGAAATTCAATGTCATAAAAATATTAATAAATTAATGTTACTGATTTGATTACCTGTTTAAATAAAAACTATTCATTTGCGGAGCATTGCAGGTTGCCGGTTAGTTAAATTATGTTTTTGTTTTATTAAAATAACAACACTACGTAGTCAGGACAAATAAAACAATAACAACAGTAACTGAGAAGTTGCTGTCGTGTACAAACCATTTATGTATTTGCTATTTGATTTCTAATCTAAGGAATTGGAAAGTTATTGAACTGTTGACAGTGACTTTTGATGGATAGGTAGTTTTAATTTTGACAGTTGACAGTCACAGATTACTGTATATTACGTCGGTCATAGAGATAGGAATATACTTAGATAGAGACGCCCTAATCCTTAACCTCATATGAAATTAGCTGGTTGGTGTGTAGCAGGCCGGCCATTTTTTATTCACCCTTACAAATGACATCTTATGTCAAACAAAATGGTTAATAAACCCAAAACTATAAAATATATTAAAATAGGCATTGATAGGAGGTGATGTGGTGTCTTTTAAGCAAAACAAAAACATTAAAACACAATGAAGTGTGGTATACTACAATGCGGAGCCAGGAAAAATAAATTACACCCAAAATAACAAGTTATCTGTAGACGTATCAGTTTTCGTTGTTTGTTGAATATCTGAATGATATTGATATATTATGTTTTTGCTGCATGAAGATCTGTGCGAGGATTACGTAGGCCTGTTAATGTTTTGTTGGGTTTTACATCATTATTTTATATATTGGAGTAGCCGGTTTGTTTACATTTCAATGACACTTAGGGTAGAAAGTGTTAAAATATCGATATTCGATATATCGATAATTTAAAATGACGCTGAAGAAAGTTGAAATAATTGTTTTTATTCAATAGATTACCTTCAAATAAATCTTTAAAAAAGAAGTGGCTAGAAATAATTGTTCCAGAAAACATAAACCCTCGTCTTGTTGAAGTATTTTTTTGTAAAAAGCAATTATAATTATTCCTCTGTTATCTTATCTGCCCAAAGCTTATCTTGAAGAATTCGCTAGTTAGCGATACGATCGCTTTTTGTGCCCAATTAATAAATATGCTATAATACTTTTATTTGTATTTTTGTAATTATGCTGTACATTATATAGCCTTAAACAAATAAATTAAAATTTGTGTACATAGACACATGTTTTTTATTTACATTTCGGTCCCATTTCCACAATATTAATGCACTAAGGATAACCCTTAGTGCATTAATATTGTGCATTAATAAATACACAATCATGGGTGATCAGAAGAAAATTGTCAGTCATATCACACAGCAGTACTATCTTCACCCTTAGCTTTTATTGAATAAACTCTAAAATTAAATTCATCGTAGTGCTACATATGACTTATTTATTTATGTAAGTATCTATCGCGATTTTTCTGGATTCAGCGGGTACATTCAGAATCAGCAAAAGTGGCATTGTTTATTGATTGAATTGATTGATTTTTAATATTGGATATAAAACTTAACATAACTTCAAGCCTGTATATACCTAGTTATATACAATACAGCCAAATAGAGATATAAGTATTTTACTTCCGATGGTTAAACTTCGGTTATGGAACTCTATTTTGATAATTTTACATTATGCATATAATAAATAAAGGCCTTAACTACCTAAATTTCCTAACTGGAACAAGACAAATAGTTTGGCGGCTGTGTTAAGCAAGAGGGTGGTACCTAATTAACTGGCAGAGTTTAAAACACTATCTCTGAGATCGTCTAAAAAGGGGGATCGGTCGTTGTGTCCTCGTTTGTTGTTCAGCAGATCATCATGATAGCTGGTTTTTACAAAATATTTTTGGTTGACATGACATGACAAGTTCATCGCAGTAGGTATCAAAATTAATAATAATATCGCTGAGAAGACGAACGACATGTATTATTGCTGTTATATCGTTAGTCATTAAACTAAATATCGATATCGATAGTGTTTCCGTCCACGTAGTGCGCACAACACTAGTAGAATCGGCCATATTTTATTCACTAAAATTTTGACAGGCATTGTCAGGCTCGCTATTTTTGCTTTAGTGTCTAATCCATAGTCCTTATAGATCAATGACGTCGGTTGACATGATTGAGTACTGACTGACAAATTCACCCAGTATTGCCAACTTATATACTTACCACAACCACTAACCACAGATTATAAAAAAATAAGCAGACTTAAAGTAGGGCCATTTTGATAGGCCACATTTGACAGTTCGTCAAAATTTTACAAAGTAACCTTGTAAGGGAGGCACTCCATATTATTTAATATTCCCAACTAGATATTGTTAAAATTTTTACACTTTTAAGTAAAGAACTGACGTCGTTACAAAGTTACGTCAGTGAACTCCTTTTCTTTTTAAACATGAGGGATGGTACCAAAAGAAACAGATCAGTAGATAAGTTGAATTCGAGAAGTCGAACTAATCGTCAAAATGTATTTCACGATTACAAAATAAAATATATTTTAATGGGAACAGAATTAATTTTCTTACATTTTAGGCAAAAAATATGTAATTATTCATTTAAATATATAACGTCTGGCTCAAAAGCCAGTATCCAGAAACGTAAAATGTTACAAAAAAGTCATGATTTCATTTCGCGCCATTATTAGACGCATTATTTTTGTAGTTTTTTTAGTCATTGTTTGAACTGTGCGGTCATTAAAATAGTTTTTATAACAATCACATTCAATTTACAGATGTTTGAAGTCCTCATCGATTAATTAAATTAATCGATGTTTTTCAGCAGGTTACCCTCACTATAAAACAAAGACAAACAGTTGTCAAATGTGGCCTATTAAAATGGCCCTACTTTAACATAATTTTCACCACTACAAGGACGTATGTAAGCAATAGTTTCATCTCCTTCTCTCCCATGACCATGACACGTAAAAAGTCTATCTTGTTTTATTTTTGTTGTTGCAACTCTCACGCACACATGGGGTTGAAGCACTTTTTGTATGAGAACCATAGCGTCGCCTTATAATGAAAACCTCGGGAATGCATTTTTGCTCAATTTTTTTTATTACGTTAACAGGAAGAAAACCTCGTAACGCACACCCTAACCTAACTAATTTGTCCATTAATTGATACTTATAGTCCCAACTCTATGTCATGAGTAATTGAGAACCTCCTAAACGCATTTGACAGTTCGGTGTGAATACGAGTCTTTGTAGTACGAATACCTCGTAAGTAGCATTCAATGCATTTCGATCAATCTTACAGAATATAACAGTTCTGGATATAAAAGCGGATGAAATTGTCACATAAATTAATATAATAACATAAACAATCCCATACAAAAAATTTGCAACACGCAGTTTTTTCGTCCTCTTGAAATAGTAGATTGTATAACAAGGGAGCAAAGTAATATTTTTACGGCGAGGGCGCTTTTTTAAATCCAGAGCGAAGTGAAGGATTCTAGAGTAGAATCCCCAGCGTAGCGAGGGATTCTTTAGTAGAATCCTGAACGTAGCGAGGGATTCAAAGTATGTCGCCCGAGCCAAAAATATTTGCTCCCGAGTCCGAGTGATACACTCTACTTTTCATCCCCCCCTATGAGAAAATAAAAGGCGCCTCAAATTCAGGAATAATACTGTCACAGTCACTAAACTTGTTACGGGTTGGTAACGGGTTTTAAATAAAATTTTCACCATCAATTAATAATTGCGACAACATTTATTGCGCGTAGGTAGAATATTGACATGCAAACACCTAAAGCTAAGCTAACTACATCTAACTTAACTAAAATTTTGGACGCCAGGAGAGTTTTTCTTTAACATGTAGTGGAACTCTGCCAAAACCCAGCCACGGCCTCTTCAGGGATCTTATCGTTATTTTTAATATTTTGACACACTTGTGCGTCTTCAAAAAGGGCGTTTTCCTGAGGCTACAACAATAAATTTACGATATGAGACATTAGACTACGTAATCGAAAGTGACAACGGTCTCGTTTAAGTTTAGTGACAAAAACTTACCCCTTTCTGCGCACAAGCCACTTCACTACCGATATTATTTTAATTCCATAAACTTGCTCGGAACACCACATACATAGAATTTCGTGCCCACAGAATTTCTTTAAATTAAGAGTAAATACGAGCAAAATCAAATGCGATCCATTCGCTAGCAACCGAACCCACGTCTCACGCAAGATCCTTCTATTTTTCCTACCCTCTGGTGTCTACAATAAAACATGTACTTTTTTTTTATATACCCACATTGTGATCCATTAATGTAGTGAATGAACATAACATAATATTCCCCCAACAAGACAAAGAAAGAAAATGTACATTTTATTTCTTTTAGTTAGAGTCATTCGAGAGCGGCTTCAAATCTTTGGCATGCCAAACACCTATCGGTTTACCATAAGCATTATTTAAACGAAATACATTATCTGACAACTTTTTGGTTATGATGGCTTTTTCAAATTTTGGTGCTAACTTAGCCATGAACTTTGTTCCCGCTCGAGAAAGAAACTTTGTTCTTTTCCATACTACTTGCCCTTCCTGGAAACTAGTCAATCTGCGTTTATTATTGTAGATTTTACAACTCTTATTGTGTGATGTCTGTAATTTCTGTTCTACTTCTTTGTATATAATGGTTTGAGATTTTATATTCGCGAGATATTCTTCGGTGTCAATTATGACGGGATCATTGAAATTAACAGAAGTTGTATTACTGCAGTTCATGTTCCAATTTACCGGTATTGATGTTTCTCTGCCAAAGAATAAGAACGAGGGTGTATACCCAGTTGTCTCATGCACCGATGTTAGAATGGCATGAGCAAATTTCTGTAAATGCTTGTCCCATTCATTGTGCTTCTTAGAATTTATGTAGGAAGATATCATGGTGCCAATAACTCTATTTACGCGTTCTGTCGGATTACTTTGCGGGTGGTAGCTAGGAGTGAACCAAAGTTGACTATTATATTTTTGTATAAGTTCCTTAAACAAGTGAGAGTCAAATTGTCTTCCGTTGTCACAAATTATTGCCACTGGTACGCCAAATAGTAGAAACATATTTTCTATAATTTCACAAATTTTGTCAGCTTTACCAGTTCTCAAAGGAAATAATAAAGTAAATTTACTAAATAGACAAGTTATAACCAACAACATGGTGTTACAGTTTTTACTTTTTGGAAACGGACCCATCAAATCTAATGATATTATCTGCCAGGGTCTTTTAACTATTCTTTGTTGCCCCATAAGCCCTAATGGTAATTGTTGTGACACTTTAACTTTTGCACATGTTTCGCACTTACCCACGTGATGCTTCACATCGTGTAACATGTCAGGCCGATAATAGTGTTGCTTGATTCTAAATAAGGTTTTACGAATTCCTAAGTGGCCAGCTTTAATGTCATCATGGCAATGTTTTAGGATTTCCTCTCTGAGTGCCTCTGGAATAAACAATTTCCAATCATTGTTTTTATCCGGGTATTGTTTCAGACATATTTTCTTGTAAAGTAGACCGTCTTTTACTTCCCAGTCTTTACTAAGTTTGTTTCCCTTCATTATGTTTGCTACCTTGTTTTTATACCAGTCGTCTTTATGTTTTTCTAAAATCCGTAAATTGGGATTGTTGTCAGTAAGTACATTAACTGATCTTGATAAGGCATCGGGCACAACATTGCATCTACCAGGTCTGTGGATTATGTCAAAACTAAATTGCTGTAGTTTCATGGCCCATCTAGCCAATCTTCCATGTGGATCTTTCATTTTGTGCAACATTTTTAGTGCACTATGATCAGTGACCACAGTAAAGTGAACTCCATCTATATAAGGTCTGAATTTCTCTATGGCATAAACTATACTTAAAAGCTCCCTTTCTGAAGTTGAATAACGTTGCTCTCGATCATTCAGTTTTCTGCTTAGGTATGATACGCCCCACGTTGGGCGCCATTTTGTTACGGGTTGGTAACGGGTTTTAAATAAAATTTTCACCATCAATTAATAATTGCGACAACATTTATTGCGCGTAGGTAGAATATTGACATGCAAACACCTAAAGCTAAGCTAACTACATCTAACTTAACTAAAATTTTGGACGCCAGGAGAGTTTTTCTTTAACATGTAGTGGAACTCTGCCAAAACCCAGCCACGGCCTCTTCAGGGATCTTATCGTTATTTTTAATATTTTGACACACTTGTGCGTCTTCAAAAAGGGCGTTTTCCTGAGGCTACAACAATAAATTTACGATATGAGACATTAGACTACGTAATCGAAAGTGACAACGGTCTCGTTTAAGTTTAGTGACAAAAACTTACCCCTTTCTGCGCACAAGCCACTTCACTACCGATATTATTTTAATTCCATAAACTTGCTCGGAACACCACATACATAGAATTTCGTGCCCACAGAATTTCTTTAAATTAAGAGTAAATACGAGCAAAATCAAATGCGATCCATTCGCTAGCAACCGAACCCACGTCTCACGCAAGTGTCATCCTTCTATTTTTCCTACCCTCTGGTGTCTACAATAAAACATGTACTTTTTTTTTATATACCCACATTGTGATCCATTAATGTAGTGAATGAACATAACATAATAAACTAACTAAACTGACTAAACCGACTAACCCGACTAACCCGACTTACCCGACTTACCCGACTTACCCGACTTACCCGACTAACCCGACTAACCCGACTAACCCGACTAACCGGACTAACCCGACTAAACCAACTAAAGTAATTTAAACTAACTAAAGAACTCATTTTTCAAAACAAAACCATGAATTTCTAACAATCCGAACTGAATTTACTTTTCCTCCCCGTTATTTAAATAACCCGTTATTTAAATAACGGGGAGGAAAAGTAATAGGAAAATTCATTCCCGCCCGCTAAATAGAAAATTTCCCGCTAAATAGAACTTTGGGCCCCCTTAAGTCCGAACCAAGTCGTCTTTTTCGAATAGGTGGGATGAAAAGTTACTTGTTTTACACTTACGAGGTTTTCACTATAAGTCTATAAGACGTAAAAATTTTGCAGCACGCAGTTTTTTCGTCCTCCTGAAAAGTTACTTGTTTTACGCTTACGAGGTTTAGACAACATTAGACCATGAACAGTAGACCATTAATTTTTTGTATGGAGAATGTCAATGTGTGCAGCACAAAGAATTCAAAAGTAGAGCGCAGAAGCATAAATTAGATAATACAGATGATATGTTTCATACAAAGTGCGCTAAACCAAGCAATGAGTTCAAAAGTAGAGTGGGCGAGCCCGAGCCATACGGCTGCCCATACAGTCATTGCAATCGCCCCCGGTTACAAAGAGAAACAACGATAACTGTAATTACCTATCTCTCTCCGATCCCGATGAGCCAGAAAGAGAAAGGTGATTACTAAAGATTTCGTCTCTTTTTATCCGAGGTGCGCTCTGAAGCCTCGCCAGAAAGAGAAAGGTGATTACTAAACTCGTTACTAAAGATTTCGTCTCTTTTTATCAGAGGTATGCTCTGAAGCCTGGCTTCTACCCTCTTTGAAGTCAACGCACACATAGACCTCGTTCACATACACCCCAAAAATCGGAACATATCAGACCACTCGGACCGCGGTTGTTATTTCCAGCAATATGACATTTAAAATACACAATAATTAAGATACTTTTAAAAAGAAGGAGGTTCTCAATTCGACCGTATATATGCTTTTTTTGTTTGTTCAGCGATGTTTTCGTCGTTTATGGGCCGATTTTGATAATTCTTATTTTGTTGTGAAGTAGATATGCGCAGTGGGGTACGCTGATAAGGATCACTAGGATCTGATGATGGCATCTCGGAGAAATCGAGGGCAACTTTCGAGAATTGTAGGGACGACTAGTGTGTTTGTTAATGTTTTCATAAGTAGATGAAAGCGCTACAATTTCATGAAGGTCTGGAGTCGATCTGATCAAGCCGAAAGACAGTCGAGGGAACTCTTCAACGATTTACTGCAGTTATCTAGTATATGGGCTTGATTAATTTGTAGTGACGAGAACATTACACCTACATGTTGAATTGGGCGCCATCTGGCGAGTAGTATTTGAGTTATCTCTGCTTATCGAGGTCGAAGTCGGTTATTTTTTTTGTGAAAAGTAATAATTATCTTAAAATATGGATAAGAATTGGAGTTATTATTATTATCTTAGTGGTTGTTTTTATTCGACGTTAAATTGCGCATTATAATTTTTTTGACATCCAATTGCTACAGAAAGGTACAATAAGTCCTTAGGTACTTGCTTATAATTCAATGATTCATTACTAAACACAAGTCAATATAGGACGTAGGATGTTCTTTGTATGTTTAAAGTGTATATTTACCTTCGATTTTTAATAAATATTAAATGAAAGGATTGTTGTACAACTTGTAAAATTATTTATTTGTGTGTTAATATTTAATAGGATTATTATTTTGTTTCAAGTACCTAATAGAGATACAAAAACATTATAGAATCCAAATAAATTGAAATAAATGGTAAGTTAATTAAATGAGTTAATAATCATTATACGCAAAACTGAACAATTTTATTTTTATAAAGAGTACCTATCTCTTCAAGTCCCTTCTCTCCACAAGTACGTGCAATCAAAACGATTGCACGTAAGTACCTGCTATAATATTTCGTATAAAATTATATTACATAATAAAGATAACCTGAATTACTTGAGTTATTGAATTTGTCATCTAAGGACTCCCGTGATTTTAGTTTAGGTACAATGATAATACAAAATATATGAATAATGGTTGCTAAATTACATTAAATTTTAATGATTCCAATCATACACTTTTAATAGAGTACTTTCCGTCATGAAAAAGAAACTATGAAATTTGATTAAAATTAAAATTTATGTATTAGAAATATACTTTAATATTCTGATTTTGAGTTATAAAAACACATAGTTATTTTAATATACAATATTAAAATTCGATATTTTTAATCTGTATGTCACGTGACCTAAAACACGAGAGGCATTGGTGTGACGTCATAAAGGCAAAATCAAAAACCAACCAACCAAACTGTCATAAAAAATTGTTTTCATCGCCAGTCATACATACAGTGCCACAAACATATTATCTGGCCCGGTGGCCAAAATTGGAACTAATGCAAATGTTATACTGTTGTCAGACAAATACAAAGACAGTAGCGCCTCTCTTACCGAGTCAGATAAGTTTGTGGCACTGTACACATTACCATTATTACATCATCAAAATGGCTGACAAGTACTGACAGCGTTTTTCCGGAAATAAAAAAAGAATTAATATTTTATCATTGATCTATAAGGACTATGGATTAGACACTAAAGCAAAAATAGCGTGCCTGACAATGCCTGTCAAAATTTTAGTGAAACAAGATATGGCCGATTCTACTAGTGTTGTGCGCACTTCGTGGACGGAAATACTATCGATATTTAGTTTAATGACTTACGATATAACAACAATAAAACATGTCGTTCGTTCGTCTTCTCAGAGATATTAATATTAATTTTGATACCTACTGCGATGAACTTGTCATGTCAACCAAAAATATTTTGTAAAAACCAGCTATCATGATAATCTGCTGAACAACAAACGAGGACACAACGACTGATCCCCCTTTTTAGACGATCTCAGCGATAGTATTTTAAACTCTGCCAGTTAATTAGGTACCACTCTCTTGCTTAACATAGCCGCCAAACTATTTGTCTTGTTCCAGTTAGGAAATTTAGGTAGCCTTTATTTATTATATGCATAATGTAAAATTATCAAAATAGAGTTCCATAACCGAAGTTTAACCATCAACAGTAAAATACTTATATCTCTTTTTGGCTGTATTGTATATAACTAGGTATATACAGGCTTGAAGTTATGTTAAGTTTTATATCCAATATTAAAAATCAAACCTTCCATTAACCAGTCCGCCTACTCCTAAACAATGCCACTTTTACTGATTCTGAATGTACCCGCTGAATCCGAGAGAGAGATAGGAATAATATACTTAGATAGAGACGCCCTAATCCTAAACGTCATATAAAATTAGCTGGCAAAAGTTTAGCAGGGCGGCCATTTTCTCCACCGCTCAAATACATGTCATCTCGTGTCAAACATTACAGTAGTGACGTGAAATATGTTTATTAGTATCGATAAAAATATGGTCAAGTGCGAATCGCATGAATACCTTTTTGTAGTCATGATAAGTAAGAACGAATTAAAAGTTTGTATATCATTAATGTGTCTGGTCACCGGTGTCGGAGACTTAAGGGTGATAAAGTATGGTATTTTTTATCGACAAATCACTATCCAAATTTTCTCTTATCCCCTCCATGATAAAATGGCAGCCATTTTGTTTAGAGAGATTATTACACAGCAGAAGTTATTGTGTTTGTAACAATTTAATTTTTAATTCTTCCTAAAGACATTCCTACAAAACCCAAATTGTTACATCCAAAATTCAGTCAGTTTTTAAAGAAATTAAAAAAAAGACGAACGACATGTATTTTTGCTGTTGTAAAGTAAGTCATTAAACTAAATATCGATACTGTTTCCGTACACCACAAGTAGTGCGCACAACACTAGTAGAAGCAGCCATGTTTTCCTTCACTAAAATTTTGACAGGCATTGTCAGGCTCGCTCAGTGTTGCCAACTTAACGGATTTCCCGTTAGATTTAACGGATTAGGGTCAAGTATTAACGGGAGAAAATATATTTTGACGGTTAACGGATTTTTTGACGGGAAAAATAGTTGAAAAAAAATCAAGAATTTAGTTCTAGTGTTCTAGTAACGAACTGTAGAATTTTGGTCAGAGGTAAGAAATCTGAAGGTGCAACAAATTCCAACACTTATATTTTGATTTTGCTTTTACAATGTTATTGCTACCTTGTTCAAACGCGGAGGTAGAAAGAGTTTTTAGTGTATTAAATGGAGTAAAATCAAAATTGAGAATTATAATGAATGAAAAAATGATCAACGCAATTTTCAATATTCGTTCTGCATAAAAAAGAAATGGCAAGACATGTTACATAAAATAAAATAAAATTAAAATCAGCCATCCACCTTAACAGCTGCTCCCATAGCGAGTATAATAACATCAACTGGAAGCGATGATGATGATTGTGATTTTTTGTTATAAAGTTATTTTTATGTTTTCTGTGTCTGATGACGATTGGGATTGTTTCTTTAAAACTTTTTTTATATATTGACTAGTAAACCCGCTCTCGTTTCGCTTCAGGGGGCCAGCCACTTAGTAGAAGATAGCTCTCAGAAGGTGGATTTTGTTTTGACTGGTTTCGACTTTACAGTTATAATTGTAGTATGACCAAATGATAAAAAAATCTCTATAAATTTGAACTTATTACGTTATTCCGAGGTCTAAGCTATTTTACTGCAAAGTTTCATGAAAATCCGTTCAATAGTTTTTGCGTGAAAGTGTAACAAACACATATACAAATACTTTAATACATCCTTACAAACTTTCGCATTTATAAAACGTATTTTTTATTTAACGGATTTTTTTGACGGACACAAAAAAAAATTTGACGGATTTTTGACGGAATTTACCAACAGGTTTAACGGAATTTCGAAATTATTGTTGGCAACACTGGGCTCGCTATTTTTGCTTTAGTGTCTAATCCATAGTCCTTATAGATCAATGTATTTTATTTTATTTTAAGGCGAGAAAACGTGTTTATTTTGCCGAAATATATTTTTTGTTGCTTTTTATTACGAAAATCAAGTTTATTTTTCACTACCAAAAGTACCCTATTCACTTGTTATTTTAAAATGTGTAACACTTGTGCCTGCATTAGTAATAATGATTGTTGATGTATTGGTCACTGATAAAAATGTACACAACTCAATTCAAACCACTAGTTTTTTATTTATTGATTTTTTTGAAGTCAAATTCGATTTTCTTTAACCAAATGGACCAAACCCAAAAGTAAGGAATATCTCGATAACACTCTGACTTGGTATTAGAGAAAAGATGGTTAATTTTGTTGGAAATTAGTTGTATTACCACATCCCAAGAGGAAAACGTTGAATTACAAGTCACCCTGTATAAAAAGAATGAAATGTGGGGAAAATTTATTTATTAAATCTACATAATGTATTCAATTTCATTGTTGAATTTATTGATCATTAGCAAAATCAGCGGGGTTCTTGCGTGTACGTCTGTGGTGTTCTCTCTCAACTCCCTCATAGATTAAATACGCGCCGATGAATGCTGGAAAGATAAAAGTACACAATCAGACATATTATGCATTAAATAATCTTGTATGACTGAACCGACATAGTTCAAAAAATTTGCCCATTGAAGTGGCTATGGACTGGCCATACTTATAGCTTGAAGGACCGATAATCGTTGGAGAAGGAAGGTCCTCGAGTGGAGGCCCCATTTGGAAAAAGACCCCCAAGTAGGTGGACAGATGACCTGAAGAAGATAGTGGGAATCCACTGGCCTCAGAAGGCAGAGGTCCAGTCAGAGTGGTGCTATTCCATGCTCGCAGTAAGTTCAGAACCACTCAAGTTGCAGATAGAAATATGGGTTCTCGCGTTCTTTTGTCCTTCAGATTAAAGGTCGATCGATTCAGTGAAGTCAGATCATCAAAAGAAGATCAGTAAAGACACAGTTTCTGACGCAGTAGCGCGTAATGCGGAATATGATATAAAGATTACATACCTATATAAAGATAAAAATGAACTACGGTTACATAGTAATCATCAGACACTCAGACAGTAATATAGACAGTAATAATATGAACACTTACGTGGGGCTACTCTGAATATGGTTTCGCGGATTCTACGAACAAAGTTGGGTATGCCATTAGTTATTGCACCAGCGTACGCCCTCTGTTCGTGGGGCGATAACTTATAATAGATGATTCCCCTAATTGTTGCAAGATTTCCGAAGTGCTTGCCCATTTTTATATGATTTCTTGATAACCCCAACCACTGATTATTCAATCAAGAAGAATATTTTTCCTCGTCAATGTCGTCAAACTTCAAAGTACAAAGTTGCGTAACATGCTAACCTAACCATAAACCTAACATGACATGTAACATTTGACAATTTGACAAGTATATTATCTATTGCACAGACGAGGTCTATGGACGAGGTAGGCTTGGTAGGCTAGTATTGATTGATTACTATAATCTATGATATTGTCACATTTGTCACAGATGCACAATGTGCACAGCACAATCTAATTTGTGGCACAATGGAGGAGTTGCTAGTTGATAGGCTTGGGTAAAAAGTATCGATATATCAAAATATCGATATTTTTCAGCGATATTTTTTCCCACGATATATCGATTTTCGATATTTATTTTCAGATATCAAAACCGAAATATTTTAAAGGCTCTGGTCTACTCATGCGTCACATCACGTATTTGACTAATCCGATTTCTTAAATTTAGAATAAGAGTAGGTAGGTATGCAGTAGGTCATATGGGTTTAGTTTCTTTGTTTTAAACACAAACAAAAATTACAGTCTATGACCTGCTTGTCTATGACCTGCTTGTCTATGACAATGACACTGCTTGTTGGTTTGGTTGGTACAGTGCGCCCAGCATATTTCTGAAATGGCAAAAATTGGAACTAATGCACATGCTAATGCCATGTTAAAAAGTCATTCATAAGTACATTGTGGTCATTCATCTGTCAGTTACTAGTGTGCAATGATTGGTTCAATGCATCCGATAGCGTCGCGTCCCTTCGTTTCAATCTTAAGTTAGGTTTACTATAATTATGTTGATTTTTTCTTTGCTGGTTTTTTTGAATAATAAAACTGATGTCAAAACAGCCAGAAGTGTATTTAAATTAAAATTTGGAATATTTTGGCAGTATTTATAAATAATTGCATATTGAGCTAAAAATATCGATATATCGAAATATCGATATACCTTGATATATCGATACATTTTAAAAATATCGGTACGGATCGAATCGAATCGAATCCGCATGTATCGAAACTAAGCCCACCCCGCTGTCAAAGTGTCAACGTCAACATCTGTCAATGTGTCAATTCAATTCAATCCTTTCATTCTGATTTCTGCTAACTGCTAACTGCTGTGCGTTTAATCAAGCGTATTATATTATTTTAAATAGTTTTTCTAAATGTTTATCCTATTATCTCATGCGTTATAAAATGTGTTGGACGCGTTGGAGTTCTTCACATTATTATGAGCTTTGGCGGTCAATTGATAAGCAACGTTTTTTCAGTGTTAACTAATTATCGTCGGATAATAAAACAATGTCTGTAAATCATTTAATGTTTGATTACACATATGTTCCGGTTGAAATCGATGAAAATAAAATTTACGAGGGAATTTTAAATGTCCTTAAAGTCATAAGACCTCACTGGGCCCCAGAAGCAATAAATTTCAAGGTCTACCGGTCTATTTATTATTAAAATTAAATAATATATGTACGTGTTTGTTTTTTAATAAAATAATTTGAATTTAACACTTACAGATATTTACCGATGGCATTACTAACAAATTAGTTGCTTGTGAATGGAATAAGGGCTCAAATCAAGAAGAAAATATTTTACTTGTTCGTATATACGGAAATAAAACTGATCTTCTTATTGATCGCAATGCAGAGTTGAGGTAAGTTTATTTATAATGTTATCATTAAAATAGGCAATTAGAATAAATATGAACATATAATTACTATGTTAATTCAAATGGTTGAAGTACATGATTCTACTATGAGCGCATAAATATCACATTGGTACCTGCTTCAAAGCATTAACAGTATTGTTAAGTATTGAATTGCTTATTCTTAATTAAGACATAGTAAAGTTACTTTTTTAAGCCAAATGCAACAGTGTAGTGATGCCGCTCAATAGGTTACTATCAATAGACTATCGATAATGTGGCAATAGTGAGAAAATCGATAGAGCTATCAATAGTATCGAAAAAATCAATACAATCGATAGTATAAATTATGTTGACACTAATGGTTATCTGCAATAGTATCGATACTATCAATAGTAACAAGGAGCCCCTAATAACAATTTTTTTTCCAGGAAAGACATAGTTTTCGTGTTATAATTTTTTTTCCAAAAATCATAATACATCAGAAAACATCATGAAAGCCATGTTTTCGAGGTTCTGAAGGCAAACACACATACAAACATACACACAAACCCACACACACCCCCTCCCTCTTTCACACACACACAAATATAGCTCCAGTTGTTTTGTCAAAGTTTGCTATGCATTAGCGACTATGCGGGGTGGAGGAAATGGGGGAGGAGGTGGGAGACTCGATACTTATTTGGTGCATTATGCCTGGATGTCGACGGAACCCCGTTTTGCGGGGTTCCTTTTTTTCTGTAAATAATTACAGCAAACCAGAACCTAACCCATCAGTCCTCCATTTTAATTACATGATCCTTTTGGTTAAAGTTCAGTATGTGGACCGTTGAATTTAGGGGTGTGGGAGTGGGGATGGAGGAGGGGGGGATGAGGGGAAGTTCCACCGCGAAGCCTGAGACGCGGAGCCTTAAGTTTTTTTTTATCGAATTTTAAAATCTTAACCTAAACACGAAAACTAGTTCCTCGAAATACAAGAAAAGGGTAAGGGGATGTAGGAGGTTGATTCCCGGTTACATCGATGCCATCCACAAAGCTCTACGATGCACAGTTTATGAGAAAAACAAAAAAAAACGATTCTAACCTCAAAGTGCTAACATTAACACTGTACACTACAGCTACATACATGGGGTGAGTTTTCTAATACGGTCTAAGTTTAAACTAGCTAATCCCTACCTATTAGGGCAGAAAGTGTTGTAAAAATATGTCGACGGGACCCCCTTCCGGGGTCCCTTTTTTCTGCGTGGTTCTATTACAGTCGAACCTAACCTATACCCAACTAGAGTGTGGTTTGCTTTTTGTTATATTTTTTATGGCCCCCCGACCCCCCCTTTACGGGGGCCCGCGGCCCCCCCGTCCCCCCGCTACCCCCATTCTTAACGCTATTTTTTCGTCATCCTACTGAATTGACCTTTTTTTTTATGGAATTAAGGTAGCAAACGAGCATGCAGCACCACCCTTCCGCTGCCGCCCATGGCAATGAGGGTAACCGTTTTTGTGCTCACCAGTTGGCGCCACTGCAGAGGGCGGTCATGCTGTCAAAGCCCGCCCATACATAAACAGTGACAAATGAAATTCAGACAAGCGAAAAGTGACAGACAGACCTCCCTTTTCACTAGCGCCTCTAGCGGAAAATTCACACGCGGTTATTCATTGTGACCGACTTAGAACAAGACCCAATTTAGGGACTAGGGTGGTTAGTCTAGTTAGTAGATGGTGTTAGAATATTAGTTGGTTAGTTTGTTAATAAGTGTGAGGACAGGGACTGTTAGTGATAGTTAGTCCTGTTAGTTAATATTAGTAATAATTGTCCAGTTAGTAATGATTAGTATGAGTCTTGTTCCAATTCGGTCACAGATGCGTTGCTACTCCTGAGGTCTGAGATGGTCGCCTCTAAAAAAGTGAAACCGGCTCCACACCTTCCTATCCGGAACACAATTGCTCTTAAAAACAATTATTATGACGGCAGAAATGGTACTGAGTACCTTGGCGGGCGGTGGTACTACCCCGGGCGAACTCTAGGCTCTACCACCATTGCAAGTATAGTATAGTACTCAGACCAATAAACTATAGACGGCGTGCCGTGAACAAAAGCGTTAAGCCGGCAAAAAGTACGCCTCGCCTATACACACACACGGCGGCACTCACACCAAAACGACTTTTGTGTTCTAAATAATAAAAAATGAATGAAGCTTTGTGTTCCAAAAAATAAAGTTTAAATTTGTTCTAGTTCAAACTGTCAACATAGGGCATTCTATTTGTTCCGATTTGTGTTTTAGGCACACTTTTGCCGGCTTCACGCTTTTGTTAGCGGCGCGCCGTCTATGGTTTGTTGGTCTGAGGTATAGTATATATAGTATATAGTATAGTATATAGTATAGTACATAGTATAGTATATAGTATAGTATAGTATAGTATGTGTGAGTAATTGACGTAATTGTGTCTGTGCGTGCCGCACACATACACTCGCGCGCACAATCACACACACCCTACGAAGCGGGGTTCGGTCGACATAATTATGTGACAGAGTCATTTAATTGTGACATACCTACTTGCACTTGGATCGTCGTAACTGGCTCTATGTACTTGCTGTAGTGTTAGGTTAGAATGTTTTTTTTTATTTTTCTCAAAAACTGTGCGTCGCAGATTGTTGTGGGTGGCATTTTTATAACCGGAATTCAACCCCCTACATCCCCACACCCTTTTCTTGTATTTTGAGGGGGTACTTTTCGTGTTTTAGGCGTTTTAGTACTGTTTCGGTGAAGACTTTAAAATTCGATAAAGAAAAAAACTACTTATTTCCGCAGTCTGAAATTTTGCGTAAATATTCCTTAAACTAAACTCTTTTAGTTATAAAAATATGGTTACCCAATTCAACGGTCCACATACTAAACTTTATCCATCCTTTTTTTATAGTGGGGGGCTTGGCCCCCCGAGGCTCCCCCGTCTTCTATGTAAAACAGCAAGCAGCATTTTAATCACATTAACAAAATGAAAACAAACAAAATCATTAATTGTATTATTTATTTTACTTTGTACACATATTTGATTACCGTAAACAATGTGCCAAATGCATCTTTTTTATATATTTTCCAATATTGCTTCGCCACAAATACTCCGCTACCACATCAGCACATTCCATGTTTTAGATAATCTACCCTCTTACTTGAGTAGACCAAATTGACAAGAATTGTTAACCGTAATAAGTAATTTTTGTAGATTCAGGTAGAATAAGTTTCCTGCTACCTTCCCTTTCACTCGTTTTTGGTACCATCTTACTCGAGATCAAATTTACAAGAAATGTCAATCGTAATGACATTCATTTGACCAATCATTGCACACTAGTAACTGACAGATGAATGAACACAACGTACTTATGAATGACTTTTCGTTAGTTCCAATTTTTGCCATTTCAGAGATAAGTTGGGCGGACATTATTATGTTATGTTTATAGATTATGTTCTGATTTCAAACTTGCAGTCAGCATAATTTAATTTTAATGCCAAATGCTGCTCCGCTTACCGATCTGCACGCGACTAACGCGGACGGGCGCACAGAAAATCAGAGGGCCGTGGTAATGCCGGGCCATTTCTCTGAGTGCGACCCTTTTTTATCATGTTGGCACTTCTGCAGCTGCAACTTTGAATGAAACCAAATAACTCAACTCACAATCTAAATGTTGTAGAAGTGCTTTATGATGAAATAAATGTTTCTATGTCTATGTCTAATACGCAATTTTTGTGCAACTTAATTTCGTTGTAATTAATTCAAAATGCGTCTCCTGGATTTAAAAATGGTTTCAAACATTCACACTAAACCCTGGCTAGGTCACCCAACTCACACCAATATCAAATTCAGGTACCTTAGATCTATAGCACATCCAAATATATTGATGAATCATCAATACTAAAATGTTCACTGAATGACAATACCCAACAATAAACCATGAGTGATGTTTTAAATGTGAAGCTGGTATATTTATTTTGTGTCACAGTTTATTACTGCTTGTTGATAGCATTATCTTTGGACATTTTATATGACAAGGCTAATGTGAATATTTTCACTTTATTATTTTTAGGTAGCATGATTTTTTTTTAATTTTAATTAACAGAAATTTATTTTTAAGACATAATCCACTAACCTAAAATCCTTAAAATCTTGGATTTCAGTGTACTTCCTTGTAAAGCTCTTGTGTCATATCTTCCAATATGTTTTTTTTTATAGCCTGAAGGGCTGACGTAAAAGCAGACGAGCCACCTGATGGTAAGTGGTCTTCGTCGCCTATAGACACGAGCAACACCAGGGGAGTCACCAGTGTAACGCCGGCCCTGAAGGAGAACTCTTTTTACACCTTTCTTGAAGAACCCCATGTCATAGCGTTCCGGGAATACCTCAGAAGGAAGCTCATTCCACATCCTGCACGTTCTCGGCAAAAACGATCGTGAAAAACGGACCGTAGTCGTTCGCCACGAGTCCAAGCGATGTGGATGAAACTTCAATCTGCGGCGAGTGGCACCAAATCGAACAATTCCTCGGAGCACTCACCATTGTAAAGCCGGTAGAACACGCAGAGGCATCCTATGTCTCTCCTCAGACTTAGGTGTTCTAACCTGTTAGTGACTCGTGGTTCGTTGACAATTCGAACCGCGCGCTTTTGTACGGCGTCAAATGGACTAAGCTGGTATTGTGGCGCCCCTGCCCAGAGATGAGAGCAGTACTCCATGTGAGGCCTGACCTGTTCTTTATAAAGCATCAGTAGGTCCCTTTACTTTTATCTGTAGTTTAGGAAACCAAGCTTTTTGGAGGCCAATTTGTCCTTAGCTTTCAGATGACTCCGATACTGCACGTTGCTCGAAATTTCAACGCCCAGAATCCCAACACTTTTACCAACGGTGAGCGCGGTACCCTGGAATTGAGGCGCTATGACAAGTGGGGTTTTCTTAGCGGAAAACGCGCAAACTTGTGTCTTCGTGGGGTTGAACTCGACTAAATTAAGTCGACCCCATTCCGAGACTTGCTCCAGAGAGTTCTCTACTTCAGACACAAGTTTGATTCTGCTATCCTCCACTTGTGACCGAGAGGCATTTGCAGGGCCTGTATAATAGGCATCTCCCGTGCTGTCATCCGCATAGCAATGAATGCCGTTTGCACGCTCAAGCATATCATTGATATGCAGAATGAACAGAGTAGGAGACAGCACAGACCCTTGGGGAACACCAGCGTTTATGGGTTTCAAATCTGAGCAACAACCGTCGACAACGACCTTAATATGTCGCTCAGACAGAAAGCTGGCTACCCAACTGCATAACCTCTCAGGGAGACCGTAAGATGGTAACTTCGCGAGAAGAGCCCTGTGCCAGACCCGGTCGAAGGCCTTAGCGATATCTAGGCTGACTGCCAGTGCTTCCCCGTTGCTGTCTAGGGCCTGAGCCCACCGGTGCGTGAGATAAACTAAAAGATCGCCAGCTGAACGACCGTGACGGAAACCGTACTGTCGATCGTTGATCAGCTGGCGATCTTCGAGATATCCTAGGAGCTGTGTGTTTATTACACGCTCCATCACCTTCGCAAGCAGGGAAGTTATCGCTATAGGCCTGTAGTTGGCCGGGTCACTGAGATCGCTGTTAGCGACGCGCCAAATTTAAATTGTTAATTGTTAATATTATCTATGTTTAGAATTAGGTTTTTAATGTTGGCCATACGATGTCTCCTCGAACCACTAGCGCCCTCACGGTATTAATTATTATTGCGAAATCTTCCCGCGCTTTTTTCTAACCAGTCTGCCGCCAACCGAGCTCAAGGAGACACCGTGTCCCTCTATGATTTTGCCGCGTTTTTCATATTCATTTCATTCATTCATTCATTTCATTTCATTGTAAAGTGTGTTATTTCATTAGAAATAAACTGTTGTGTCACAAACGGCGTATGCTTTTACTGGAACATCAATTCCTCGACCCGGATCATTCACAATCGCCCTTTTTGGGGATAGGATGGACTAGGGCTACTTTCCACGAAGACGGTACTATACCAGTGGTGTAGGATAGCGAGAATAAGCGCGTTAAGACGGGAGTCAACTCGGGAGCACACGTCTTTAGCACCACTGCGGGAATACCATCCGGCCCACTCGACTTCTTGGTGTCGAGGGACAGTAGAGCCCGCCTGACAGCCTTTTGAGTAAAAAGTATGTCATTCAGCGAGCTCTCACACTGCGGGATGTTAGGCGGTGTGGCCCCTCCATCGTCAAGGGTCGAGTTGGCGGCAAAAAGGGTGCCCAGAAGATCGGCTTTCCCCTTTGCCGTGTGAACAACGGATTTATCTGGTAAACGCAGTGGCGGAAGAAATGAACGACAGAAGTTGCCCTCGACAGCCTTGGCTAGCGACCAGAATTCACGACTTCCAGAAGGATAGCCGACTAATCGCTTGCCAATTCTGCCAATGAATTGGGCCTTCGCCCTGGACATCTGCTTCTTTGCCGACCGAGAGGCAGCGTGGAGCTTTTTCTTAAGCTCTGGGGCTGATGGATTCTTCGAAGTGTACGCTGATGACCAGGCCTGGTAAGCAGCATGCTTGCGGTTAGACGCCGCAGCACACGAACTGCTATACCAGGGCTGGTTTTTACCACCGAGTTACGACAGAGTTAGGTATGAAACATTCCATACCCTGACGGATCACATCGGCTACTGAATCAGCGCACACGTTCGGGTCCCCTGATACGAAACAGAGCTGCCTCCACTGGTACGAACTAAGGAATTCCCTGAGTCCGTCCCAGTCTGCCGACTTGTAGTGCCAGACTTGACGCGATCCAGTGGGCCGAGGGCCCTCATGGCGCGTCAAGGGCACAGTTGTCCGTACCAAGCAGTGTTCAGAGGAACCTAAAGGTGCCCCGACCACTACTCGGTAGTCAGATGGATGTGAAGTCAGCAGCAGGTCTAGCAGAGAAGCAGTATGGCTCTCAACATCAGGGACTCTGGTGAAGCCAGCAACAACCTGAGTGAGGCAGTAGGCCAGGGAAAAGTCGAAAGCAGTTCTCCCGGCGAAGTCGGTGATCCTGGACCCTAACCAGTCAGAGTGGTGGGCGATAAAGTCCCCCAAAATCACCAACTCCGCCGAAGGATACTGCTCCAAAACTCATCGGCCGATCTCTGGACGTGCTCAAATAATCGAGTCGTCTCCGCGTCTCCGCTGTAGGACCTATATAGACACGCATATACACGAGTGTGGTCTCCCATGTCTACGCGCGTCCACAATACGGATAGGTCCTTGTCTTCAAGGCAGGTCAGACGGCAGCAACAGACATCATCACGAACGAACATACATACCCCAGCACGCGGCCTGAATGCGTGCTCTAGCCTGTAGCCGGGGTAACAAAGATAGGATGTGTCGACCGGTGATGATATCTGTGTCTCCGTCAAAAAGAGCAAGGCCGGCTTTGCTGTCTCAAGATGGTAGTGGACAGCATTAAGGTTGCTGTGAATTCCCCTGATGTTGCACATGTCTACATTAAGTGTGGTAGGGGTGTCAGGGGTTGCCGCTGGGTAAAGCCTTTTTCTTTTTTTGAACTTGCCCATAGTATTTGGTGTAAAAAATAGGAGAGGATAGGTAGGAAAATGCAGTAACCCATTGGAGACCCCCGTGATAAGGTTGGACTCGTGTCACCGCGGTTACAGGGGTAGAGTATGAGTTGCTGGCGCGGCAGACGGAAGGGCCCCTGGTCCCCCCCGCGCATGGGCTCCGGGTACCACTCCGGTCTCTTACTCCGGTACGGAGCCCACACAGCGGGATTATGCGCCGGATGATGGGACAGCCTCCCAGGCCAGAGGTTATGCGTGTTGCCTGGGTTCGGGTCCCTGTACTATCCGGCGGGCGGCCAGCGGCAAGCCGTTTCACCAGGTCTTCCTGGCCGCCGCGCCAACATATCATGTACCCCCGATCAGCGGAGCCTCAAGAATCCAATGAGATCCCGGAGAGACACCAAGGAGTCACCGCATATAGGATGGGGGAGGGTGGGAATGGGAGGAACTGGCTCTCAAGCCACCACCAGCCGGAACACGACAAGTCATTTGGCGGCTGACTCAAGCAGGAGGGTGGTCGCTAGCCAGACGGGTTCGAGACCCTACCACCAGCAGAGAGTACCGTCGGGATTGGACTGGATGGTACAAATTCCAGAGACCTCAGAGAGGGACCGAGCGCCGTAGCTTCGTCCGTTGTTCGGCAGGGTGCACCACGAGCAGGGGAGGTCGGCTTGGGCTCAAAGATGGATGGAGCCCCTTACACCCCAAATATGTGATGATAAGTGATATATGATAAGTGATGAACACTTATCCTTTTTATAGGACCTTCAGACCAGAAATTCAACTCAACTCACATTGTCTACCGCCCACTTTGAAATTGAATCAGTTTTCAAGGCCTCCTCAAATTTTATTTTGCGAAAACTTAAAAACCACTTCTTGAACTGAATTTATCTCCTCTAGGCCTTCAGCATCTACCAGGGGGCATTATCTTTGAGAATGTTCGCCGTAGACAGACTTAGATCATCTCCCTATTATATATACACATGTTCTTCCTTTCTCTTGAAATTTTTAATATTTATCAGTAAATTGCTAATAGCTCCATTTTTTATTATTTCCAGAAACATATCATTGCTTAATGTTCTGGGATTGGCTCCAAATATTTATGGCGTCTTTAAAAATGGATTGGTTTATCAGTACTACCCTGGTGTAACACTGACTGTTGAGTCAGTAGTTGATGAGAAAATATCAAAAATGGTTGCAAGACAAATGGCAAAGATGCACAAAGTAACACCTGGCAATAATGTAAGTACACAATTCCTACATACTTATAAACGCAAAAGTAACTCTTGCTTCATGTCTGTCTGTTTAACTTTCATGACTATACCACTGAACCTATTTTGATGATAGTTTTAGATATTGAGTTGCAGTTTGCTCCTTGCACAACTCGTTAAGGGACATATTATATTTATCACACAATGGTGTGTTTATTTTTCCCAGCATTCCTTACCAGTACTTATTTTGATGTGATTTTCTCAAATTTGGGTTTAGTTACTACTCGACTGCGACAGAAGGAGGGTTATGTTTTTCGAGTGTATGTATGTTGTATGTATGTATGTCCATTTCTTTGTCGGGCCTCACAGCCCAAACGGTTGAACGGATTTCTACATATATTATGAGGTATTGTTGAATTCAGAACTGTGTTAATGGCATAGGCTATATGAATTTTCAAAATGGCGCCCGAAAGTGGAAGAAAAAGAGGGGATAATCTTGAGTTTTTTTCTTATTTTAGCAATATGGGTATCAAATGAACGATCGTGAAAAGGCCTTTTCAAATATACACTGACGGACTCATAAACTGCATCAAAGATCAGAAGTACTTTCAAATACATATTCTTGATAAGTATACAAACTATTTAGATTTAACTAAATGGAAATGTCAAGACTGTCCATTAATCATAAAAAAATATTAAATTTAAGAATTGAACTGAAGTAGGTACATGATAAAATTATAGGCGGGAAAATAAAATTTATGCTTAATCTCAGATTCGTATGTTACTGGAGTAAAGTTTGAAATTGATTCTGTTTGTTTATTTTTTCGTTTGGGACACAAATTATTGTTACCAATAGTATTGTTTTGAGTCTTTTCAACTCAATAAAAGTTTCGTAACCATAAAATATGGGTACTTCGTCAGAACAAGCTGCTCAAATTGTGGCATTAGTGCGGGAAGGCTTGCATCAAAGAACTATTGCCATAAATTTAAACCAGTCTAAAGTTTCTAGAGTATACCGAAGGTTTGTTGAGACTGGTTTTTACAACCGGAGAGCCGGTACCGGCAGAACTCGAGCAACTAACCGTCGTGACGACCGATTTCTTGTTTCAACTTCCCTACGAAATCGTTTCTTCACATCAGTAAACATCAAAACAGAGCTGAATTAAGTACGTGAAGTAAACGTGAGTTGACTAACAATAAGAAGGAGGCTTAAAAAAGCGTTAATCACCCCTTTTAGACCAGGAAATGATCCAAAGCTGTCTGCAGCTGACAGACAAGCGCGTTTAAGATTTGCACGTGAACATCTTAATTGTACTGAAGAGCAATGGGCCTCCGTATTGTTCATCGATAAGAGTAGAACATGTTTAAATGGTGCAGACGGTCGCAGAAGAGCCTATCGTCGACAAGGGTAGAGATATGCTCAAGGTTGCTTTGAGAAGCGAGTTCCTTTTGGTAGCGGTTTGTGTATGGTGTGGGGTGGCATTTCGATGATCGAGGGAACGGAACTTGTGTTAGTCGACATGGTTCGTCAAAACGGTAGAAGAGTTGGTTTGACGGGCCAACGCTATATAACAGAGGTTTTAGAAGCCCACGTGGTACCTTACATGGGATTGATACGCAAAAAAAATCTCTCATGCAAGACAATGCCTGACCCCACGCCGCTGATCAAGTTCAACAATACTGCAAAGAGATTGGGATGCATATCATGAATTGGCCAGCACGCAGCCCGGATCTTCAATTGAGATGTTTGGGAAAGTTTTAAAAAGGTGTATATGCTACAAATCCTGTGCCCACAACAGTGGCAGCGTTAAGAACAGCGATTTCAAAAGAATGGAACAATATTCCGCAAGACAGTTTAATAACCCTAATGCGGAACCGAATACAATCTGTAATAAGGGCACACGGCGGCAATAAGCCGTATTAAAAGAAAAGAAAACCTCTGCTTCAACTTTTTCCATAGTAAAAAAAACAAGTTTTATCAATAAACCGTTCAAAACTAATTTTTGTTACATTTATCATTTTGTTAAAAAAAATTGAATGGTCCTGTCCAGTATAGAAACATACACTTACCGATATGATATTACGCTGTTATAAAGTCAACTAACCAAACAATTTATATTTGTATAAAAAGTTTGAATATTTGGTTAAAATTTTTATTTCAAAGGCGTCTCGAACATTGATGCAGTTTATAAGTCCGTCAGTGTATATATAATATATCGTAGAGACAAAAGTTTTAACACAAATTGTCAGAAGTAGAACTTGTCGGCAAAAACACTAAAAAGACTGAAATAAAAATATTATTATTATAAAAACAAAAAACCCGACTGCTTAAAAAAGAACTAAAAATAAAAAAAAACAAGTTTCACAATATCCACATAAAAATCTTCATGGTGCTGCAGGCGGGGACAAACAATACTGTTACCAACGGGCAAAAAAAGATATATCACAAGTACGTTTTCAACACACTTGCTCGTAAAGTTGATATTTTTTCTTTAGTCTTACGCCCGGAATGCGGTTTATTACACACTAGTGCGTTTTACTTTTCATTGCCGCACTAGTGTTTTTCTTATTCCACTTTTTTTTTAATATCCGTAAAGAGGTTGTTACCAAAAGATTTGTTATTTTGTAAATAAATAAACTTGTTGTACTTAGTCAAAATCTGATAAGATAAGATTATACTTCATCTAATTATCTATTAAAGCATTTAAAAAATACAATTTTTTAAATCATTAATTACCGTAAATTCTTATTAGAAATACATAATTATTTAGTTTAATATATTGTGGCTGAATGTTCGGTGCCTCTGGACTTAACCTGCGCGCGCATAGTTATTGAACCAAAGATACGGCGCGCGAAAAAATAAACCGCGCCATTTTGTGCAAACATTTGTTCGTTTATAATTTGCTGATTTGTGACTGAAAAATGTCGATACCTAATTGTTTTTTTCCTCGCAAGTGTGTTGAAAAACGTCGTATGATACGCGTGTGCTTTGTTCATTACAGTCTTGGCTCTATTACAGCCCTCGCCTTGCGGCTCGGGCTCAATACCGCCTCGACTGTAATGACCAACTTCGCACACTTGTATCATAATGTACTATTGTCACTGCATGCGGCAGCATGAAGGTTTTTATGTGGATATTGTGAAACTTGTTTTTTTAAGCAGTCGTGTTTTTTGTTTTTATAATAATAATATTTTTATCTCTTTATGTATTTGATTTGATTTGATGATACTTTATGTATAATGAATTGTATAAAATCCACAGTGAGTTAGAGATAAGGTGTACAAAGTACGTATCATGAGTACATGCTTCGCTTCGGGAAACCAGTCCCTTCAAAAATCTCTATAAATTTTAACAAATTATGTTATTCCGATGTCTAAGCTATATTACTGCAAAGTTTCATGAAAATCCGTTCAGTAGTTTTTGCGTGAAAGAGCAACAAACACACACACACACTCACTCACTCACTCACTCACTCACATACATCCTTACAAACTTTCGCATTTATAATATTAGTAGGAAGTAGGATAGTAGGATTGTGGTAATCTAGTGTTAAAGTTCAATTTATGTCAGATTTTAAAATATATCAGTAGTTAGCTTTTTGTTAGTATTAGTTATCAAGAAATTACAACATCCTTTGGTGCAAAAATCTTGGCACTTATATTATTCCCAAGTACTATTTCAATAGATAAAATGTTTCCTGTTATCATTGTACAAGCAATTTAGTTCAATTGAGTGAGGGACTTAGCTTATCTATTGATGTTATACATGCAAGGCAAACAACTGTTATCATTTTATTCTCACAGTTGAATATTCCTTAAAGATATTATTCTCTAAGAGCCATATTCAGCATATTATTTTGGATATATTATGTGAAACAAATACAATGTGACATAAATGTGAACAAGTATAAGACACATCACATTAATTAATTTATCTTAATTAAGTATCTCTAAACTAAATATAAAATACATAATGACAGTTCTTCTTATTACTTTGTTGTCATACTGGCACTCACTTTCATATGCCATTTCTTGTGTGTGTGGTCATATGGTAAAGGTAAATGCTAAATGCCTTAACATGTGAGATAAAATCCCAAGAGTATAACCTAATGTGAAGCTAGCCGTATATTAACATTTTGCAAAAGACATAATATTAGTCAAGCTTGTCTAGTATTGTTTTATTGTCATTCAATTTAAGTTCTATTGTTTTGCTTATTTTACATTGAGCACATTTAACATTCAACCTTGGATGTATTTAGATCTGTAATTATTCTGTTACATTGTATAATAGTACATTATGATACAAGTGCGCGAAGTTGGTCATTACAGTCGAGGCGGTATTGAGCCCGAGCCAAGACTGTAATGAACAAAGCACACGCGTATCATACGACGTTTTTGCGAGGAAACTTGCGAGGAAAAAAACAATTAGGTATCGACATTTTTCAGTCACAAATCAGCAAATTATAAACGAACAAATGTTTGCACAAAATGGCGCGGTTTATTTTTTCGCGCGCCGTATCTTTGGTTGAATAACTATGCGCGCGCAGGTTAAGTCCAGACAGAGGCACCGAACATTCAGCCACAATATATTAAACTAAATATAACAATATCCTATTTCAATTTAAGTAAGTATTTTAAATTGTGACATAAATACTTAATTGTAATTATTAATATTTTACTTTGTGACATGCCTAATTTAATTTAAATTAATTTAATACTAATCCTATTGTGTACCTAATATAATTCAATTTTGTTTAATTGTTAATTTATTAAGATAGCAATTAATATTGTAAACAATTTGCATGCCTCTATAGACGGCAAATGTGAGCGACACTATTTTAATTAAGACCACTTTGTAACCGCATTTATGCAAATAAATTATCATTATCATAAATAATTATGTATTTCTAATAAGAATTTACGGTAATTATAGTCGGCACAATCATAAGATTCCGATATGACGGCTCACGGCTGTCATCACAGTGACAATAGTGAAGTACAACAAAAATCGATGCATTAAATAAACCGATTTATAAAATTAACCGATTATAAGTAATAAGACTTTCTAATCGTTTCGTTAATTAAGTTCGGAACGATAATTTATAAACCGATCACTGATTGTTTTCTTAAAATCAGTTAAAAACAGATGTAGCGTTGAGATTAACACCGAAAGGCAATTTGACTAGTAAGTTAAGGTGAGGAAATTATATTAGTTATTAAAATGGAAATTTCATTAATCTAGTGAAAACGAAGAAACTATTAAACGGTTAATAATTATCCGATTTGAGTGGAAAAGGCTTAAAAACGTATGTATCGGGAAATTATAATAGCTACGAAAAATCGCAATGCTTTAGACATATTAAGGAATCTATAACTATTTGTATTTTGGGTGTGACATGGTAGCACATACTTTCGATTATAGTAATGTATCGATTATGGTCGATTCATAAATTGTTTCAAGAGGTCACATAACTATAAATCCAGCCTCCTTATAAAACATTGTAGTGACGTCTTAAATATTTGTTCAATTTTACACAATTTATGATGTAAACTGATTAAAATTAAATTATTTATACAATTTATAAATAACACAAATAAAAAACAAGCAGGGATGGTTTACATATTTCGCCAGAATTTCTAGTATTTACCTATGTAAGTACGTATAAGTAAGTATGTAGATACCTATCTAAATACTCGTAGTAAGTAAACAATATTACTCCAATTCGTTTAACCCGCTAGTTACTTGCGTTTAATATTACGGACTAATGCCTAATTAAAATATTTAACAAACTGTGGGTAATTTTATAACATCATGCTATGAGCAATAGAAGCGATGTACCAATAAAATATGTTGCAAAAATGGGAAGAAGTGTTTATTATCTGTAAACATAAAAACAATTTTCCAAAGCGAAGAGGAGGTGGATTCACAAGTACATTATGTACCTACTTATAAAGCTGCATTGATAATAAATATAAACAGTATACTGTATATGCACAGTAAATAGTGCAATGCATAATTTAACCAAAGTGACCTATCATTCACTACGAAATATCTTCACTTCATAGTATCATTACCAGCGGTTCAAATCAAAAAAATATATTTCCGTAATAAGTAAGTTGAAGACGTCCATACAAGGTTAGTTTGTGTTCATACATGACAGACGTCATATCGGAATCTTATGATTGTGCCGACTATAATGATTTAAAATATTGTATTTTTTAAATGCTTTAATAGATAATTAGATGAAGTATAATCTTATCTTATCAGATTTTGACTAAGTACAACAAGTTTATTTATTTACAAAATAACAAATCTTTTGGTAACAACCTCTTTACGGATATTAAAAAAAAAGTGGAATAAGAAAAACACTAGTGCGGCAATGAAAAGTAAAACGCACTAGTGTGTAATAAACCGCATTCCGGGCGTAAGACTAAAGAAAAAATAGCAACTTTACGAGCAAGTGTGTTGAAAAGGTATTTTGTACAATCTACAACAAAGTTAAATGACACATTCTGAGATAGATAGAAGTAATATTTGAGAATTTTTTTTTTGTTTTCTGATAATTTTCATGCATAGAAAAGAAAGTGGTACATGTCATGGGTTTTAAATTTTAATATTTCCCACAAAGTAGTAAAATGTAGTCAATAATATTTTTTAGGCTTCGGTACCCAAAGGGTTAAACGGGACCCTATTACTGAGACTTCGCTGTCCGTCCGTAAATAAATAAATATTTAAGTGGGCGCCCATACTTTCGACGTCTCAGCGATAGTTTATTTATTTATTTATTATTTATTTATTATTTATGTACACACAACAGATTAATAGACATTACATTTAAGTAAGGATGTACAAAGGTACTGCTTATTCCTTAAGGAATTTCTTCCAGCAGACCTGCGACTGGAGAAATCATTACAAGAGGTAGGTTTGTCGTGCACACACTTAACAGTATAAAATACAGGATTCATATCATCATAATATATGTTAAAATAAATATGTATAAATTATAAATATATACATATACAAAATATATATCTAACAAATACATATACAATACATATACGATACATACATATACATATATATACATATACAATATATATATATATAACAAAATACTTAGTTACTTACAAACAAAATACTTAGTTAAAGTTTAGTTACTTTTAGGCACAAATAATGGCGCTGTGGCTAATATGTGGCTATAATAAAACAATAGTCACAGTGATCTTTGGGAAAGCGACCATAGAGACCAGTTTTTTTGGCGTTTTTATACATAATGGTACGGAACCCTTCGTGCGCGAGTCCGACTCGCACTTTGCCGGTTTTTTATTTTTTAAACATACAGATGTCTGTTTGAAAGGGCATCGCCAAATCTCGCCTAAAAATTGCATACATTTCACATAAATCATATTTCTCAATTTATTTTATGGTATTGATTACAGTTACCAGACTTCAACGGACACTTCTTACAAATGAAATAAAAATAAATAAACATTAACTTGATTTCACAAAAACATCCGGCACATCTTCCTCTTTACTCTATGCCAAGGTTGCCGTACACACATCAAGTCAAAAAGGATTGCTTGTACAAAACTCTTAATTTCGTCGTACAATGTTTTAAAATAAAATAAAATATCATTAAATGTTAATTTCATGCATGTCTTTCTTTGGAATAAGCCTGGCTGATGTCGAGGTAATAAAATGAGATAAGACGAAGTTGAACTGTTTCAGAATGGATGTGTCTCCGACGACTTAATACGTCTTACGTTTCTATGTTCATAGTGTCATTGATACTGTCAGTCACAACTGTCACTTTCACACAATTTTGGCGGTTGGCAGTTCATTCATATTTATGTACCTACATTCGTTTCGTGTGCAAAGGAGATTTACGTGTACTTTTAATTTACTTTTAACGACTGATATTGAAAAACGGACTCTGATATATTCCTTTAATGACCGTGGCTTTGGCTTACGGACTTAGGTAATGTTTTATAATAGGGGTTTCTTTAACTCTTGTCACTATGTTTTTTCTTCGAAAAAACTGGTTGTCTGTAAAGTCGGTTTACTGACGATAGTTGAACGTGACAACGTCTTAAGAAAATACTGATGGAATGATTGACAAATAATATCATCAAAGTATACAAACGTCATGAAATCGTATTTTAAGTTACAGAAATTTATCAATAAAAATAAAGAAGGAATACAGGAAACATTTATAAAAAGGTAACATTTAAAATTTATAAATAGTCCCAGAAGTCAATAACAAAGTAATAATTGGATACATTACCAAAATATCTACCTCCAAAGTAATCAAGCTGCCGAACGCAAAGGCCGATTGTGCTTTTTATGTCTGTCTCTCTCGCTCTTAGGCGGGCTAACCATGCCCGAGTGGAAGGGACGCGTGCCTCTCACTCGCTCTCATTGTGAGCGCATAACGTGAGCGGAGCGTAACGCAGTTTCTTGAAGTGTCACCCGGCAAACCAATTTATAAGACGTTGTCACGTCAATAACCTCAAAATTAAACTTACTTTTGCTAATAAATAATTACAGAGAAGTGTCCGTGGATTTAATTAGTGATAACCAAAAATACAATATTATTCTTCAGCCAATTAACAACTTTTCATGACTGTTGGTTCTTAGGCGAAGTTTGTATGAACGCGGAGCAATGTCCTTTAAAAATGACTGTGCTTTATGAAGTGCTTTTAGTTATTTTGTACATTCTATAGAGAGGTGTCCCACCGCCGGTGAGTCAGCGAGTAAATCCCGGATATTTAATCGCTCAAGACACGTACCTACAAAAGATATGACTTCCGTGTAAACAAAAAAAAAAACGCATAATTTATGTCAGCGAGTATTCGCTCGCATTGCATTGCATCTCTTTTGTCTACACGGAATGTCATATTAAGGTCCCTTTTTCGCCGGCCCTACTCGCCAGCGGTGGGACAAAACACTACATATTAGAAGAATAATATTTTTTATCTACTTACTAGGTAGGTGAGCTAGCTACCTATCCAGTAGGTAGACAATAGTAGATTGTATTACAAGGGTGCAAAGTAATATTTTTTCGGCGAGGGCGCTTTTTTGAATCCAGAGCGAAGTGAGGGATTCTAGAGTAGAATCCCGAGCGTAGCGAGGGATTCTTTAGTAGAATCCTGAACGTAGCGAGGGATTCAAAGTATGTCGCCCGAGCCAAAAATATTTGCTCCCGAGTGATACACTCTACTTTTCATCCCCCCCTATGAGAAAATAAAAGGCGCCTCAAATTCAGGAATAATACTGTCACAGTCACTAAACTAACTAAACTGACTAAACCGACTAACCCGACTAACCCAACTAACCCGACTAACCCGACTTACCCGACTATTATTTGGATTCCAGCGAAGTGAACGTACTATGGCATTCGTGACATGAATTCATGTCGTTGGAGTTTAATGAATTAAATAACGGGCAAGAAAAGTTATATGAAAATTCATTCCCGCCCGCTAAATAGAAAACACCAACTTTGGATCCCCATAAGACCGAACCAAGTCGTCTTTTTCGAATAGGTGGGATGAAAAATACCTTTTCAACACACTTGCTCGTAAAGTTGCTATTTTTTCTTTAGTCTTACGCCCGGAATGCGGTTTATTACACACTAGTGCGTTTTACTTTTCATTACCGCACTAGTGCTTTTCTTATTCCACTTTTTTTTAATATCCGTAAAGAGGTTGTTACCAAAAGATTTGTTATTTTGTAAATAAATAAACTTGTTGTACTTAGTCAAAATCTGATAAGATAAGATTATACTTCATCTAATTATCTAAAGCATTTAAAAAATACAATATTTTAAATCATTAATTACCGTAAATTCTTATTAGAAATACATAATTATTTAGTTTAATATATTGTGGCTGAATGTTCGGTGTCTCTGGACTTAACCTGCGCGCGCATAGTTATTCAACCAAAGATACGGCGCGCGAAAAAATAAACCGCGCCATTTTGTGTTTTGTGCAAACATTTGTTCGTTTATAATTTGCTGATTTGTGACTGAAAAATGTCGATACCTAATTGTTTTTTTCCTCGCAAGTGTGTTGAAAAACGTCGTATGATACGCGTGTGCTTTGTTCATTACAGTCTTGGCTCTATTAGCGCCCTCGCCTTGCGGCTCGGGCTCAATACCGCCTCGACTGTAATGACTAATGACCAACTTCGCACACTTGTATCATAATGTACTATTACAATACATAATTATATCTCTATCTGTTGTGGTGAAGTTTTTGTAAAGTCATTTGTCTCACCTAGTCACACATAATGAAAATAGATTGTTCTTACAGATAAAGGTGGAACCAATGTTATGGGACAAAACAGAACAATTCTTACGTTTAGTACCTGAGCCTTTCTCTACAGAAACGAAACAAAACAGGTTTGTAATTGGACACTTTATTGCGGTTATAATTGCTAAACTCATGTGGGGAACTGTATCTGCTAAACATATAAAATAAACAAGTTGTGATCCCTGTTGATTTTTAAGTGGCGATAAGTCTAATTTCAAATATCGTTATATTTTCTTATTAAAGAAAATTAATGATTTGCTTACTGACCAGGGGAAAATATTTACTTCTTATTCTACAAGGTGTCTCAAAAGAAAGTTCACATTTAAATCTTTTTTTAAAAGAAAAGTCTTAGCTTTATTGAATTTTTTTTTATTTTATATTGAAGTACACTGTTTGGGAATTTATTTTTTAAAAATAACATCGTCCAAATGTAAACCGTTGCGCTCTCGGCATTCATTTAGTCGGGCACTAAAATTGCCTATGACAGCTCGGCAGGTAGTCTCAGGTAATCTCCAGGCGAGGTGACATAAATTGGCCTCCACGGAGTCCCGATTTTTTCCTGTGGGGTTATGTCAAATCAAAAGTTTACGCTAATAAACCGACTTCCCTGGCACAATTAAAAGAAAATATCCGTCATGAAATGGCAGCCATCACGGAGACTACCTGCCGAGCTGTCATAGGCAATTTTAGTGCCCGACTAAATGAATGCCGAGAGCGCAACGGTTTACATTTGGACGATGTTATTTTTAAAAAATAAATTCCCAAACAGTGTACTTCAATATAAAATAAAAAAAATTTCAATAAAGCTAAGACTTTTCTTTTAAAAAAAGATTTAAATGTGAACTTTCTTTTGAGACACCTTGTATTTATGTAGTGTAATTTAAACCTTACCCTGAAGCCTTAAAGTTTTAATCACAAAGTTATACACAAAGAGAAATAAGCATGGGCGTGTTCGCGCTCGGAGCGTTCGAATACGATACGACTATTTAAACAGTCCACCCAAATTTCGATTTGGGCGCGCTTTCAGTGGGCACACTTTTCGAATACTGATTGAGCATCTATTATTATTCTACATCGATGGTGGAGGGGTACCTTTTATGTATAAATTGGTCCCTTTGTCATAATTATCGTATGAATGTATGATCACCGCGAAACACCCGAATGCTTGACGCAGTGGTCTGGTGCAAGTACAGCTAATTCATAATTTTATTGGAAAGTGAAATGGCTGCAATATAGTTTCGAAATTTTACGTCACTTTATATATAATATTTTTTACTGGAACGATTTATCCATAGGTAGGGTAGACTGGGTACGGTTGAAACGATTTGGCTTTAATTGTTCGTAATTTTGTTGTTTATAAAAAGAACGATGATGATGACATATTAAATAGAAGAGTGGACCTTTACCTACAATAGGGCTATACTATTTAGTTCTGGTGGGTGCTATTTTTAGAGATATTTACATTTGAAAATAAATTCCGATGTGTTTCTACCGTCCCCATGCCAGGGGCGGTTGAAACAGTGACTAGGGTCAGTTGAAACGCACGCGAAATATACAAAAAATATATAGCAACATGCTTTATTTAGCATTAGTTATAATTGTATTATAATAATCATGGTATCGTATGACAATATTAACCGGTATTCAATGTTTTAATAGTCCTACAGTGTACGTAACCAGGCTTTGACGAATAATTTGTTGATAGTGCATAGTTTTATCTCCAACTTTTACCTCCGTATATGTATATTTGTCTCAATAAACTCAATCTGCCCTATGAAAGTCTTTACTATGCGAATTCGGCATCGAGAAAACAAAACAAAATTATATGTTTTTTTTTACCTGTACCCACATATATTGTTTCAACCGTCCCCAACTCGAATTTTGGTAAAAGAAAGTTTATAGTAATGGTAGTAATAATAACTTATTAAAACTAGTCATCATTCCGTATTCTAAAAACTTCACCTAAATCATAAATGAACACTCAATATTTATACTTGAATAGATTAACATAATAATAGCTTGAAACTCAAAAGAAAAATACTTACTTTTGGGTGCTAAAATACAATAGGCCTATTTATAAAAATATACAGCACCCGGTGACCAATGTAACACTTTGATTTAGGTTTGGACTTGTCACCTGCTTCTTTTTCCCCTTGAACCCTTACCTGTCGGCTGAACCATTCGCGAGATATTCGACTTGTTTCAACCGTCCTGTGTTTTAACCGTACCCAGTTTACCCTACTCACTCAATTCGACTCATCATTTCGTGGGTTTGTGTTTAACTCGGTAATTTATTATCATTCATTGACTTCCTAATCCTCATTATAATTTTTCGTAAATTGATTATTTAATTTACTAATATACAAGACAGTTAAACAAAAGGGTTTTGTTAAATTTTTAGATTTGCAAAAAATTTCGGATCGGTTACAAAATTAAGAATAGAATTTGAGCGCCTCAAGTCACACTTAACCAAAACTGAGAGCCCAATCGTGTTTGCTCACAATGATTTGCTTCTAGGAAACGTGATCCACAATGAATCGCAAGGCACTGTCTCTTTTATTGATTATGAGTACGCCGCGTATAATTACCAGGCATTCGATATAGCAAATCATTTCAACGAATTTGTCGGTAAGATTTTAATGCGGTATTTTTAGTAGCTATCTATGTCCACATTTTTTTCGAAAATTAATGAATTTTAAATAATTTTTTCAGGCTTATCTATTGACGATATCGATTACAGCAGATATCCTAGTAAAGAATTTCAATTGACTTGGATTAAAACATATCTTTCTGAATACCTAGACGATGATGCGCCTTCAAGTGCCCTCATAGAAAAGCTGTATACAGAAGTTCAACAAATGGCGTTAGCGTCTCATTTTTTTTGGGGCATTTGGTCGCTCATTCAATATGAACTATCAGATATTGATTTTGACTTTGGACGGTAAGTGAAAATAGTAGTAGGTAACAGTGTTTCAAGTGTGTGTTCAAGGGTTACGAATTACGAAGGGTTACCTATTACGAATGTAAGAGGCTCTATCTAATTATGTCTGAGGCATCTCTCCTCCGATCAAAGCATCATTAGAAGATAGTTTTCAGATATTCTTTAAATATAATATATAGAAAGTTAATTGTAATTAATTCAGCTAGATTAAAATTACAGTTTTGATGAGAATTCCACATAGTGCATTCATGTCATTCTCTTTCAGGTATGCTGAAATTCGTTTAAACAAATATTATGCTGACAAGGATAAAATTTTTAAAGAACTTAATTGATTAAGTATAAATAACCGCATAACTCGGCCAATATTGTTTGTTAATATGTATGTATGTATATAAAAATTGTATATTCCAATTATTGTTTTTATATTAATGTATTCCTCATTGGCAAGCGGGTACGATTCCACCAAAATAGTGTGAAGCATATTTGTTCACAAATATTGCAAGCGGAAGCAAGAATGACTTCGCGAACAACAAACGTGTATGCATCGACGTGAGTCCACTGCATACGCGAACAACTCTAAAATGCTCGTGCACAATTTGTTAATGTTTGCCCAAGTGAGTCGACCAGCGTAAACATTTGTGTCGTACACTGTGCGTTACAGTGCCTCGCATCGCATCTTTAGGTATGGTGTAGAACTGTACAGTACACGTTGCGTGTGCCGTACCTTGTATATGTATATAAGGCCGGCTCTACACGTTGGCGCCAACGCTACTCGTCCAACGTGTGGAGCTAGAAAATAGCGTACCAACGCTCGTCCCAACGTTGGCGCCAACGCTATTTTCTAGCTCCACATGTTGGACGAGTAGCGTTGGCGCCAACGTGTGGAGCCGGCCTAATACTCTATGGTGTGCCTCGTTGACTGCGCGATTCGTGATAGTTGCGCGACTTCTTGATGGACCAACTACAGTCCTACAAGAATCTTTTGGCGCGTGGATGGCGTGAGGGTGACAGAGACAGCGCCTTACAGGTAAGGCAAACTGTAAAACGTTGTCTCTGTCACCCTCACGTCAGCCTCGCGCCAAAAGATCGTTGTAGCCTTGTAGGACTGTACATAATTATTATGTTACGCCATCAGTCACCATCTGTCATGTTGTACATTCACTCGCAGTAAGAACCATTGATCTATAAGTATATTCCTATCTCTATGGTAAGAACAGTGCCTCTATTATGAGTTGTTGTAGTAAACGTCAAACTGTTACTATTGCAGTTAACGTTTAGAATTTGTATGAGAAATCCGTACAGCGCCTCTAGCGGTTACGATACTGAACTACAATTCTCAATTCTCATACAAATTCTAAACGTCAACTGCAATAGTAACGTCCTTTACGTTTACTACAACAACTCATAATAGAGGCACTGAATAGCTTTCACCCGGGGAAAGAATAATTTCTACCGTGTAATAATTATTTTCACGGCAATAATAATTGTGCTCCGGAGAGAAAGGTGTGGAACCGGTTACAATTCTTTATTGGCGATCATCTCAGTTCTCAAGTGTCGCAACGCTGGGAATCTGGGATCGAATTAGAATCTTACTAACAATATTACTAAATGAATTATTTTAATTAGCCCTATGGTCTATCTATGTTACTAACAACAACAGAACTTATCACTTACACTTGGGCAAGGTGGCCCAAGTCCTCACACTTAATAAACTACCTAATTAAGCGACTTAAAAAAAGGAGGTTCTTAATTCGTCTGTTTTTTTTCTTGTGTGTTTCCTCAGAATTCCGTAATGGGTGAAACGATTTCGATAATTCTTTCAGCATTTGAAAGGTTGCCGTCTGGTCCGATAAAAATTTGACCGACTTCTGACGGTCAGTTTTTGAGTTATTCTCAATTATTTGAATTTAATTTATGCTCTCATTACCTCAATAACTTTTGACTGGGTGTTCCGATTTCGATGATTCTTCTTTTGTTCGATAATTAGTGCTCGTCTTGTGGTTCCTTATAAATTTGAGCGACATCTGGCGAGTGGTTTTGAGTTATCTCGACTTAGAAGTTGGTTATTTTTTTGTAAGTAAATAGTTATATTCTAAAAACATCTAATAACAGGCAGGACTGCCTATCGTAGACCCTATACATATTGAGTCTTGTTCTAGGTCGGTCACATCACAGTGGCCATGGGCGGCGGTAGCAGAACATGGCATGGCGGTACATGGTACAAGTCTGTCCACTTGAAACTTTCAGGGCCGATTGCCGATTCACACCGGAATGGCAGAGGCCGGCAGCGGCCGCTATCGACCTGCAGAATACGATGAAGCCGACGGAGCCGGCCGCGGCAGGCTCGCGTCGCCGCTACCGACACCACGCGCCTGGTCTCCTCTGACCAGTTTAGCAAGCAAACTCGTGTGACCGTGAAACCCGCAGCACTACGGCTTCAAGCCGCGTGTCTGCTCGCGCCACCGCGGGCAGCCGCGCGCCCTTTTCGGGCTTCTCTAGCGATTTGGATCTCTTATGTAGATAAGGCACTTTTCACACAACGCTATTTATGAGCTACGCGACTGCAACGCAATCCAAAATTTCGCTGTATGTGACATTTTTTTGACTGATAGGAGACGCATCGTAGATCGCTTGCAAATTGGTATGTACCTATGTATAGTTTTTAAATAATAACACGAGCAAATCACAATATCCATGTTTATTACATATTTTGAAGTTAAAGACAATAATGACATTTAATACGAATTTAGAATATATTAAATATTTTAAAATACAGCACACAAATAGCGTTGTGTGAGAAGTGCCTAAAGAGTTTAAAATTATTTCACACTGAAAGTGCTCGCCAGGCCGCTGTCGGCCTCTGCCATTCCGGTGTGAATCGGCAGTAAATTCCATAAAAACTTAAACTTTTGTGGTAGACACAATGGTCGAAGAGTCGCATCAAAGCCCAGAGGCATAATTTTGTGTAATTGTGTCCAGCTATTTTATAAATTAGCAGAATAGGGGCCCGGAAGCGAAACGAATTTGCATTGATCTTGTGTTAGGTTAGGTGGACTTATTAGGAGGAACCGAGGAACTTATTGTTGGTTTAGGTGGGATTCTTAAGGAAAAAAAACAGACTAGTTATATAATTCGTTTACTAAGCTATTATTAAAAATGCACAATTAACAATCAAATGGTTCAACCATTTTTCTAAATGTACAAGATAGGCCAAAGGAACCTTGTAGCAGTTTAACACAAACTGAGTTAAAAATAAAATTAGTGATACAAATAAAATTAAGACAAACCAGTGCAGGGTTTAACTATCTGATGAAGTTAATTATTATATTGTAGTCATAATACCAGTCTGATGCTTATGTTTTAGATTAAAACCAACACATAGATGGAATGTAGTATCTTTATTAGCTCAAAATATCGACAAATAGAATACTTAAGTTTTTGTTTTACACAAGCCAGAGGCAAAATTAAAACATGTTTAATAAGTCTACAGAGTACACAACACAGTGACGAACCCTATCCAACACAGTGACGAACCCTATCCAACTGCAGAGGGGTGTCAGGCAAGGGGATGTTTGTCCCCAAAACTGTTCACCTCTGCGTTGGAAGACATGTTCAAGCTGTTGGAGTGGAAACGACGTGGCGTTAACATCAATGGCGAATACATAACACATCTTCGATATGCCGACGACCTAGTCATTCTGGCGAGTTCCATGGAAGAACTTAGTACTATGCTCGGGGACTTGAACAGCGCCTCACAACGGGTAGGTCTTAAGATGAACATGGACAAGACGAAAATCATGTCGAATGTCCATGTCACATCTGTACCGGTTGTTGTTGATGGCGCTGCTCTCGAAGTTGTTGACGAGTACATTTACCTGGGACAAGTGATCCAAATGGGTAAGTCCAACTTCGAGAAAGAAGTCACTCGTAGAATCCAACTCGGATGGGCTGCGTTCGGGAAACTGCGTCATATCTTGTCGTCCAAAATACCTCAGTGCCTGAAGTCGAAGGTTTTCGAGCAGTGTGTGTTGCCAGTGATGACATACGGCTCCGAGACGTGGTGCTTCACTATTGGTCTGATGCACAAGCTCAGAGTCGCTCAGCGGGCTATGGAGAGGGCTATGCTCGGTATTTCTCTGCGTGATCGAATCAGAAATGATGAGATCCGTAGACGAACACGGCTAACCGACATAGCCCAAAGAATTAGCCGGCTGAAGTGGCAATGGGCCGGCCATATAGTTCGGAGGACCGACAACCGTTGGGGAAGAAAGGTCCTCGAATGGAGACCGCGTCTTGGAAGAAGGAACATAGGGCGCCCCCCGACCAGGTGGACTGACGACCTGAAGAAGACGGCGGGCATCCGCTGGATTCAACGGGCTCAGGACCGGTTAGAGTGGCGCCAATTAGGGGAGGCCTACGTCCAACAGTGGACATCGAAAGGCTGATGGATGGATGGATGGATGGATAATAAGTCTACAAAATGTAGTGAACATTGTAATTTAAATTGATCTTGTATAAATAGAGGAAGAAATACAATTGTCATCTACTGTAACGCTCAATAAGTTACCTAACATTTAGCGTGGAAGTGTTAAATGATTTCAAATAACAAACGACGCAAGTGGCCGTGAAACGGACGCCAATCTATTGTATTTGTGCAAATGTCAAGACTTTACTCCATCTAAGTATTTTTTTAATCTAAGGAACAAAAACTAGATGATGCAGTAAATTGTATACCATACAAAGATCTGTCTTTGAATAATCTGGAAGTAGAATGTATCTTTTGAGAGCTAGTTTTAAACTTTTTGTTATTTTACCAAAGCTGTTATTAAGCAGCTTAGTAGCTTACGAGACAACATTGTTGTGAAACAATCTTCATCACAAAAACTCCACAAGCCGTGTGCATTTCAAATAATGTAATTTTGTACAATCTAGTATATTTACAATTAATGAACGATACTTCTATAGACAATATCACATCACTATCTAGCAATACTTCTGAATTATAATTTTGAGTAACTGTTCATTCCTATTTAATGCTGAAAATTTAATGAAAATTCAAGAGTGAATGCAACAACAATAGGCATGATGACAAATTTTTGGAAATTGTTCTATAATGCTCTGGAATATATATTAATTACAACAAAGATAATATTTCTGCTTAAAATTAAGGATTAGTATTTAAAAGTTACTTTTTAATTCATAAATTTAAAATTCGCACCAAAACGCATCAAAGTGTCATGGCGTCCCTTTGCTACGTCACTTTAGAGTACAACAATCACTCGACAGTTGTAAACATCTTGATTTTTTGGAATTACAGTTGTTATTTGGTTATAATCATGAATTCGAAAGCGTATAGGTGGTGTTCAGTCCCTCTGTGTACTAACACGTCCATAAAAACTCCTGAGAAGTTATTTATTTTCGTTCCTTTTAATAAAACTATTCGAAATAAGTGGCTTAATCTTGCAAGACGTGATATGAAAGGAATAAATGTGTAATAAGAAATGTGTAAGAAACATAACCTATACTTTAGACATTTTTATTACTTAGATAACTGATTAATTGACCAACTACTCAGTTATTTATAATAAATATGTATTAAAAAGCTGTTTAATATAGGATACTTACATTGAAGTCTTAACATTTCTAAATTCTGCTGAACAAAAGTCTTTGTTTGATCCCAGAAATGATCCTAGCATTAACAAGTCTATTCTTGGTAAATTAGCGCTGGAAGCCTTTTGAAATCCTTGTTCCATGACTCAGTGGATCAAAGTCGATTTACACAAAACAAACTGAAGTTGAAAACAAAATAAAAACCGCGTATTAAATAGTAAAAACCAGCGAGTAGGTATGTATTCTATTGAATTACAAATAAACAATGATAGAGAACTCTAACGTGACGTCACGCGCTGTGATTGGTGTTCAACATGTCATGGCGGATTGTCGTATTTCGTGATTTTGATTTATTAATAAATTATTAATCTCTCTTTTAATTATAAAAAGAATAAGTGTTTTATAATCAACAATTCAGGTATATTATACATACAAATTATTTCAATGAAATTTACTTGCTGTCATCATGCCTATTGTCCATGTTTTGTTGCAGGGTAAATATTATTATTAATATTTGAGAGAAATATTAATTTATGATTGTATTAAGTAAATAGTTTCAGTGTCGTATCGTAACATACAAACAAAAGCAATATTTCTAGTGGTATCAGTAAGTTAGGAAATATAGCCGAAATATCTTTATTCGTTCACACGTCCACTAACTAGTGATTAAAGAACAAAAAGCAAAATCCTGGAGTAACAATAAATACCAAAATAGGAATTGCTTCCGCATGTTAAATTCTGCATGCTGCATGTATGCACATGGGTGTACTATAATTGTTATTGCACTAAAATACTTATTCATTTCATCACAATCATCTTCCAAATATCTAGTTTATTCGAATTGAACTAACTATTCGACCTTATTTTGAAAAGCTAATTTTGCCCCACTTGCCTATATAACATTTTCTTGCTTCGAGCCATAATCCATTTAACAAAATTTATTACAGAATTGCATACATTGTTATGTGGTACATATAAAATACACAAAATATATAAATTATTCTATAAGTAAATCATTATTATTCTAATACTCTCCAAGGCTTCCTATAGTATAAGAAATGCTTTGCTAATTTGTAAAAATTAGATGAAATAAAATCGACAATATTCTATTAATTACGACATTGACGTGAACAACACAAACAATGAGTTGTAGTTAAGGTTTGGACATCTAGTGAGATTAAACATTGTTGAGTAAGCAAATTAACCGCTCATGTAGGGTCTAATTTTCACTATATTGTGTATGATCTTTCACGCATGACATTATAATAAGTATGATTGTAAAAAGCTGAGTGGTGTATGTGATGCAACTGCATTAGAATTTTCAAACCACACCTAGCTATCGAGTGATAATGCTACTAGCAAAACCCTTCACACAAGTTCTGAAAATGCAAAAAATGGATCGGGTCCTAATATCACTACCTATATTCATTGCCTCCATATTCGTTATGCTTTTCGTAACCAGCTTCGTAAATATTTTTACTATAACAAAAAATCTATTTGATAAGGAAACAACTGTTTGAATTTGTTCATTATAATATTAATTACAACATAACAACTCGAGGAAAATTCCAACAATGGCTACACTGGAACAAGAGCAAAAAGCATCTGAGGGGTTAACAACGAAAGGAAAAAGAATATTATTATAGTATTATACTTCAGTTAGGCTACAAAGTGAGCAAAAAAATCGAAGGTGTTTACGAAGAAAAGATTGAATATGGATGTGACGGGAGTGAAATGAGACTTTATTATGTCGATAATTAATTTAGAGACTTGTCAGTTTCCGGGCGCTCATTCGACGTCCATCATGTTGTCGTTGGGCGCTTCGCTGGCGGGCGCGCCGTCGCCGGCGGTGGGGTTGGCCGGCGGGGGCGTCTTCTCCTTAGGCTTCGGCTTGTTCAAAATAGGGTTGACAATGGCCTCGAAACTCTGTAAGAAATGCAGATGTTATTATTCACTATTTACAAGACACAGTTCTTTGAAAAGGTATTGGTGCTCTTCATAATCTATGGACAAGTTGTTCTATCAAAAACCCAAAAGAAATCAATAACAAATACACGGAATAATAATGGAATGACAAATATATGAAAAAACCACTTTCATTTTGCTCTTTGAGACATTTAGCTCTAACTGATGCACAGCACTTCCAGCAGTGATTCGAATAAGTTAAGTAAATATGAGCTTGGACGACAGGTCGATATGGGTATGGTGGGTATGCCAGTGGCAAAAAATCTTAATTGCAGAAGCGCATAAGGTTCTTCAGATATTTCACAGGGAATGTACGTACTGTACATTTATTTATTTATTTAAACTTTAATGTACCGGGAACGTTGTGGTACAAAAGGCGGACTTAATGCTAAAAGCATTCCCCCTACCCCTAACCCCTGTATAACCCCTGAATAGTCGATTTTTTTGGTCTGCAGAAAAATTGTACAGCTCCATCTGGTTATTTTCGCTAAGCATTGGTGATTAAATAAAAACTTCCCACATCTAGGTTTCCGACACCACCAATCGGCACATTGGCAGAGTGGTCGAGTATGTTAGACTAATATACTGCTGTAAGTCATTGCAATGTGGTTTATTGAGTCTTGTTCTTAATCAGTCACAGTTGTCATGGGCGGCAGTAGTGGTGCTAGGCTGGCTCGTTTGCTACCATAATTCCATAATAAGAAAAACCGATACCTGTCTCTCCTGGCGGATCTGGTGCGTGGTGTGCGGCGGCGGCTGGTGGCGCGGCGCGTGCGCGGCGGCCTGGCGCGCGCTTTCCAGCCACGCCAGCGCCGTCCGCGCCGCCTCGCTCACCTTGCCCATCTCCGCCTCCGACAGGTGCGCGTATTTCGCGTCGCCCGCTCTGTCGTGGGATATTTATATTTAGTCTTTGATGTTTTAAATATCTAGATTGAGCGTCGCCTTACAATGAAAACAAAAAAAAACAAGGAAACATTATCAAGCATGTGTGCGAGCAGGCGATGTTTTACCCGTTCATCTATTGTCTATGTGTGCGTAATGATATAAAAGTTGCTGCTAACAGTTAGCCACAATTTTTTGACACGTTTGCGCGGATTCAATTTTCCATCTAGATATTTAAAACATCTTTGTATTTAGTATGTCATGTTCTAGAATGATCTACCTGGGTTTCACTTTCGTATATTTGTAAAAAATAATATTTGTGTTAAATAGTCGATTTATCGAGAAAGGCTGTCGGGTACATAACATCACGCAACGACTAGTAGGAGCGGAGAAATAAGTTTCCCGAAGCGAGGGCGTCTACTAGTGGAAGAATGGTGATAGAGATTTGAAAATAAATAATGTAGTAGGAAATTCTGATTCATATTACACGTGAGTTTCTACAATGAGGGTAAAGACGTGTGAATTCGCCGCTGGAGGCGCTAGTGTAGAGTGAGGTCTGGCTGTCAGTGCTACAAACTTAACTGACCCGGTACAGTGCGCCCAACTTATCTCTGAAATGGCAAAAATTGGAACTAACGAAAAGTCATTCATAAGTACGTTGTGGTCATTCATCTGTCAGTTACTAGTGTGCAATGATTGGTCAAATAAATGTCAATTGCGTTCGACAGCGCCTCTTTCGTTTCAATCTTAAGTTGGGTTTACTATTATATAAGAAGGGCGCTACTGTCTTTGTCTGACAACAGTATAACATTTGCATTAGTTCCAATTTTGGCCACCGGGTCAGATAAGTTTGTGGCACTGTCGCTTGTCACTTGTCTGAATATCACTTGTCACTGTTTATGTATGGGTGGGCTTTGACAACAGGACCTCACTCGCCGGTGACGCCAACTGGCGAGTACAAAAACGGCGACCCTCATTGCTTCAGTGCGAGAGCAAAAAGTAGGACATGATGTTGAAATTAAAAAGAGGGGGAGAGAGAGAGAATACTCACTTGTACAGATCTACTGCTTTATTAGTTAGTTGAATAGCTAGAGCAAAGTCGTCTAGGGCGCCGGGACGCAGCTCAAACTCCAGGCGTCGCTGCTTGATGGGCTCGCCCTCTGTTCGCAGTTCCGTCAGTTTGTCACTGTACACCTGTAAATGTCAGTATTTAAGAATAAAATGTTAAGACTTTCAAATTAAACAAACGCCAATATATAAATACATAGATACTTTTTTATCGCCCATCATCTATAACTGTTTCACTCCTGACCTGACCTGAAGTTTTTTGACAATGAAATATGTTATGGATATTGCGTTATACTAGCTAAGTGCCGACTGATAAGATTTTACACAACCAAAAACAGCATTACGCGGAACTCGCGTTTCCTTATGATGTTTTTCTAAATCAAAATCAACTTGTAATATGTACATAAAATGTGTTATTTTGCAAAGAGTGTATATGTATAATGGCGTGGATTTGAATCCACTTAAACCCTTTGCTTGCCACCGATTCAATTACTTGCAAATAATTTTTTCACAAATTTCTAACCACACATTGTTTTTAATAACTTAGAATTTATTTGTTTCAACTAAGCTCGTACTTTTAACAAATTTTTAATCATCTTTGATTTTTAATAAACCGAGGACGATAAAACCAAGCTCTTTCCATTATCCATACCCCCAAACCGATTCAAACAGAATCCATACCATACATCTTTTTTTGGGTTGGTCTTCCAGAAATCCCTTTAAAGCGATAAGGCCGCCCATTGTTTGCGTTACTTGTGCTTTTGTATGTGTATTTTGTTTTTGTGTACAAACAATAAAGCATGGTTAACAACTCTTTATATTATTTACGAGTGAACGCGAGCGTCTTTTACCGAATTCGAAAGAAAAGTGACTAGTCAGCGGTAAGGACTGTGTAGTAAGGACAACGCTCTACAAAGTCGAAACTAACCGATTATCTCTTTCTGAATACCGATGTGTATTATTTATTGCCGGGTACTGTACCTGTCTGTTCTGGTCCTCGCCCTCATCATAGAGCCACTGCTCGAGCGCGTCGAGCTGGTTGACCAGGCGGCCGCGCTGGTCGTCCGCCACGAAGTCGTGCAGCGCCTCGCCGGCCGACAGCTTGCCGCGCAGCTCGTACACGTACTCCTCGAGCGCGTTGCGGGCGTCCGCGCGCTCCTTCTCCTGCCGGTCCTGCGCTTGCATCTTGCCCTGGCGGTTTGGAAGTTACGTGTTGAAGTTGTAATAAACATGAAGAGTCGAACTCTTGAAAATTTGTATGTATCATAGCAATAATATTTTGTTCTGTTTTATGTCTGGCATTTATTTAACTGAAAATTGTTAAGACTTTGGAGATTGTTGTGCGAAACGTTTAAAGCTGCTGTGATGGAGAAACGTCTGTGATGTCAATGTTACCACTAGGTCGTTGATCATATTTTTTTTAATTGGGAACCACAAAGAAATGTAAGTCACAGGAAACATAATAACGCCCACTTTAAAATTCCAAATGGATTTCACATGCTACATTAAAAATGTTGATATTTGTTGATCATTCATCATAGCTGCAGTCTAAGTAAGCTTTTACCTCTTGTTCCAAGTAGGCATTGAGTTCATGCTGCGAATAACCATGGGTCTGCGCGTCGATGGGAAGTTCCACAGTTTTGACTGCTACTTTCTTAGCCTTCTCCTTGGATTTATCCTGTTTATCATCAGATTTTTCCTGAAAATAATGCGAGCGGTTCATACCATTTAAAATATAAAATCCCCACCATTGCACCACCTTGGAAATATTTTCTTCAATTTTATTATTTGTAATATAGTACTTATTAGTACTTTTACAATTTGTGATACATCAACAAACATATTTCCAAGGGATACAATGACCCATTTGCACTACATAAAAACCACCACAAGCTTAACGAAAAATAACTTACTCGTTTACTGTCGTCCGAAGAAAATAAAATAAAAAATAATTGCAGGGTTGACACAAACATGCGTGGACACAGAGGAAAACTTTTCTAGCATCCTACAATTACATTGTAAATTCAAAAGGTTTCCGGATGAAGCCTTGTTGAAAATACTGTGCAAATGGGGCCTCCTTCAGAGGGTGGGGATAATGCAAATGCCGTAATGTCTGTTGCTTCAATTAGGGAAGGATTAAGCAAAGTTGATAGAACTTAAAAAAAAGAAACAAAAAAGAAAGAGGAGGCAGCAACAGACATCACATTGTGAGTAGGGTTGCCATCTGTACTGCATTATAGAATTTTACAATAGGTTAGTCAATAATACAATATAAATAAAATACATAGATAGAACAATAATGAAGAACAAAAAAATTCGACTGACGCGTTTGTTTTATTAGAACGGAACGTGTCTGCAGTGCATTATGAGCAAGTTTGAAAAAATGTTAAAAAATTTTGTCATGTTAAATTTGTTAATGAATGGTAAAGATAAAAAGATGGTTAAATAAATAATGATGGAAAATATGTACTGCTTTTTTTTTAAATTTCTCAAAAGCCTACATATATTTTGAAAAAAGTATTAGTTTTGTTTTTTGTTTCTTCCGAAATAAGTTGGCAACCCTACATCACAATCACACTCCACAAAGGCACTACCGACACGTACCCCACTGATCCACTGTCCTACTCTCTGTGTCCACGATTGTTTTTGTTGAGGCTCCCCCTTTATCTCGTCTTCCCTCACCTCTTGGTTGTCGGGTCCGTTCTGTTGGTCTTGGGAGCCCCCGTTAGTCTCCATGGGGGTCTCCTGGCGGTCCTGTGCGTTCTCGTTAACGTTCTCCATTTCAATGTTCTCGCTCTGTGCCGAATCTTGTTTCTTTTCTACTAGAGACGCCGACGCTATAGTAATGATTCCGTGGATGTTCACTCTGACCTTCAGCTTCACCTTTTGCGATTCGCCTTCGGGCGTCGGTTGCACATCCTTAATATTCCATTGACCTAATGTGGAAATTATGTAATGTGATTTAATTGAAATTTAAACTCGAAATTGTCATTGAATAAGAACAATACAAATTGTTTTCAAAAACTTACCAATGTAGGAATCAGGGTATGGAGTGGGATCAGAGTAATAAGCGCGGACTGTGAAAGGTTCCTTTCTGTAGAAGGTAAGCATCTTCGAGAATGGTGCAGCATGGAAAGCTGGGAACACCTGAAAACAGATAGCTTGGTACTTGATTGTAAAAATTTTTGTGTTCGATAGTCCATTTATTGAGGAAGTCTTGGCTATATAACATCACGCTTCAAACAAACGAAGCGGAGCTACAATGAAACAAGTTTCAAAAATGGGAAAATATGTAAGTTTCCTGAATCGGAGTTACAATGAATCTTATTACAAAAATGGGAAAATATAGGTTCACTAGTACACACATATTCTAGAAACGACTACTGTAAGTCCATACCTCCATGTCGCTGTCCTCGCCGCGCGCGGCGTCCCAGGCGAGCCGCACGGCGTACGGCTGCACGTCGGTGACGCTGAACTCGCGCACGCGCACCGCCGGGCTCAGCATGGCGCACTGCAGCGCGCAGCCTCGCGACACCGCCTCGTCCTGCCACAATCATAGCTTTTTATTATCGTCAACTTTGTCTTATTACTTACAGAGTACAAGAAATCAAAAAGATAAGAGCAAGCTCAGAATGAGTGTATAAGTTTAAAGTCAACTTTAAATTTGGATTGCATAAGTTTTTTTTAGGCTTTTAAAAGATGAGGAACTACTGGTACACACAAAGTATGTATTGTATGTTAATGAGATACAAAGTGGTATTTAAACTATTGTTGTTGTTAAATGTATACTTTATACATGACATATATAAGGAAGCGCACTAGTTTCCTTTGCTGGAAAACAGGAGAAGCTGTAAAAATGTATGAATAATAATCACAATTTATTTTACCTGATTCAGGGTTGTAGAAGCATTTTTGTTGAAAACTTGTTCAATCAGTGTTTTGACTGCTGGAATTCTAGTGGATCCTCCAACAATTTCTACAGCACTAATTTCTTCAGGTCTCAATTCTGAAAACAAGTTTGAATTGGTTAAAAGAGAAAAAAAAGAATCATAGACTTAAAAATCTTATGTGTGTAAAATATACACACTCCGATGGGAGTATGCCGTATCAACTGCTAATGCCATATCAACTTTAATAAAACTTTTCAGTGATACACATGAAGGTAAGCATTGACAATACGTCCATCAATCCAAATGGAGTGGACGTCTTCCAAAAATGTTTCGTGAGTGTGATAAACGTATGCCAATCAAATGGACGCCTTCCAGCTTTGGATTTCCAAACAGATTGAAATCCATGTATCCAATCCAAATGAGTCGACTGTCAATGGCAAAAACGTGCGACACGCAATTTAGAAGGCGTTCGAATCGTCTGTGAATGGGCAAAACAGTGTCCATTTTTTGTAAATTTTGTCTCAGTTTTTGACATCCAAATGAAAGTGAGTCAATGTGCCTTTAATAATGTGAGGTAATGTCAAAGTACCTCCATATGGAAATCTTCCATTTAGAAGCATTCCAAACAGACATATCGTCAATGGCTACCTTAACATTCTTTTGCTGAACATGGATGACAGTGATTACTGAATCCAAGTTATATACATATAATATTACTATATACAAATATGTATATCATGCATCATATAAAAACTTACTGGCATTCTGCAACAAGGCTCGAAGAGTTCTTTCCACTCTGTTGAATGTATCGGCACAGAGTTGCTCCATCAGCGATCGCTGCATTTCGCCGGACACGTCGCGCTCCTCCATGAAGCACTCGATGTTCAGCGGCAGTCGGGTGCTGTTAGCCGACATCTGTTTCTTCAGTTTTTCTACTTCTTGTAGGAGACGCAGGAAAGCTCTATAAAAACAGTGAAATTTGTAAAATATCAATTTTCGGCATTAATGATTGTACCGATTTGTCATAATATAGTAAAAGAGCCACCAGTCTACATTAGTAACATCAAAAGAATCACCAATGCATTGTCTGTAAAAAAGGAACATGGATATAATAGCTCAGTGACTGGCTTTATTGCTTTGCAACTGAAAAAACACAAAACCATTTCAATATCACAATAAGTAAGGACTAAAAAAATTAGGATATCAGTAAGGTGGATAACAAACACTATGACCATTCATGAGCATCATTGGGATTGACCTGGTACATAATTATATTATGTAACCAAGGTGCAACCCCGGCAACAGAGCCCGACTTGGAGTCGGGGATCAATGGAACCCTTTATAACTTAACTTACAAAATGAACTAAACAACTTAGCATTATTAACCTAAAAGCATTAACAGTAACATCCTTTTGGATTACACATTAAACATATTGTAAGATATCAGGCACAACTGCTAGCACTTCTAAAAGACATACAAATATCTAAAATAATGTAACTATTTATGGTAAAGTATGGTTTAATGTGTAACATACCTTTGATTTTTCTTGGGATCCAGCTTAAATCTGGTAACAAAATCCTGGCAAAAGTATTCTGCTAATGCCATATCAATGTCGCGACCTCCGCAACAAGGATCAGTTGATGTTGCCAATACACGTAATTTACCCTTATTGAATGCACAAGCGGATACCTGCAAAACGAAAGAATACTTTAATATATTCATTCACAAAAGACAGCAAAGCCTAGCAGCACATAACTATTAATTCCCTAATAAGGTATTGCATAATTTATAACCATAAACAATCAATTCCAACCCATAAAACCACTAAAATCCATTTACCTGTAGAGAGCTATGCCCAAAATCAACAAACACTACATTTCGTGGTTTCTCCTCTGTAGCAGGCAAATCTTGTTTGTAGATTCCATATGCTAAAGCAGTTGCAGTTGTTTCATTCATGAGGCGCAAAACATTAAGCCCTGCAAAATGTTAAACTACATTCAACTCAATATTCAAGATACTGGCAACATTATTTTTATGGAAAAAATATAAATATATTTGTGAGAACAAATAATAATAATGAATAACTGAAACTGTTAGTCCTTACCTGCAATGGCGGCAGCATCTAGCAAAGCATTTCTTTCAGCATTAGTGAAATAGCTAGGCACAGATATCACACAGTCGTTCACTTGGGTTTGTAGAGCTGTTGTAGCTATGTCTTTCAACTTCGTGAATAACATAGCAGTTATCTATAACAAATATTAATTATACAATTATTTCCTAGACATTAACCAGGAAACCACACTGCAGAAATATCAGTTACAGACAAAATGTGGTTAGTATTACTAATCACTAGGGGCCCAAGCCCGCTACTCGCAATATATAAAAGGGTAAATTACATTGTCTTGATATAGTTTGACTCATTTGGGTTATAAAACTGCAAAAATCTAAAAAAATTAAATTAAAGATTATATAAATTAAGTTAAATTAACAGAAGTGGGCCCCACATACTATCAATGGACAATCAATGCCACAATCAATGGACTTAATGTAAAACAATATAATAATTATTGTAATTATGTAAAGGATTCCAATTAATTACATTCTTAATATGGTAACTCAAGGTAATGATACATTGTAACAGTAAATAAAGACTACATTCTCAATCACTGATTTACTCACATTATACTTTTTTACTTTACATTAAGTTAACCTTAGAGAAATTAGTTGAAACTTATACTCTATATTGATTGCCCAAAGCTAAGAGGAAATGATAACTGAGCTAAAGAAGTAAATACATTCCCTGTTGAGAGTTCATATTATTAATTGTTATTAATGCTAAGTTAATCACTTCAAACACAAAATATCTTTATTATAATTGCTTTTTACAAAAAAAAAATAACCGACTTCAATCTTGATAAGTAGAGATAACTCAAAAACTACTCGCCAGATGGCTCTCAATTCAACATGTAAGTGTAAAGTTCTCGTCACTACAAATTAATGAAGCCCAAACACTAGACAACTGCAGTAAATCGTTGAGGAGTTCCCTCGACTGTCTTTCGGCTTCATCAGATCGACTCCAGATCTTCATGAAATGGTAGCGCTTTAATGTACTTATGATAACATGAACAAACACACTAGTTGTCCATACAATTTTCGAAAGTTCCCCTCGATTTCTCTGAGATGCCATCATCAGATCCTGGTTTCCTTATCAGGGGACCCCACTGCGCATATCTACTTTACAACAAAAAAAGAATTATCAAAATCGGCCGGCCATAAACGACGAAATAATCGCTGTACGTACATAAAAAAAAGCATATATACGGTCGAATTGAGAACCTCCTTCTTTTTTGAAGTCGGTTAAAAATTACTGAAGATCTATTGTATTTTCACCCTCATTGAATATTTAATTAATAGATTTGATTTATCCAAATCATGAACATGTACCAGGTAAAATATATAAGACATGGATAAATACAGCTTAGGTAGTACATTTTATTTGGTTGCAGACAGAATGTGATGAACTGTTGTTATCAGAGCTAAATAAAATCAATTAGTGGCTTGTCTGGTTTTCATAGGCACCAGCAGTGCACTGCAATCCATCAGTATTCTGCTGTATGGCATAGAACACAACAATCTTCAGAATAAGATGTAAGTATTTAGAAAGAAACACTTAGGCCGCGGCCTCGAATTTTGCGGGCAGCGGGGCGGCGGCGGCGGCGGCGCGGGCGCGGCAAGATGTTTTGCGTGTTATCAAATGGACCGACCCTCGAAAACAGCGGCGCGGCGGCGGTGTAGGAGCGGGTAACGAGCGGTGGTTGACAACGTCAAGCGGTGACCGCTCACGCGTCGTGTGCGTTAGAATGGCGGGTCTGCTCATATTTAACGTTGATGTAGATTTAGAAAAAAAAATCCTAAGTATATTCGAACACAAAAAGTTCTTTTATTTATACCGTGTATAATTCAAAATCACAGATAACTTTCCATTTAAAATTTAAGACTTGATATCGACTACGATACTCTATAGTACTCTATACCGTACGCTCAATGTACTCGTATATAGGGATACTAGTAAACCCGCCCTCGCTTCGCTTCGGGGAACCAGTCCCTTCAAAAATCTCTTATAAATTTTAACAAATTATGTTATTCCAATGTCTAAGCTATATTACTGCAAAGTTTCGTGAAAATCCGTTCAGTAGTTTTTGCGTGCAAGAGTAACAAACCCACACACACACACTCACTCACATCCTTACAAACTTTCGCATTTATAATAATTATTGTATAGTTAGTAGGATAGGTTAGAAAGGATAGTAGGAAGTAGGATTTATATCGGATTATAATTATTAATTTCGAGCTTTAGATAAAGAAGTATAATTGTTAAATTTATATTTTTCAAGATTTTTAATATATATATTCTTACTTATTTTGAATGTAGTTAGTTTTGAATAACTTTTTTCTTCTGCAATGATAAAATAGTGGGTGTTCAGAGTTTCGTAAACGGTTTTTGTTAATGACTATTTATCCTTAAAAGCTACGGAATCCAGACTACTAGGTAGTTAGGAAGCAATTAGGTAGCAATTAATAGTGAAAATAATATTTTATTTATAGCTTTAATTATAATAATATTTTATTTTGATAGCTCATATATATCCCTCTCGCTGTTCTTGCTAGGGTAACGCACACGCAGGGCCTGATTAAGAGTTCTGACCGCCCTAGGCTAATTATCAGGACGCGCCCCCCCGGGCCCCACAGGGGCGCCCTAAGGTGTGTTGGCGCCCGCGTGCAAAACCGTGCGTTCACCCCCCCCCCCCGGGTTCAATACTAATTTCATACAGATTAATGTCCATAATATAAGTGTGTTATAGTCGCGCGTTCGGGCTAAAAAGTAGTATATTAATGTTTATAACATGATTCATGGTTGGACCTGGATGGCGCAATGGTTAACATGCCGGACCGCTAAGCCGAGGGTCCTGGGTTCGATTCCCAGTGAGACGGAAATTTAAATGATGAGTTTAAGTTTCCGTTCTTGGTTTGGGTGTGTCCTTGTCGTGTGCGTTGTCCATGGCACCCACGACACGGGGAATCCTAGTGTGTAGCGTTATTTATTATCTATACTAATATTATAAAGCTGAAGAGTTTGTTTGTTTGTTTGTTTGTTTGGTTGAACGCGCTAATCTCAGGAACTACTGGTTCGAATTGAAAATTTGTTTTTTGTGTTGAATAGACCTTTTATCGAGGAAGGCTATAGGCTATATAACGTCACGCTGCAACAATTAGGAGCGAAGAAATAATGGAAAATGTGGAAAAAACGGGGAAAATTATTCATTCTCGAGGGCTTTCGTTGCATGCGTTGCGAAAACGATTCAAGATACCAAAAATATATGTATGAAAGAATTATTCCTCTTGAAATGATCTAAAAAAATGTCCACGACAGTATATGTCTAGCTTTTAAGATTAACACACTAGAACCGTTTTTATGGTAATCAAATTTGGTCGAACCCACTGCCATACCAAACTTGCCGCGTTTCCAAGTTTAATCTGAATTAATCTTGCTGTGATCCTTTGCTACTTTGCTATTATTTTGTCGTAAGCTTTATTTCTAAGTTTAATTTAATTTAACCTCAATTAATTTTGGTGATAGTTTATTATCTTCCCGAAATTCCTACGGGAGCGGGACCTACGCGGTTGATACTTACGGGTCCCGAAGCGAAGCGAGGGCGGTTCGCTAGTATACTATAAAAAAGTTTTCAAATCGAACTGCAAGCGAAACTAACATTGTTTTATAATTTGCACGACATTCAACATTAGGCTGGCAACATTTTTTTAGCTGACCTGCCGTTACCAAATCGTCCCAAAATCATAACAATGAGGGTAACCGTTTTTGTGCTCACCAGTTGGCGCCACTGCAGAGTGCGGTCATGCTGTCAAAGCCCGCCCATACATAAACAGTGACAAATGAAATTCAGACCATTCAGACAAGCGAAAAGTGACAGACAGACCTCCCTTCTCACTAGCGCCTCTAGCGGAAAATTCACACGCGGTTACCCTCATTGACTGCGGGCTACGTACCTAGTAGAGAACCAAATCCATATCGGATTTGACCGCAAGTCTTGTATTGGCTTAGTCTCAATAGACAACTTAGTTATTGCGACCATTGCACATGAACGTGGTCAGAACATGAAAGTTGCTTTGATTTTGAGTATTTTTTAAATATATTACGCGGTCGATATAGTGTCGCGTATTACTATTACTAAGGGTGACGTGCGGTATGCGGGGTGTCCCTTCCCCCGCGCCTCACCTCATATGCCGATTGCCATGCGGACCTGTCGCGTACTATAGACGGTACCTTTAGCGAGCTGCGATGTTGCCAGCTCGCACTCGCTCATCACCGACCGATTCGAGTGATAAGGCAGTGTTTGTTTTACGCGCGCAAAATTCAGGGATTCTCAAGCTTTTTTAGTTCACACCGCATTTAGTTTTTGTATTTTGGTCTCGATCTAGTTGAAATATGTAGGGTGCAATGATGCTAGTAGATTAGTAGTGCAAGCGAAGACTCGATTTCGGCGCCCCCCCCCCGATCCTCGCGCCCTAGGCTGCAGCCTAATTAGCCTATAGGGTAAATCAGGCCCTGCGCACACGGTGACAGCCCGCGCAACCGCATTGTAGTGTAGTGCAATTTATTTAGGTGTCGTATACGTAATATTTATTTTATTTACTTTTTTACTCCTTGTCTGTCATCTTTATCCTCTTTATATTCTTCCTTGTTCCCTTCCTTTAATATCCTTGCCTTTCTTTATGACTTGTTCTTTTATGTTATTTTACTATTTATAATACTTTTACTTTCTCTTTTAACTGAAATTGTAAATGATTTAAGATTATATTGATTACTTTGGAGTTAGGTATTTTGATAATTAATCTAATTATTACTTTGTTATTTATTTGTCGGGACATTGTCTCTGTTCTTCACAATTTCGATAAAACTCGCCTTTTATTTTTCTTGTCCTATAGTAGGTATTCACTTCTTCGTTTGCCCACAATAAAACGAGTGTTAGAAATAAATTTGAATCGAAAAGATGTTGTCTCCGTTGTTCAGACATTTCATTCGCGAATAAAACAAATATCTCAGCGACACAACACTACGCCGCTATAGCGCCGCCGCGAGTTTCGAGAACTAGCCTGCGCTGCCGCGCCGCCGCCGCCGCCGCCCCGCTGCCCGCAAAATTCGAGGCCGCGGCCTAAGTCATCTTACAAAAAACTCATTATCTACCAATCCTTTATAGCCATTGATACAGCCGCAACACAGGTAGCCGCTTTTCGGGAATTCGTCGGCGAACACTTCATTTACGTATTGTAACAGAGATTTATGACTTATCATAAACTTTTATACTTTGGGGGATAGCTAGTGAGTTGCAGATGTTTTTTTGATAATTTGCACAAAATTATTACTAGTGATTTTTTTAGTAATCTTACATTTTGTGACGAAATACATGAAGAAAATCAACGTTTTGTTTGGTGTTTGCAGCTCCTATTTTTAAACACATTCAGCTACGCTGAATTTATGACCTGGATATTAACTACCAATATGTCCACTAATTAGGGGAATAAAAGAAAAAATGATAGCTTGAGTACTTTTTTCATAATTCGGGTCTAAAGTTGTTAATCTGTAGTTTTAATCAAAAATAAAAAATTCAAAATATCTCAAAAATGGTTAAGTTTCGGACAGGTATTATTAGGTCAAATCCATCGCAAATAGAGTTGTAAAGAACTCGAGTCTTTGAGTCCTAAATTTTGAACTCGGCTGACAGTTTTAGCGACTCGTCTCATAACCGTAAGACTCTAAGACTAGAGAACTCAAGTCTATATGAGCTCTTGAACTCGAGTCTCGAGTCTCGAGTCTTCTTTAGCGCTCAAGTCCTTTTTACGTGGCGAGTCACGCTCGAGTTCTTTTCCGCTTGGAGTCTTTCTTTTTAAAGCAGCCAATAAAAGGTAAATTTTGTGAGATATAACTATGTGTAACCAGAAGGACATGTCGAAAAATAACTTTAGATATATATATATATAAGTATAGATATATATAGATATATAATATATAAGTGTATATATATATATATATATATATATATATATATATATATAAGTATAGATATAAATTCTAAATAAATCACTGTCAGCATTTCGAAGAACAGTTTGAAGAAGACTCGAGCTCTTTTTAAGACTCGAGTTCTTTTTAAGAGTCAAGTTCAATTTTGGCGCTCGAGTCTTCATGATAGGACTGAAGCTCGGCTCGACTCAAGACTCAGAGTTCTGTTAGTTCACTAAGTCCTATAAAATTGAGCCGAGTCTATCGAATTAAGACTAAAAGACTCGAGTCCTTTACAACACTAATCGCAAATGACCTGCTCTACAACCCCTTAGCGGGAATAGGTCGAATTACCAGTAACCCTGTATATTTTCAATATGGGACTTCATTAACTAGCTATTGAAATACATTGAATCGCTGTGATCAGTATCTCATACATAGAGATTAGAATAAAATTTATTGTTACATTACTTATGTAATCGCTACAACTTCAACAAATAAAAAAAACACTAAAACTACAGATGAAAAACCTGGATCAATAGATATATTTTTCTAGTTACTTAAGGGCGCATTCATGTAGAACGCTGGTTACCGGCGCTGATCTGCCAGCGCTTATCGGTATAGTCTAAGATCCGAATCTAAATCGACATTCATCGGGTTGATAAAAAAATCAAACACACTGATAGAAACTTTTTTGATACTTAAAAATATTTGTTAATATTTAACAAATAATTTATTAGAGACCACTTTTTAGTGCTTAATAAATATTTCTTAGTATTTAAAAAGATTTATTAATATATGATAAATGAATATCAGATTTATTAAACACAAAAAATCATTTAAAATACTAAGAAATATTTGTTTAATACTAAAGAGTGGTATAAACTAATACCTCCTTATATTCTGTCCAGGATTTTTGTTGTCTACCCATTTTTAATATAAATTTTCTAATATACGAAATTTATTATAAAATTATTTTGATTCTCTTAACAACCCGATGAATGTCGATTTAGATTCGGATCATAGACTATACCGATAAGTGCTGACAGATAGGGACAGGGATGGGCAAATTGGAAAAACATATTTCATCGTATCGATATTTTCCAAATGTATCTGAAATTAAATTAAATGTATATGATATTTCGATATATCGATATTTTTTCCCAATATGCAATTATTATGCCCCTCTTACCGGGTCAGATTAGTTTGTGGCACTTTACCAACCAAACCAACAAGCAGTGTCATTGTCATAGACAAGTAGGTCATAGACTATAATTTTTGTTTGTGTTTGAAGCAAAGAAACTAAACCCATATAGCCTACTGCATACCTACTCTTTTCTAAATTTAAGAAATCGGATTGGTCAAATAGGTACATGATGCGATCCATGAGCAGACAGCAGAGCTTTAAATAAATAAATATTAAATCTGAAAAAATATCGATATTTTGATATATCGATATTTTTTACCCAAACGGCCCAAACCTACTGGCAGATCGGCGCCGGTAACCAGCGTTCTTTTTGAATGCGCCCTAAGATGTGGTTGTGACTCACTCAGTAACTAACTGGATTCAGTACTAAGTAAAAAAAAATGCTAAGGTTTTCAGCTTAAAACTCACCTGTTCAGGGCTGAAAACATTATCTTCCCCAAGGTAATTAACCCTTATTCCAATCCCATCATCGGGCCTCTGCTCAACCTTGAAAGGGAAGTGTTTCAATTCTTTCTGTACATACGGATCTGAAAATTTTCTACCCAAAAGTCTCTTGAAACCAAAAACGGTGTTCTTCATATTCGTGACCATCTGATTTTTTGCTGCTACCCCTAATATTCGGTTCTTTGGTGAGAACGCCACACATGATCTGAAGGAAAAGTGGCAAATATTGTATATCTAATGAATATTATGAATACAGTGATTAATACGAAGGGATTTACGCTAAAATAAAATTGAACTTCAAGGCGTAGATTGAATAAGATGTTCATCATTGTGACATACATGTTTTTTCATTTTTATACCAGCAATTCTTACATAGCTAAATTTGCGAAATTTTACATTGAAAAATGAATATCAAGTAATTGTCCAAGAACATCAGAAAGTAATAAAAGAAAAAAAGATACCAGATCAATACCAAATCAGTGAGCAAAAAAACTTAACTTATAAGGTGTTCTACTTTTGCAAAATCATTGTGTAAAGTAAAGATGAAGGAAATTGCTGGAAGACAAAAAATCAAAGGTTTTATACTCACGGTGTACCCCGTAGGCTGTAATCGTTTGCGATGGTCTCTATACCACCTGCTTTTGCTACAGCAATATAACATGATTCATTACCGAAATCAATGCCTATAACCGACATAGCAGCCATTCTGGTTGGAAATTACAAGGTTATGTGTATTAAAAATTTGAAATATCCCTTTTTCACAAAACTCCGGAAAAACACGTTGTCTTGGCCTGACAATCAGTCAATCAAATCGCAAATGCGAAAGAGACGCCGGTTTTGCTACACGGTAAAACTAAGTCCACTGCAGTTTAGCTTTTCGATTTCGCTGTAGAACCCGAATTTTCTAGAACTTACAGATAAAACAAAGTAATGGTGTTGCTACTTTATATTCATTGTTCACAGGCTAGCTTAAGTAGAATTAAATAAAAGGACAGAATAAACTCCCATGTCTATTTTATTAAAAAAACTGGCTTTTACAATAATAATTCTAGGAGACGAGGACTGATTACTGAATCTGATTCAGATTGAATGGTAAATGGTTATTGGCAGTGTTGCCAACTATAATTTCGAAATTCCGTTAAACCTGTTGGTAAATTCCGTCAAAAATCCGTCAAATTTTTTTTGTGTCCGTCAAAAAAATCCGTTAAATAAAAAATACGTTTTATAAATGCGAAAGTTTGTAAGGATGTATTTGTATATGTGTTTGTTACACTTTCACGCAAAAACTATTGAACGGATTGTCATGAAACTTTGCATTAAAATAGCTTAGACCTCGGAATAACGTAATAAATTACAATTATTTATAGAGATTTCTTTATCATTTGGTCACACTACAATATAGCTAACTGTAAAGTCGAAACCAGTCAAAACAAAATCCATCTTCTGAGAGCTATCTTCTACTAAGTGGCTGGCTCCCTGAAGCGAAACGAGAGCGGGTTTACTAGTCATCAGACACAGAAAACATAAAAATAACTTTATAACTAAAAATCACAATGATCATCAACGCTTCCAGTTGATGTTGTGGCGTATCCTACATACACGCACACAAACATACACACACACACCTTACGCACAGATATACATACACGCATGCACACACACACACACAAACATACACACACTGTAATTATTTCATAATACACATACATACTCATACATACATTCATAACATACATCCACATTTAAACATTCATCCATCTAGCATACATACGCAGACCTTATATTACATTTCATTTACATACGTTCTTACTCACCCGGCGAGATTTTACCGTGCCGGGCGCACCGGTCTAAACGCGCTGTGGAAACAGTACGATACAAGGTACCGTTATCCGTGCGCCCGCGCGGCCATGCTACCAGCCGGCGTTCAGTCTGCGACGAACTACCAACGCGAAGCCCGTGTCGTTTGGCTATCTATCCGCGCTTACGCTTACGCTTGCTTTCGCCTTAATTTGTGTTATTCTTAGTATCTTAAACTATCTCTGTGTGTGCCTTCCTATACTGTGCTTGACTATCTCTTCTCTTCTCTTCTCTGTACCGTTCTTTATAAACTATCTATTTGCTGTGTGTACGAACTTGTTATTAGTGCAAATACATCTGTGCTACTGTTGGTGTCGTGTTTACTTTACTCGCCCGTACATACTACACGTACGTAAGTACACGAACAATACACAAATTAGTTATCACAACTAAACTGGTGACCCATGAAGAACACGTCAGAAAGAATGTCAGATACCAGTGACTCGGCCGGTAGCAGCCATGTTACGATGCGACGTTGCACGCCGAAGACTCAAGCGCGCGTTTCCACGGAACGAAAACGCGAGTCGTCCGATATCGCAACGGTGAATATTAAGGTGCCTCCGTTTTCACCGGACGAACCTGAGATTTGGTTCGCGCTATTAGAAGGGCAGTTTGACAACTTCGGCATAACGGATGATCACGCAAAATATAATCAAGTGATTACTAACATTGGAATGCAACACGCAAAGGAGATAAAAGATATTATTGTGAAGCCTCCAATGACTAATCGCTATGAGAAGATTAAAAGCGAATTAATCAAGCGTCTCTCAGCATCTCACGAGCGCAAAGTGAAGCAACTCCTCACTCATGAAGAGCTCGGCGATAGAAAGCCTTCACAATTCCTCCGGCACCTACAGGATCTGGCAGGACCTTCAGTTCCAGAAGAGTTCATCCGAACCATCTGGAGCAATAGACTCCCTCACAGCCTTCAGACGGTGTTAGCTTCTAAACCTTCCTGCTCACTTGAAGAATTGGCGGACCTGGCGGACAGAATACAGGAGGTTACCTCAACTACGCCTTATCAGGTGGCAGCAGCATCAAGCTCCAGGACATCATCATGCGTCGATCACCAGGCAGAAATAGCGGAGCTCAGGAATATGGTGGCGCAAATTTCGATGAAGTTAGATAACTTCATGCGCCAGCCCCGACGACCCACCCGCGACTCCCGTCCCCATCGTCGTGCATCACGGTCACAGTCGCGCGGCAGCTCCAGATCCCGCTCAAGTTACCGACGACATCCAGTGTGCTGGTACCATTGGAAGTTTGGACCAAACGCTCATAAGTGCCAGAAGCCTTGTGATTTTGTGGCGGAAAACTCCACGAGCAGTCGGTAATGGCGACTGACGACTGCTCCAGTGCGACGGGTCGCCTATTTGTAACAGACCGCGTTTCAAGACTGCAGTTCCTGGTCGACACAGGGAGCGACCTCTGCGTTTTCCCACGGTCTCAACTACGCGAGCGACGGTCACCAACGACGTACACGCTTTCCGCAGCAAATGGGTCGACCATAAACACCTACGGTTACCACCACATGGAACTGGACCTCGGACTGCGTCGTAATTATACGTGGCGTTTTGTGGTTGCTGACGTGACAAAACCTATTCTCGGAGTGGACTTTTTGTCAACATATAATTTAATAGTGGACTGTAAAAATCAAAAGCTAATTGATAATACTACCACCTTAGCTGTATCTGCCAGCTTGGCTTGCATGCCAGAAATTTCATCTGTTAAGGTTTCAATTGCTCAAGTTAATCCTAAGTATAACAGTATATTAAATGATTTTATTGATATTACACGCCCAGCTGGCACACAACGCACAGTTCCACACAATACCATCCACCATATACGCACCACACCCGGCCCTCCAGTGTCCTGTTCCCCCCGCCGTTTAGCACCAGACAAATTAAAAATAGCTAGGGACGAATTTAAATCTATGTTAGCCAATGGTACAGCTAGACCGTCGCAGAGTCCTTGGTCGTCTCCACTACACCTTGCACCGAAAAAGGACAATGGGTGGCGCCCTTGCGGCGATTATCGAATGCTTAACGCTCGCACGATTCCTGACCGCTATCCCATTAGGCATTTGCATGATTTTTCTCACAGCATTGCAGGTTGCAAAATCTTTTCGACCATAGACTTGGTGAAGGCGTACAACCAAATACCGGTGAACGAGGAAGACATCCCAAAGACTGCCATCACCACGCCTTTCGGGTTGTACGAATTCCCGTACATGACGTTTGGTCTGCGCAACGCCGGCCAAACATTCCAACGTTTCGTCGACGAGGTAACTAGAGGCCTGGACTTCGTGTATTGTTATCTAGACGATTTTCTTATATTTTCCAGGGACGAGCATCAACACGAGGACCACCTTCGTCAAGTTTTCGCACGGCTTCGGGACTACGGGCTTGTCATCAACGTATCCAAGTGTGTCTTTGGAGCTCCGGAGGTACTAGCCGGGCGCAATAACTAGACACCTGGCTCAAATGACGTTTGTCTATAGTACGGAGTGCAAAAAAAACCGCAAACATATGTTTTTAATTTTTTTGATCGGGCTTTATTTAGAGTCTATTTTGGGATTAATTTTCAATATTGTTAATCAAATGTATTCTTTTTTTTATTCAAGTTCATACTTTAAGTAGGTAAAACAATTAATTTCTTACGGAAATAAAATAAAAAAGGATGTTATATTCATTTATTATTAAAATTATGACGAATCGTAACTTAAGTCTTCTATACCAGACATATTATTATTGTCGCTGTCATTTTCTTCTTCCTCACTTTCACTTTCAGAAGAACTCTCTTCTCCTCCAAGAGATATAATAAATTCTCTTTCTTGTTGTTCTTGCAGTTGATCTTGGACCCAGTATTCTTCTTCCAGTCTCTGGACATGGTTAACTTCTTTTTTCCAGTCTTCAACTGTAATTGAATTTATTGCTTCTATAGTCAACTTTTCAATAAGTCTTTCAGATTGATCTACATTTTTGTCTGCCACCCTTTGTTTAACTAAATTCCAGATGTATTCTATTGGGTTTAGATCACAGTGGTAGGGTGGCAGACGTACAACTTCGTGGCCATGCTCCCTCAACAGTTCGTCTACCACATATTTTTTTTCTGGCTTATTTACTCGTATTATGAGGTATAATTCTCGCTTCGTCATATTTTGATCAAAACTGATATTATGTTGAGTAAGCCAGTTTTGCATCTCACTTTTGAGTGATGACTGGCAAGGTATTTTTTCTGATTGCGTTGAATGATACGGCGCGTTATCAATTACAACTATACCGTTTGGAGGCAAGTTTGGCAACAACTTTTCGTTGAGCCACTTAATAAAATTTTTTGTGTCCATCTCGTCGTGGTAATCGCCTGTCTTGCTTTTACATTTATATAATAACTGAGCCCCAGAGATAAAACCATATTCGCCACCCGCATGCACGAGAATCCAACGTTGGCCGGGATTACTATTTTTCTTTATACTAGCGTCGCTACTATTCTGCCAGCATTTTCGTACTGTATAGTGAGAATGTATCCAGGTCTCATCTAAATACGTCACCGGTTTTTTGTCCGATCCAAGGTCCTTATTTTCTTTCATTCGCCGGAGATAGCGAGCCCTCCAGGCAGCGATATCAGGCTTTTGTATCAGAATTAATCGAGTATTTTTGCATTTCTTAAATTTGTATCCCAAGTGATTTTTCATGATAAGCCGCAAAGTAGTCCTCTCACCTGTAAAAAAGGGTATGTTTTTAATTTAAGTTCATTCACTCGTCGTATTACTAAAAATATTCGATTACCAAAATTTAGGACCAGGTATAATAATATGTAGGTATAGTTATAAAAAGACAATACAATCGTGATTAGTGGGTTTTATGCAAGAAAGTAGTCGAGTGAGCGAGAGAGAGAGATACCAAAACAAAATACGAGTACAACACATCCCGCCGCGCCGCGCACCGGCTCGCAGTTCTTGGAATTCTGTTGCATAATATTTCCGAGAACTGCATAGCATAACCAAGTCAGCCGTAAAAAGTCGAAAGAAAACAAATTAAGACCACCTTGACACCTAATAACACATACAATGTTACTAGCGTAGGTAGTTGTTGGATAAAAAATATATATTAGAGAAAGACACTTACCTGGAAAATTCAAATCCTTTTTTGCAACAGCCAATATTTTCTTCAGCGTAGGGACCTCTTTTTTGACAGTGTAGAAACTGTTGATTATGTTTCTCAGAGCGACTAAGTCGAAACTGTCAAGATTTATTTTTTTTCGAGATTTTCTCTTCTTGCCAGGTGTTGACGGTTCAGTTGATGGTCCAGGTAATTGGGCAGACGTCGAAGTACTCGGCACCGGTGTAATTGATGGTGCCACTGGTTTTACTTGCTTTTTTATTCTTAATAATGTACTTTTAGATATACCAGTAGCAGCGCAAGTTCTATTTATCGGTTGATCCACCGGAATTATAAATTTTTTATTCACTTTTTGATGTTCAGCAATTTCTTTAGCACTTTTGGTAGGATCCACAGGAATCACGAATTTGCTAAATTCCTTCTCACGTTCAAAAAAAGCCAACACCTTGAGTATTAAGGCCCTTTCTTTGCTGTGTATGGTTTTTCCCATCGTACAATTTTAAACACAACAATTACAAGAAAACGTCCAAACGTAACGATAATAACAAAAATCCAATAACAATATAACAATAAACAAACAAAAGGTCCAAACGTAATGATAATAAAAACTCAACAAAAATAATTATAACAGCAAACGAATGACTCCGAAACTCAGAAAGATTACGTGCAACGGTAACAGCGATGCTGACGTTACTGAAGGACGAGAGCGGGGCCTCGCGCGGGGAAGCGGGAGGGGGGTCGTGTTTCGAGCCAGGTGTCTAGTTATTGCGCCCGGGTTGTAACCTTTTTAGGCTATCTTATTTCAGAGAGCGGTGCCAAGCCAGTGGATACGAAGGTGCAAGCCATCCGAGACTTCCCCCTCCCAAAGGACGTAAAGTCGTTAAGGAGATTCCTGGGCATGGTAAATTTTTACCGGCGCTTTCTGCCAAACGCTGCCCAGGTCCAAGCACCACTTAACGCCCTCCTCTCAGGGGTAGTCAAAGGATCCGCACCGGTCAACCTTACAGGCGACGCTCTTCAGGCTTTTCTGGACACCAAGGAAAGCCTGTCCAATGCAACCCTACTTGCGCACCCACGTTGTAGTGCGAAGCTTGCATTGGTGACTGACGCGTCAGATGTTGCTATAGGTGCGGTCCTTCAGCAGCAACACGAAGACGGATGGCAGCCATTAGCCTTTTTCTCGAGGAAGCTGAGCCCATCCCAAGCAAAATATTCGCCTTATGACCGGGAGCTCCTCGCTATATACGAGGCTATAAAATACTTTAGGCATATGTTAGAGGCAAGACATTTTATAGTCTATACAGATCACAAGCCTATAACATTCGCTTTCCACGAAAGAAAGCGTAATTGTTCACCAAGGCAGTATCGGTACTTAGACTATGTGTCCCAGTTCACCACAGACATCCGGCATATATCCGGGAAAAATAACGTTGTAGCCGATACACTTTCACGTGTTGATGAACTGGAGGCTCCCGTTAACCTAGTCGACCTCGCCAAAAGCCAAGAGTCAGATCCCGAGCTAAATGAATATCTCAAGGATAATACGTCCCTCCGGCTCATAAAAACACATCTACCTGATAGCCATGTACCCTTGTACTGTGACGTCAGTACACCGGCTGTCAGGCCATTCGTAACTAAGCCGTTTCGGAAGCAAATCTTCCAGAGTCTGCATTCGCTTAGTCACCCCGGTGCTAACGCCAGTGCTAAATTAATAGCTGAGCGTTTTGTATGGCCCGGGATAAGAAAAGATTGCCGTGAATGGGCTCGAACTTGCTTGCCATGTCAGCGCGCAAAAGTCAGTCGTCATGTGTCCGCCCCACTGGGGAATTATGACTTACCTCGCGCTCGCTTTAAACAGGTACATATAGACCTTATCGGCCCTTTACCTGTATCTCAAGGTTTCAGGTATTGCCTCACAGCCGTCGACCGTTTCACTCGGTGGCCTGAGGTAGTACCAATCACCGACATCACGGCTGAAACTGTCGCGAAAGCCCTCTTGTCCGGCTGGATATCCCGATTCGGATGCCCAGTTGATATTGTAACAGACCGCGGACGACAGTTCGAGTCCGCGCTGTTCCAATATCTATCTAAAGCCATCGGTTTCCAACACAAGAGGACGACCGCTTACCATCCAGCATGTAACGGGTTAGTGGAGCGCTTTCACAGACAGCTCAAAGCATCCATTACGTGTCATGCTGACCAAAATTGGTCTGAAGTCCTGCCTTTAGTCCTTTTAGGTATCCGCAGTGCCTTCAAAGAGGACCTACAAGCGTCGTCCGCAGAGCTCGTCTACGGTGAGCCCTTGCGGCTCCCCGGCGAGTTCTTCCAACCAAGTACCACAGGCACATCAGACATTACGGACTTCACAGCAAGGTTGCGGTCATTTGCTGAAAAACTAAAACCAATACCTGCGTCTCGTCACAGCAAAGAAAAAATCTTTGTCTTCAAGGAATTGGGAACTGCGGAATACGTTTTCCTCCGTGAAGACTCCGCACGTCCCCCACTACAACCGACGTACACAGGCCCACACAAAGTTTTGGAGAGAGGCAATAAGTCATTTAAAATATTGCTAAAAGGTAGGTCAGTAACTGTGTCCGTGGATCGCCTTAAACCAGCGCACATACTCGCGGACGACGAGGTGATCACAGATAGTCCGCTAACATCGCCAGCCACCAGTAACCACCTCCCATTACCTCCACCCAAACCAACCTCTCCTTTGCAACCTCCCGCTCCCTATAAAGTTACCCGATCTGGACGACAAGTCCATTTTCCAAATTATTATCGCCCCTAACCAGGGCTCTGGGGGGGAGTGATGTGGCGTATCCTACATACACGCACACAAACATACACACACACACCTTACGCACAGATATACATACACGCATGCACACACACACACACAAACATACACACACTGTAATTATTTCATAATACACATACATACTCATACATACATTCATAACATACATCCACATTTAAACATTCATCCATCTAGCATACATACGCAGACCTTATATTACATTTCATTTACATACGTTCTTACTCACCCGGCGAGATTTTACCGTGCCGGGCGCACCGGTCTAAACGCGCTGTGGAAACAGTACGATACAAGGTACCGTTATCCGTGCGCCCGCGCGGCCATGCTACCAGCCGGCGTTCAGTCTGCGACGAACTACCAACGCGAAGCCCGTGTCGTTTGGCTATCTATCCGCGCTTACGCTTACGCTTGCTTTCGCCTTAATTTGTGTTATTCTTAGTATCTTAAACTATCTCTGTGTGTGCCTTCCTATACTGTGCTTGACTATCTCTTCTCTTCTCTTCTCTGTACCGTTCTTTATAAACTATCTATTTGCTGTGTGTACGAACTTGTTATTAGTGCAAATACATCTGTGCTACTGTTGGTGTCGTGTTTACTTTACTCGCCCGTACATACTACACGTACGTAAGTACACGAACAATACACAAATTAGTTATCACAACTAAAATGTTATTATAGCTACTCGCTATGGGATTAATTTTATGTTTAGCATTGATCCTCGGATAGCAATAAGAGGTAAATCAAAGGTGTAACATGTCTTGCCATTTCCTTTTAATGCAGAACGAATATTGAAAATTGCGTTGATCATTTTTTCATTCATTTTAATTTATTTCTCAATTATGATTTTACTCCATTTAATACATTAAAAACTCTTTCTACCTCCGCGTTTGAACAAGGTTAGTAGTTAGTAGGTTAGTAATTAGTAGTTAGTAGTTATTATATTGTAAAAGCAAAATCATACTTAATTTAAGTGTTGGAATGGATTAATGTTTGTTGCGACTTCAGATTTCTTACCTCTGACCAAAATTCTACAGTTCATTACTAGAACACTAGAACTAAATTCTTAATTTTTTTCAACTATTTTTCCCGTCAAAAAATCCGTTAACCGTCAAAATATATTTTCTCCCGTTAATACCTGACCCTAATCCGTTAAATCTAACGGGAAATCCGTTAAGTTGGCAACACTGGTTATTGGTTACAGTGAAACGGGGTGAATAGAGATTGCGGGTTGAATAGAGACAAAACTGAAAACGTAATTCAATGCGTGATATTCAAAAGGAAACGTTATTAAAGTGTATATTATTAGAGTCTACAAATTAAAAAACAAAATATACCCTTTAGTAACGTTTCCTTTTGAATATCACGCATTGAATTACGTTTTCAGTTTTGTCTCTATTCAACCCGCAATCTCTATTCACCCCGTTTTACGTATGTTATGAGTTATGAATTATAAAATGGGTGGACAGACTTATGATAAAAAGGTTGGATATAACTATATGATTTTATGAAAAACAATTTATAAATATAATGATGATTTAATAATTACATGCATCATTTTAACACAACTAAGTGTTTTAATTTTGTTTCCAATATAGAGACCAAAACCACAAATTACCAAAACTTTTGAAACAAAGCTCCTTAATTTTGTGTACTAATGGGCTGTTTGTCGATAAGTTCAAGTTTAACGTGGTATCGTATAACTATCATGCGGAACCATTGAACAGAATTATATAACGCTACACACGGATGGACGACGACGGATATTGTCCTTGAATACGTTTCAATACGGAAAATGGATTTATTCTCTTGGTATTGCTTGACCAGGAATATAAAAAACCTCGCCATATTGCGGTAAACTCATGGAACTAATTTCTTATACTGGCAACGCTTAGTTTCTAAACGTCAATCGTAAATTGCTTGTCAATGAGTTTGAATGTCACAGTATGTCTCATGTTTGTTTTTTCTTTAAGTGTCTTTTTGTGCTAAAATGACAAAAACTGTTCATATTCGTGAAATAAAAGTGGTTTTCTATGTGCTAAAATAACATTTCGTATAAAATAACATTTATTTCCATTTATAACATTTCCGACATAATTGTCGAAATGACATTAATAAACATGAGCGTTACTATGGTTACTGTTGTCTGTGCTGTTGCCATAAAAAAGTAAACTTTAGCGCCCTCATGACAGGTTTTCTATTTTTCTGGTCAAGCAATACAACAGATACCGAGTTAGTAAGTGTGCAAGTTCTGTGATCAATCAAGGAGTAATATTTGTTTTTTGACAGCATTTGAGCAATTAATGCATTAAATTAATATATAACTAAGTCCCAAATAGTAGTTTTTCAGCGGAAGTTTGATAGAGAGTACCCTTGAGCACAATATGCACACAAATATGCAGCCCAAGAGACTTGGTCTATGTGGTTGTACTGTGTTGCCATGTTTTTTCTGGAGTAATGAAATTATTTGTCTGTATTTTACCTTTGTTACTGTCAAATGTCAAGTAGGTCAAAAATATACTTGACGTTGACACTTGACAGTTGTAGGTACGGACGGAGTCAATCAAGATTTCAAGATCTAGATTCTAGACGTCGTATCGTGGTTAGTTTACGCTAGCGATGGGCGATTGTTACAAAAAAAACTATCGACTGAATCGAAAATTGTTCGACTGTGCATTCGATTGTCGATTTAGTAGTTCCCCGCCATGCTTATTCGAATAACAATCGACCTAACTACTAATTTTATTACTAATTGTACGCACGCTAAGTTCGTGCGATCGGTGAAATAACAAATTACAATTTGGCGCGCATTTAGCAACTTGTCGCGATATAACTTAGTAGAACTGCTTGTGCGGTATAAAAATAAGAAACTTTACTGACGTAGAAACTGCTAGCTTGTTTACTTCGCATACCTACCTACTTCCATAGTATAATATCTTATGGCATTTTACTTTGTTGTAAAGCAAGCCATACATAACAAATCTTTGTATTACAGGAAAGTGCAAATTAGAGCTATCTAAAAATTAAGGTGTGGGGAATTTAAACAATTAGGCATAAAGCCTCACAGATTATAGTTTTTGCTTGAAATATTATAAATGTATAGTGCTCAGAAGTACTATTTCAGGGCGGAGAACATAAAAACGTGTTGTATGTCACTTGTTTATTGTAATACACACAACGTTTTACAGAAAACAACATAAGAACCCTTGTTAAACTTATGACGCGAACGGAAAGAAAACTTAGGTATACGCGAGCCGCGGGAGTCGTTCGTGTACTGCCCTTGCGGCGTTGCATGCACACTCGCGCCATTACAGCCTAGCGGCAAAACGGGCAACTAAACGGGGTTGCCCGCTGTAGAAAGAATAACCTTAGTACCACGCGCTATACACTCCCCCTCGAGTTTGTGAGAACGCCCTCGCTCATGAACTCGCATTAACACACACAGAACATACAGGACAAACATGTTTACGAGGACGTCCTCTTCGGCGTTTGGGAACTATGGGAGGCGGAGGCGAACTATCTCTGCTATGAAAACGTGTAAGCTCCGATACGTGGAACTTGCCCAAAATCTCCTCAGGGGTACCGACGTTAGCAATGAAATACGATGTAGGGCTAGCTCTTTTTGCGATAACGTAAGGACCATCCCTTTTTGGAACAAACTTGGACGTTACATTCTTTGACGCACTACTGAGGACATGTGTCTTTAAGAGCACCTGATCTCCAACCTCGAAGACTTCAGCAGGCATCTTCGATTTATCGGCACATTCCTTGCGTCGATCTTGCTGCGATTCGACCCTTTCCCTGACCGAAATGAAGGAATCCACAAACTTTTTCAAATAAGGGGTAATTTGTGGCACGAAATTATCCTTACTAAGAATTGACCTGATATCATGTTGTACGTCCAGTGGCGAACGAAGCTCTCTAGCTAAATTAAGGTAGGCTGGAGATGCGCCGGTGGTTTCACAGACCGCCGAATTCATAGCGAACCTTATAGACGGAAGATGCTGAGGCCAAGAAGCATGATCCGAGTCTACTAGACGAGACAACTGAAACTTTAGATCCCTATTTTTACGTTCAGCTGGGTTAGCTGAAGGATGATATAGAGGTAACAACTCTTGAGTAATATTTAAAACAAACATGCACTGCTGCATGACAGCAGAAACAAATTGAACGCCATTGTCTGACACAATGCGTCTAGGAAGACCATAACGAAGGAAATATTCCTCAATCAACGTGCGAGCACATGCCTCTGACGTTGCTTCTTTGAGAGCAAACAGTTCGATCCAGCGGGTTGCTGTGTCTTCCACCAGCAAAATCCATTTTTCCCCATTTTCCCCTCGCGGGAGTGGACCGAACAAGTCTATTGCCAAAACTTCACCCCTCTGATTAAGTACAGGAGTCTGTAAAAATCCGGAAGGCTTCTTGTTCGAAGCTTTGTACCGCTGACAGGTGGCACATGTTTTGACATAATCAGCAATGGCTCTACGCATACCAGGAAAATAAAAACCTTGGGACACCCTACTATATGTCCTATCGACTCCATGATGTCCAGCTATATCAGAATCGTGACATTCCTTTAGAATACTAGGGCGAAGAGACTCTGGGACTACCAACTGCGGCTCCTCAGTGTCGACATCTGGGTTGTACCGATACAAGACGCCTTGCTGTAAAAAGTAACCTCTTTCAGACCATCGTTTTGCACCTATGGAGTCAGCGTCTGACGTATCTTCAAGATCACTAATAATCTTTTTCAGTTCCAGGTCATCGAGCTGCGCGCGCCGGAGATCAGCGGGACTCCTAGCAGGTAAGTCTATTATTACAGAGCATACTCCACACTCATCCTTATTACCTTCTTCACAGATGGGACGGCTGAGCGTATCAGCGATGACATTGGCTTTTCCAGGTGTATACTGAAACTTAAGATTGAAGCATTGCAGCTTGAGTGCCCATCTAACCAATCTACCCGACGGTGATTTTAAGGTAAGTAGCCATTTTAAAGGTTGATGATCACTACCAACTATAACCTCATGACCCTCAATATAACCTCTGAAACGTTCTACAGCCCACACGACTGCAAGCGCTTCGCGCTCAGTGGTGCTGTAATTCTTCTCGGCAGGGATAAGAAGGCGGCTGGCGTATTCGATTGGACGCTCGTCGTTACCCTCACCCTGTAACAACACCGCACCTAAAGCATAATTGCTAGCGTCCGTCCTTAAAATAAACGGCTTATTATAATCCGCTTGGATAAGAATCGGTGCTGATGAAAGACGCTGCTTCAGCTCTTCAAAGGCACTAGCCTGGTCTGCACCCCATGACCACGGCTGATTCTTTTTAAGTAACCGTGTTAAAGGCTCCGCAATAGCAGAAAAACGCGGAATAAATTTACGAAACCAGGAGCAGGTCTGCAAAAAGGTACGAAGATGACGCAAAGATGAAGGTGTCTTCATTTCTAAAACTGCACGAACTTTGTTATTATCAGGCGACACACCAGCCTGCGTGATAACATGACCGAGGTACTTCACCTCATCTCGTGCAAAAACACATTTGTCTCTGTTCGCGCGGAGCTTAAACCGACGTAATCTATCGAATACCGCTCGCAGATCCGAAATATGCTGCTCAAAGCTACCCTGTGATATAAGCAACAAATCATCTTGATAGGCAAGTAATGTGACGTTCTTCAGCGACGCACCTGAGCGAAGTCGGTCGATAAGACGCTGGAAAGTCGAAGGCGCGTTCTTTAACCCGAAGGGCATACGCTTAAAGCGATAAGTTCCAAATGGCGTCAAAAACGCGGTCTTATCCCTATCCTTCTCACGCACAGAAACCTGCCAAAAACCACTACGCATATCGAGAGTACTCATGTAACAATTCCTCTTAGTCGACTGAATAAGCTCGTCTATCAAAGGCATGGGATAGACGTCGGTCTTAGTAACCGCGTTGAGCTTTCTATAGTCCACGCAGAAACGAACTTTACCGTTCGCCTTAGGCACAAGAAGCGCTGGAGAACCCCAAGCCGACTCGCACTCTTCTACGATATCATCAGCTAACATCTTATCAAGTTCTATCCGCATGAGCTCCTTCTTGGCCGGCGTCAACCTGTAAGGCGGAACAGCAATGGGAGGGTGATCACCGGTATCTATAATGTGTTCAGCGAACGGCGTCGCCTCTCCCCCTGGTTCAAAAATATCCTGATGTTCTACGAGAAGTTGGGCAAGAATTTCACGTTGGTGATCAGTAAGTGAAGTCGCCTCGTCATCCCTTAGCACCTCTAAAGAAGCGCATGAAGGTATAGGTGACATCCTTTCAAACTGTAATTCAAATTTTTGTTTACTATTTTCTGCAAAGTGCCATGTATTATTACCGAAATTAAAAACAAGATTGAATTTTGTAAGAAAATCTATGCCCAATAAACTTTCGTTATTACTTGAATCAGGAAAAATAATAAACTTTACTAATTGTGTTTTATGTGCGAGAGTCACCGACACCTCCGTGGTAAGAACCTCCATTTCTCTACTAACGCCGTCAGCTAATTTAACAATTTGTGTGGACGGCACTAATTCCTGTCCTGACCTAAGTAGGAGAGCGTAGAGCGTGTGTCCTGCAACACAGCTTTTAGCAGCTGAGTCCACCAGAGCAGTGCCACTTCTCCCTAAAATTCTTACATTTAACACGGGGCGTCGAAAGGGCGCGTCACATTTATTAGCATAAACACAATTATAATTAGTACCAACAATAGTATTATTAACATTAACACGATTATTGCAACTACAAGAATTCGATAAACAATTATTACATAAAACCCCTACGGCATGCGTAGGGTTACCTTTTACAAACACCTCACGCACGCGAGGGTTAGCTAACGGCTGCGCAGCGCCAACAGCGCGCGAACTCGAACGAAGCGCGAGCGCGGCGGGAATCGCCGGGCGAGGCGAATGCGACGTTGCCGCTCTGTCACAGTTGTTAGAAGTACCTAATTTTTGTTTACAAAAATTAAAATTACGAATATTACGACTATTCTTAATGTTCATAGAATAAAACGAGTCCTGACAGTTTTTACACTTTGACTTCGTAACATTCGCGGCACCACAACCGTAACACTTAATTTCACTTTTTTCACCACTCGACTTATTATTATTATTAAGCTTTTCACACATATCCTTATCGTGACCGGATCGCTTACAATAGACACAGAACTTTCTTTTCGAACCGATACTCTCGATGTTCCTCTCGGCGGAATTCGTAGGATCGGCGGGAATGTTTGACGACAATGACGACTTCACCGGGGCCGCTGTACGTGAGCTCGATGTTGACTGCCTACTCGGTTTCTTATCGGATTCTTTTAACGAGTCTTCGATGGCACGGCACTTATGCATTAGCATGTCGAAGCTGTCGAAGCTATCTCTTTGAACTCGTTTTCTTATGCGGGGACTTAGAAGTCCGAACGCCATATCTAACTGGACTTTCTCTGATAAGTCTTCCTTAGGCAACTTAGCCAACAAAGCGCGTACTTTCGCGATGAATAGGTCAGTGTGTTCCTGTTCTTGTGATAAATTAAACAACTTCCTATATATACGAAAGGGAGGATCGTGGTCCCCGAAGGCACTTTTAATTTTCGTGAGCGCCTCTGACCAAGAAGAAGTTGACCTCTTGACCCCTTGCCACCAGACTGCGGCGGGTCCTTCTAGCAGCATAGAAAACCCACGTAGGGCGTTTTCGTCCGATACGTTTACGCACTCCTTGTAGGTTATAACCGCATCCACGAAGTTTTCGAGAGACTCCTCCGGGCGACCGCCGTAACGCGACAAACACTTCGCGAAGTTTCCATTCGTCGAATGTGTTGAGCCCGATAGGTATTCCGATACATTAACTTGTGGCGTAGATGAGCGTACCTCACGAATTAATTGCTGGCAAAACTCATTTTGGGTCTGCTGTAAAGTTGTTAGCAAGCTTGTAAGTGTTTCTTGCGATAGCGTAATATTATTTACCGCGGCGGCGTCGGCGCCATGATTGTTCGAGTTGTCTTCGTCCGACATTCTTCGTGTTCTCGGCATTGTTTATCGGTTTTAAGCCACTCGATGGTTTACCGCGTAACAACGCCACCATGAATTCGAAGTCCCCGTAACAACTTGCTGTGTGGATCGGGATCACGACACAAACACTGCAAGCCAGTACCTACACACGTTGGGCTGCCAGTTATAGTGCTCAGAAGTACTATTTCAGGGCGGAGAACATAAAAACGTGTTGTATGTCACTTGTTTATTGTAATACACACAACGTTTTACAGAAAACAACATAAGAACCCTTGTTAAACTTATGACGCGAACGGAAAGAAAACTTAGGTATACGCGAGCCGCGGGAGTCGTTCGTGTACTGCCCTTGCGGCGTTGCATGCACACTCGCGCCATTACAGCCTAGCGGCAAAACGGGCAACTAAACGGGGTTGCCCGCTGTAGAAAGAATAACCTTAGTACCACGCGCTATAAATGCGTATAAAAAACAGCGACTGTTATAATTGCTTAATAAGAAGGATGCCAAAGATGTATTAAATATCTAGATGGAACATCGAATCCGCGAAAACGTGTCAAAAAGTTGTGGTCAACAGTTGGCCACAACTTTTATATCATTACGCACAGATTACGCACACATAGACAATAAATGAACGCGAAAAACATCGCCTACACGCACACATGCTTGATAATGTTGCCTTGTTTTTTTGCTTTCATTGTAGGGCGACGCTCAATCTAGATATTTAAAACATCATTGAAGGATGCATAATTTGGCTACGTGTATATACCGGCTTTGTAAGGTGGAAGAATAAAAAAAATTACGTGCATAAGTGTATCAGTGATACCAATATGAATACTTGGCTACTAAATAGTCATCTAAATAACCTAATTTATATAGTGAGAATCGCAATATGCAACGCACCCCCGCCCGCCGCACCATCTTTTGTAATTACTTTTTAAGTAGTAGTAGTACCTACGCAACGCAACTACGCAGGAGTATAGCAATTATTCGATAAATTTAGTAGTACCGCACGCGTACGCTGCGCCGCGCCGATCGCCTCGATTATTCGATAAATTTAGTAGTCCCGCACACAAAATCGCGCCGCGCCGTTCGCCTCACCGCCGCAGCTCGCAACTTTTAGTTGTTAACAACAATCGAATAACGTCGATTGTTATCGACTTTTATCGACTAACCTGAACAATCGACTAATTCGATTCTTTTAAGTAGTAATCGCCCATCGTTAGTTTACGCGGTTTTAGCTTATTTTTTTAACTTACGATTTACGAAGGTTAGATTTTTTATTTGTTTATAATTAGAAGTGGAATAAGCTATGTTGATTATAATTACACAATTACCCTCGTACCTCTGCAAACGAGATGTTTATGAATTGTATTTTACAAGTACTTATTTTTCCTTGAATGGAATAATAAGACATTGAGTTGTCTTGTCAGTTGCTATAGTATCTGTATAAGGGTCACCTTCAGCGGGTAACTTGTTGGAAAGTGCTGTTTTACGATCCAATTATTGTTATTCAGGTTTTGATTTTAGGTGATTGGATTTCGTCTGAGCAATATGAGCAGTGAACCACAAGCCAAGCGCACCAAGATGAGTGCTCTGGACCAGTTGAAGCAGTATTCAACTGTTGTGGCTGATACGGGGGACTTTGAAGGTTATATGCATGTACAATTACATTATAATTTTAGTATGATAATGCACTTGTCTTGATTCCATAAGCATTTTATATATTAAGTAGGTATTAGGAATTAAAAATGAAATTAACATGTTTTTCTGAAATGTCTAATTCCTGCTTTATACACAAGTATAAATTGCGGGATAGTCATATTGTAATTCATTTGTATTGTTATTCTAACAACCAATTAGCATTTTTTTTGTAAAGAGAAAAATGAATCATTGCTGTTCATAGATTACTTATGGTATGCTAAAAGTGTTGACTTGTTTTTCCAGCAATGAAAGCATACAAGCCAACGGATGCTACAACAAACCCGAGTCTCATCCTGTCGGCCGCTGCATTGGAGCAGTACCAACATCTGCTTGACAAGGCCATTAAATATGGAAAGGAATGCGGCGGGTTAGTACACGAAAAAAATATATTTTTTGACAAAAGTTTTTTGAAAAAGCACATTAAAAACTAAACAAACTATATGACATGTACAATGTATGATTACTTCATTGATGTTTATTAAACCTTTCTTTATTGTTGTAGAACTATTGAAGAACAACTGTCAGAGATATTGGACATGGTGAGTGTGTTGTTTGGTTGTGAAATACTGAAGATTATTCCTGGTAGAGTTTCAGTGGAAGTTGATGCAAGGTAAGAATAATAATTATGTATTTATCACCACATTTTATTATTTTATTCTTGAGCTTGAAATTGCCTGGTTTTTCACTTTATTCTTTTTTATTGTATGAGATCATGTTTAGTTACAATCCCACCTGATTTTAAGTGGCATCATAGTCATGATAAAACTTAATATCTTAATCCAATTTTTTAATGTTAGAAAATAAAACAATTTTTTAAAATAAATTTCAAACTGTGATTCAGAAAAGGTTTTAAGTATATAAATTAGCTTTTGTTTTGTCAAAAAAGGGTCAATTGTTGTAATTTTACACACAATTTTATCTTGTGGTTAATGTGAGACTTTAATTTGCAAAACTTGAATTTGCTCAGACACTGCCGGGGTTTTTCCAGTTTAGTAGTTAACACTTAATTAGTGCACAAACACAAATTTGTTTTGCGCTTGTGCATGACCTTCATTACGCGGTATAAATTGTACTAGTATTTTTAATTTTGCCATAGCAAGATAGATTAAGGAAATGCTATACTTTCTGCATTGTAAATGTCACATTCATACTTGTGTGATAATGCATCTTTAACACGTTCAATGCCACCGACACGCCTAGCGTGTTGTTGCGAATTTCTGTGACACGCCAGGCGTGTTCTGAATCTTTCGTCGATATTTAAAAAAATTGCCTACATAGTTTATTGGGATTCTCAGTACGTAATCCTTAAGTAACAAACTAAAGAATTTTAAAGTGGCCCCCGGTTAAAATCTCCAATTTTACAATAAAAAAATAAATTGGTTAAGTAATGCCGAGTACACGCCTGGCGTGTCCACTTATACAAGTATGTCATAGATTATCAACCTTTGCATTTGTTGCAAAATATTTAGTCAAAACATAATGTTAAAAAAATATAGTGAGCCCAAGGCAGAAGATATACGCATCGTCGAAGAAGCCCATCGATGTTATAAAGGTGGTAAAATCGCTTTCGACGGCGTAATTTTTGGTGATCAAACATAGACCCGTTTCTAGCATACCTAAATTTTTACACGAAAATAACAAAAGCCGACAAAATTTTAAAAGTGTATATCAGTTTTTACACCTACCTACCTAATTTACACAAAATCAGAGTTCGCAAGAGTGAAAAAACAGATTGGTCACTAAAATAGCAATAATAACCATAAAATGTTGACAATCTCTTACAAAATACGATAATGCCTTACCTAGAAATCTATTTCCAGCCATAATTCCAGGTTGAACCTCACTACCATATTATAATTACCTTGATTCTTGCGCAACAGACAGCAAACTAACTAAAACTCGTCGCTAAAATCGAAAATTAGTCGAAAAAGAATTTTACTTAGTCCCAGTGCCACTGAACACGCCTGGCGGGTCCATGTTTAACTATAATGCAACGCCGCCGACACACCTGGAGTGTCCGCATGCTTTTGTAGGGCGGCATCGCTACGAACTTCATGAAAATTGAGGTGGCGTTGAACGTGTTAAACCTCTCGGTTTTTTAAAACATTGCCTAACTTTAAACCTCCTAGTCCTCTAGCCTATTGTTCTAAATAAATTTACTTAGTTGAGATCTCGATTATACAGGTGGCATTGACAAAGCAACATATCCCTTAGACTCATGACCCAAGAACAAACCCAGGACTCCTCACTACCATCCAAGTAGGCCATAAATTATACCTACACATATTGAAGTGGATATATTGAGCTATTCATTTCTACAAACTTCACTTGAATATCTAGATAACAGTAAGCTGATAGTAAATTTTAAATTTCAGATTATCATTTGATAAAGATGCAAGTATGGCAAAAGCGATCAAATTGATTGGAATGTTTGCTGAACAAGGGATTAAGAAGGAAAGAATTCTCATTAAGTTAGCATCAACATGGGAAGGAATCCAAGCAGCAAAGTAAGATTTTAGAACTTTTTTCTTTCAATTCCAGTTATTCCTTAAGAATAAAATATGATCCAAAATTTTTTGTGGGACAAAATTAAAAAGTGAATTCTTGTCTGTTACTAAATTCTGTTCAAAAAAGGATGAATGTAAAAGTGGATCGGAAAAATATAAAGATTATATTGTGCAGGGAATTGGAGAAGAAACATGGGATCCACTGCAACTTGACATTGTTGTTCTCAATGTATCAAGCTATTGCCTGTGCTGAAGCCAATGTCACGCTAATTTCACCATTTGTTGGAAGGATTTTGGATTGGTAAGACTACTTTATTTTCAATTTAGAAACTTTAAACCTATTTAAAACACAGCACAAGTAGACCTTTAATCTTTAATATACCAATGAAAATATCGCGACGCCCACTAAGTTTCATTAGATGGCTTGTCTGCTTCTTACTTGTTTTTTAATAAAAAGTGTTCATGTCCTATGTACACAGTGTGTGTGTGTGTACTACACACAATGTGAATCTTCTTTTAAATTTTCTCCATTATTTTTATATTTAATACTTTATGCATAGAAAAACATTACATTCACACTCATTAGAACGAAATGTAGTCATTTGATTATATCAACGCAAAATAACCCTTACAACCAGGTACGTAGAGCACACAAAGAAGACCTACGAGTGCAAGGACGACCCGGGGGTGGTGTCGGTGACGCGAGTTTACAACTACTACAAGAAGTTCGGGTACACGACACAAGTGATGGGCGCGTCGTTCCGCAACACGGGCGAGATCCGCGAGCTGGCCGGCTGCGACCTGCTCACCATCAGCCCCAAGTTGTTACAGGAGCTCGCGAACAGCGAGCAGCCGTTGAAGAGGGTGAGTGGGTTTTGATTTTTTTTGTGTATATTGGCTGCTGGCCGTTGTATGTTATCTGTCCTGTATAGATTGAAAACTTGTCTTCAAGTGGTAGTTGGTGTCGAGGTAAGAGAAAAAGTTGTCTGGAGAATCAAGAGAATATGACAAGCGTTAGATAACTTTTTTTGCTTTTTTGGCCAGGTTAGCGGCGCTCAGACCGCTTTTAATACATTGTATGACTCAAACAAATCCTACTATCCTACTTCCTACTTCCTACTAATATTATAAATGCGAAAGTTTGTAAGGATGTATGTGTGTGTGTGTGTGTTTGTTGCTCTGTCATGCAAAAACTACTGAACGGATTTTCATGAAACTTTGCAGTAATATAGCTTAGACATCGGAATAACATAATTTGTTAAAATTTATAGAGATTTTTGAAGGGACTGGTTTCCCGAAGCGAAGCGAGGGCGGATTTACTAGTGTGATAATAATAATGAAGTAGTTTCGCCATAAGCCCTCGTAGAATATTTTAAACATTGCAATTTTTTTGTCCGACATTTTCATATCTTACGTTTATATATTACGGTTATATAATATGTGAATTTTATTAACTTTGTTGAACAGTGGACTTTGTTGTATGATATGCATGCTTTACATATAACAATAACAATACTTACATCATCATCATAACATAGGATGACCTTTCCTTGCTTTTATAAACAGTGACGTCAATGATGATGCAATATATTCGTAATAACTTACTCGTTGAACTTGTCCTTATTATAAATATCTACATGAAAGTAAATCTATTTTGATTTTGTTTTTATTTGTTCGTTGTCGTTTGTCGATGATTTGATCCAACCACATCTAACCGCGCAGCGCGCTCAGTCACATGCGCGCGAACCTTTATACATTGCACAAATTGTGACAGTGTGGACAACTTGGAATACCACGAAATTGTCAAAAACTTCGTATAATTATTTGCGTACAGGTCCGTACTACACTTGTTCGCGTATTCTTGCGAACGTGATTGAGCGCCATAAGGCTCCAAGAGTATCAAAGTGTTTGGTTGGGATTAAGGAAAATGTGACAAGAAACGAGCTTAATAATAAAAGACAATTGAATAATTAAAATACCTTATTGTTTGTTGCAGGTTCTTGATCCTAAAGTGGCCGCAGAGTCTAACATAGAAAAGATTTCGTTGACGGAAGCTCAGTTCCGCTGGCATCTCAATGAGGACCAGATGGCCACTGATAAACTCTCCGACGGCATAAGGAAGTTCGCCACTGACACTAGGAAACTGGAGTCTCTCATCAAAACACTCCTCGCCAAGAAGTAAAAGGAGTAACAAAATGTATCTTATGTATATGTATCATATCAATGTTAAATGCGGCGAAAATAGACCTAAGTGCAATTGGTTATGTGGGTCCATATTAGGTATCAGATTTTGTACTACGATCTAGATCTTTTATGTTATTAAGGATATCGTTGTTGTGCACAATATTAAGACTTCACTTATTGTGGCATTTTGATTATATAGTTTTCATTATTTGTTTGTTGTTGTTTACTTAAATGTAGGGGATACAAAATTCGGGAACATTCCTATTTTTTCTATACATTATTATATTTTACAATATATTTGATACTTAATTTTTTGATGTTTTATTGGTTTACCATTTTCTTACAATTTCGAAAGAGCAAACTTACAAGTTTTTGTTACTGAAAGTCGATAGGTATATTATAATGATATAATGTTATCAACAGTTTTGGCATCGTAAACGAATAAAGGTGCATTGTCTTCGCCCTTGGTTATTTACTATCGAACATCACTATATAAGTAACAATTTTTCTGACCTAGAAAGTTATAACACTTAAAACATATTTTTCACCCCTATTGAAGTGCACGTCATGTGCTCTTTTATAAGGCTATTGTAGTCTAAGGGGTGCAAAGCGGCCATGAATTTCTCGAGAACGAACTTGATACCTATGTAGATCTTAAATGCAAAGTAGGGGTACTTAGCGTAAGGTTATAACTTAAATAACAATTTTGATGGAGTTCACACTATTGTTGTTAGGTAAAATTTGTGTGTAAGTACGCTACTTTAGTAAGTATAACGCAATAAACAGTAATGATCGGAAGAAATATTGGACTCTCACAGGACAAGACAGAATACCGCACTCATAACTCGTAGTCATGCAAAAATGTACTTACATAATAGGTACATAAACAATCGGTTATTTTCAGTTCACACAAAAATGCCACAATATTTCCGATGACTTAACCGACAATGCATTAAGGCGCAATGATTGCCATGCTGGCCCTGTTCCAAGGGTCCTGGGTTCGATTCCCAGCGAGGCGGAAATTTGAATGATGAGTTAAATTTCCGTTTTTGGTTAGGTCAGGTCTTTGTCTTGTGTATAGTCCAATTTTCCATTTCACCCACGACACAGAATCCTAGTGTGGTGCTATGAGTGTGTAGCGTTATTTATTTACCTACTTTCAACATTAATTTAAAGTAAGCTATTAACAAAATTGTAGATCAGTGATAGAAAATGTCTCAGCACAAACAATTGGTTACTACAACAGAACAATCAACTTCTTAATTTATATTACGTGCTTCAATTACGTCTCGTATGAATAATTTGAATACATGCAATTAGAGCGTTAGATAATAATAAAGTAACAGAATCGGTGCCCAGGAGCAGTCTTGTGTCTAGATAGACGTGATCTATTAGAATCAAAGGTGGGTAAAGTGCAAACATGATTAAAGATTGAAATTACATCTGGATGGAGTCACGTAAATGCATCCGCGATGCCTTTGAGAAAATGTAATTGAGCGTTCTTCGGTGGGGCATTTCCGTGATTCCAGATGTAATTGTAATCTGTAATCATAGTTACATTATGCCAAGGTCTGATTAAAATTGGCCCTATAAATACAAGTATAGGATAGACTGGGTACGGTTGAAATGATTTGGCTTTAATTGTTCGTAATACCTATTTTTGTTTATCAACAGAACGATGATGATGACATGTTAAATTGAAGAGTGGTTCGTTATCTACAAAAGGGCAATAGTATTTAGTTCTGGCGGGTGATATTTTTAGAGATATTCACCATTGAAAATAAAATCCGATTTGTTTCTACCGTCCCCATGTCAGGGGCGGTTGAAACAGTGACTGGGGTCAGTTGAAACGCACACGCAATATACATAAAAATATATTGCAACTTGCTATATTTTCCATTATTTCTAATTGTTTAATAATCGTATGACAACATTAATCGGTGTTCAATGTTTTAATAGCCTTATAATATACGTGATCAGTCTTCGACGAGTAATTTGTTGACAATGTACCTATAATAAAATTTATCTCCAACTTTTACCTCCGCATACGCGTATTTGTCTCAAGATAACTCAATCTGCCTTCTAAGAGTCTTTATTATGCGAACTCGGCATTGAGTAAACAAGACAAAATTATACGGTTTTTTTCACCTGTACCCACACGTATTGTTTCAACCGTCCCCAACTAGAATTTTGGTAAAAGAAAGTTTATAGTACCTAATGGTAATATTAATAACTTATTAAAACTAGTCATCATTTCGTATTCTATAAACTTCACCTAAATCATAAATGAACACTCAATATTTGCTCTTGAACAGATTAACATATGTAATAATAGCATAAAACACTTAAATTCGGGTTTGGACCTGTTACCTGCTTCTTTTTCCCCTTGAACCCTTTACTGCAGGCTCAACCATTAGCGAGATATTCGATTTGTTTCAACCGTCCTGTGTTTCAAACTTACCCAGTCTACCCTACTAGTGGACCCGGCAAACGTTGTCCTGTAACATATATTATTAAGTAGACGCCCTCGCTTTCGGAGACTTGTTGCTCCGCTCCTTTTGGTCGTACTACTATTCAAAACAAAAAAAAATCAAATTGGATCGGTAGTTTCTGAGATTATCGCGTTCAAACGTACAAACAAACAAATAAACACTTCCGATTTAGGTATATTATTAAATAAAGATTATTGGTACAGATATTGAGATTATTGGAACCCCTAATCACTCCAAATCTATTTACAATTCCCCCACGGGTTGTTCTCAATTACCCCTTAAGGGTTCGGGTAAAAAGGAACGGCAATGTTTTGGATTTTCATCCATATTTCTAATAATTAGTTTATTTTTTGATACTTTATTATCAGTGGAAAGTAGATAGATAAGCCAGTACATAGTATCTCAATGAGATAAGCAAAGTTTATGTTACAATGAAAGTTGATTGTGTCTATGTCTTTTTTTATCATTAGGCGTTAGAAATTAAGTGTTCCCATATACCTCACTTTCCCCTATAGATTAGTATAGATAAATCCCAAATGCGTTGAACAATTCTGCTCACTATGCATTTTTCCGAAATATATTGCTTACATAAACAGATGTAAAAGTGAACTTTTTCATACAAGTTCAAACAACAACGGCGTCGGTCAGGGACAATCGTCGCGGGTGTCAAGTGCCGTGCTGGCAGCATCTTACTCACACCTTTGTTTTTGTGTACCCACTCAAGGCTAAATGAACAAGGAACAAGGTTTAGGTGCCAAGGTATCTCCCCACGATTTGTTTTCTTATTTTTTAAACTACCTACTTGGTTTTTATCCTTGATTAATTTGTCAAAATATGCTTAAAGGGAATCCGGGAGACTTGCCCAGATGGGAGAGTTGAACCACCTTTTAAAACTCGACTTAAATTTTGCGCTAACGAAACGTCAAGACGGTCATTGATAGGGCGCGGGAGGCCAATGACAAGCACGGCGTCATTTTTAACAATGGCCGGTTTGTTTGGCTGTCAGATTCGAAAAGGTGTTTTTGTTATGGCGGAGTGAATTTTAATTTTTTTTGTAGTTTTGATATTGCGGCCGTGTTTGTAGAGGTAAGTATTGTGTGATATTACTATTTTATTGCCTGATTATTATAGTTTGACGTGTGCTAAGTGTTGTATCGATTACGTTGATTGTTTTTTCTGTGGGTAGATTTTAATGTCAAAGTAGTATATGCGGGAGAGTTGCACCATGACGGGTGCGGGAGATATGCTCAGTGGTTCATGTCTCCCATGTATAGTATTTGTATGAAGATATTTGAAGTTTTACTTTACAGATATAGAAATTTTAAACTTTTTGACGAAATTTAAAAACAATTCGGGAACCTTAATACAACAAGTCTTATTTGTATTTAATTTGTTTTTATGTGTAATTTTATATTTTATTGCAGACTAATTGAATGAAATATATCATTTCAATACAAGCCATCCGAAAAAATACCGAAAAGAAAAATATATATCATTACAGAATTAGAAAATGCTATACGTGAGGTAAAGGACGGTGCATCTTAAAGAATAACATTGATCAAATTTTTGGTTACCAGCTGACTGAAAGTAGTCCTAATTAAGGCTAATTAATGAAACTGAATGATAAGAATAAGTATATAATTGAAACAAAAGGTAAGAAATATCAAGAGAGTAAGAAGTTTGATTAGAGAAACGTTAAATATTTAATTTTATTAATAAAATGTTTAATAATTATGATGCCTACGGAATGCTTAAGAGTATGTCGAAGTATTGTTTAGTTTTCCTTATGAGAAGAGTGTGTGACTGTGTTTTGTTAGAATTTCATTTCATTTTGTAATCTTTTGGTTAATAAACTTGTGATTTAAGCTGTAAAATGTTTTTATTTTCTACCTTTAAAAAGCAGTGTTCAACTCTCCCCAGACCCCGGTTCAAGTGTCCCATAGGTTGGGGAGAGTTGAATCATATCCCATTTTTTATTAAAATGTAAATAACATATTTCAGTAATATAATATGGAAAATCTAAATACGCATAAGTAAACCTTAATAAATAAGCTATCGTTTATTATTAAAATTGAATCACTAAGCCTCCTTATTAAGAAAATATGATACTTTAAAAAAAAGCGGTTCAACTCTCCCGGACGCTTCGTCACTTTAATTATATGTTCACTGAGTTACGTTAACATTAACAGCATTAATGTGCTGCTCTGATTTTTTCTCTAGTGTTGCAACATTCATAAAATTAATATAATTCATAAAATTAAATCGTAATCGTAAAATTAATTCACGATTTTTAAACGTGAACAGCAAAAAGAAATATATTCGCGTATAACGTTTTGACCAACATAACGCTGCAAAACAGATCGAAGATCAAAAAAATAATCGAATGAAACTAACATAAGATGTTATTCATCATCATCATCTCAACCCACCATGGCCCACTATTGAGCACGGGTCTCCTCTCTCTCCTCTCACTCTCAGAATGAGATTTTATTAGCTAAAGATATTTAAAACAAAAAATGGTTATAGCATATTAATGCTATTTGCTATTGTATTGTACGTTAAGAAATAAATAGGCTTGATACAACGTGATGTATATTTATTTCTTCATTCGATTTATTCGGTAGATACGAGTATGTAATTTAAATTGTGACTGTGTTACATATCGGACTACATGGCATACTTAGGTCCCATGTTGGGCGCCAATCTTATTTTGATACATGTACATGACACTATTACGCACATTTAAGTGAAAACCACTTTTCAAGCAATAATTACAAGCACTGGGACATAAGCGAAAAGCGTTTTTGTTTAAGGTGAAACGCTTTTATGCTGGATCTCTTTCAATTTGGATAAAGCGGAAGACGCCAAGGCCGAACATGCTAACACACCATTGTTTATGTCATGAGTAAAGTGGTATGCCTTGTGAAATTAAGCATGGAACACTTCTCGAATAGTTTTAATCCATAAAGCTCCAGCCTTCATGGTAAATGGAAAAAATATAGTTCTATAGTACCTATAGGTTTGTGGTAATCCATTGTAGCCTTTGTTTTATACCAATCGGTTCTCAAACGAAGTTTTCGTCAACGTAAATCCAGTCTAGTTTATTTATCAGAAAACAATCTTTGAGCGAAGCGACGTCGGTGGTCCTCAAATAAAATATCGTGTTTTATAAAATACTAGCTCTAGCTATTCGCCCCAGCTTCGCCCGGTGGTACCTACATACGACAGTGGTCCGGCATGTGAGAGGTCCCATCCAGCAAATTCCGTCATCGATCGATCGTTTTAAATGTAGGGCACAGGATTAATATGATTTGTATGAAATTCTTAAGCTGATTGACATATTAAAATCGATAAGAAATAATGCTGTATCCGGGTGAACAGCTTTCCAATTGTCGCAATGTACGTGACCATTTTTATAAATTAGAATGGGAATAGTAACCTATCCTCACATAGACAATAGTTTTTGTTGATAAGTATTAAAATATTATGCTAGTTGAAATAGAAAGATTGTAATTTGTGTGGACATAAAATAAAAACGATTTAGATTTTTTTTTATTTTTTTGATGATAGTATAGGTAATATCCTCACATTTGAGATAGACATATTATGCCATCGCGGTCTAGAAAAGAGGAATACCTACTTATTTAACCCATAGGTATACATTGTTTCGTTATACCTTGATGAAACACGGCAGCGTTTTCGCTAAAAGCTTTGCGAAAAACTTTATTTACAAATAAGTTTATTTACAAATTACTATATGACAAGCAATAGCTTACATCGTAAATGAATGATGACATTAATCATTACGTGTGATTATTGTATTAGGTTGTTAAGTAGGTATGTATGTAAAACATTTGACACACACAATATGTTAATTCCTGCAATGCATATCTTATGCTAATGAATATAATTATCTAAATGTATTCACAGTCACAGTCATGTTACATCTACACATTTTCATCTTGTTAATTATTGTGCTAAGTACTGCACCTATACCTGTATTTTACTCCGTATCTTAGGTAATTGATCTATTATTCGTTAGCCAGTCTCCAGTTTAACACCTAGGGATTTGTTGACAAAAATTTGTTAGAAACTTTTAAAATAAGCACATATTTTATTTTGTTTATAACGTAGTATTAATATAATATTAGTAATAGTAGTAATATAATATTCACATAGACGTGTGAAGTTTGTGTGTTATTTGAATCGTTTTCTATTTGAAGTATAGGTCTAATCTATCCCTTTGAAGGCATGTTAGCAATTTGAGCACGGACAGCAGAGCAGTCGCGCACGGCTCTGCAATCAATACGCCGTTCTACTTTCAGCGACCTTCCGCGTCGCAACGACCGTGCAGCATTGCACTCATGAAATTATTTCTCGATGCTTCCATTAATGTCTCAATTAGTATTGATGTTCGCGAATGACGAGAAAATGCTTTTTTTTATTTTCTGCAAAAATATTATTCACTTAATTCTCTTTATCTTAATGTAATTAGTGTTTTCAGTTCAACAGTTTTCAGGCTCTAAGTAGTTGTGGCAACAGCTCCAATTAGCTAATATTTATTATCAGGTACTTTAGTCGAAAATAATCTGTTTAAATTCATACTCGTGTATTTGGAATGACGTAACTAGGCTTAGGTACAACGTTTTTTGTATAAATGTATGTATTAACATGCGCTATAATATTTTTTCAGACTTTATTTTATCAAACAGTGCTACAGAATTATCCGTGTAGGTACCTATAGACGGGGCTATGAGGTAGGTAGGTGAAGCAGCGGTGATATATACATACCTAATGACGAGGGCTTTTCCATATGATTTTTGTCTGGGAAAGACCTTTCACAAGGGGCTTTAGGAGAGGAAAGCGCAGGGTGGAGGCGGGGGCGGAGGCTTGATATTGACCTAGATGTTCATTCAGAGTTCGGTCGATGCGAAACTTGACATCTGCGCGTTCCTGCGTTTCGTGTTTCTCAATTTTAATGTTCATTTCGCTCAAATCCTATATCTTTAGTTGTGATTTCGTTTTTAAATGAAAAGTTTACATTGCCTTACATACATATCTGCAAAATTTTCACGATCTCGAGCGATCGTATCGGATTAACGGGAATGTGATGTGCGGTAGGGGATGCTCGCTGTGCAGTTAGCCATTTAGTCAATAAATTAATAGGCGGTTTTATTATGAAATTATTAAAATAGTGCCAATCAATATGAAGGTGGAAAAACTAACCCAGACTCCTATTCCAGCTGTAACAAAAAATTTTCCAACAATGGATGTAAAATATACTGATGTAAGTATAAGTGTATTTTAATAAAATAACAGTCAAAATTGCCATTTTAAAGAATTTCTAGTCCAACTTCCTCGTTTTTATTATAATTTTGTCATTTATTTAATTGTAAATCCTCAATGATTAAAACGATTTATGGTAGTAAATAGTTTAGATACACGTAAAGATGGGTGATCCATGTGACTGCATTATTAGTGAAAAAAACAAGACATAGATATATTTTAATTGTGTAGTTGGATCACCTGTTTAATTAATGTTTAAAAACACAAAACGTAGCTACGACTTTTCAAAATTCAAATTTTAGCAATTTCGAAGTAGATAGATGCCTTCTTAATTTGTGAGTGTCATTGGGAATTAAGTTCCACAATAGTTCCAACAAGTATTCTTCACAACAGTGCAATGAGGTTTCGGAGCAAGCGGCCGAGGAAGCGGAGCCCGAGCGGGGTAACTGGACGGGCCGCTTCGACTTCCTGCTGTCGTTGCTGGGCTACAGCGTGGGCCTCGGCAACGTCTGGAGGTTTCCTTACCTGTGCTACAACAATGGGGGAGGTAATTATTGACTTTATTGAACACTAATATACCCGCCCTCGCTTCGCTTCGGGGAACTAGCCCCTTTTTCCGACTTACTGACAGTTATTAAAAAATCTCAACATTTTTACATAATATGTTATTCCAATGTGTAAGCTATAGATATTACTGCAAAGTTTAATGAAACTCTGTTCAGTAGTTACAAAAACAAACACACTCACACGCATTCTTTCAAACTTTCGCATTTTATAATACATACTCGTATTATTAGGATAGGATTTACAATGTTCTTATAATGTCTAAGTAACTTTTTGTACGGATTCAAATAATTGTAAAATGCAAAATTACCCATGGACCCGGTAATGGGTCAACTCACCGGGACTACGGGTAAACACCCAATCATAAGTAGACTATCTACACACGTAGGTAATTTGTGTAGTTGTAAATAATAACCACTCTTTCCAATCGTTTCCACAATTTTCTATAATATTTAATTAACTTCTTGTACGGATTCAAATAATTGTAAATGCAATCACAGATACACACTTTATTTATATATCTAACTGTAAATAATAACTAGGTACCTACTAACTTATTCCAATTGTAAAAAATCTGCTGATATAAAATTATTTGGCGCCTTTTTAAATTTAATTAAAGCTTTGAATTTTGACAGTGAATTTTTATTAGATTTTTTTTCGTTTAAAGAGTTTTTTTCACAATATGTAGGGAGTCTAGGGACCTATAGTGAAATAGGTACGTTCCTATGGTTTTCATTTATGTACCTTTAAACTTTTACCCATATCAATGCTAGGTACTAACAAATAACGAAGAAAATTACGTTTATGCATCCTATCCTATCCTATTAATCCTATTAATCCTATTAATATTATAAATGTGAAAGTTTGTGTATTTGTTTGTTTGTTTGTTACTCCTTCACGCAAAAACTACTGAACCGATTTTCATGAAATTTGGCACACACATAGAGGGCAACTTAGATTAACATATAGGATATTTTTTATCCCAGAAATCCCGCGGGATCGGAATTTACGCGGGAAAACCTTCTTCACGCAAAAACTGCTGAACCGATTTTCATGAAATTTGGCACACACATAGAGGGCAACTTAGATTAACATATAGGATATTTTTTATCCCAGAAATCCCGCGGGATCGGAATTTACGCGGGAAAACCTTCTTCGCGTATGGGGTACTGAACCGATTTTCATGAAATTTGGCACACACATAGAGGGCAACTTAGATTAACATATAGGATATTTTTTATCCCAGAAATCCCGCGGGATCGGAATTTACGCGGGAAAACCTTCTTCGCGTATGGGGTATAAATAGCTTCTAAATATAAAACTAACAAGTCTGTCTTCCCGGAAATCCCGCGGGATCTGGAGTTACGTGGAATAAACTCCTGCGCGTAGTTGCGGGCTTAAATTTTTATGCGACCTTTACTAGGAGATTGAGGAAGTTTTGAAACAACATATAGGGTACTGTTTATCCCTGAATTCCCGCGGGATTAGGATTCACGCGGTAAAAACTCATACCCGGGAATGAGGTCGTGGGTTCAGATGTTTATGGGACTTTCAGTGGGAGGTAGAGGAGGTTATGGAGCATTATATAAGCTACTTTTTGTTCCTGACTTCCCGCGGGATCGAGATTTACGCGGGAAAAGCTTCCATGAGCGAATGAAGTCGCGGGCTCATTAATATCTATATATCGGGATATCTATACATAATATATCGGGAATCGAACCGGCTTTTTTTCTCATGATCAACTTTATGTTTCTTTTTCGAGGGTCAGCATCGCTTTAGCTGGTCTTTATGTTTTGGCACCCGAATGAAAAACTACCAATGTAGTTTAAAAATATAATAGTTTGGAATGAAAAAACCCCGACGTTTATATCTTAAAGTCTTTTTATCGATTTTCTTAAGATCTACATAACGGATTTTTGTACGGTATGATGTACGGTATGACTAAAACGTAGTAAAAAATCAACTGTTCTTAAGATGTGTGGAGTGTCTTAATATGTGTGGGGTCGGGATTAACGCAGGAATAACTTTGTGACACACTGAATTCCACGCGGGCGGAGCCGCGGGCAACAGCTAGTATACCTATATAAATATTAAAAAAATATTTTAATGGTACGAGTATAGAATATGCATGAAGGATTTCATAATTGTATTGAAAACATAGATCTTTGTTTTATATTTCAGGTGCATTTCTAATACCGTTCACTGTGATGCTCATAATAGCAGGGCTTCCCCTTATGTTCATGGAACTATCTTTCGGCCAGTACGCATCGCTGGGCCCCGTCGCTGTGTACAATAAGTTCTGTCCGCTATTTCGCGGACTTGGCTATGGAATGGTCATTGTATCCAGTATTGTTATGCTATATTACAACCTTATTATTGCTTGGACAATCTACTACATGGCCGTGTCTTTTATGAGCATCTTTTCTCATCGCCTACCGTGGCAAAACTGTGATGCAGATTGGAGCACAAAATGTGAGTATTGAAACTTTTGATTTTCTATTAATTTTTACTCGACCCTACAGCCTAAAAGGCTGGACGAATTGTGACATATGAGGTGTCATTGAATTCGTCAGGAGTGTGGTAAAAACATAGGCTATAATATATAAACGTACATAAATTTACAAAATGGCGGCCTCAAATAAAAAAAATATGTGGTTTTTTCGCACCTCGGCAATATGGGTGTTAAATGAAAGATCGTGAAAATATCATTCCAAAATTATATATATCTTAAAAGGTTTTTAGTGGTTAGGTATTGGTCGCAGTCGGGTTTTTTGATTTTTTAAATAATTCATTATTAGATACGTAGGGGAAGATTCATGGGTACATTCATACAGTTTTTATGTTTAGTCCTATATAATTCTTTCTGGTGTCGATATCTATATTGATTCATCAAAAATCAATAGTCAAACTATCTGTCTTTATATTAAAATCACGAAATTTATATAAATACACTTGTAAGACTTTTTATAAAACAAAAACTAAAAATAAAAAATGGATGAATGTGCCGTACATGTGGGGCACTTTCATACAGGCTATGGGGCAGATTCATACATGTAAAAAAATGCACAAGTTGTGCATGAAATATTTATTTATTCATTAAAATCAAAGAATCTGTATCAAAATAATAGGGGTGAAACGTTTTCATAACCATTATTAAAAGAAAATAATGAGATGTATGGAACAGAATACGGGGCTACAAAGAAGCCAGATGAGAGACGATTGCGTGTGGCGGAGATGAGAATGTTAAGGTGGATGTGTAGAGTAACGAGAATGGATAAAGTAAGAAATGATTATATTAGAGGAAACCTGTAAGTAGCACAAATAACCGAGAAGAAAGGGGACGAATGTCGTGGTATAGGAATGTGATGAGGGCGAGAAGAAACGCATGTGACGAGAAGAGTGATTGATCTGAATGTGGCTGGACGAAGGCGATGTGGATGAACTTAGAAAAGATGGATGAATCGTGTGAGGAGGATTTGAAAGATAAGGGTGTAAGTGTGGAAGTGACAGTTAATAGTTAAGAATGGAAGAGAAAAACATATTGCGCCAATTCCAAATAAAGTTTGGAAATTAGCAGGAGGATGATGATGATGACATAATGAAAAGAAAGTAACGTAAAAAAAGGAAAAGTTTTTCTTATTATGGCACCAAGGAGACTAAGCTAATCAGTCTTTCTGATCAGCCCCATTACATTCCTCCTTAACTTCTTATTTAGTCGTACTATCAACAATCAACAATTTCAAAAATTTCACAATCAACATGAGAAATGTTAAAACTAATTAACTTCAAGAGACAGTTTACAATACAATACAATAAGTAATTATAATAATTGAAATGTAATTTTATTAGAGATCTTTGTTGAAGTTTAAAATGTTTGTAGTCCTTGCTGTTTCCACTGATTTAGGATCCGGTAAACTTCACCAAATGCTTTTAAAATTGCCTGTTCGCCGACTTCTCCACTCGTAATTCCCTTTTACTCAAATTTTTTAAGAATTGTCCCTCTGCAAACCAAAGTTTTTTTTTTTATAAATAACGCTACACACTCAAAGCCCCACACTAGGATTCCCTGTGTCGTGGGTGCCTTGGACAACACACAAGACAAGGACACACACCCAGACCGAGAACGGAAATTCAAATTCGTCGTTCAAATCGCCGCCTCGCTGGGAATCGAACCCAGGACCCTCGGAACAGCGGTCCGGCATGTTAACCATTGCGCCATTTGGGTCGTCGAAATGGCGCAATGGTTAACATGCCTTAATTAAAACATTACTTAAATAAATAGAAATTAAATAAAATGGGGCACATTCATACCGTACGAATGTGCCCCAATCACTACTGTATGAAAAAATGAAATCAAAATATTGTTAGAAAATAGCCAAGCATATATAGAATATTTCGCGACTCATTTCACAAATTTGGCCCTATCATCTTTTATATTAAATAGAACAAGATACTCTTCAGAGCAGCTTTTCTTGAAAAAAGACGTTAAAAGTGAGGTTATAAAATTACTTACGCTTGGCCGAATCACGTTTCTTATCATACCGTCGCGCGTTTGACGGTGACTGTTGTCAAACTCCGTCAGCAACCACACACATAGATAAGCTACTCACACACGCCTAAGTCATTCTTTTGATGTGCACCTACCATCAGATATATAATCTAGTGTATGAAACTGCCCCACTTCCCCCTAAGTATATTACCTACTTACTTGTTGGACATGAACATTTCCTAACGAAAATCTGAAATTTTGTAGATTGCTATTCATACGAGGAAGCAGATGGGTGTGAAGAAAAAAACGGAACCTACTATTTGAGGCAGTGTATCAATCAAACTTATTCAGAGCTTCACAATATAGCGGCGCTGGCTGAAGTGGCTATCCGAAAGCCTCCCGCTGAAGAATACTTCACGTACGTATTGATTGCTCTTGTTTGGTTATTGTCATCTTTGTGAGCACATCTCGTATCTATCGATGAATGAACTGCTCTTCATATTGTTTCATGAATCTCATCTAAAGTTGTAAACTTACTAATGAATGGTGCTTTTTATTTTAAAAAATATCAATTAGTATTTTGCTACAAAAATAAAGTTTAGGTGTCCATTGCACTTATTTTTACAACTACTTTTACGATTTTTTTTAATTTACATAAAAATATAAAACATAAAAATATAAAAAAGTTTAATCCGGTATTAAATAAAAACCAAACAAATATAGTTTCGTTTATAAATGCGATATATCTTGAAATAAAAATTAACATTTATTGGACTTATACGATTTTTTTAACAGAACTTGTAATATAGAATTAAACAAAGTTATAAAATAGGTAATTTTACTAACTAATTTATGGAACCTTTATAGTAACCAAGTCCTTGGATTATCTGCTGGGATTGAAGAAACAGGTCAAGTTCGGTGGGGCATGGCAATCTGTTTATTTGCGGCTTGGCTTATCGTTTTTCTTTGCCTGTGCAAAGGTGTCCAGTCTTCTGGAAAGGTTTGTATTTTTGCGATTTTTAGTATTTGGCATTCGAAATCTAAACACATAGAACTGTCTACTTTAGGCCAGTTCTATTAGAGCAAGATCCCAGGGCCACCAGACGTCACGTATTTTCTGACGAAGGAAATGTGGACGATTGAGTAGTGTTAGTATGTACTAAGAACGCATGCCTACCTGCTAGCTTGCTCAGACGGCCAATTTTCAGGTATCAGGTAATCAAGGTACATAAAAACATTACTTACCTCACGTAAATTCTCCAAGCTGATTTTTACGTATATTTTACGCAATATCCTTAAAAATAAGTCGCCAATACTCCCAGACACTTTCCGTCGGCCGTATTGCTTTGCAGACGCTTTAAAGCTCCCAAAATAATTACTTAACTTCACGTAAATTCTGATGCTCCATTTTTATATATGTCTACCAGACAACTATTTTAAAATCTTTTACAAGAAGACAGACCGATCCAAGGGGCCAATCACCCCCTAAGCTCAATTTTAATGCCTCTGTGGGTAGGAGCGCGAGGGCATGAGGGCATGAATAGGGACGAAACTGAAAACGTAATTCAATGCGTGATATTCAAACGGAAACGTTACTAAAGGGTATATTTTGTTTTTTTAATTTGTAGTAGAATATCTACTTTTGTAAATGGCACCACCAAACGAAAATGAAGTTAGCAACAAATGGTCATAATTACGCATTGAAGACAGGTATTCAAACAGTGGCGGTTTTTTGGTCTCAAAACTTGTACGATATTTCAAAAAGTTTCAGTGTTTACGTGATAAAAGTTTATTAAATACATAAAGTAACTCATATTAGACGTGGTAATTACAAAGGTAAGTCAAAATACTTAGCATTTTTTAAAAACAATAAACTTTTCCGAGTCGAAGTATTTTGTATTATCTTTTGGGGTTAAAAGGAACGGATTGTGGGCGAATAGGAAAGTCCTAGGTATGAATAAAAACTCCGACCGTTTCAATAGGGAATAATAAGGTTTTAAAAGAAACGGTGAAGTTTGAATGAGGACAGGGTTGGCACTTTATGTAAATATTTAAATTTAATATGAACAAAAATGAATCTTTATTTACCTACATTAAAAGTTAGTTGATTACGTTCTTTTTAACCCCAGTTTGCTGTAATTTCGTACTTCCTAAACGAATGGACCGATTTTGATGCAGTTTTGTTTTAAAAGTGAGCTTTGGCAACAGTTCCGACGGGCTAACTATATTGCTAGTCTTTGGAACAATGCAACTATGAAGATGATAAATATTTTCAAACCCGAAAATAATGGCTGGACATTAAAAGATGGAACATATGATTTTCATTGGTTCGACGGAGATCAATTACCGGGTTTTGTCAGTGAGTCGCTAGTCGCTGTCTTTTGGTGGTGCCATTTACAAAAGTAGATATTCTACTACAAATTAAAAAACAAAATATACCCTTTAGTAACGTTTCCGTTTGAATATCACGCATTGAATTACGTTTTCAGTTTCGTCCCTATTCATGCCCTCATGCCCTCGCGCTCCTACCCACAGAGGCATTAAAATTGAGCTTAGGGGGTGATTGGCCCCTTGGACATCCCTTGGATCGGTCTGTCTTTTTGTAAAAGATTTTAAAATAGTTGTCTGGTAGACATATATAAAAATGGAGCATCAGAATTTACGTGAAGTTAAGTAATTATTTTGGGAGCTTTAAAGCGTCTGCAAAGCAATACGGCCGACGGAAAGTGTCTGGGAGTATTGGCGACTTATTTTTAAGGATAATGCCTAAAATATACGTAAAAATCAGCTTGGAGAATTTACGTGTGGTAAGTAATGTTTTTATGTACCTTGATTACCTGATACCTGAAAATTGGCCGTCTGAGCAAGCTAGCAGGTAGGCATGCGTTCTTAGTACATACTAACACTACTCAATCGTCCACATTTCCTTCGTCAGAAAATACGTGACGTCTGGTGGCCCTGGGATCTTGGACTATATCATACATTCTATTGAGCCCTATTCTAATTATAGTTTATTTTTAAATATTTTAACATTGAAAATAAACTTTTTTGTAGGTCGTCTACTTTACTGCGTTGTTTCCATACGTAGTGCTCGTCATTTTGTTTTTTCGAGGAGTGACTTTGCCAGGAGCTTCTACAGGCATTTTGTATTATCTGACGCCAGATTTTAGTCAACTTCTAAACGCCCAGGTATTTGTACAATAATTATTTCCTTAATATTTTGACACATAACGGACAAGTATGGTATAATACCGAATATATTTTGATGAATTTTACGTATACAGGTATGGGGTGACGCTGCTGTGCAAATATTTTTTGCGTTAAGTCCTGCGTGGGGCGGGCTTATCACTCTGTCTTCCTACAACAAGTTCACCAACAATTGCTACATGTCAGTAAAAAATGATAGAGACAACTAATATTTTTATGTGATCATTGCTTTCGGTACAACATTAAGCGCAATATTTTTCTTCCAGTGATTCATTGATAGTCGCCGTTTCAAATATCGCTACGTCATTTTTTGCTGGACTCGTGATTTTCTCCGTTATTGGATTTTTAGCTCACGAACTGCAAGTGGATGTCGATCGAGTTGTAGACCAGGGAGCGGGCTTGGCCTTTATTGTCTATCCAGAAGTTGTAACTAGACTACCAGTTTCTCCTCTCTGGTCTATACTTTTTTTTCTTATGCTCTTGACACTCGGACTTGACTCGCAAGTAAGTCTTAATAAAGCTACCTTATTTATTTATTAACTAAGGGCATATCTTCATTAAGTTTTATTATTTTCAGTTTGCCCTCATGGAGACTGTCACTACAGCAATTCTTGACAGATTCCCTAATTTCCGCCAAAAGAAAGGATGGGTCGTGTTTTCTGTCGCAGTGTTTGGTTACCTTGGCGGTCTGATTTTCACTACCAATGTAAGAATAACCAGTTAATAACTAATTATTGTTTTATGAGCTATACCAGTTTATTAACAAAATAATTAATTAATATGATCTAATTTTAGAGTGGCATGTATTGGCTGCAATTAATGGATAAATACGCAGCGAATTGGTCAGTTCTGATAATTGCCATCGCTGAATGTATACTTATTGCATGGATCTATGGGGCTGAGAAATTCTGTCGCGACATCCAGCGAATGATCGGCAATCAATCCAAACTCTGGATATTTTTCTGGAGTACGATGTGGCGTGCTATTACTCCTGCCGCTTTAGTGGTGCGTACAAAAGCTTTACTTCAAAGAGTCATGACTGAAACACTTTTTCATATTCATTTGAAATTTTTGTTAACATTGTTTCAGTTTATTCTTGTATTTAACTGGATCGAGTACAAACCAGCGTCCTATGGCCATTACGTTTATCCAATGTGGGCCGATGCAGTAGGTTGGACTATCGGTGTGTTGCCAGTTGTCGTCGTGGTTTTAATGGCCGTGGACCAAATTTGCAGTGGTCCTGATGAACTCACTATAATGGAGGTATGATTTTAATTTGTTTAATTTAATAAAATTAAGGTACAATTGAATTACTACTTCGCACATTTCTGGCAAAACGTTTAATGGAACATCTGTCTATGGTTATTCATTATGTATTTACATTTTATTAGGGATTCTATTAGATCTCTCCGGTCAAATTCCAACTTAACTCTGCGGACTCCTTCCCATTCGAGTAATTTCTATAAAAAATCATTTAGTGCTCACGCAGTTAGCCTCTGGAACTCCTTGCCGCTAACTATAAGGAAGGCTCCAACGCTATACTCTTTCAAAAGGCAGATAAAAGAACACTATTTGTCTTCTACGTTATAGTTTTGGCTTTCTCTCACTTCAAATTGATAATTTCAACGTTTCACTTTGTCTAAATTCTTTAAAACTGTTGGTTTGCTAAACTGTGATCTATTCGTTTCTTTTATTGTCAACCTAAAACTTTGCATTGCTTTTTTGTTACTCAAATTTTTCTTATTTTATTATATGTACACCCTGCCTTTCTTGAAAATCCTTTATAAAACTCCATAGGCCTCTATAAGTGATAAGACCGCCTTTTGCAGTATTATATGTATATGAATATTGTTACCGTTAAATTGGTGTACAATAAAGTGTTATTGTATTGTATTGTATTCTTATTTAATTACAGGTTTTTTGAAAAATTCTGTTGCTATTTATTACCTGATAATGTTAATAGTGAAATTATAATGAGGAATTTAATTTGGTAGGTATTTATTATAAAATGTTATGTTACAGAAAGCACGATTTCTTTCTCAACCAACTGAGGAATGGGGTCCAGCAGGCACGGTGACCATGTGTCTGCCAGAAACTGAGCCTCCAGCGCTTCTCCTGCGCGGCCGGAAGGTGCCACGCGAACATGGTGCTTGACCACCGCATGCCCATCCGCTCCTTGCCATGCGCAAGGTATATCTCTGTATAATTGATTTATAGCCATTTTTAAATCTGCCGTCATAGTTTCGTCATTAATTTATGTAATATATTTATTTCAGACGTCTCACGACGGCGGAGATAGTACATCTATCACAAGTGGTTTCGAAAATGAAACCAGAAAAACAAGTGTAGGAATCATTAAAACAAAAAGAAATTCTATTAAAAGAAAAGTTCAAAATTTCAGTCACGAATCCGACGACACTGTTATCGAGCCACTATTGCAAATTGACAAAACTGAGACTAGTAATCGTAGTGCCAAATATTTACTCTCAAAATCTAAGACTGATTCATTGAATGAAAGAGATAACAAGATTTATAGTGACAACCAATTTGAAAAACATTGTGTGTCCAAACCTGTCTCTTCTACAGGAACTACCTGTAATTCTAATATAACCATACACAATCATATGAATACGAATATATTTGGTGGTCATGATAGCTCTAAGTTTGTAACTACTGTCAAAAGTCCTATACTTGTTGAAATCAACGGAAGTAAAGCTACTGGGATTTCAAATCAAACATCATCAATCTTTACAACTGCTAAAATTCATGCAGACAGTATAACTAAAACTATGACACCAGTGCAAGTGACACCATTACCAATTTTATCAACAATGGAAGGAAATGTTGTAAAAGCTGGCATATCTCCTGATTACAGCCAAAGTAAAAATATTGAACCGAGCACTAGTAGTAATTCAAAATCAATAAATTGTTTAAGTAGGTCAGATACTGGTAAGTCTGATCCAAGTACTGAACCCAACCTTAAAAATATTAGTACTTTATTAGATAGTAGACCTTTAGATACATTAACAAAAGCTGAATCAAAATTTCCTAATAAATCTTGTGAACCGCAAAACATTATAGTTACTTCAGTGACCAAAATAAAGGACGCTGAATTAGGAAATAAGGTTGAACAAGCACCACACTCGTCAATAAATTCAATATCAGAGAGAAAATCAAAGCCATCCCAGGAACAATTTAAGTTTTGTTCAAAAGATAGCTTTCGACTAAGAGACATTGAAACTAAAATTGAAGTGACAGATAATGTTATTTTACCAAATCACAATAAATCTAGTGTTACAACTGATGTGCCAAAAGACTTACGAGTTATTAAAAAAGAAAAAAATAGTTTTAGTAATACAGGGGGTTCTATGAAGCAGTTACAACGCCAAAAAAACGCTATAGTTGAAGATCAACGGGATGCGGATATTCATGTTAAAAATGTTAGTGAAGTTGATAAATTTACTACATCTACATACGAGGATTCCACTTCAAAAGGTAAATCACCTAATAATGCTGATATAAAAGGCAAACAGCTCAACATAGGAACATCATTAACAAAATCTAAAGACAAAGTGACGCAATCTGTTGCACTGAAACCAGATGCAGATACAGCAATCGTGGCAGCAAAGAGTTCAAAGCCAATAAACACTCCTGTAACTAATACGTCACTTACCTCTAATATGAATAAAGAATCCAGTCCTGAATCATCTATTCATTCAATACATTCAGGAAATTTACCAATCAAAGTAGATTCAATGAAAGGCAAGAAATCCTTAGAAAATCAAATCGATAAAACGAAAATAGATAGTACATCAACTTCAACGTGTACTGCAAAGGAGATAGCTTTGAATTCTACTGTCTCTGTTTCACCATCAAACGACATAAAATATTTGAACCCGGACACTTCAAAAGGCCTCAAGTTGAGCTCCAGTGAAAGCCATAAATCTTTAACAGTAAATACCTCGCTTTCTTCTAACAATAAAATAACTCCAAAGTCTACTGTGTCAGTCCAACCTACGCAAGCTACGTTTAAGTCGGATGTTTTTGACAAAGGCCATGATGCGGGGAGTTCTCGTTCATTTAAATCTGGAAAAGAAAGTTCAAAAGATGACGCAGTGAAATTGACAACTACATTTGTGCAACCATCTTTATCATTAACAAAAGTAAAATCAGACATAAATAAAGGAAAAAAAACAGAAACTGATAATTTAACAAAAGAAGTTGATCGTATATCTTCTATTGTTGTTCCTGTTAAATTACCTGTCACAACTAATTCCTGCGCAATTACAAAAGTTAACTCTACTAAGGTCTTGGAAACAACATCTATGCCTAAGAGTGAGCCCACAAAAGTACAACAACAAGCGATTACAACTTTAAGCGATAAAATATATAGTAAAAGCTCCACGGCTTCTCTTCCACATAAAATTGTCAAATCAGAAACCACGAGTACTCCATCAGTTACAGCTATATCTACCAAGTCTTTCTTGCCAACAAGTACTATTACTGTAACAAAATCAGATACAAAATCCAAACCGGCATCCAGTGCACCAAGTTGTACGAATTCCGTGGTAATCAAACCAAACACTGAATTAAGCAATAGAACATTATCTACTACTAGTACATCGTCGTCAACAACCACAACAAATTCAACTTTAGCCAAGTCATCAACAACAATAAACCCACCTTCAAAAACTAAGTCAACAGAAAAACATGGGAAAATGTGGCGATGAGTGGATATTTAAATGCTATCTACTGTTTTAAATCGGAATCTTTGTGAAAACATGTAAATGATTTCGGTAAAAAGTATTCAACATTACCAAAAGGCCCTAAATACTTCTATAATTTTAGTTGTAGTAGGATGTACATAAAGAGATTGTAGTGCCATTTTAGAATTCATGGCGATTACATAGACTTTAGAGTGTTATGGGTTGTCAAAATATTAAGACAAGAAACTTTGAAGAAACTAATAATACCAAGAAATGGAAATGCATATTTTGCTCACATTATAAGTAAGGAATTGACTGTGTGTTAAAGAAATGTATTTTAGTTAATGGTATTTAATTTAAGTACGTACTTTGAATATTTTAACAATTTACAACGTTTTATTTTTTAAACTTACTAAATAAATAATGCACAAATCTTTCAAAGGAATGCTAGAAATTGATAAAATAACAATTATTTGGAATGAAGTAGTAAGATGGCTAGTGGTGCTAAGAAAGACATTTTTTATATTTTTCATAGACAATATTATTATATTTTTAATTTTTCTATGCAATTTAGATAGAGATGATTTGTTTCGTCTCAGACAGTGTCAATTTATATCATTATTTAAATATTAAAAACTATCAATACTAGGAATGAAATTTCTACACCAATATTAAACGGTGATTTCGAGAGAAACTTTAAAAAGGCAGGGTAGTAACCAATAATAAAATTCACAAACTATTGTTTATTATTAAATACCTAGATAGATCTAGGACAAGTGCTTGTTAGATTGATTGGCTTATTTCTTGTTTAAATCAATTATATGAAAAAACGTAATGTTAACATTTAATTTAACGACACCAATGCTAAAATTAAAATTTGTATGAGTTTAAAACTCGATGGTGTCGAAATTTTTAAAATTGCGGTTTTAATACTTAAGTATACCTTTGGTTTATGAACCATAATATCAATCTTTAATTTACAGTAAAATATTATATTTGCAGTTAATTCAAATCTTGTATTACGTATCAAGTACAGATTAACCTTAATATTATGCTCAATGTTAGTACACTTAGAATATGTATCATTATGTACGTCCAATCTGTATTTTAATAATCCGTCTATTTGGTTCAAAATTTTAAAACGCTCAAGAACTAAAGTGCACTTTTTGTTTATTTATCTGTACTCATTGAACAGTTTAAAATTATTATTTTAACCTTTATATGGATCCATCGTTATGGCAATACTTTTTGTAGATATTTTTATGACTGATTTTCTGATATCTTGTAATAAAAATTGTGTACCGACTTTTACATCTTTTGAATGTTTTGAAAGTCATCTGTTTTATTTTTTCATTTTTATTTTTAATTTGTTTGATAATAGTTATTTTTGGAAAATATTGTAACTCGTGTATACTAACAGCTTGGAGATTCTCAACCAAAGTTTGTTAACAAACAACAGTTCGTATATTTTTGTTGTTTTAAAAGTAGCTTGTAAGTTTTATCTTATTGTGTATGTAATGTACAATATTTTTATAGTATCTACTTGTTTTAACATTTATGAATTTTGATAACTACATTACCTCATTTAATATATTCTTAAAAGTTGAGATTTGACGTGTTAAACAAAACACATGTAAAACATATCTTCGGTATCACTAAGAAAGCTCTACGCGCCAAAGCTCAGTTTACTGATCTAGTCGATTCTTTTATGTACAAAACCTAGTTCATACCCACAATAGTTTGTTACTAAATCAAATAACATATGTACTTAAATCATTAATTTTATTATCATCTGTGTCTTTCAGACCCAGTATCTGCAGGATTTTTTTTGATATAGTACGGTCCCCTTATAAAAGAAGGTACTTACAATAGATTATAATATCTAGTACCTCTACCTACATAACATTAGTATTTTAGAGATATACCTAACTGTATTACTTGCGAGTTGGTTTGGTTAATCATAGATCAAATGACAATAATCGTCAAAAATACTAAACTTATTCGACTTCTAATGCAGAAAGTAAATCGTTTACTTATATTAAAAAATGCTTACGTTTCACTACTTAATTGATTGATATTTTAAACTTTTAAAGTATTAGCGTACCTACGACTAGCTAATGATTTTAGAAACTTGTTTGTGATAAGGAGTTGGCTCAATCAAGATACCCTCTAAGTAGAAATGTCGTATACCTAAACTTCGTTTTATAAATATTTTATATTATTGTAACTGTTGTAGTAAGATTAACTTTATTTGACACTGATCGGTACATTACAAGACATTTCATGTTTTATTAAATCGTATCGATTTGCGTTTTACACTTAAATCTCGATTATTTTTTGATTGTCTGTTTTGGAGATTAGGTTATCTATTTTTGCATCTATTGAACTTGTTGTATCCTCTACTATCCATCCACTGACATTTCTTTAGTGAGTAGGCTATTTATATTACCTATATTGTTCACACCATTTTGATTACATGGTATAATTTTATTATGGTAATATTATGAATGGCGTGGTATAATATTATGGCGTGGCGATGACCACTTACTACAGAAAGGACATGTCTAATCGTATTTCTGGATGTTTTCGAATTAATTCAAGAGTTTAAACGACATTTATTTGCGATTAATGTTTCCATTTCATTTTCATAGGAATTAATAATACGTATGGAGGTATATTGTCCATGCACATGATGACGAGTAGGTATTATGAAAGACTTTTTCTTTCCTTGTCATGCAATACATGCAGCTTAATACATTCAAATACATTTAACATGAAAACTACTTTATAAACAGAAGAAGTTAAATAAAATGGTATGAACATTTGACTGACTACAAAAAACATTTACTGTTTATTTTCTAATTGGGGCGTTTGAAATCATTGATAGGGTACTTCTATTAGGTACTTAATAATATTTGTCAAATGTTAAATAGTTACCTACATAATCTGAATTTATTTGGGTAGCTATCATGTGTAACGTAACGTTGTGGCAAGTTAGTAATTAGAGTTGTCTATAGATATTTTACTGAATTTCTAGATCATTAGATTGTAAGAAATGTGATTTATTTAATTTATTTCTTATTTTTTAGAAAATTTTATTTTGAGTAAGTATTATCCCTTACATTATTTTTATACCCATATTTACATGAACTTTAACTGATCTATTTGTTTTCGAAATATACATTCTAGATGTCCTGTACCTTTTAGGGGAAATAAAACTCATATACGTTGGGGTATGTGTACTGTATAGTAAGTGGTCGTTATTTACCCACAAATGTAGCTTAGGCGCGCCCATTAGGCGAAAGAAGAGATTGCGTCTCGTTAGTTATAGCCGTGAATCGATATTAGACTTGAATTTATCATTCGAAAGGTGTATCGATATATCTATAGATGCTATTCGAATTACTGCATCATAAAGGCAGAACTGCTGCGCAGCGGCAAACAGCTGTTCGTTGCAAGCACACCGGAACAGGGCAAAAGGGAGTGCGTAGAACAAAATACAAATATCTCCAAGATACGTATACCTACATGTTTCTACGTAACAATTAATATGCCTAATTGACTAGAAATATTGTTGTTAAACTTGATGTATTTTAGAAAATTATTGATTTAATCGATGTTACATAGATGTTTATTGTATATATAGGTGTAATCGAAATCAATAAGTATGAGGTGTTGAGCGTTGTTAGAGAAGGCTGTATTTTTGGGTGATATTTTAGAAAAGAAAGGCGCCATATCTTTGTGAACTGTATATGACCCAATTTGGTTCGGATGCGATGGTAATGAAACTGTGAAGATGTGATAAAATAAGGATTTTAGATTTAGTGTTGTTGTGCTATTAATAAAATATGTTCAGATGTGGTTACTTCTTTTATTTCCGTTTTCCGATTCAACTCGGTAATTTTTTTTATTGGGTGGGTAGTTAAAAAAATATTTTTTTGTACCTTTTTAATCAATTTTATTCAAGCAAAGGTTTCGATTCAACTTTAACTTAATCGTTTCAAAGTTTGAGGTTTAATCAAGTAAATCAAATGTGACTGATGATTGCAGTTATTAGCAAAATAAATATGAAGATACATATATAAAATATTGCAATCTGTGTCTACCTATTTATTGTGATAATGTTCTTTGCCAATTTTGCATAAGCTTCAAAATGCTAAACTCTCAAGACTTACGAACTTACGAACGATGAGTTTTTTAACTCATCGTTATCCATTTATCTACGCCTGTTTATCTCGTTAGTAAATATTCTTTAGATAAACACATCGGTAACCCTCATTACTTGCAGTAGGTACCTATCTTAGTATCGAATGATTAATTAGTTCGATTAGATTTTGATAAATAATAGGTAAAAGTCTTCCATAATTGAATATAAGTACTTAGCGGCTTCTTTCATCTGTTTTTGTATTATATATTACCTGTAAAATTACCTGTAAAACTAAGTATGTCGTTATTGGTACAAGGGAAGGTAGATACCTACATGTAAAATAAGGTTTAAATTAGATCAGTACGCGAAAAGGCCACCATGGTATGTGACATCGAACTTTCTTTGGCTGCCTTCATCGCAGGTTTAGTTAGTTTAGTTTACCATACCATTTGTGTCGGGGCGCCGCGCAGTGCGCACGCCACGTTGCTTCTCGAGTGATTTTGTAAATTCCAGCCGGTAGCCGTAACTGTCGATAAACCGTGAATTTTACTTTTTATTGTTTCGAAGCATTGTGAGTCAAAATTCCTCTCAAATATCAGTGAAACAGTGACTAAGAAAGTCTAAAGTGAATAACAATCTACACAATTTATGGATTATCAGATCACAATGTTTGATTACTCAAATTCTGTTGACGGTGAAACACAGCATTGAAACCGAAACAGTACTCGCTGCAAAAAGGTTTGTAAATTCTTTTTTATGTCTAATTTAGTAATGAAATGAAATTTTGTAATTAATATAACTATACAATTTTATTTTAGTAATTAAATAGATGATTAGTAATTAAATAAATGAGTGACTTATCTGCGAATTTGTTTAGATTTAAGCTAAAAATCTCAGTAGGTAGGAGGTACCATTGTAACGGGAAAGTCTGTAGGCCTCCGTATTTTTCTCTCTCTTCTCCGTAATTTTCTCTTTGTGTCCTTGCCGTTAGTTTGAGAATGAATTGAGAAAAAGCAATCATTGATCATATTGACATTATCTAGGGTACTATCAACTCTTCACTTCTGACATTATCATTTCCTGTCCTTGGTTAATCTCTTGATCTCACGTTTGCAAGTAAGTAAGTAAGTAAGTATGTGATAATAGTTCATTTAAACAGTATACCTACGTATGTAAATAAGGACTCCAGACATTTCGCCGTGTCAGTTATATTCGGCATTTCACTCTCTACCGTTGCAGCGTCGGTTGCTTTGGGAAACGGATCTTCTCTAGTTTCGACAAAAATCCCTTATATAAATTTTTATTTATAATGTCGCAAAGGAGGTAACAGAGAGAGACATACAGGAGTATGTGTATAAAAAGACCTTTGTAAATGTAATACCTGAAAAAGTGAAGAATAGTAAGGTGGAGAGAGACTACAATTCTTTTAAGATTATTGTACCGAGTGCGAAACTATCAATATTTACAAATGATGAATTTTGGCCGGAGGGAGTATATTTTAGAAAATACATAATGTTTAGGAAAGAGAAAAAGGCTAAGGAACACCGGGAGAATGAAAAATATCATAATGGATCTGGAAGGAAATAGAGTAACAAATCGTAAATTGAAGCTATGTAGCTTCAACTGCAAGTCCGTAAAGCGTGCGGTAGACAGTGTGAGGAGCCTCTGTGAGGCCTCAGATGTGGTAGCACTGCAAGAAACATGGTTGCTACCACATGACCTAACATACCTAAGCACCATTCAGGATGGTTTCTCGGGGACGGGTACGTCGGCGGTGGACACGAGCGCTGGCGTATTACGCGGCCGTCCCTACGGAGGTGTTGCGCTACTATGGCGAAACAGTGTGTTTTCGGCCGTATCGGTAGTGCAGTGCAACAACGTAAGGTTGTGCGCAATAAAGTGCGTAGTGCGTGAATATACTATGCTGATATTCTCCGTGTATATGCCTACGGATTGCCCGGACAACCTACCTTCCTTTACAGACTGTCTAAGTGATATTAATGCAATTGTGGAAGACACCGGAATTGGCATGGTTTTTGTTCTGGGGGATTTTAACGCACATCCGGGAGAGTTGTTTTTTGACGAACTTCAACACTTTTGTGCTGAGTTAGAGTGGCATTGTGCTGACTACGAGCTGCTGCAGAGCCGTGAGGACTCGTATACCTTTTTAAGTGAGGTGCATGGTTGTACACGTTGGCTCGATCATTGCCTTGTGACCGCTAGGGCGAGAAAGCATGTTGAAAATGTTTATATAAGAAATGAAGTCTCATGGTCCGATCACTATCCCATATATATTACTTGTAATTTCGAGGTGATGTGTTTCAAGTACCGTGTGGTTCAAGGAGAAGACAATAAAGTACTTTGGGGGCAGAGGAACAATGAGAAAGTGAATTTGTATACTAAGGCTTGTAATGATGCGTTGAGTAGGCTAGAGTTTCCTTCTGAACTTAAAGAATGTAATGGGATGTGTGATAGGACCAATCATAAAATGATTATAGGCCGCTTGTACTCGGATGTTGTAAACATATTGCAGTGGGCTGCAATGTCGACTTATGACGCGGCACCAAAAAGGAAAAAAGGTTATGTTACGGGGTGGAATAGGTATGTCAAACCACTCCACCAGGAGGCTCGCCTTTGCTTTCAGATCTGGGTTATGGCAGGTAAGCCGTCCAGCGGTGCTATCTATAGGGACATGTATGAGTCGAGGAAGCTTTTCAAAGATAAGCTTAAGTGGTGTCAGGATCGTGAGGAGCAGGTAAAGATGGACATACTGGCCACAACCCACAAGGCTAAGCAGTTCGGTAAGTTCTGGCGGCATACCAACAAACTAAACGAGGGGGCGAGCCGTCCTTCTGAGGTAGAAGGTTGTAGGGGGGATGCCAATATAGCCAACATGTTCAAGGCTCACTTTAGAGTTGAGCCAACAACAACACAGGCCGGCATGAATGTCAGTATGGACAACACTGGACTTGGTCTGGTGCGTGTAACACCGGCTGAAGTGGAGGGGGTTATTAAGAAAATGAAAAGGGGCAAATCACCTGGCCATGACGGTCTGAGCATTGAGCACCTGCGATATGCAGGGGAGTATCTTTCTGGCGTGCTGTGCTCACTCTACAACCTTTGTATTGGTCACAGTTACCTGCCAGACGAAATGATAAGGACGGTGGTAGTGCCTATCATGAAAAATCGTACAGGTGACGCGGCGGACAGGTCCAACTATAGACCCATATCCCTAGCAACAATAATCGCGAAAGTCCTGGACAGCCTGCTTGATACACAGTTAAATCAGTCTGTTACTATACACGACGCCCAGTTCGGTTTCAGACCGGACTTATCTACCGAGAGCGCGATACTGTGTCTCAAGCAGACTGTCAGGTATTATACCGATAGGAAGACGCAGGTATATGCATGTTTCTTGGACCTGTCTAAAGCTTTCGATCGTGTGTCCTACAAGGCACTATGGCACAAACTTAGGACGGAGACGACGCTAAAACCGGAACTGATATCGCTACTCCAATATTGGTACGGTAACCAGACGAATGTGGTTAGATGGGGAAGCGCGACAAGTGACCAATACAAACTGGAGTGTGGTGTGAGACAAGGGGGGCTGACGTCGCCGAGGCTCTTTAATGTGTTTATGAACCGGTTGGCTGGGAGGCTCAGCGGAGCCGGTGTTGGATGCTCAATAGATGGAATTACCATTAATAATATCAGTTACGCTGATGACATGGTTCTGCTGAGTCCCTCGGTCAACGGGCTTCGCAAGCTGTTGCGAATCTGTGAGGAGTACGCGGATGAGAATGGGCTCGTTTACAATGCCAAAAAAAGCGAGTTTCTTGTCTTCAGGGGTAAAAATAAACCAATAACTTTTAGTCCAACTATTAAACTTTGTGGATCACCCCTGAGGCAAGTGACCGAATTTAAATACTTGGGGCATGTGGTTACGGAGCGACTCGGTGACGACAGTGACCTGGAGAGGGAGCGAAGGGCGCTGTCGGTCCGGGGCAGTATGTTAGTCCGTAGATTTGCACGGTGTACGCTACCAGTGAAGCTGACCTTATTTAGGGCATACTGCCAGTCTTTTTATACGTGCAGTCTGTGGACTAACTTTACGAAGCGGGCATACAGCGCCCTACGCGTACAGTACAATAATGTGCTAAGGGCGGTGTTGAGGAGGCCACGACATTGCAGTGCGTCAGCAATGTTTGCGAGCGTTCGTGTGGATGATTTTCACGCGATCGTGCGTAAGCGTGCTGCAGCCATGATGAGCCGGCTCGTAAGCACCAGCAACGCCATCCTTAGCACATTGGCGTACAAGTTAGACAGCCCTTTTTGGGTACGCTGGAATGAGCTCCATGTGCAGCATCCGAGTACAAGAAGGCTTTAGTTTTTCTTAGCTTTTAAGTTTACTAGATTAAGACGTACTAACATAGTTTTTAAGTAAAATTGTTACTAACATAAGTATGGATAGTTTAGTTTAGCATAGGTTAAGACTTACTAACATAGGTTTTAAGAATAATTGTTACTAACACAAATATGGATGTACAAACGTCTGATGCAAAAATAAATAATAAATAATAATAAATAGGTCATTGCTGGGTCATTGTCAGTTTTATTCCATTACAGCATTGCATGCAATGTCAATACATTTCGATTAAGTCATGTCACCGTAGCTATTAGTCAATGTGTAGGTACCTACTTACTCTTTGTGTAGGAAAAGAAATACAAGCGCGTGTGAACAGAAACTGCAAATCTTGTTCCTGAGCTCACTTTCCAACCATTCATGGTATCTGCAGCTTTTTCCAACGATTTCTTTTTGCCTTTTTATGACTTATAAGAGTATCTTCAATTATTGCCAACTCTCCTGCCCTGCCTTTCATTGAAACTATGCAAACATTTCAAGGAACCTAGAAATATAATTAAAACTTGAACTTCTAAATTATTACTCATTATGGTTCAGTATTAATACATATACTTACTTGTGTTGTGTCTATAAGTCAAGAAGAAGTTACCATACTTTGCCACCCGATACTACCTACATCAGAATTCATTACCAGATTAAATTATAGTCAAACATTAGTTTATATTTATTTTATAATATTATATACCTACCTACCTAATAAAATACCGTTAGGCATGACTTGACCTAAAGCAATGCTTACAAAAAAATTATGGATTTTTAAATCTCAAAGGTATAATTAAAATTTACAACACACGATCATTATATTAATTAATTTTGAAGAATCCTACTTCCTACTAATCCTACTGATATTATAAATGCGAAAGTTTGTAAGGATGTATGTTAGTGAGTGTGTGTGTGTGGGTTTGTTACTCTTTCACGCTAAAACTACTGAATGGATTTTCATGAAACTTTGCAGTTATATGGCTTAGACATCGGAATCACATAATTTGTTAAAATTTATAGAGATTTTTGAAGGGACTGGTTCCCCGAAGCGAAGCGAGGGCGGATTTACTAGTTTAGAATATATATTCAAAATTATGGGAATATAGGTACCTACTTTGAGATATTATTGTAATTTTATAGCCAAGACTAAGTGGTAACACACGAACTAGGAAGTGTACCTATTCTTGTACCTACCTACGAGTATAAGGCTATAAATTATAAACAAACGTTATATTTATGTTCAAAATGGAATTCCCAATCAGCATTTAATGTGGTCAGGAATGCTGGCGTTGAAATGTAGATAATAAGGCAGCATTGCAAAGCCGTGCCGTTGTTCCAAGATTATGGGTATTGTTGCGCAATGATGTGCGTTTTCAGCCATTTCTACTGCGCGTTGCTTTGATCAAAGATCATTACGATCCTATTACGATTATAAGCTTCTGCTTCTTATGAACTTTTAAGTGATTAGAAATAATCTTCTGGACTATATGAAGACATAGTCGACATTACTTTATTACGTTACATTACTTATTTGAAATTCAATAATGTTAACCCTTTCAAAGACTAATATTATAACTTGGCTAGTGTATGAGAATGCTAAAATGCAGATGGTACGGATACGAGAAGTATACACGAAGGCTTGCGGGAGTTTTATGTAGTCCTCAGTCCAGACTCCAGAGGTCGGACGCGGTTAATTGGCGACGACTCGCCCAGGCCGGTTTGAGTGCCAGTTGTTTTACGGCATTTCTAGCTTACCTACCCGGCACTGCTTTATTCCGTCCGATTCAAATACATTATCACTCTTAAGTTCGCCTAACTCGGTCGAAGTTACCTTCTTCCATATTTTATTTTAATTTTTGAGATAAATGTAGCCGTTACCTTTCGACGTGGTTATTATTTGCTCTCCGTTTTGATCAATAAAAATAGATGTGTTGACTACAACAGCGAAAAATCGTTAAGCATCGGGTTACCATATCTTTAGCCGGAAATTACGAATCCCCTCGGTTACCAGTATAATTCCCCAAAGTTTTTGTTTTGTGTGGCAGTAATATCGATCCGTTTTCCATTGTCGCGTCAGAACGTCTTTTGAACTGTGCGTGTTGTACGGACATTGATAAAATTGCGTGCATTGCATAGAAATGACACACTTACTTTTTCTTCGGAGTCTTTTACTTTTTTCATATTAAAGCATATTAAACAATTAGGTACTTAATTAAAAAGCAAAAAAATATTTAACTTTAGAAGATTTCAGATTAAATATTATATTTCCATCAATGGGGTAAAGTTTGCCTTTACTTCATAATTTTTAGTGGTGAGTCGACGGGGCCGTTGCTCTCTACTAGACCGAGAGTAAAAAAACATGAAACAGTTGTTGACCGGGGAGCGGGGATTCACGGTTGAGCGGCCACGCCACCTGCGCCAGTCGACAGCACTGTATTATCACACTTCTGTACCATGTACCACGGATCACCATACGTGAATTATGGTACTAAATATTATGGTGCAGGCTTTAGCTCCGTTGTCCCACTTTTGTCCATAGCTAAACCATGGCCAATTAGGTCCGTGTATGTAAGATAGATGATAGATAATGTAAGATATGAAAAACAAAGCTATGATCGATTTCTTTCAATGCAAGAAGCTTTTCCCCAAATATTCCTATAGCCTAACATTTTCCCATAAGTATCTACCTAGCCATATTTTTGTATTTTTGTAAATATTTTTTTCGCACAAATTGAAGCTGTTTATATATATAAGTAATTATATATATCGAGATTTTGAGAACATCTATGAAATTGAATATTTTATTCTAGAATTCTAGAAGATTAATGATATTTCTGTATCTACTAGGCAATATCTATTTTGTTTTAGCACTGTCCTGATAATTTTATTAGTCCTTATTAAATAAATAATTAAGAAACGAAAAAAATTACATTTAAAATCGTGGAGAAATTCAAAAAGAAAAAAGATACATTTTTTAAACGCTGGGCCAGAATGTAATGAATAAGGACGAGTTGTTAGTTTGAAATAAAAGAATCGAGAGTTGATCGAGTCTGACCTTAGAAATACTTACTAAATTAAAGTTCAAGTCAGTTGAATGAATAAGTAGTTGGTATTCGATTAACTTCTTACAATACTATTTTTAAAACGTGATTATGAATTTATTTATTTTTACTTTTATTCTCCCAACAGATAGGTTAATTATATAAACATTATATATGTAAGGTACATTTTTACCATACAGTTTAATCCCGAAGGTACCGTACCGAAGGTACCATAGTCTACGATGATAATTAGTCTCTGATGATAAGTATTTTACCAAGTCATCTGGATATAGTATCTAATAGTAAGTATAAACAATACTTAATTATAATTAGGGAGAGTCAATTACTGCAAAAAATTTACATTGGTGAATGTTAATAACTTGAGTAAAGGGATACATTTATAAAATTTTGTATTGTAATTAAGTAAATTAAGAATTTTAAGAGTTTGGGTCCAAATTAATTTGAGTTAAGGTAAGGTCGAAAGTGTCTTGAAATAATATTCATGTGATGAAAATTCTTAATATACCTAACATACGATCGGTCCGCATGTCTATATAAAATGTGCAGGTACCTATATAATTATATCTGGGGCACTAGTTGACATAAATTAGATAATGAAGCCTTACCAGATGAATTGGCCTAGACATAAGCTATATTGTCAATATCTGTGTGAAAGTTGCAACATAATTTTTACTACTTGCTTATTTGTAAATTGTGTCACACTGTCGGAAGTTTATGGAAATTATTTCGAGTTTTATGTGTTATCTAATATACTACATTACTATAGTAGGTAGGTCTAGGTATGTACTTTATTTACATTTTTAAATGAGTTTTATTAGCATTTGGACACTCGCCTGAAACCTACTTTTATGATTGAAATGAATTAAGTATATAATGGGAAACACTTCGTTAGAGAAAATGTAGGTATTGTAGATAGATAGATAGTCTTTATTGTTTTCACACCAAAATATATAAAGTGAAGAAATAATAATAACAGCATGAAGCACAAAACAATAGACGGCCTTATCGCTAAGCAGCGATTTCTTCCAGGCAACCCATAAGAAGAAAGGAATTAAATATTGCACTACAGAGTAGGGGCATACATAAAGTCAACAGACACAGAGATACAAATATTAATAATAAAAACTTTATAAACATACCTTTAATACAGCCAGTGGAAGCAGAAGTATGAGACAGGTAGGAAGAAACGTACGAGAAGTACAGGAAGTGATAGTGGAAAAGAAAATAGAGGAGCAGATATAAATAAAAAATTAAATTAAAAATTAAAAAAAACCCCGACTAATGAATAGTTAGGAGCGGTCCCCCAACGCGAAGTATTACTTTTAAAGATATTATTTTTTACTTTTTAAATGTTTGTGTCGGGTCGGGGTTTTTTTTTAATTTTTAATTTAATTTTTTATTTTATACTTTTTATAGGTAAGAACATTCTGGATTCAGTTATAAATATTCTCTTACTATACGCTTTCATTTGAGACCCCACACGAGTATACTTGCATACATACGGCTATTCTTCCCCGTTTTCACCCCCCACAACTATTAAACGGCTCAACCGATTTTCATCAAACATATTTTAAAACATGCGCCCGTAAGTTCCCTTTAATACAAAAAAAACTAAATTTAAATCGCTTCATCCGTTCGGGAGTTATGATGCCACAAAGAGACAGAGTGAAAATTCTTCCCCACTTTCAACCCCAACAACTTTTAAACGGCTCAACCGATTTTCATCAAACATCTCTAAAAACACGCGCCCGTAAGTCCCCTTTAATACAAAGAAAACTAAATTGAAATCGCTTCATCCGTTCGGGAGCTATGATGCCACAGACAGACAGACAGACACACAGACACACACACACAGACACGTCAAACTTATAACACCCCTCTTTTTGCGTCGGGGGTTAAAATTGAACCGGTGTTAGGAAGTAGTACTTATAATGCTTTTTAAAACTAACGCTTTAAAAGTATTAATATTTTGCTCTTTTCGAATAGGTATGGGACGGCAACAGTGAAAGATTTATGATAGAAAGAGGAAAAATGACACGAGGTTTTAAGGGCAAGGTTGTGTGAGGATCGAAGCATGTTAAGGTTAATTGGTTATGAGTAATACAACTATAATCAAAGTTGTTCCTCAGATAACTGGGGGATGATAGATTAAATAACGTACAGTACCTACAGAGCAGAAAGAACGTGGGTATTACGGCGAAGTCGGATTGGGATCCACTTGACTTTAGCACGAAATTCTGAAACATATTCATACTTTGCGAAGCGAATATGAACCTGATGCGAACGTTTTGGAGTCGCTCAAGTTGGTTAAGTTGTTCCTCGGTAAGATTATAGTAACAAATATCAGCATAGTCTAGAATCGGACAAAGTAAAGTATTTTATGTATTGTACCTACCAATAGGAACATAGAATACTGGGTATTTAATTTAGGTTCTTAAAATATTTTAAATAAACTTAAATGTACTTTTCATGTATATTCATATATATAAAAAAGTATATGTACCTATACATAAGTACTTATTATTAAATGTTACTATTAACACATTGATTGCTTTAACAATGGGTACAAAGTAATAGCCGTATGCCATAACTTTTTATGGTGAATTTTGATTAAGTAAATATGAATGTTTGAAAATATGTATGAATGTATATTATTATTATTATTATTTTTATTAAAAAATACATTTTTCGGATCCGAGTGCTAGGGATGGCAATTGTTTATTAACTAAAATGTCATCATGTGGTGACTTAAAAAAAACAGTAAGTAAATAAAACAATTATGCATCTGGAGAATTATTTATTTAGAAAGATATATTAATCAATCTATGCAAAGAAGCATTAAAATCTACAATTATAAAAATCAAACAAAAAAACATAATACTTAATTATAAGTTTAACTGAAAAATGACACTCTGAATCACAGTATGTTACGTACACAAAGAAAAAAAACTTAAAATAAAATAAAAAAACTTAGGAATGTGCCTGACAGAAACATTGTGTACATTGTGAACTATCGTGTATACAAATCACCACAACACTATTAGAATGAAACCAATTATCTTTTTCGTAAGTTGATTATATTGCCAGAGTGGCCGCGCAAAACGTGAGCTCGCTTCGAATGCCGGTGCGTTCCTAGCCAAAACAAAATGAATGGGACGCTTGCACGGATCCGAGTGAGGAGCACAGAGTGTGTGCGTCCTGTCTATCGTGTACATACAAATCACCACAACACTATTAGAATGAAACCAATTATCTTTTTCGTAAGTTGATTATATTGCCAGAGTGGCCGCGCAAAACGTGAGCTCGCTTCGAATGCCGGTGCGTTCCTAGCCAAAACAAAATGAATGGGACGCTTGCACGGATCCGAGTGAGGAGCACAGAGTGTGTGCGTCCTGTCTATCGTGTACATACAAATCACCACAACACTATTAGAATGAAACCAATTATCTTTTTCGTAAGTTGATTATATTGCCAGAGTGGCCGCGCAAAACAACGTGAGCTCGCTTCGAATGCCGGTGCGTTACTAGCCAAAACAAAATGAATGGGACGCTTGCACGGATCCGAGTGGGCGGCACCGTTACTATGGCCCCGACCCACTCGGATCCGAGTGAGGAGCACGGAATGTGTTAATCATGTGTCCACGAGAACTGTAATGTGTACTGCCGACAAACTGGCACAAAGTTTGGCAGAAATTATGCTGTGAAAATATGTAAGACTTTTTTATAAATAAATAAAAAAAAATGTATACAGATACATGAAAAGAGAAGAAGACACAGAGCAATTCTGTACAAAGGAAGATACTCATTTCTAACAAAAATTTCTATATGCAGATTAAGAAATGGAGAGGATTTAAAACAGTTTAGCGTTAACGCAATCATCGTGAATACCGAATTATGAAAACATATTGACCAATTTTTCTACCTACATAAGTCATAAACCGTATAAAAGTAGCACTTACCTATATTAAGTAAAATTATCAAAGACGACAGTAATCGTATTTCTTTATATATAAAAATGAATTTTTGTCTGCATGTCCTTTACAGAGTTATAAACTATGCATTTGATAATGTGATGATCTTTAGCAAAGTTGTTGTATATGTGTCCTCGTGGACACATATACAACAACTTTTAAGTATCGTAGTATATAAACTTAAAGTTTCTGAGTTGGTAAGACCAAATACGACAGATATTCGTCGGAATCCCCTCGGGATCGGGATGTACGCGGAATAACTCTCACGTGTACGAAGTCGCAGGCACAGCTAGTTACCTACCTAATTTCATAAAGTTAAAGTAGGGATGAAGGATACCATTTTTTAATTAGACGGAAACAGTATAAGGATTCATGAGATGCCTCCATTGGACTGACTCTTGTAGGTTTTCACTGCTATTCCAGCAGGGTATTAAGTTTCTGTCTGACTCTGTAGTTTCTTTCCACAAAGAGTTCAATATTATTCTAAGCTATTAGCTGTTTTACGCGTTTTTAATGTAAACACAAAAAGGGGTAGGTAATTGTTTAGTTACATTACTTAGACTAGTTTTATATGTATTTTTCGTTACTTTAGGTTTAGGTAGGCATTTAATTTAGGTACATTTTATTTTAAGCAGGGGTGAAAGGCAGCGCATAATTCTTTAATTGAGCACTTTCGTTAGAATACGACTTTTTTAACATTAATTTTGGCTGTTCTAGTAAAGTAACTTAATACTGTAACCAATAGGTACATAAACAAATAAACTTTTCTTATTTGTTTAAACGGAGTCAACGAAGGAACTAGGTAATAATAGACATAGACATAGAAACATTTATTCCATCATAAAGCACTAATAATAATAATAATAATACGCTTTATTGTACACCAAAGCAACATAACATAACAAAATAAGATATTTGTACAAAATGTGATACAAAAGGCGGTCTTATCGCTAAAAAGCGATTTCTTCCAGACAACCTTAGGGTAAGAAGTAAAAGACGGTAAATATAGCGAAAGGGGGCAGGGTGTACCAAGCTAAAAGATTTATAGCTAATGAAGGAGACATTGAATTAACAGTAAATAATAATAATAACAATGCAACAATATATCAAAGTCAAAGTCAAACTGTTTATTTCATCTGGGAATTTACAAATTCACTTATGAACGTCAATTTTTTGATTCTACCACCGTTTTGGAAAAGTGCTTGAGGAGAAAAAAACGGCAAAAAAACTCCTCCGCATCTTTTAAAATAAAAATTACAATATTACTTAATTGATACAGGTAAGCACTAACCTAGCGGAGCTGGTTGCAGAGCTGGTAATTTCCATGCCTTTTTGTCATTTAAATATTCCTGTATACTATAGTAGCTCTTGTCTACGAGTTGTGCTTTTACATGCTTCTTAAACAACTCTGAAGGCAGGTCACGGATTGCCTTAGGGACTTTATTATAGAACTGTACACCAAGCCCCATAAAAGAACGCTGCACTTTACATAGCCCATATGAAAGCGTCGCCAAATCATGCATCTTTCTTGTTAAGCGATTATGATAATCGCTGTTTTTTATATGCATTTATGTTATTTCTTACAAAAACTATATTACTATATATGTACTGTGAGGCTACTGTAAGTATACCTAATTCTTTGAATTTATCACGGCACGATTCCCGATACCGTAGTTTATAAATAGCTCTAATGGCCCTCTTCTGCAATACAAAGATTTGTTGTATATCGCTTGCTTTACCCCACAGTAATATGCCATAAGACATAACACTATGAAAGTATGCGAAGTATAATTGTATAATATTATATAAATGGCAGTATGAGGTAACTGAACGATAGCGAAGCGAAAAGCAAGGAGGGTTGAGGGAAGTTGGAACAGTTCTAGTGACAAAGTTGTAGATAGTGATCTTTCAGTAATGTTTTAAAAGAGTTTAAAGTGCCAGCAAGACGGATTGGTTGAGGTAGGGAATTCCATAGGTGGACAGCAGTGACTGAGAAGGAATTTTGATAGAAGGATGTCGAGTGAGAAGGAGTACAAAGGATGAGGTTTTTAGAGGAACGGAGTGATCTGTCGTGGGTTGAGTAGAGAAATTTAAAGTTTTGTTTAAGGTACGGAGGATATTTTGGATCAAATAAGATATTGTACAGAAGAGTGAGAATGTGAGCATTGCGGCGAAAGCGGATTGGGAGACACCTGAGTTTAGTGCGAAATTCAGAAATGTGGTCATATTTTCCAACCGTGGGAAAGGTATGAGCTCAGCTGTTGATAGATTAGCCGCTCCAGGACTTTGGATAAAAAGGAGAGAATGGAAATTGGCCTAAATCGGGAAGAAGCGGCAGGGTTAGACTTTTTGGGGATTGGGATTACATGGGCATCTTTCCAAGCGGTAGGAAACGAGCTTTGACAGATAGATTCATTGCGGATAAAGGTGATTGTAGGAGCGAGAATGTCGAGGAGGGGAAGGATCATTTTACGGCTAATGTTATCACTTCCGACTGCATTGGAGGGTATGGATGTTATTGCCCTCACTACATCACGATCCGTAAATAGATTAAATGAAAAACACGGAGTGTTAGAGTTGGGAAACTGAGAAAGATGATTCAGGGTATTTACTTTGGTGTTGCTATCAATGCAAGAAGAGGCAGTGAATTCATCATTAAGATGGTTGAGATCGAGATTATGAGGTACTGTGATGATTTCCCAACTCCAAGGTTTTTTTGGGAATTTCCAGACTCTGCTGGGATCCTCGTTTTGAACTGACTTGTGGATATGGCGTCGTTGCGAATCTCTACACATCATATTGCAGCGATTCCGTACAGACTTGTATTTGTCATACAATTGCGGATCATTAGGGTAAAATTTATATTTCGCTTTAGCTGAGTTTTTTTTGTTGATGATCGCTTTCAATTTTTCAGTAAGCCATGGCGCTGGAGGATGACGGGTCCGAACGGGACGAACAGGGGCATGCAAATCGTACAACTGTATAATTAGAGAATTAAATATTGCCACCTGCTCATCTGGCATTCGTAATCGCAGTCCAGTCATGTTGGCGGCATCTTGTCGTAATTTTTCTAAATCCATTCCCTTAAAATTTCGCTGAAGGTGAACCTTTGACCTAGCCTTAGGAAGACGGATTTTGTAGGACAAGTACACAAGATCATGATATGAAAACCCCTCAGCACCACATTGGCCATGCTTTGCAATACTATCTGAAGAGGATACAATGATAAGGTCAAGCAAAGAGGGTGCGCAATTAGGGAAATGGTGTGTTGCGCTGAGAGGTAGTAAGTGGAGGTTAGCAGCATCAATTAGTGATTTTAATTTGTTTGATCTACTGTCCTGCTTGAGCAAACAAGTGTTAAAATCGCCCTGTACAACCGTGTGGTCAAAAAGAAGGCAGAATTTCTCAAACAAGTTGTACAAGCAGGCAAAATAGTCAACATTTAAAGATGGGCTATAAAAAACACCGAGAAGTAGCTTAATATTTCCGAGCTGTACTTCAAGGAAGAGATGCTCAGCCTCATTTCCAGTACCGTTCTGCGGTGTCGTACTAAAGATGGTGAAAGGAATATGAGAACTAAGGTAGATAGCGACTCCTCCACCTCTTCGATTGGTGCGGTCGCTTCGGATTAAATGAAATCCTGGAAGTGAATAAGCTGCAGAAGGGAGGCATGGCTTTAGCCAAGACTCCGAAACGAGAATTGCGTGTATGTGTTGGCTATCAAAAGTCGATAACATGTCGGGGTAATGAGCCGGAATGCTCTGAGCATTAATGTGAAGAAGAAGAAGAAGATACATTTATTCTATCAAGGTGGTTTACAACGATATGCCTTAAAATAAAAAGCGTAAATTAAAATTTCTTATTCGATGTTGCAGTTGCGAGTTCCCAACATGATAGAAACGGGTCGTACTCAGATTTGACTGCGGGGCTAAGCATCGCAGCCTCTGTTTTTCAGTACGCCCAGCCCGTTTGTCGTGCGTGGACAACATTAAAATTTTTCAGACACTGAGAAATAAGAATTTAAGGTTACGTTCAGAGAGGGGATACTTTCGAAACTATCATTATTTGACCCAATGGAAGCAGATGTGAGGAATCACTCGAATCGATATCGCAAGAAACCATTATTTACTATAATATCAAGAAACAGATAAAAAGCTTAATAATATATACTAATAGTAGGTATATTTATTCGTCTTTTATCTTCAACCCGCCAGCAGAAGAAACGCAATACTATAAATAACGCTAATAAATAGCTTACAATAAAAAGAAAGAAACCACTAAACATTACTAATTTATGACAAAAAGAAAGACTTATTAATTAAACAGTACAATAAACACTGCGGTATTATGTACGAAGTACTAAACTTAGGTGCTCGTAGGTACAGTGTACATTAATAAATTATACTAGGTACTAGTGCGAATTTAAAAATTATTTTTGTGTTAGGTAAATGTAAATAACATTAGGTTTGACTAGTAGAAGCGTAGCTACGACCAAACTTGAAAATTGGAAAAATAGGAAAATACCTAGGTACTTTGGGTTATATTTTTGTGATAAATCTAAATAACATAAGGTTTGACCAGTAGAAGCGTAGCTACGACCAAACTTGAAAATTGGAAAAATAGGAAAATACCTAGGTACTTACCTAAGTTTCCCGAAGCGAAGCAAGGGCGTTCACTTGTCTTAAATATTAGGTATAGGTACCTGCTTCTATCAAAATCTCGACGTCACTATTGCGAACCAGTTCTTGATTTAATCCGTAAAATCTATTCACCATTTTTGTACCGGCCACATTAAAATAAAAATATACGAGTATAAGCTAAACATGAACGAAGGCATAGGACTATAGTTCATTAGGCTTCATTAAGTGAGTATTAGATTTATAATTAATAATGTATGTAGCATCATATCCATCTCTAAGTAGGTACCTGCCTACCGTTACTGGGTAGGAACTTGCCAAATTAATAAATTTTTGTTTGGGTATAGAATCTTGAGAATGTGAGATTTATTTAGTATAGGTACATTATGGTTATAAAAACGTGTTTGCGTTGCTTAGTTGGTACCTACTACCTACCTAAGTTTAACTATAAACATGACAGATTTAGAAATGTTATCCAAAGATAATGTAGAATTTTTTTCTTACTTATAGTGAGTACTTTTTAAAATCGGTCCAATAGTTTTTAATTTTTTCATTACAAACGTCCAAAAATACAAAACTTTTACTCTATACTATAATATTAATTTGTACCTACATATATAAAAAGAGTATAAGTAAGTACCTACTTAGGTACAAATTGTTTTATACAAAAACAAGTAAAAGAAAATTAATGAGAGACTTTCCAGGCAAGTTCCTAGGTACCTTCTACGTTATGTAATTTTAACACGTACACATGCAATGCATAACTCGTTCAAAGAGTAACGCACTTAAATAACAAGCCTATAATACCCACATAATAAATCAATCATCTAATCGGGACTACTCACGAGCGGTCAGAATTACGTAAAAAATTAATGTCAATAGAGATTTCGTTGGCAGCACGTGCAAATACTTTCACTTCCACTGGTTTAATCAATAATCGTATAACGTTGTTCAACAAATTAAATTAATGAACAAATCTAATTGATAATTGAATTAATACGTACCTCACATTTAAATTTATTCTCGTAAATATACGACGTACTTCAAAGCCTTGCTTAACATTACCGTGTCAGAGCTAAATCAAAGCTGTATGCAGTTTGTAGAAACCAATAATAATAGGTTTGAATTATGGAGAATAGATAGGCAGATAGGTACCTAATTAAAAAAAAAGAATTCTCCTTTGACCTTATTACACAGGGGCAGACTAAAAGTTGAACAGATCGGGAGACAAAAAATCTTTATTGATGGCTCACATACCTACATACCTAATCCACCCATCAAACCTCTTCTTGATAAAAAAGTAGAAAAAACTGTGCGCGTATTAGTGTAGGTACACATCACGTAGGTATGTACGTGAATGAAACCACTTTACGACATTGTTATTATCTGTTTTCGTAGTAATTGCTGTTTTGTGTTTTATTTTTAAGTTTGATTTCGATTCCGTTAGCTTTAAATTTACAGTACGTCAGCAGTAGACACCTCATTTAATGTTGCTTTGGTAAATTCTGGAGTGAGGATCATTGATCGATCGATGACGGGGATTAAAATTCAAATACATAATTTATTTTAATATTTCCTTTCAGGAACAGACAGTTACATATAACGACAACACCCCTGTGGTGTTGACGTAACTTTCTGTTCAAATAAACATTTTATCAACTTTCATATCCAAAAAGTGGTGTCATTTTTCGTTATAATTATCTTCCACAAAATTTCTCGCAATTCCTTAAAGTTTAAGTTCAAAAAAAATTGATAGCCCGTAGGAACCTAAAATAAATTTCAAATAAAGTATTTTTAAATCAGTTTTATTAAATTAAATAGTGAAGGTAATATAATAATACCTTCTTTAAAATGAATTAGATAGGATTATGTAAAATTATCTATTTTAGTGAACAAATCACATAATCCAATTCTTTGTAACAACAAGTGATGATATCGATAATGAATCTAAGGATGTTTTTGTGAATGTTTTCCGACCTTGTTAAATTTCTATGAATATAAAAAGGTTCCGTTGATCTAAAAATAAAAATCATCTAAAAAAAGAGATCAATGGCGTGGCAAGTTGGAGTCGTATCTCGGAGGCTGTACAATCTGTACATTGTGCAGGCCATGGCGCGAGGTCGTTGTCCTGCTCCAGTGAGGAGCTGCACTCTTGTTCCCTCGCCCCCCTCCCCCCATACTTTGACCCCACATATTCGTACCTTAGACAACTCACTCCGCTCTTTATTGACTTGCGTTCAAAATTTTGATGAATGTTTATTAAATATTTTTGTCTCTCGTCAAGTACCTAATCTGCCAGTTCTAAAGATAGTATTTTGTAACGATCAATAAAATTTTCTCAATCTTTTTTAGCTATCACAATGATCGACCATGTAGGTAACAGATTAACTGAATGACTTAATAATAACGACTACTAAACAATAAAGCAAATTGATAGCGAGTTGTTATATATTCTTTACGTTTATCTAAATGTAGTAATGTCAAGGAGATGCAATTATCGTACACATTCTCCATGTTTTGCTGCCTTGCTATTCATGGCCTACCGTATAATATAATCGCATTGCCACATCCCGTCGAATGTCAATGTAACGTACTATGCAAATGTACAATGGCGTTTATAAAATTACCAAGAACAATAATAAGAGGCACGTCTTGCAATTTGTTTCACGCTCCCTTCCGTGATGAAGGACGTTTTGTAGGTTGTGTATTTGAAATGCTTCAAGTCATTCGTTCTATAGGCTAGGTTTATCTTCAACCCATTAATGACCCACTACTGAGAACGGGTCTTTCCACATAGCTAGGTTACCTAAAATAACATTTACGATAGAAATAATTTAAACTTTTTCATTTAGCTATCTTTTGCTTTAAATATTGGTGTTTACGGAAACTGCAACCTTTCATCTCGATACTAGGTAGGTAAGTAGGTAGGGGAAGTCCGGGAGAGTTGAACCGCTTTTTTTTAAAGTATCATATTTTCTAAATAAGGAGGCTTAGTGATTCAATTATAATAATAAACGATAACTTATTTATTTAGGTTTACTTATGCGTATTTAGATTTTCCATATTATATTACTGAAATATGTTATACACATTTTAATAAAAAATGGGATATGATTCAACTCTCCCCACCCTATGGGACACTTGAACCGGGGTCTGGGGAGAGTTGAACACTGCTTTTTAAAGGTAGAAAATAAAAACATTTTACAGCTTAAATCACAAGTTAATTAACCAAAACATACAATATGAAATGAAATTCTAACGAAACATAGTCACACACTTTTCTCATAAGGATAAATAAACAATACTTCGACATACTCTTAAGCATTCCGTAGGCATCATAATTATTAAACATTTTATTAATAAAATTAAATATTTAACGTTTCTCTAATCAAACTTCTTACTCTTTCTTGATATTTCTTACCATTTTGTTTCAATTATATACTTATTCTTATCATTTAGTAGGTATCATTAATTAGCCTTAATTAGGACTATTTTCAGTCAGCTGGTAACCAAAAGTTTGATCAATGTTATTCTTTAAGATGCACCGTCCTTTACCTCACGTATAGCATTTTCTAATTCTGTAAAGATATTTATTTTTCTTTTCGGTATTTTTTCGGATGGTTCGTATTGAAATTATATATTTCATTCAATTAGTCTGCAATAAAATATAAAATTACACATAAAAACAAACAAAATACAAATAAGACTTGTTGTATTAAGGTTCCCGAATTCTTTTTAAATTTCTTTAAATTAAAGTTTAAAATTTATATATCTGTAAAGTAAAACTCCAAATATCTTCATACAAATACTATACATGGGAGACATGAACCACTGAGCATATCTCCCGCACCCGTCATGGTGCAACTCTCCCGCATATACTACTTTGACATTAAATTCTACCCACAGAAAAAACAATCAACGTAATCGTAACAACACTTAGCACACGTCAAACTATAATAATCAGGCAATAAAATAGTAATATCACACAATACTTACCTCTATAAACACGGCCGCAATATCAAAACTACAAAAAAAAATTAAAATTCACTCCGCCATAACAAAAACACCTTTTCGAATCTGACAGCCAAACAAACAGGCCATTGTTAAAAATGGCGCCGTGCTTGTCATTGGCCTCCCGCGCCCTATCAATGACCGTCTTGACGTTTCGTTAGCGCAAAATTTAAGTCGAGTTTTAAAAGGTGGTTCAACTCTCCCATCTGGGCAAGTCTCCCGGATTCCCCCTAATTAGAGTGACCAATGACCATGTCTCATACCTTTACTCATATTATGTTTATATTATATTAGATACTTAATTAGGATGCAGTCAAGAATAGTTCAAAGTCAAAGTCAAAGTCAAACTGTTTATTTCATCTAGGAATTTACAAATTCACTTATGAACGTCAATTTTTTGATTCTACCGCCGTTTTGGAAAAGTGCTTGAGGAGAAAAAAAACGGCAAAAAAACTCCTCCGCATCTTTTATAAAATAAAAATTACAATATTACTTAATTGATACAGGTAAGCACTAACCTAGCGGAGCTGGTTGCAGAGCTGGTAATTTCCATGCCTTTTTGTCATCTAAATATTCCTGTATACTATAGTAGCTCTTGTCTACGAGTTGTGCTTTTACATGCTTCTTAAACAACTCTGAAGGCAGGTCACGGATTGCCTTAGGGACTTTATTATAGAACTGTACACCAAGCCCCATAAAAGAACGCTGCACTTTACATAGCCCATATGAAAGCGTCGCGCGTCGCCAAATCATGCATCTTTCTTGTTAAGCGATTATGATAATCGCTGTTTTTTTATATGCATTTATGTTGTTTCTTACAAAAACTATATTACTATAAATGTACTGTAAGGCTACTGTAAGTATACCTAATTCTTTGAATTTATCACGGCACGATTCCCGATACCGTAGTTTATAAATAGCTCTAATGGCCCTCTTCTGCAATACAAAGATTTGTTGTATATCGCTTGCTTTACCCCACAGTAATACGCCATAAGACATAACACCATGAAAGTATGCGAAGTATAGTAAACCCAACTTAAGACTGAAACGAAAGAGGCGCTGTCGGACGCATTTGACATTCATTTGACCAATCATTGCACACTAGTAACTGACAGATGAATGAACACAACGTACTTATGAATGACTTTTCGTTAGTTCCAATTTTTGCCATTTCAGAGTTAAGTTGGGCGGACTGTAAACAAGCCTAGCAGTTTCTACGTCAGTAAGCTGTCTTATTTTTCTAACCGCATAAGTGGCCCTACTAAGTTTCATCGAAAGAGTTGCTAAATGCGCGCCCCATTGTAGTTTACTATCCAGGGTAATTCCTAAAAATACTGTTGATTGTTCCATTTTTAATGCTTCATTATTTAATTTAAGTGTCTTATCGACATTCTTTACATTTGGTAGGGTAAACTCTACACATTTAGTTTTGCTTGCATTTAAGAGTAAATTATTAATTGGGAACCACTTTGATATATGCGACAAAGCATTGTTCACATCGTCAAAATTACGTTTATTTCTGTGCGTCTTAAATAATAATGATGTGTCATCAGCAAACAACACAATGTCCGCATGTTTTTTTACATAATATGGTAAATCATTTATACATATATACTAAGAAAAGAAAAGGACCTAAGATTGTTAAATTCATTCCAAACGTTTCATTAAATTTTACATCCAGTAATAAAAATAAAATATACCTACTTAGTGATGTCCGAATGAAATGCTAATTTACCACAAAAACTAATATCTAACTATCGGAAATATAACTTTAACTATTATGTATTAATTTACTAGTAATGTGAAATAAATACTCGTATTAAATTTAATGTGCCGGTATACAGAAATATTACATAAATGTTAAGTTGCTAAACAGAATGAATAACTTTATGTAATAAGCATTATTACCTGCTCGTAATTGTGTATTAATGGACAGGATTAGATTTTCCTTAGGAAGCGATGCCCTGCCTCAGTTTTCAGTACCATTAACACGAACCAGTTAGGTAACCATCCGGTGATTACCGCCGGACTACAAAACGTTTCAAATAAGGTTGCTATATTTTAGGAAGTTTTGCAATTTGTTAAATAAGTTGCACGCATTATGTAATTATGTAGAAAGTTATTACGATTGATATGAACAAGCTACCTTCCCTTGCCTCGCCTCTGTTCCGTCGTATTCGTTACTTACCTTTATACAAAATATTCTTACTACCTATTCTTACACTTATATGTACAAGCAATTCTTAACTAAACGTTTAACAATAGGTACCATCACGCTGCCATGCCATGCCCATGACAATAATTATGTCCGACCCAGAACAAGATTAAAATCGGGATTCGGACGGTTAGACCATTTGGCAAATGAATGGCAGGGAATGTTATTCATATATGGCTTGTTTATATGTTTTAGTAATAATACAGTTTGGTTAAAAATTACACAGTTAGGTACAGTAGGAGTCTAGAGCTCGGTCAAAGGTGCGATTAGTACTGAGATGAGTGTAGGTATTTTATTATAGGGTTGAATGAATTATAAACATTCATTGACAACAATAGTGACAAATTAAGAACCTACCTTAAACCACAATTAACCTGCCTATTTTGTTTTTTCAAGCGTTGTTTTTTGTCTACAAACCATAACTACGGACAGATTCAAAATATAAACAAAGCACTTAATATAATGTATCTTACTGCATTAATTAATTTCTCTGCTATCGCTAAACGTAAAAGTTGAAATAAAGTTAGTAATTTTCTCCAACATAAGACTCAGTCGCTATTATTAAAATAAGAGAAAGCTGAGAATTCAAAATCACAGTCTTTTAATAGGTATCACAGATTAGGTAAGTCTTTGTTGCATTGTTAAAATACGTTGATCGATTGCGCTATTTTAAAGTATAAGGATATAAAAGTATGTACAAAAAGACAAGACGAAATTAAATGAGCTGCGATTTGCTATTTCGGACCAAGATAATGAAACAAAATGTCGGTATTATTCGTAGATCGTAGAAGAAACCACATTCATCTTTCCAATAACGAATTATTTATTTATTACACATTTTTAAAATGCAAAGCAATAAAAGTCAGTTAGTTAGTTGTTAACAGTTGAGTGTATAGAGAAAATCCTGAGTCTAGTATTTGGTCATACTTCTCTACTCATACGAGTAAAATCAATGTCATCGGAACTTAAGCAGTATGCGAAATTTCCAATCCTCAGCGTAATTTAAGTACCTAGTTATGATGATAGAATGAAAGATAGATAGAATGACTGTAAAAATAAAAAAAGACGTGTGGCACTCGGAGACTGCCGCGGTAAAGCTATTGCATAGCATTATAATATATAAATTAACAAAACAAAAAATAATACTGCATTTGTGATAATAATAATAAAATGAATGTATATACATAGAGTACTAACTCATTTTCTTTCACTATTTTTTCGTGACTTTCTTCATTAATAAATGCACTTTGTTTATTCATATTTAAAACACTTTGTACACAAATTATACGAGTACAGATATTCACTGTTTTACAGTGGGCCAAGAAACTATGGGTGTACCAGTTTTCATTTAGTTGCCTAGTTATCAAAAGTTACATCAAAGTTCATAGGCAATATCACTGAAAGAGACGCATAATAATGACGTAAGCCTAATTGTTAAGAATACGTACATCATAACGTCACATTATAGGTGCAAGACATTTTTAGAAACGGATAATGCATTAATTTGTGCAAAGAAGATTTAAATATTCTGAACAAAAGCATTAAGAACTATTTCAGTTGACATAATAATTATTTTTAAAAAGAAAATTGACATTTGACATTTAAGTCCTACAACGATCTTTTGGCGCGTGAATGACGTGTGGGTGACAGAGACAGTGCCTTACAGTTTGCCTTGCCTGTATGGCACTGTCTCTATCACCCTCAAGTCATTATATTGTCATTATTTTATGTCATGTCATGTCTATATGTCTATGTTATTTTGCATGTTTTAAATCTAAATACGCGATAATTCGACTATTATGAATACATGTTGTCGATTCTAACGCCTTATTTAATCCAGATCTACATGTAATTATTCTTAAAATACCGAACCGACGGGGCGAAAATCAAATGTTTAACAGGTAAGATTTGTATGGGAAATTAAAATTTTCATTTTTAGTATTTTCCTCGCAATTTTTCCATATTTTCTCATCGCTGCAACCTTCCCTGAACTTCCACGAATATTTCAAGACTAAAATTAGCCAAATCGGTTTAGCCGTTATAAAGTAAAAGTTAGTTAACTCAGTTAAAAGATCTGGTATTTATAGTAGGGCCATTTTAATAGGCCACATTTGACAGTTCGTCAAAATTTTACAAAGTAACCTTGTAAGGGAGGCACTCCATATTATTTAATATTCCCTACTAGATGTTGTAAAATTTTTTACACTTTTAAGTAAAGAACTGACGTCGTTACAAAGTTACGTCAGTGAACTCTTTTTCTTTTTAAACATGAGGGATGGTACCAAAAGAAACAGATCAGTAGATAAGTTGAATTCGAGAAGTCGAACTAATCGTCAAAAAGTATTTCACGATTACAAAATAAAATATGTTTTAATGGGAACAGAATTAATTAATCTTACATTTTAGGCCAAAAAATATGTAATCATTCATTTAAATATATAACGTCTGGCTCAAAAGCCAGTATCCAAAAACGTGAAATGTTACAAAAAAGTCATGATTTCATTTCGCGCCATTATTAGACGCATCATTTTTGTCGTTTTTTTACATTTTTTTTAGTCATTGTTTGAACTGTGCGGTCATTAAAATTGTTTTTATAACAATCACATTCAATTTACAGATGTTTGAAGTCCTCATCGATTAATTAAATTAATCGATGTTTTTCAGCAGGTTACCCTCACTATAAAGCAAAGACAAACAGTTGTCAAATGTGGCCTATTAAAATGGCCTTACTTTATCGATAGATGTCACGAGTGTGAGTGAGAGAGAGAGTGTGAGAGACATAGAGAGATGTGTTAGGTCTTTGATTATATATTAGGTGTTTTCGTTACGAAATTTCTCAATTCGTCGGTCCCCACGCCCAAGGCCCGCGATAAAAGCTATGCAATAGCTTAATAAGTCAATGAAATGAATGAATGAATGCGTCATCGATATCGATAGTTAAGGTAATATCCATCATTTTTTAAGTTTTTAATAATTTTAAATTTTCCGTTTGCTTCCAGGGACTATGTACGCGTCATCAACCATGTCGACGACGACGTCGGGTTCCCGGGCGGATCTTTCGGCCGCGCCCGTGGAGCGTCGCATCCGCGTCGTGCGGCTGTTGCGGCCACGACGCGCGGCTCCGGCCTTTGGCTTCTCAGTGCGCGGAGGGCGCGAGTTCGCTACAGGCTTCTTCATATCCCGAGTAGATCACAACTCCGAAGCTCATCTCCAGGGGTTAAAGGTAAACATATATTACGGTTTTTGACTACTGTTTGGCTTGTAAGTTCTGCACAATTTGTATCGCGGTCAGCGATCGATTACCACGTATCAATTTACGATTTTGTGTTTCAAGAAACAAGTTCAAGCAGTTATCGCAAGACGGTAGCACATTAATTTAATAGAGATAAAAGTGTTGAAAATGACAGAAGGTTATTTATTAGGCTCCAGTTGGCGTTTGTGCTCTTCTAGTATGGAAACTTAGAAGGTTGAATGATCAAAACACAACAATACTTATGCCATAGTATTCTTACTTATTATTAGAAGTATAGGTAGGTAGTACCTAGTACAAGTAGACGTCAAGTATCAGAGAGATAATTATTTTAAAACTAGGAAGTCAGTTTTTTCAAATGTGCACTATCTTGGAAGCCAGTCCATCTTAGGTTTCTGTATCTCAGATTCTAAAGCTAAGAACGTGACATTAACGGTACGATGCACTTCTGCGGAGAAGTAATGTATAAATAAGTGGGTTTTTTTATTTTATTTCTTCTGTGTATGTTGAACATAATAATACGTGAACTTGTTTCTTTAATGAGCCTGAAGAAAACCAATGCGTTTTTGTTATTACGTAGGTAAGATTACGTTAGTAGTAAAAACGTATATTATTTTAAATGTTTGCCTGGAGAAAGTGTCGGTAATCACTCACCTATAGTTAGCAAGCTTAAGTGAATACAGTTTTTCAACAGTCAAGTAATAACTTGTACCTACTTCCTTTTTAACAGTTAACACTAAACCTACTGATTTCAGTAACATCTAAGTATACCTATACTTAAATCAATAATTATATTTTATACTTAAATTACATACATAGTTATTTCCGATAGATAAATTGTTGAAATTGAATATCCCTATCAATATCAATACAAGACTGCTTACATTCTAAATTAACTTTGCAAAAATAAAAGGTTATGAATAAAAAAGAAGTAATTTCGCATAGCAAGACGTTTAATTTTGCAGTAACCTAACAAATAAGTAAGTGGGGCTATTGTCGGCTCCGTACAATTACCTGGCGAGGTTGAGTTGCAATACGCATGCCATTCTTTCCAAGCGCTCACGTAACGTTTCCTTTGCCACAGCTCAATCTCCGTTGCCATTAGAACATCATTTCGAAACATGTAGGTCAAACTTGTATTTTATTGAATTGATGATTAATCGTAATCATGCTAGATACACGTTTCCTGCATTATGCTTTCGATTGCATTAAGTTTTGGGATGCGGGATATGTCTTATCTAATTGTTTTGTAATTGTTGCCTATTTGCTTGGTCAACAGTTATGTTAATGTAGTACCTATGATATTATATTTATAAGTAAAATAATGAAATTACATGATTAACTCTAGTGATTGCCCATTTCCGGACATTAGCAATGTTACATACAATAAGTTACATAAAAATGATATCTTTCACGTTTTGAAACTTCATAAATAAGTAGGTACTCTACACATCGATGGGTCCTATGTATATGGGCCAAACTAGCAATTTGGCGATTTTGGCTTTTTTGTGGGTAACGCATCTTATCGATATAATGAATCATGTGAGCTATTAAAAAAAAAAGATTTCAGCATAGAAACAATAGTAACATGAATTTAAACGTATAAGGTCCTAAGCGTAGTTAGAGATTTATACGCGGGGAGTTTCCCGCGCGTTTGTTTATAGTTTGGAACAATCAGCCAATTTGACACTTGTACGTTGAACGGAGCATCGGCCGCACTGTGATGAATAAAGATGAATACGAAATGTAATTGTTGTGTTTTTGGGTTACAATTTAGTTTAATAAGTAAAAATGACATCTAATTATCACGCTAAGATGTCTAGATGTCGGAATTTTGTGAATTTGGCTTTGGGAAATGAAAACAACAATTAAAACGAAGATTTTATATTATATTCTAATTAATGAATTATCAATTACTTCAATCGTTTATTGATTTTATAGATAAAAAATTAAAAAAATATATACATTATGCTAATTAGCGTAGTTAATACGCGTATAATGGCCAACATGGTATATCGGCCCTTTTAAGGACTTCGCACATTACAACGACTCCACGCCAACGCGGTTACGGAGCAACTCAAATGTAAGCATTCAATTATGATCCTTATATCTTAGGCGTTACGGTTGAATTTCGAGTGTACACTTAGAAAACGTGGACTACTCCCCACCCTCTGCTCACCGACGCCGTTCACACTCGAAATTCAACCGTGACGCCTAAGATATAAGGATCATAATTGAATGCTTACATTTGAGTTGCTCCGTAACCGCGTTGGCGTGGAGTCGTTGTAATGTGCGCAGTCCTTTAGGGTGTTTTCAAAAAAAAAAAATTTTAACAAAAACTAACGTAGAAGGGCCAATGTGACATTTAAAAAAACCAGATAAATGTATATATAAAATACTACAGTGTAAAGAAGGGAAATAGTTTTCTTAGCAAATAAGCAAAGATTCGGGAACTTCGGTTTTATCAATTTAAAGTTATAGTAAATTGAAACTTTGGAAGCCTCTTCTGTAAAGTTTTAATTTTACATTTTGGCCCATATACATAGGACTCATCGACATGTGTAGCTACCTACAAAGTGTTGGTAAATACAAATACATTTATTTATTTATCAATATTTCTAAACTGAAAGAATCTTATAAATTCAAAATTTCCCTTTAAAATAGCCACACGTTGCTGATGGATTAAAATGAGGTTTCCAAAAAAAGTAACTAAGCTGGGAGTAAATTTTATAACAGTAAATCCAGAGTATATTTTTACATGTCATGTTGATAGGGGTCCTGCTTTTTAGCTAAGTAAAGAGGTTTACGCGTTTACTGATTAAATTAATCTATTAACTTTCTATAACCAGCGATTATGTCAGTTATGTATAAGTCAAGACAAGCTCCTACCACCTACTCGTAGTACAATCGCTATTCTTTACAATTAGACGTCAACGCAAGAATGAGCATTCGACAAACATCCAAATTTTCGCACAATTACTTCCTTAACAAAGAAGTTACGAAATTTCACAAGTATATCCGTTGTTCTTGTAACACCACAATAAAGAGATTTGAGACAGTCGCACGAGAAACTCATGGGAAGTTGGATATAATATTGCGCTACGCATATATAACAATGTAAGTAATGACTGAGCTCCGTTAAAATTAATTAAATCAAACATTTATGAAATGACACAAACGATTATTTACTGTGTAATTAAAACTATTTTTAAATTGACGTGACTATAAATAGTTTTAAGGCAAAAAATTCTGAAAGCTAAGAAATATCGCAATTTATAATCTTTATAATGTTATGACAGATTAACTTGCCAACTGGAAGTTGCAACTAAACAGAGAGAGTTAAGAAATTCTAGCATCCTGTGCGTGTGGATGGAGCCCTCTTATTAGAGAACTGGATGATGTTGGTACATAGTTATTGAGAGTGTTGAGCGCACGCAACATTTTACGGAATAGCTTGGTAAGCACGGGAAGAGGCAATTAAATGACAATTTAGAAATAGTTAATAATTTCGCTAGCCGCGCGGCTTGTGCGTGCGGCTGTTGCGACAATGCGTGAATCACTCGGTTAACTCCGCACTCTGATCCGATGCTACTTTCTATCGCTCTGTTTCGACGCTTCTCAGAATAAACGTCTCCTTGTGTAATATTTGCTAAAATAGAAAAGCGCTAACATTGTGTTTAGACCGCCCCATGGAGGCAGCATTCACAAGAGGTGTCATGTCACCATAACATGCGAACTGTATCACTTGTGACGTGAGCATCATTCCACACATTCGTCATCTTATACGTAGAATATGCTAATCCTTGCTACCTGTTTTTCTTTTTTTAAGTAGAACTTCTAGAACAGAGATGCTGTACATTTTTACTGAGATGTAGAGTTTGAGAAGTTAAGGTTGGTAGAGTTAGGGCGTGTAGATTCAGAAGCTTGGCTCTACATAAGATCTGATATCTTTTTCACAGAGTAAGCCATACGCAGTCGTCTTGGCTACACTTTACATTACAATGTTTTTGGTGGGATTCATATTATGTCCTCAACTACATAACAAAACAACAGTGTTTATACAATCAGTTGGGTAATAATAACCAGTTAATGAGGTTGATGTAAATTTTAAACTAAGGGAAAAGTATTGTTTATTTTATACTAAGTAATATTATTATTAAATTTTCTGTGTGCCCGCCTGTGTACCACCTCCATAATGTCTTCATGTCATTCTCTTATAAATTGCAGAATACAAAGTTTGCCCTCTATGGCGTGTGAATTCACACTCAATTTTATACAAATACCAAAGAAGTAGGTATAAAAATATTATTATAAAAACAAAAAACCCGACTGCTTACAAAAGAACTCAAAAGAAAAAAACAAGTGTCACAATATCAACATAAAATACTTACTTCATGGTGCTGCAGGCGGGGACAAACGTAGTACTTGTGATAAATCTTTTTTTACCCGTAGGTAACAGTATTGTTTGTCCCCGCCTGCAGCACCATGAAGTATTTTATGTTGATATTGTGACACTTGTTTTTTTCTTTTGAGTTCTTTTGTAAGCAGTCGGGTTTTTTGTTTTTATAATAATATTTTTATTTCAGACTTTTTAGTGTTTTCACCGAAAAATTCTACTTTTTGGGATGGTTGTTGACAATTTGTGTTAAAACGTGTGCCTTAACGTTATGTGATATAAATTTTTGAAAAGGTTTTTTCACGATCTTTCATTTGATACCCATATTGCTAAGATAACAAAAAAATTCAAGATTATCCCCTCTTTTTCTTCCACTTTCGGGCGCCATTTTGAAAATTCATATAGCCTATGACACTTTCACAGTTCTGACGAATTCAACGATACCTCATAAGGCGAAATCCGTTCAACCGTTTGGGCTGTGGGGCGGTCCAAATAAATGGACATACATACATACATACACTCGAAAAACATAACCCTCCTTCTGATTCTGACGCAGTCGGGTAAAAATAATCTTTTGATGCTAAGAGCACTAACCCACCGACATTCGTACATGAATATCAGCAGCACCAAACGCCAGGCCAGAAGATAAGGAACTTGTGATTGGCTTTCCGTTATTTAGTTAGTTTTCCTTTTGTTATTTGTTGTGGTTGCCAGTTGTGGTGCTTATTTGAAGTTAAGTTGACCTCGTTGACACTGAATCTTTTTATGAGTTCAATGTCTTAATTTAATTATTTAGCTAATTCATTATATTTTTAACCAAGTAACACGTGTTGCCTCACTGGTGATGAGATGGTGTAATCATGGGTTTAATGGGTATCCAGTTCTGTACGAGGCCTCTCTCCTCGTTTCCTAGATCACTAAAATTACAAATGACACTTACGATTTTTTTCCAAAGTACATCCTATCAATATTAACATAGGAAGCACCATAAGGTTTAAGTAGTTTCTTAACTACATACGCATACCTAGTGGTTGATTTATATACGGCGATTTTCTCAAATGTATTTGTAGGTATGACAAATTAAGCAAGAAGCTATTACCTTACAATTGCTTCTCAACTTCATTACAAATGCAACACTTTTTTGGTGTAGGTAAGTAATCTTGTTCGCGTTGAACGTACCGATTTGTTAGAGATTCTCTACAAAATAATCTGTGAGCCATTCTGTGAGCATGCCGCGAGTATTTTTTCTGCTATTTAGAAATCTTTGCAATTTTAAAAGTTTCTTAAGCGAGCGATCTATAGGGATTGTTAGTTTCAGTTTCGTCATTGACGTTCCTTATTTTCGTGGGGATTGCGTTAAACTTGAAAACGGTATTACGTTACAAAACGAAAATCGTGTTGTTTACCTGTAGTGCAGGCCGAGCTCTCAAGCTAAAACCTGTATTAGTATAATATAGAGGCATAAAACGACTTTATTGAACTTTCGTCTAACAGCTTGAATAGATGCTTTAAAATCTCTATGATAATTTATGAATGTAAATTGAATATTACTAGTGGTGTTGTATTTCCCTGTCTCTGGCATCCACTGTATTCTATTACCTACTTTCATACATTCTAATTTCTTTATTTCTGTGTGAGTATTCGATACGGGTGTGTAGACTGTGTAGCTAGGTGCTTATTATACCTGATACCTATTACCTATACATCTTAGAACTGCACGTCAGAAGTGAAAAACTTCTATTTCACAAATAGTTAACATTATTTTTGGATCCTTAAACAATAGTTTTAGAGAGTACTAGCTTCCGCCCGCAGGCTTCGCCCGCGTGGAAATCGTTTAAACTTCACCCCCCTATTTCACCCCCTTCGGGGTGGAATTTCTAAAAATTCTCTCTTAGTGTTCCCCTACACTCCCCAAGGAACACACATGCCAAATTTCAGCTTCTTCCGTTCAGTAGTTTCGGCTGTGCGTTGTCTGTCATTCACCAGTAACGCAAGAGTTTTATACATTAAGATTTACAACAAAGAGTAAGTTTATCAATTTTCAGCTTTTTATCATGAAAATCGTATGAAACCCCATACAATCTTTCGACCCCCTTTTGAAGGGGTTGAGGGTTAATTTTCAAAAAAATCTGATACATGTAATCGGTAATTTGCAGTAAACAACCAAAATCCAAAGTTTCATGTCACTAACTTCAATGGTGTAGAACTTTCATATAATAGTTTTTCACTCCTTTCAAGTCCTTTCACCTCCTTTGGGGTGGAATTTCTAAAAATCCTCTCTAAGTGCTCCCCCACACTCCCCAAGGAACATATGTAGGTACATGCCAAACTTCAGCTTCTTCCGTTCAGTAGTTTCGGCTGTGCGTTGTCTGTCAGTCAATCACCAGTAACGCAAGAGTTTTATTTTATATATTAAGATTTCAAATTATATCGAGCAAAGTTAATGCCTTCGTTAACGATTTAGTGAAACAAAATCTCAAGTGTAACAAATTCACACGGGTCAGGTACCTACATAGTATGATTCGTACAAATATAAAAACGAGGTATTTGTGCATGTAGTGCTAGTCAATGTTTACACAGCTATATTGTAGCCTGAACTGAATTAATTTTGTTTCCAAATACATCTGTTTGGGTGCATTTTGTGGCCTTTATATGTAATATATTCTGTTATTTATTTAAAACAACACCGTTTTTTAACCAACTTCAAAAAGGAGGTTCTCAATTCGACTGTATTGTTACGTGTCAGGAGTACTGGGTTCGAGAAAATGCCAAAATGTACCACAAAGACTTTATTGTACTCGTAGATACACAAATTACACAACGTACGCAGTACACACTAAAACACTCTGCACGTAGGTACTCGTAAACACACTCGTCGAACACTGTATCGCACGTAGAAATCACTTCACTTCGCACTGGTATCGCTCGTAGGTATCGCTGGTATCTTCCTGGTTTCGCTTCCGAAACTAGAATGTCCGCGGTTGACCGATCGCCCCTTTTTATACCACTCACGCACCATTCACGCCAATCCAGAACTTTCCCGCTAATTCCGGACGGACCCGATTCGTATAAAATTCTAGTATGTTATGTTCCTTGCAACCGACGTTCGCCCTTATGACTATTGCCGTAAGGCGAAGCGTCGTGCGCGTAGTTTCGAGATTGCCGCGCTCCTATTCTTTCTATTGTTTGCGCGACATGTTTATGGCCCCTATTGTTTATTGTTTAGCGAGGCAGATACGCCAGGGCTGTCACAGTATATATGCTTTTTTATGTTTGTTCTGCAATTTTTTCGTCGTTGGTGGGCCGATTCAGATAGTTCTTTTTTGTTAGAAAGTAGATATTCCCAGTGAGGTACGCTGATAAGGACACCAGGATCTGATGATGGCATCTCAGACAAATTGAGGGGAACTTTCGAAAATTGTAGGGGCGACTAGTGTTTTTGTTAATGTTTTCATAATATAAGTACATACATAATTACATATATTAAAGCGCTATAATTTCATGAAGGTCTGGAGTCGATCTCATGGAGCTGAAAGACAGTTGATTGTAGAGACGAGAACTCTACACCTAGATGGGTTGAATTGAGCGCCATCTGGCAAGTAGTTTTTGAGTTTTCTCTGCTTGTCAAGGTTGAAGTCAGTTATTTTTTTTGTTGTAAAAAGCAGTAATAAATTGGTCAGAATGAAATTAAGACCCATTATGACATTAAACATCATTAGTCATTTTTTCTGTAGAGTTTATAGTCACGGCCTAAAATAAGTATTTACGGCTTAGTATGTATTTTTGAAAGGAAATTCGTTATCGCTCGGTCCAGAAGGAAAATTGTTATAATTTTTCCATCACGACGTAGTAGGTAGGTACGCTTATGTGTGCCTAGCCATAGGTGCGCGATTATTTTAATAATACAAACCTTTATCGCCATATTAGATATGGTCATTCAAAGTTTGAGTTAATTGATTTCGTTCTGTGTTCCGTCTCCTGAGTCAACGTTAATTTACTATAGGTACCTACGCAGTACTTACGCACTGTTGCGAATTTACGTTTGCAATTTCTGCTGTAAACTCCTTATTGACATTAACTTACGTAATTTTTCAAAGGCTGAGTTTTCTATAGATGTTTTTATAGACTGATTCGATTATCGACGCTTTTCACCAACGCGCAATGCAAGTAATGGCAGTAATAATGGTAGGTAATTTACACGTTGGATTGGACCGTGATCGCTTAAAACAGAATTGTCGCAATGTTATATTTATAATTTATTGTAATCAGCAAGAACATAATAGGTTCTTGCCAATTATAATAAACACTGAGAATGATAACTTTATTTCCTAGAAGCGTTATTAACCGTAGCATTGACTAACAAATTTTAGTATCGATAATAATAATAGATTAGGTCATAAATAAAAACATATCGACAGATATTGAAAGATATTGCGCTATACCTATACCTACCTACTACTACCTACTACCTAGTAACATATTATGCAACGATAAAATTGTAGTTTAGGTATAGGTTTCGGTTTTCAACTAGGTACCTTTCAACTAGGTATCCTTATTAATCTTTTCATGTAATCAATGTAAAACCCGTTCTTGTTTCGTTTCGGAGGACCTATTTATTACGTCTATAAACTCCACATCCAAAACAATTGTTGTTCATTTTTATCCTTTATTTAAAATTTTAAACATTACATATCGCTATCTTTTAAGTAGTATTCGCAGTCGGTACTTACCTAACTTGAAACCCTTAGCTAACAAATGTACCTACGGATTTGGAACATTTTTAAATACGATGAACGGAGATGAACCTAGGATTTAATAAGACATATATATTTCGTACGATATAAGTCTTGTCGATCAATGCACACAGGTAAGGCCTAATTAAAAATTAGGCACGGAAATATGAACTGTAATTACTGTAGATAGATTTCAATGTTCTTTACCGCATTGTAAAATGCCGCCCAGCCCGGCCCGGTGCGGGCCGGTTGGTCTGAATCGTACCTAAAACGACCAATAAAAAAACAGTCATAAATTAGAGGTTTTTTGTAAATCTTGTTATCATTTTCTGCTTATTTTACGGTTACCTGCGGAACTATGACTCCGCTGTCTGTCTGTTAGTCACGGCTCTATTTCTTGAAGGGAAATATGTACTTAGGTACTTAGATAGACTCCTGAATTTTCCAGAATTATTGTTTTTCGGGATGCTATCACATCTTTATGATTATAGGAGAGTCTGAAAGTAGCAAAGGTATCCATACAAGTTATCTTAAAAAAACCGGCCAAGTGCGAGTCGGACTCGCGCACGAAGGGTTCCGTACTATTATGTATAAAAACGCCAAAAAAAATCTGGTCTGTAGTATGAAAGCCTCACTTAAATAATATTTAATTGTTTTATTGTAGCCACATATTACGCACAACGCCATCTCTTGGACCGAAGGCAACTAAAGTATCGCTGAAGCGTCGATAGTATGGGCGCCCACTTAAATATTTATTTTATTCTGTTTTTTAGTATTTGTTGTTGTAGCGGCAACAGAAATACATCATCTGTGAAATTTTCAACTGTGTAACTATTACGGTTCATGAGATACAGCCTGGTGACAGACGGACGGACGGGCGGACGGACGGACGGACGGACGGACAGCGAAGTCTCAGTAATAGGGTCCCGTTTTACCCTTTGGGTACGGAACCCTAAAAATAGGGTTTTCTGCGTTCTGTTTTGTTTATGGACCAAATAATTACCTAAATCAAGTTAATATCGCTCAGTGTTACGGAACTCTACATGAGCGAGTAAAACTCCAACTTGACCTGTAGGTATTATTTAATTTCTTCGGGGCGCTTAACATAGATATATGTACAATTTGGAACTTCAATTAATAAAATATAGGTAGTCACACAATCAATGAATAAAACGAACTAAATTATTGTTCGTTGTTGATACTTATTAAAAATTTAAAACTGATCCCAAGGGCTCGTCGCGCGTCGCCGCGCCGATCAGTCTGGTATTCTCGAGAATCGATGTAAAAAAAGGTGGAACGAAAGTCTCAACGAAAGTTGCTTAATATGTGGGGCATGTGGCCCGCCCGGCGGTGCCGGCTCGCAGTCGCAGTCACCAGACGAGTGTTGTGAAGAAAGTAGTATCGATGTCGTCACAGTGCCTCTGCGTCCGCAACGTGGCTGACATCACAGCATCATTGGGCAGTTGGCACGCTTGTCTCGTGACGTCACTTCTCCATTCATTCTATTCGACTATCGCCACGCTACGTTTGTTTTCGTTGGCCGAACAGAATATGAAGTTTCTAGGTAAATTACTAATTTATTTGGCCGCTTCGGAAGTTGCAGGTGAAAGTGTACCACAGCACAGCCCACAGCCACAGTTTTCTTTAATTTTGTCTGTCCAGAATTTTTATGTAAAATTGTAATATTTTTATAGGAACATATCTATAGGCAACATCTATAAGTACATTATAATAAATTGAATAAATATTTTGTGACAGGCGTTTTGCTCAGTGCAAACCTGAGCAGCATTTTCCATTTAAAATCTTAGTACACGAATAAGTAGATGTCAGAATGCTTATGATCAGTGGCGGCGGCCTTAACCATTGCGAGGCCCCGGGCGGGCAGGGCTTTGCGAGGCCCCGGGCGGGCAGGTCTTTGCGGGGCCCCGGGCGGGCAGGTTTTGCGAGGCCCTTTGTCCTTTGTGAAATTTTTTAGTAGGTATATATCTCAATGTGCGAAATTAGGTATGGTTGCCAAACAAAGTTAGCAATGCTAAAGTAAAACAAATAAATTTAATTTAATCCATACTATCCATACTAATATTATAAATGTGAAAGTGTGTTTGTTTGTGACTCTTTCACGTCGCAACATGGCTATTATATGATATAATTTATGTGTGTAGAGATAGTTGGGAGGGTTGAGAGTGACGTAGGCTACTTTTTATCGAGGAAAAACATCTCATTCCCATGGGAAGGTCGATGTTTTGTTAGTTGCTAGATATTTAGTTCCGGATGCTGTTAATAGATGGCGTTAGTACAATTCATTTGAATGTTCTGAATAACGCTATCAAATACTACATGTATAGTAAAGTCAAAGGCAAATGTTATAGCCCAAGTTCCAGTATAACATAACATATAGGCTACTTTTTATCCCGAGAATCCTACGGGAGCGGGACGTACGCGGCTGTTACCTACGGGTCCCGAAGCGAAACGAGGGCGGTTCTCTAGTATTTATAATATTTTACATTAAAGGATGTACGAAATTATCACACAGGTGGTAGAGCCTAGAGTTCGCCCGGGGTAGTACCTACCACCGCCCGCCAAGGTACTCAGTACCATTCCTACCGTCATAATAATTGTTTTTAAGAGCAATTGTGTTCCGGATAGGAAGGTTTGTGGAGCCGGTTTCACTTTTTTAGAGGCGACCATCTCAGACCTCAGGGGTAGCAACGCATCTGTGACCGAATTGGAACAAGACTCATACTAACAATAACTAACTGGACTATTACTAACATTAACTAACAGGACTAATTATCACTAACATACCCTGTCCTCGCACTTATTAACAAACTAACCAACTAATATTCTAACACCATCTACTAACTGGACTAACCATCCTAGTCCCTTTGAGTCTAGTTCTAGGTCGGTCACAGTTGTTATGGGCGGCAGGGGAAGGGTGGTACTGCATGCTCGTTTGCTATCTTAATTCCATAAAAAAAAATACAGAAATGATACATTTTAATACTGATTGTTTGCGGCTTTTCCTAAGACTGAAATCTTTAATTAAATCGCAATAATTTATCGAATGAGCTACGTCATTTTTGATCAACAGAATAGCCAGATTTTTTTTTGATAAAAAACTATTTTTGTTTTTATTTGCTTGGGTTGTTGCGCGAGGCCCCTTGCAAGAGGGAGGCCCCGGGCGATTGCCCCGTCACCACCCCCTAAGGCCGCCACTGCCTATGATAAAATATAGGATGCGCCAGGCATAGAGACCTACCTAGGTATCCATTCACCCGTCTTCCCATTCTCTTTGTATCGATTTTGATTTCACTGATCCCAGTTCCCACTGGCTCTCTGCACTTCACTTATTTAGAAAGCGTAATTTATAAAATTATATTTTCATATCTAAAGTGGTGAAAGAAATTTGATTACTTAAATTGTATCGATTGAAGCATAACACTGTAACAAACAGTAATGATAAGCTATCGCTTGCTGAATGTTGTTGTGTGACTTGTTGAATGTGACGTCAAACTCTATGTCCACAGTGCGTAGGTATCTTTAACCCACTAATGGCTCTCTAGTTAGAAATGGTCTTCGTCATCACTGAGGAGGTCTAGAGTATACTCCACTACACGTGTCGGAAGTTATAAGTCGCCTGAATGCCTCCGACATGGCATGTCCGAATTGTAATCTAATGATGACAACTGCTTTCCGTAGCACGAAACCGCTCAATTTTTTTTGCTATAAGCGGTCACCCATATATAACTAAAAACGCATCCGATACCTATTGCTTTACTCGGTCGATCCCCAGGGATAGATTTATGCCGAAGGCATTATTTAAAGGGATGCTTTAATGAGTATTGAACGCTTCAGTGGGTACCTACTGGTAAATTATCCGAATTAAGAATGCCATATTATCTATTTATTCTACCTAAATTAGCTACATGCACAGACAAGTCGTTAAGATGTACGGAAGTAATCGAAAAATTCACTGCTATAGTAATCAACCTTTCAAACTCCGACCGCGCCTTAAAAGCTGTTATTCGGTCGAACTTTAAATTGATACAAACTGTCGTCACGCTCACACAGTAACTTGGTCACGCTTTATGAGCCTCAACTTAATATGACATCAAAGTCCACGTAACACGTTCATAAGCGATTCAAAATTGCGGACATTTAATTTGCCCCAGGGGAACTCAAATCTTGAATGGTCTTTTGAATAGGTACGCAATGTTTCATGAAATCGACTGGAGGCAACAAAGAAAGAATTGAACTCCTTGGTACCTACAATCACAATACCATTGAAATATGTACTAAAATTTCATTGTTCGTGGTTGATTGTAATTGTTAATTGTTGTTGTTTACAGGTTGGCGACCAGCTGGTGAGTGTGAACGGATACCGGGTGGATGACGCTGTCCACGCAGAGCTGGTGCACTACCTCGCTGCACAATCCCGGCTTAAGGTCAAGGTCAGATGTAAGTAGCCATTTTGAGAAACAACGAAAGATCTATTATTTTGTAACCGCCTCAAAAATAACTACTTTCAAAATTGTTACCCCATAATTTTTACAGGGTGAACTGATTTTGATATTTTTTAACGACGACTGGTCTTTGAGTTAGTCCTAATAATACGTATTTAATTGAAGACATGAGTGGATGAGTGGATGAAGGGAATATGTCAAATCTTTTAATGTGGAGAAAATGAGCTCCAAAGTTATGAACTTGTTTTTGAGATAAATCATAAGTATTTCTTCTTGTTTCCTTACAAACTATTTATTTCAGATTATAATATTTATAAATATCCACTGGTATGGAGTGAAATAATAATTAAAAGTGTAAAAATATGTATTTATTTAAAAAACTTTCACGTTCATTTCATGAGACCGCACTTGGAATATCTACTTTCCAACAAAAAAAGGATTATCAAAATCGGCTCATAAACGACGAAAAAATCGCTGAATACACATATGTATATACATAGGTCGAATTCTTTTTCTTTTTTGAAGTCGAGTTAAATAATATGAGTTGTTACTAAGTAGAGAAAAGAAAACAAGAAAAAAAAATTTTTGTTTCGTTTTTTTAATCAGTCTTTTATCTTATCAAGCTTTGCATGATTCATAGTAAGTATCTATGTACAAGCAAATATTGTATAAATATAATAGGGTTATGCGCATTTCGTGTATTGACCAAACATTATCGATTGTTGGGCTTTGTACGTACAAAGATTGCAGCTATTTTAATAAATGAAAAGATTTTTACATGCCGTTAGTTTTAATGCTATCTGAAGAGTTACAGCACGAATTAACAGTGAGGAAGCATTATTTAAATATCGGATAAGTGGATGACTGACACTTTCTATCTCATTCCTGTGAACTGAAACGAGTTAATATAAATAAATTTTATGGGTATTTTAGGGCAAACGTTAACACAAAATGTCGACCGAGATAAATAGATTATGAATAGGTAGGTACCTAACAGATGATGACTTATATGATATCCAAAATAAATCTGGGATACCTTAACAAAGAAAAAAAACGGACTTCAATATTATATCTAGAAGATATCTAAGTAATATAACTGACTTTTTGCAAAAAAACAACCCATTTCAAAATCGGTAACTCAAAAACTACCCGTCAGATGTCGGTCATTTTGTATGGGATTAAAAAACCGGCCAAGTGCGAGTCGGACTCGCGCACGAAGGGTTCCGTACCATTATGCATAAAAACGCCAAAAAATCTGGTCTGTTGTATAAAAGCCTCACTTAATCACTTAAATATTTGATTGTTTTATTGTAGCCACATATTACGCACAACGCCATCTCTTGGACCGAAAGGTAACTAAACTCTCGTCGAATGTATGGGCACCCATTTATATATTTATTTTATTCTGTTTTTTAGTATTTGTTGTTGTAGCGGCAACAGAAATACATCATCTGTGTAAATTTCAACTGTGTAACTATTACGGTTCATGAGATACAGCCTGGTGACAGACGGACGGACGGACGGACGGACGGACGGACGGACGGACGGACGGACGACAAGCGAAGTCTCAGTAATAGGGTCCCGTTTTACCCTTTGGGTACGGAACCCTAAAAAAGAATTATCAAAATCTCTTCACCTAGTACAAAGTTATGTGGTAACACAAAAAATACAGTCAAATTGAGAACCTCCTCCATTTTCCTATCAACGTATTTAATCAAAGTCAATTATATGTACATTATTAGAGATAATTCAAAAACTACTCGTCAAATGGCGATTAGAATAATATTTTTAATTCCATGGTAAGGCGACATTAAAGGAACTTCTAATGGACTCGTCCGGTCCTGTCCGGTAGTCGTCGTTTTAGATACAGTCAATCGGGGTAACTTTGGTTCTTTAGGGTAACTTTGACAGTCGGCTCCCAAAATAGTTTTTTATTTTTTACGTGAAAAGCATTTGGCGCATAAAATTTATTTATTACATTACCTACATCGTTAAGTCCAGGTCAGTGATCCTCCTCGGACTGAAAGAGCCATGAGCCATGAGTTCGACTTAAAAACTTCGATACGCCATTTGATCGGACCGCTTGCCAGGGTAGGTACCTATTGTTATATTGCATTTCTAAGAACGGCTGAGATGCGCGGATTTCGATAACGAGTGATGATTTGGGATGGATACCTCAGCTAGCTATACAATTTATAAATCATATACAAAATAAAAAATAAAAAGTTTACTGCTTTACAAGATCAATATGGATATGTATCTAAGTAGTATTTGTAGGTACCTACTTACTTATATAGGAAGGTAGGTAGTAGGTACATTAAAACGAATTTGAATTCTATTTATATTATTTTATTTATTGCAGATCTGACACAATCTTAAATAAAATTATGAATGAAACTTTTAGCGCTTTATAATTCCGTATCTTGACAATATCTTAGGACTGATTGATTCTCTAGTCTCTACTTCTTATTATACTTTTAAAGTTAGCAAGTTTATTTACAAACTCAAACTCAAACTCAAAATGCTTTATTCACGTAGGTATCGCCGATACGCTTGTGAACGTTATTTTTGATTCTACCGCCATTTTGTAAATGCCTTATAATAGTCATAATGGAGGAGAAAAAAAATGGCGAAAAAAAAATGATACAGTAGAGACATGATTTTTGCCCTCAGCTATAAGTTTTTTTTTCAAAACTGTAGCATTTGGGTAACCCGCACAAATCAACGAACGGCATCATTTACAAACAACGTTTAACGAATCCATTATCGTTGTCAATCCATTGTCGTATCAATCTAGTGTTCCATATGATAACCTACCTAATAATATTTTTAATACCATGGTAAGGCGACATTAAAGGAACTTCTAATGGACTCGTCCAGTCCTGTCCGGTAGTCGTCGTTTTAGGTACAGTCAATCGGGGTAACTTTGGTTCTTTAGGGTACCTTTGAGAGTCGGCTCCCAAAATAGTTTTTTATTTTTTACGTGAAAAGCATTTGGCGCATAAAATTTATTTATTACATTTTATGTACAATCGGCCCATTTGATTCGTACCCCACTTCGTCAACAGTTCGTTTGAACTTTTGAGAATGTCAAATTCGTTTTAATTTCAAGCGTGTCTGCTGCACATAATATGACTTTCTTATTATTATGCTCATTCAGTCAAATCGTCAAACGTCGCTCTAAATTTTTGTCAAGTGCAATGATTTACTTTTTACAATCCATACTAATATTATAAATGCGAAAGTCTGTCTGTCTGTCTGTCTGTGACGTTTTCACGGCTAAACCACCGGTCCAATTTGGATGAAATTCGGAATGAAAATAGTTGAAAACCCAGAAACATACATAGGCTACGTTTTTTTTCAAAAATCAACCCCTAAAGGCTTGCATTAGGGGATGAAAATTTGTATGAAAAATCTGAACCGCTTGAACGATTTCGATGAATTTTCCCAGGAAGATAGTTGATGAAGTACCCCCTTCCCCACTTCCCCGGTTCGCGATATAAACGAATTCCACGCGGGCGAAGCCGCGGGCAAAAGCTAGTATCTGATAACTGCAAAATATATTTGACAGAAATCCTTATGTCTTTTGTATTAACTATATACAAGATTTTCCCGCGGCTTACCAGCTAAGCAAAAAAAATACCGTTAAAATTATTCCATGGGAATTTATTTAGAGGAGTAAAATTATCCTTTGTTTTTTTTCAGAATCTCAAACCTCCTCCATATAATTTCCAATAAATTCAGCATTCAATCGTTTCAACAGATTCAGCAGTTTAAGTGTGAAAAGCCAATAGACGAACAAAGTTACTTTCACTTTTTAATAATTTTATTTATCAGAAATCGTTTTTGCAGATTTGAATATCTTTACTTCATGATGGACAGACAATGTGTTTAATGTTTATGTTGATTATTGTATTATATAACATGTCAAAGTATTCAGAAACACAAATCTCGAAATTTAATAATGTATTGTCAATGTCATGTAGAGTATTAACAGGTTTGTTTCCCAGGCAACGAATATTTAAACGAATTTCGACTTAATTGCACTTGATGTGTTATAAGAAAATGAGCTGAAGGTGGGGTACGAATCAATTGGGCCGATAGTACATAATGAACGTCGTTAACGTAATCTTAAATAAAAAGTGGTTTTCAAACAAAGCTAATATAAAAACTTTCTTTCAAAAACGTGCGTAACTATTCGTGTTTTTTCCGACGTAAAACTTTTTAGATATTTCTCAAAACTTTAATGCTATCAAGGTGTGTTATAATATAATACAATCTTTTACATGTCTACTTTCGATACATAAACAATTTTTATTAATTTTCAATTGTATCTTCGTTAAAATTACAAATAATACCGGTAAGTCAGATTTTCAACAAATTCTGGGTATCTTTGACAGTATCAATGTATGTACCTATCCCTTAGATGTACTGACTTTTGCGATTTACCAATTTTAGTGTTAGTCAAACATCCTAGGCCCCCCGGGACTTCTTTATTTTCCCAGAAATAAAATGAAAAAATTGCAGCCATTTTGTTTTTTCAACCTCGAAGTTGCTCGGGCACCTGTACTGTTTTAATCATTGCTATCGATGTAGACGTCCTAGGAAGCCGAAATATGTCTCATTTCAAAGCTAATAATGTAGGTAATCAATTGATGATACATTTCATTTAATATCTTTTTCATAGAAGACCAAAAAAGGATTTAAAAAAGAAAATTCAATATTTTTTCATTGAATTTTCTTAGTTTAGTGCCTTTTACATGAAAACTAACCCGTCAAAATACTTTTTTTTGTTGTCTTATCATAAAACAGGCTATCACCTTATTAATAAATATTACATCAAAGTTATAAGTAAGATAGTTTAGAAGATTTTTTGATAAATATCATCGGTGTCAAAGTTACCCATATAGGGGTGGTAACTTTGACACACAACAAAATTGCTAATTTTTAATATATTTTGTCGTTTTTAAAGACTTTTTACAATTTGACAGTATGAAAACCAGCAAGAGGGCACTGATTAACTCATAACTTTTATCTCATATGCGACGTAGTAAAGTAAGTTTTTTAAGAAAATACGCCGATGATGTATCAAAGTTACCCCGAATGACTGTACCCAATAAAATGCAATTCACCAATAACCATATTTTCGAGTTGGCCTTTTTAGTTGTTACTGCCTATGTTACTGCGATGTTTAGGTAGGTACAGCTAGGTAGTATTCCTCTAGTAATATTGTCAGCTAAATCAAGTGTAGCGCTATCTGAAATAACTGTAGTAATGGGCGTGCCGTGGTTATTGGAGATTATATTTAAATAAAAAACACAAATCATGCTTACCTACTATGTTTTATTCCCTGTTTGATCACGTTTTCTAACGCAGCGGCTTAGCGGTTAATAGTTATGCGTTAAGATACCCTTTTATTTGAGATCGTTTTGCAGAACTTAGTGTTCAATTGTGCTTTTTCTGAACAATTGAAGACTTAATAGTACTAAATATTGGAGGATGTACAGTCATTTGGGGTAACTTTGATACATCATCGCTGTATTTTCTTTAAAAACTCTTACTATTTCGCTTATGAGATAAAAGTTATGAGTAGGGGTACGTAAATTTCGCAAATAAAAAATCATGATTTCGCATTAAAAAAAACTCAAAATAGAAAATTTCGCATTTATTTCGCAAAAAAGAAAATGCAGTGTTAAAAACTCAATTAAAGGCTAGAATTGTTGTAATTCCTACATTTTCATCTTTCATTGTTTGCCTGCGATCAGTTACGACAATGTTGTAGATACTAAAGTACCTCTAGGCATCAACATTATTGACAGGGCAATTGAGACATTGAATAGCTGCTTTTGTAAATCCAGGGTAGCAAGATTTTGATGCAACTAAAACTTGCATTGTCACTTGTCTTTGTCTGTTTTGATCAGAGTTGTAATAATTGTTAGCGCGTCTGATCAACATTTGAAAGCACGTAACGTAAAAAGGTGCGAAAGTGTTTAATTTTCAAATTTCGCTTTTATCGCAAATAAAATGCAGATTTCGCTTTTATCGCATCTATTTCGTAAAAACGAAATTAACGTACCCCTAGTTATGAGTTAATCAGTGCTCTCGCTGGCTGGTTTTCACATTTTGAAATTATAAAAAGTCTTTCAAAATGACAAAATATATAAAAAATTTGCAATTTTGTTGTCTGTCAAAGTTACCACCCCTCTATGGGTAACTTTGAAACCGATGAAATTTATTTAATTTATTTATTTATTTATACTTTATTGTCCACAATGAAATATTACGGAACAAATGGCGAGCTTAATTCTTAAATGCATTCTCTGCCAGCTAACCATTGGACCAAACAGAAATGCGCGAAGAGCGGTTATATGATATAAATAAATTATAAGTTATGGATATACATACTTACAAATTATAGATATATATATATAATAAAATATAAACATAAATACATACATATATAAATATATACATAAACCTATAAATATATACAATTATAGTATATGGATATTTATATACTTATAAGATGACAACCTTGCAGCTTAAATGACATGAATTAATCGACGAAATCTAATCTTTAAAACATGTTAGAGCATTACAGTAACATTACTTCATCTTTTGAACAAATTTCAGATGCAATAGTCCTTACTTCCTTACTAATATTATAAATGTGAAAGTGTGTTTGTTTGTTTGTTTGTTTGTTTGTTTGTTTGTTTGTTTGTGACTCTTTCACGTCGCAACAAAGCTATTATATGGTATGGTTTATGTGTGTGGGGATAGTTAGGAGGGTGGAGAGTGACGTAGGCTGCTTTTTACCGCGGAAAAACATCCCATTCCCATGGGAAGATCGATGTTTTGTTAGTTGCTAGATATTTATTTCCGGAGTTGTTAATAGATGGCGTTAGTAAAATTCATTTGCAATTTCTGAATCACGCTATCAAATACTACATGTCGCGAATGCCAGGAGCGCGATGGCAGTCCTGAAACCAGTGCTCTCCTCGAACCTCCCTCTCGGACTGAAGCTCGGGGTCTATAGGACCTACATCAGATCCCGCCTCGCGTACGCGGCACCGGCGTGGTACGCGCTCGCCAGCGAACCGCAGTGCAAGAGGATGCGCGCGGTTCAGGCAATTGCGCTCCGCCGGCTGACTGGTACGCCGAGGTACGTGAGGAACGCCGTCATCCAGAGGGACATTCGAGTCGAGAGCCTGGATCACTTCATCGAGAGATTGGCACACAACATGTTCGGGCGTGTCGACGCGTCGCGGTTCCCGCATCGGCAGGACCTGGCGCCGCTCTACGCCCGTCCACCGGACCGCTGGGCCTTCCCGCGCGACTTGCTGGTTGCGCGGGACGGGCCTAGCACTGACTGATACTGGGGCTTCGTAAGTCGTCGCCCGGCGCTGATCGGCTCCTGCTGGGCTTCCCACCAGCGGGATTCACCCGGTAGGGCCTCGATCGCCTGGGCGGCGCGAAAATGAACCCCATCCCGTTTAAGACTCTGCGGCCTGTAAAAGGCCGCCACTCACCGGATTTGACCTATTGGTTAACCACAGATGGACAACCAAGGGCCTTAGGGCCCAACCCAAGGACCGGCCCGTTTTAACGGGCCGCGAGAGACACCCCCAAAGGGGAACTAAGTGTCCCGAAGGCTCCTCACACCTCAGACAGGGTGGAGTGAAGAGAGCGAGTAGGAGGCTACTTTTTAGCCTAAATTCCTACGGGAGCGGGACCTACGGGGCTGTGACCTACGGGTCCCGAAGCGAAGCGCGGGCGGTTCTCTAGTAGGGTCATAAACCAATCAATAAAACAATAAAATTACAGTTTTATCTTCATTTAAACTCTTTTTAATTTCAATTCGAATTACTCTGTTAAACTCATCAGAATTAACTGTGTCACATAAAACTACATACTATTATATAATACAAGATTCCATACATTTAATTTCTGGGAAAATACAGAAGTCCCGGGGATCCTTGGATGTTTGACTAACACAAAAATTGGTAAATCGCATACAAAGTCAGGGTACATTGACACCGTCAAAGTTACCCAGAATTTGTTCAAAATCTGACTTACCGCTATTATTTGTAATTTAAACGAAGATGCAATTGAAAATTAATAAAACTTGTTTATGTATCGAAAGTAGACATTTAAAAGATTGTATTATATTATAACACACCTTGATAGCATTAAAGTTTTGAGAGATATCTAAAAAGTTTTACGTCGGAAAAAAACACGAAAAGTTTCGCTCGTTTTTGAAAGAAAGTTTTTTAATATTACTAGCTTTGTTTAAAAACTACTTTTTATTTAAGATTACGTTTACGACGTTCATTATGTACATAAAATGTAATAAATAAATTTTATGCGCCAAATGCTTTTCAGGTAAAAAATAAAAAAACTTTTTTGGGAGTGGACTGTCAAAGTTACCCCGATTGACTGTATCTATATAAATAATATTTACTCGTGTAATACTTTAACGAGGCACTTTTGATCATTGAGTACTTTAGTACATAATATCTCAATGCTTTTGATTTGAGAGTTCTAGGAACTTGCAGCGAATGGCAACATGCCATCTGCAATGACAACAGTCAAGGCGTCAAGGCCATCTTATCAAAACATGACAATTTTGTTTCAGATGTTGGAATGGTGCCAGTGAAAGAGTAAGTACTGATATTGAAACCCAACCCAGCTTTCTTCATGCCCAATTTTAATTTTTTTCTGCTTAATAAAAGTTTACCGCTGTCTGACTAACAGACATTTACCTAGCGCAATCAATAGACCAAACATGAAACTTTTTAGACGAGGAATTTTGAAAACGAATCTTCTAAATTTCACCTTATGAAATATGTGTTTCATTATACCTAATAATGAAACACATATATTTCAAGGGTATTCAAAATTCAACAATCAAAGAACCTACTTACATCTATTTTGTTAGAAATCTTTCTTGTTTATATTTATCCACTATGCAATATTAGTTTTTAGCTGGTTATAACGAGAATTTAATTGTATTTTGTAGTGTCATACCTACTAACCTATTGCTAGTAGACTTCATAGTTGTAAAAAATATTCTTGGTATACCTATTATATTATGGCATGTGTACTCGTATTTAACAGATTATAGTTAGCAGCTCACCTTTAACATTAACAACATGTTGTAGCAAAGAGCACGATTCGCTGTCATGGCAGTTCGTCTCGGAGCGGGCTTCGCTGGCTTCCGACGTGTCGTCCTCACCGACCTTGTGCCACAGCGTGGACCACTTGACCGACCTCAGATTATCCATATTAGTGCCACCGAGAGCTAAGCTCGGATGTGGGTGAGTAGTTAATTGCGGTTTTATTTACTTTAACGAACGATTAACGATAGTTAAGTAGGTAAGGTAGTTGGGTACACGTGATATTAAACTTCATCATCTCGGATATGCGTGTAGTATACCTATCTGCCTACGGTACTTACAATTTGAATACCATGTATAATTGCCATTGCTAGACTTGGGATTGATTAACCTATGGGTTTTGTGTCATTTCCAAATACTTAGGCCATAATGTAGAGCATGAGACTGTTATAGTTTATATGGACCTAGAGCTCGTACCACCATGGTAATCCAGTGTTGATTGCGTCGAACCTTAGTGATCGACAAATTAAGAAACTGCGGGCGCGGTCTGTTGTTGGATGGTTGACCGCTAATGGCAATAATTCTTGAGCGCTTCCGTGCTTCGGAGGGCACGTAGAGCCGTCGGTCCTAATTGTTATCGATAGACAGCAATTGATTAGCCGTATCGAAAAACTTGGGTTGACGTTAACCCCTTCACAAGTCCGAACTGGAGCAACGTGGTGGAATATGCTCTAAGTATCCTCAATGATGTGAAAGAGTGCTCAGTATTGCGCAATTAATGGGTTAAAGTCAATGTGATTGTTGAACATTTTAGGCCGTTTGAAGATGTTTAAAAACGCTTAACTCATAAGTGCAATTTACTAAAACAGCGTCTGACATTTCGTAACTACCTTTTTCGTTGAAATTGATTTGACCCATGTATACTTTAACATTAAGTACTTCATCTAATTTAACTATTAACCTACTTCTATTTCTGTTCAATAACCTCCCCTCAATGTTCACTAGTACTAAAGCACATAGGTAGGTATTTAGTTAAACGACCTCTTAATACGATTACGTAAACAATCCCTTTAGTCGCGGTGTGATGAAACTACCTTCCGCGTGGCAATGTGGCATATTATTCGCTTTACGTATTTTTATAAATTAATGGGTACAACATCCGTCATATTATTTAAATAAATAATGTCCCTACATATATTCAGCTGATTCAGCAGATTAGGTACAAGTGTCTCTACATTCTGCTCATTTACGTAAGTAAATATAAGTGTAGCTTTTACAATTTTCTTATATCCTAATATGACGCCCATCAATTACCGTGCAATAATTAATTTTGACGAAATTATTTCACGAAAAATGCCCATGTTTTTTTGTATGGGCTTGTGGACTTCTTTTAATTTTTAGTTGTTTTTATTTTATTACTCGTTTTAGGTAAGGAGGTATAGCGCATATAGAAATGAATAAATCGGTAAAAAAGATGTGTTGTCTATTACGGTTCAAGAGACTCAACCTTTTGACGACAGAACTTCATTTATACGGTCCCGTAGTATCCTTTGAGTATGGAACCTATAAAATATAGGTAGAGCGCAATATATTGATATGACTCGAACTAAACAGTTCGTCTTTATTTTTAATCGTGTTTTTAATCGTATTTACCAACATGATTTAAAGGTTTTAAAACATTATTTTTGTTTCAGAATATGCAAAGGTCCAGACTGGAAGCCAGGCATCTTTGTCCAATTCGTCCGTGACGGTGGAATAGCGCAGGACGCGGGGTTGAGGCCTGGAGACCAGATCTTGTCTTGCAATGGTCAAGACTTTGCTAACGTTTCATTCCACGAGGTAACGAATGCTTGATATTTTATCCGTACCTGTAAAAATAATAAGTCCATCCATCATAATCCATCCATCAGCGTTTTTGCGTCCACTGCCTCCCCCAATCTGCATCACAAGTATTAAGTGGTTTGCGAAAATTATAGAGATATAAAAAAAAATAAGCTTGCATGTAAGTAGATTCTACGATAAAGGATTTTTGATGAAGATGAAATTAACAACAGTTACCAAGTTATAGGGCATAATTATAAAATATTACGTGGATGGTACTTAAGAGCAATTAAAATAATATTGATATTGCTGCACAAAAATACTTTTGTACAATTTTCCCAAATCCGCAAATTATTCTGAAGAACCTTAATCTCATGGATGATTTACCCTTTTTTGTGTAGGCTATAACTGCAATGAAAGTGAGCGGTCGGTTGGAGTTGATCGTCCGAGAGGGCGCAGGTACCGAGCTAGTGTCTCCGGAGAGCTCAGGGTACAATAGCTCGGCATCATCAGCTGCGGGGGAGAGGAGCCCCGCCCCCTCCGCCCCTGTCATCGCCCTCGCGCCCCCTGCTGCCTTACGTCGAAGACTTGCTAGCGTTGCGGAAGAGGCGGCTGATCGAGCGGATAAGAGGTTTGTATAAATTCAGGTTTGTACCATAGGTAGTCGGAGATTAAATTACTGAATTATTTAAAACTAGCGAGCCGCCTTCTATCGCACGGATGCAATGTAGATATATGTATACAATAATATTGTCTATTTAACCCAGAGGCAATATTAGCATTCTAATAAAGAAAGAATTTTTTAAATCTGCCCAGTAGTTCATTTGGTAATAGAGAGAAGAAAATTCCCTGTCAAAAAGAACATCTCGTAACCATCTCGTAACTGTATCAAAAATCAATAAATTCGTTTAAATATATTTTTGGAGATAAAAATAAAACATGTTAAAAGTCTAGGGCATTTCGATTAAGACTTGAACCAAAATTGGTATTTTGAATATGACGGAAATTGCGACTTTACCATTCTTGATATTGATTTATCCTCAGTAAGTATAATAATGTAAAAACCTTATTGTAAAATCGTCATTCTCTACCTACTTGTTGTTTAATTAGCTTTTATGCTTTTTAGCCTGACTTTACAATGTACAGGCTATTTAGTGATTTATTTAGAAAGGTTGAGGCTGTAAATACTGTGATTACCTAAGTAGTATTTTGATGTAATTTTCTTATACATATATGTTTTTTGTTATTTTTATCATGTACTGATTTTTTTAGAATGATCATGAATCGAATGAAACGACGCACGTGGGACAGTTTAGAATTTGATTGGAAAAATGGCGATATCCATAATTTCGACGCACCCTCCGATATAGAGCCCGATTATGACTGCCCAAGTATACCAAATAATCCTCACACATATGAAAATAAAACTAACATGAAAGTTAAAAGCAAAAACGAATATGAACCATCGAAAGTCACCAGTCCGTTAAATAGAACGATAATTAATTTAACTGACAAAGGTGCAACTATTCAATGCAGTTACGACAATAACACAGCATCTAATAAGAATATGTTAACGACGAACCCGACGAATAGAGATAATGAGAAAAATACAATAGTTGTAGAAGTTCATCACATGAATACTACGCCTTGCGCAAAATCCCATTGCAATTTTTCATCTCCTGCAAAAGATGATTTCAACGCAGATGCTGCTAGTATATCTAGTTCAGCGACATTATCTAGTGCCATTGCAGAAGAAATACAGAGGAGAAAGATGGTGAGTACCTGCAATCTGTTATCTAAGTTCGATATGTAGATACCTACTCATAAACACATTTGTGTAATATTAGTATCATGTTATTCAGCTTTCATGGACTTAGATAATATTAAGAGAAACAGATATTATCGATTTTCTATCACGGTACCTATCATATCTATCTGTTTATATCTGATAGTGATAAAAATGAAAGTGAACAGTGAATGTACACGTTGTACACGTATTGATATATCAAAACGAGGGATCATAATAAATGTATTTGTAGATCATTTATTGTGATGCCAAAATATCTAATGTAGTAAGTAGATACCTAATTAAGACGATTGAGAAAGTACGTCGCAACTTCATAGGTCGAGAATTGTTTGTTAATTTTAATTATATTTATTCATGAACTTCGTACAAAGATATCAGAATAATTAAAACCTACAGTTTAATTAAACCTACAGTTTTACTAAGTACTAAGTGATTTTTCCCTTAGTTTAAGTCAGCGCTTGAATCCCATCCCATCTGATAGTAAGTGGCCACGTAGTTCTAAAATGGTAGGTAAAGCGTGTTTTAGCAAGAAAATATTTACACTTGACTTAAAGACACCTACATAAACAATCGGAAACACCGAGAAGTTAATAAATAAGAAGGCAATATTAGCGAGTAGGTAATCAGTTTTATTTATTTCATGGTGAAGAATAAGAAAAATGCCAACGGCGAAAATTGTCCTCCAAAAAATCAATTAAAGAAGCCTAATGTACCAAAGGCAGTAGACGATGATAAAAAGAAGAACCATGATGCTTTAATGGACGAATTTAAGAAGGTCCACAGGAAGATGTTTGCAAACCAAGAACCAGCAAATGGGACTCTCCGAAAAAGTACAGAAAATGACGTTGATAACTCGGTAAGTTTTGTATTTCTGTAAGTAGGTAGCTCCCCATCACACCCTTAAAAACTGTTCTACTGCTGGACTCGGATTTCCTATAAAAACGAGGGTTGATCGACACACAATGTACCTAAATAAAGTGCAGATGGGCACTCTTCACACACATTTGAGAACATTATGGAGAAATCGCTCAAAATAAAATATCCTTTTTACACCACACTATAATTACCTGTTTTGTTATTTAAAATATAATTACAAATAATTATATTAATTAAAAATTAGGAGTGTCCATATCATAATTATTATTAATCATCAATAAGCCACGTCACACATCGTAATATATGTATAATAATACTATGGGGATTGGTCAGTCAAGGTTCAAATTATTATTTACATGTAGATACCTACCAACATTATGTTCTTATAACAATAAAATATGTAGTATGGTAGTATCTTCTCTTGAAGGTCTTTATTGAATTATTATAACCCATATTTGGTCACTGATCGTATTGTAAGAACATCTTATTTATTATTACAATTCTGACGTTACATTTTGTGCAGTTAAGTATTGTTGTCATAAGTCCTATTGTATAGTATTTTTGGTTACTTAATGATACCAACTGCTTAACATAACGATCATTACGACAAAATATAGGTTTTATGCTTTATAGCAGTAGTTAGCAACTACTTGCATTGTTATCCGAGCACGATATTTGATTGCACATAAAGGGTATGTCAATGTATGAGAACGAGGTCTCATTAGTAGCTAACAGCGACTTGTGTTAAAAATAAAAGACTTATATAACAATATAAACGTGTCCAACACTTCACGAAATTAGTTATTGCACTGCACTAGTTAAAGCATGCTTACGTAATGGGTATTAGAGCGTAAATAGGTAAGTGCTTTGTGTCAAATTAGCAGCAGGCTATGCATAGCACGCTATCGATTTTGGCTACTAGGTTTTCTTACTTCACATTGTTTGCCAATGACTTTATTAAGGTTATATCAAACTGAAATAACTTTAACCAGCGTAAGTATTTCTGTTCAATTATCTGCGAAAACAAAGTTCCTTAATTTTTTTGTTATAAGTAGTAGGTACTTCTGATCATTTTATATTTACTGCTCTAAAATATAAAAAAACAAGATATATCTAACCATTTTATACCCTTAATAATAGGTATAGAAACAAATAATATCCTACTTCCTACTAATATTATAAATGCGAAAGTTTGTAAGGATGTATGTGTGTTTGTTGCTCTTTCACGCAAAAACTACTGAACGGATTTTCATGAAACTTTGCAGTAATATAGCTTAGACATCGGAATAACATAATTTGTTAAAATTTATAGAGATTTTTGAAGGGACTGGTTTCCCGAAGCGAAGCGAGGGCGGATTTACTAGTAATATAATAATATAGAAACAAAGAAGAAAGCCAAGCCCCAACTCTACAAAGGGTGTATTCAAAGCACGATGATATTATAAACGTTAACTCTACAAACTTGATATTTTGGCTTGGGCATAATTTTTATAAGGTTTGTAGAGTTAACGCTATTAGAATACTTATTTAAATACTAAAATTTAAAAAATTATGAAGTACTTAGGTATATTAAATTAAATAATATTTTGTGATATTGAAGTATATTTCAATAATGCATTAATAATAATAGGTAGAGAAGTATAATATTCGCTGTTGTATCTAAAATTTTATATTTGATAATATGTGATACTGAATGTACTTATGATATTGTTTTTGTACTTCTTAACTTGGCAGTTTTTTTAATATCTGTTTATTGAGCAATAAACCTCCACTGTTTCTTTTTATTTTTCCTTCATCTTTCATATTTTTGGCCGAACTGTTGCTAAAATTCGTGAGCCGCGTTGACCACTTACCGACAGGTTACTATTCTGCTCGTTTATCGGTTTTTACATAAAAAGAATATATAGCACAGTGTGTCGAATAGCAATGAAGTTTTGAAAATATTTATGACGAATCGAAGTTACAAGTCACAAAAACATCATCTGTTTTGTTGTCATTACGACAATCACAAGAAATTGACAGTTGTAGCGGTTTCCGCAACTTTTACATAACACAATTGAAATACACTCGGTACCGTAGTGAAGGTAGGCAATCATGAACAGTAATTTCTAACATGGGCAAATGATTCTGGTACTTTGTTAGGTCGCAATTTCCTTCGACCTGGCGGCGCGGCATTTGCTTCCTACAGGCGTAATAATTATCCAGAATATGTTTTACAACGAAATTATCTAACGCATGCAACACACTACTGTGGTGTAAGTGCTAAATGATGCACTAGATTTTTTTTGGGGAATTCAGAAATAGGTATCTACCTATGTCCTTAATCTTACGCAGGCAGGTAGGGGCAGGGGGCACCTGCACACATACTTCTGATAAAGTACCTATGGTTGATCCACAGCTTGTTAATGCCAAAAAAGTCCGAATTTTGTATGGACATAAGATTCTGTCTATGCGCATATTTTATGTATGATTTTGTACTTAGTAACATAAAATTTGTGTCTATATAAGATAAAGCCTGATTATAAAGCTTAGCCTTTCTGACGATATAAGTAGGTAATTTTTAAAGACTGCCTGGATAAGTATTTCAAACAAGATCAAAGACTACATAACCGCATATTCCATGGCTGAAGGCGCAGTGATTACGAATTTCGTACCGGCCGCGCACTGATAACGCCAGGGGACGTAGCCGGTCTCGTGAGTCGTGTGCTCATTGGCAATATCGGTATATTATCGTCTCATTCGCGCACCTGCAGTCGAAGCCGACGCGCACCGGCGCCGCTGCTGCCCACAATAACGTCACCGAAACGCCGCGATCTTCTCCGTACCGGAAAATTTACCCCGACCTTCACGCGCTCTTGCTTTTATTTACAAGAGACTCAATTTTCTATGCAACTCGTGAGCGCTGTGTTTAGACGCGGTTGTGTTTAGCTGGTGCAAGTTTTAATCTTTGAGTGCTTGATAAACACGGAATGCGACTGTACGAATCAAGATCTTAGTAATATCCGCTTATAAAATGAAGAAAAGTCATAAGTCTAAGCCGTTATTCTCTATTCAGTGTTATGAAGTAAGTTTTAGTTTTGTTGTTTTTTTAATTCTTAAATCTTCTACTTAATTGCATATACATTTATGTTTTATTAGGTACTTAAATTTTGTAATGAAAACGTAGATACATAATTTAGCAAAATAATTAGGTACCTACCTATTCCAGATTTTAATATCTAGTTTACACTCCACCAATCCGCATTGGAGCAGCGTGGTGGAGTATGCTCTAGGCCTCCTCAGTAATGAGGAGAGACCCGTGCTCAGTAGTGAGCCATTAGTGGGTTGTAGCTGAGCTGAGCTTACACTTACATACAATAAAACTCTACCTAATATTGCTTGACCCCACAAAAAGGTACGACATACACCATATACAGGGTGTCCGGCTTCGGTCTGTACAAACTAATAGGGCGTGTAGTATGAGTTATTTTATGAATAAAATTCTTCTTCATACTAGGTCTAAACCCGACTCCCCTCGATTTACAGCCATTTTAATGTTTTAATAAAAAAATTTGGACCATGCACAGTAAAAGTACTATAACTTAAGAAGTTTAAGTCCAATCTTCTTCAAACCTGAATTAATTTTTACTCACTGGTAGGGGCCATCGATTTAACACCTAAAATAACTCATAAACTGGCTTCTACATATTAAAATAATAAATTAAAAGTAGAATTTATGATAAAAATGACATTGTTTTTTAATTTTTTAAAGATTTTTCAGAAAATAGCCCCGGTCATTATAACTTTTTATTAACTCGTCTATCAGATGTTAAGTTTACCTAAACAACGACACCAAAAACTCAATTCTGAGACAATGGGTAACCGAGCAATCGTTGTTTGAACATAGCGCATTTATGACCGAGCTCCGAATTTCATGCGGAATCAGGTAGAAAAATGACATTTTGGGTATTGTTGAGGTAAAAATTGTTAAATCGATGGCCCCTACCAGTGAGTACAAATTAATTCAGGTTTGAAGAAGATTGGACTTAAACTTCGTAAGTTATAGTACTTTTACTGTGCATGGTCCAAATTTTTTTATTAAAACATTAAAATGGCTATAAAACGAGGGGAGTTGGGTTTAGACCTAGTATGTAGAAGAATTTTATTCATAATATAACTCATACTACACGCCCTATAAGTTTGTACAGACCGAAGCCGGACACCCTGTATAATAGTATTGAGGTTTTTATTGGAACGAAGTTCCTTAATTCAATGTACTTAGGTAAGTAGGTAGGCTTTGTTCCCGATTTCGATACTCCCTACATCGAGAAACATAGCTAAGTACTTCGGAAAATAACTTTTCCGAAGTACCTTTAATGTCTATCTAATGTCTGCCTGACGTGGAAACACTGGAAAGATTTGGGTGACACTTGCTAATGATTTAGCTTATAGGTATCACGGGTGTTTCCTTAGAATACTTTTCGCACCGGAAAACTGATTTTTCCTGGGATAGACGGTACATACATATATTCCTACCCACTTATTAATGTTTTGACAGCATTTATGCTTTTGAGGGTCTTCAATAAATATATTGAAATATTTATTACCAAAGTATACTTATAATATCTAATTTACAGAGTAACAAAAATTCCTCGTGTCTATTCTTTTGTTACCATTATTATTTACTCAAGCATTGGTTGTCACTTACTCTACTAATCAATCATGAATTCATGATTGTTACCTTTGTATACTTATTCATTAGGATTTTTGTTATGATTAATACTTAACACTTATCTTGTCTTGTATTGTTATCAGCTCTGATTAGCTGTTGTTTCTGAGTGTATCTATATAAAATATTTGCAATACCCCACAGCTTGAAATATTTTAAAAAATATTTTGAAATGCGTAGCTTTATTCCTACCAATAAAATTATAGGTAAACTCTCATCAAATCATTACATTACTTCCTTTATGAGTTGTATAAATTTCATTGAAAGCTGTCTTGATGTTATTAACTTTTAAGTATTATTGCTCACGGAAACAATGTGATACCTACCTACTCGACCAGCTACATACATAGGAATGTAGATATAATTGAACGTTACTTGCCTCAAGTGAATCTTCGTCGTAAGATTATAGTTATTTGCGTCATTATGTTGATAGGCACTAGCGCTAAGGAAGCAGATGAAGTCAAATATAAAATAATATAGTCGCATCTTTTTACCTGTGAGCAATGACGTAGTTACTTTGGGTTTTTCAGCCGATGTTAATTGTTACCGAGCATTGAGATAGGCACAAATACAAAAAAACATTAATAATATAATGTGATATACATAAGTATACAAAATCATTGTCATGTTTAGTTACTAAGTATAGGTATAGGTAGGTACCATGTAATAATAATACTTAAGTACAAAATATACATTCCTAGAATTAAATTTATGGTATTTATATACAGTTACCTAATATTCAGAAGCATCAAACAGGTTGAATCTAATCCAATAGGTACAATCATACATACAGAAACAATGGTAATGTTATTCTTGCTAAGTCAAAGTGATCCATTAAAAAATGAAGTTACAGAAGCATTAGAAATTAACAATTAAATACCTACTATTGAGAACTTAACCAGAATGTTTGTTTGCCTAGGATCGTCAACACACGCTTCCTCTAAGGAAAGGTGAGAACATTTCGCCAGAAATTGTAAACAATAACGTGCGACCCAACGGTGAAGCTAACGATAATCCACCGCCACCGCCACCGGTTTGTACTGCCTCTCTTATATACATAGGTATATTGTATGATAATGATGACATTTCATAAGTTTGAAAAAGCGTACCTATAATCGAGGTACTTTACCGCAAACCAAATGTTTTACCTTAGTGATTTTATGACGATACGGATACACGCATATTTAGATCAGCTAGCATGAAATTCCATTCATTGTACTCAATACCTACTATGTCTATTACGTCAATAACTCGTGGTATAAATACCCACTACAGTGAATTGTATCTGTACTGATAAACAACAATTCTTTCAGATGCCATTAAAAAATGGCGATCACCAGAAAGATGTACCAAAGTTAAATTCCGAAGATATAAATTTAAATAAAAATAACCTTAGAAAAACTGGAACACTAATCAGAACACCCACTCCGGACTATAATAACAAAGCTAACCCTATAATAGAAACGAAGCTAAAAACTAACGGTCACGACAACGCGGAGGTGGATTCAATCGAGTCTTACAAACTAAAAAGTCCTTTAAACGTGCAGCCGAAACCTCCGTCAAATTACTTCGTTAAGGCGCCGAACGGAACAGCTACTATGAAGAAGAACGTGAGACCGGTATCTGTAACTATCGGACAGTATGTCAACAATGTGGGAAACAGGCGAGAACCGTCTAAATTGGAGTTCCTTAGCGGCGACAAGCCCGACGGCCGCCGACCGGCGGACGATGAACCCATCTCGAGCAGGCTACAATCAGAATTGGCTTTAACTTTATCTAGATCCAATTTACGTAAGAAGACTGAGGCCTTGGTAAGCACTTTTGGATTGTTGTGAAGTACCCCATTTCGAAATGTTGCTCTTTTGTGCGCTATCTGTCAGTAAATCTCTTTCAGGAGGATGCTATTCATAAAATATCTGTAATTAAGAACATGAATGCGAATGCTGGTTTGTACAACAATGAGAACTTTTATGCTCGATATGGCAACAATCTTTTACCGCTACCGCCATCGATAACTATACCTAAGGTCTCCCAACTAAAACATTGACAGGGTTTGGTGCTTTGTGATTAAGTTTAAGTGAGATCCATTTAAACTGAGATGTCTGATCAAAGAGAAATGTAAGATATAGTTGAATATACCTAAACACTTTGCGAGTTTTTACTCAAAAATATATTAATTTATTTAACTTTTGGCTTTACACTTTGCAAAAATGCACAAAGCGGATAGCATTTTAACAAATAAAGAAAGGATACATAAAGATGCAATTTGGTAATAGGGTGGTGGACTAAAATAAGTACCTAGTCTAAGGATTGAATGCACTGAATCACATAAAATAGAACACTGGTGGCGGTATTGTACAAAATGTAGTTTTAAAAAACTTAATTTGTAATTTTGATTAACTATCATCTTACTATGCGCTTTAAGTCACAGAATTAAAATATGTACCTACCATAAATTCAGTTATCGATTTTACCTTCTGCTATAAATTAGATAGGAATAGGTACTAGGTATCTCTATACTTAGTTTTAATTTTGTTCACCTAAAACGTTTTACATACTAATTAAATTGTAGTATTTGTCATTTTGTCTTGGTTTTGACAATTCGTAAATTCTAAAATCACAATTTCGCTGATTTTCTCGGAAGTAATATTGCAAGTAATTTTCGTGTCGTAGAATGTAGTATTAACCTGCTTATTTTTTTTTTGTTTTCAGGCTGATGCGGGTCGATGACAAAGATTCTCTACTCCCCAGTTAATTCACATCATTTAATTTAATTTACCACAACACTTAGCTATATAAATTTATGCGCTACCCAGTGTGTCGCTATAATTACTGCTAGCAAAAAATGTGTGAGTTTAAACGTTGATTGTGTTATTTTATAAGTATACGAAATAGGAATTTACGTGGGTACTTAGCGAGCAGCGATTAACATTTTAAATGTTGAGATTGATTTTTGTATTTCATGACAAATGTTTGGCAAACGAGGCCATGAAATACGTCACGGCCAATAAAGTTTAGCCCAGGAAACAAAGACAAAGAAATGCACGTACGTAAAAAAACGTTCTAAACGTCCCTGAAAAGTACCCTTGATTTCATTTGTAGTTTTCTTGTTTTTCCGCAACCAATGAAACTTTTTAAGGATACGTTTTATCCATTAAAAACTACAAAAATTGGAAATGTTCGTAATTTTTTATCTACTTATATCTTTATTTCCTGGGTTAGATAGGTAAATAAGTACGTAGTTTGAAATTTTGAGTATTTGGTTACATTATAGATTTAAACCAAAGTTAAATTTATTTAAGTACTGCCTATCCAATAAAATGCTTGTGACCAAATTAGTCTAACAGAGGAGATATAGATAATAAGCTCACGTGGTAGGTAAAATTGGTGTTTGGTGTTTTTTTTTGTATCAGTAACAGGCAAACAGAGATTAGTATACTAAGTAGATACGTTTAGAACAAGATAGAAAACATTTTTTTATTGCAGCTGCACGAATTTGGAAATGTAAACTTATTCAATTTCAGTTTCTAGAATTCTATTTGTATAAGCACAGAAATTTTTAAACTTTCTCGAAAGCAAGATATTTTTTACATACATAAAAAAATAACCGAAATATATTAAAAATAACTGACTTCAAAATAGATAATAAGTATTTTTACAACTCAAAAAATACTACCTACCTAGTTACATGTTGCTCAATAAGAAATCAGAAGACTTGCACCAGCTTTCGAGTTAAAAAAAGAATTATCCAAATCGGTTAACCCAGTGCAAAGTTATGAGGTAAAAAATACAGTACCTACCTATATAGGTACCTTATTTTTTGAAGTTGGTTATTAATAGTATTTTTCACCTTCATAAATTTTAAACTATTGCATGCATCCTACTTATAATTTTGTTCGTACCTAGGTTATTATCGGGTTTCTAATTTGGAAAATTTTGTTAAATGTAGAATTTACGGTTACCAGACGTACAAAATTGTTTCTTAAATGACTGATATTTTTTTATTATCATGCCAGGGAAAAATATATTATGTGTCAGTTATGGTTTAGTTAATGGAAGTTCATTATTATTTAATTAGATTAAAATATTACGATTAACACAATAAATAAATGCAGAATGTTTTCGGTCACTTATAATTACAACCCACCTACTTACTTACATATTTTTCACGACTTTTACCTATAGATATAGGTATCTTATCAAAGTCAACGGAAGCGTTTGAGAATCGGAGTTTAATCGGAACATTCCCTCTCGAAATTACAAATTACTAGTCTCTGCTGTAGGGATTCGATTAATTCACAATATCACCCTAGAATTAAAAATTATTATCTTGCCTTATGGCGTTCTTACAGCACAATGTGTCAGGCGTTATTAACAAAATGGCGTTTTTCCTTAGGTGTTTTCAGTCAGATCTGGTAGCCTTAAGTACGTATTATCCTATTGAACATGTACAATCCCACGGAATAGTTAAATAAGTTATTCCGTGTTAAATCCAAACGGTTACTTACTCGCGATTTGTATTGTTAGATAGGGTACCTATTTGGATCCAGTTAGATGCACTATTTTGTCTCACTGTGAATGTCATACTGTGAATGTCATTTGTGTACCTTAAATATTTAGTGTCCGCAATGATATAAATTAAAAACCCTATAAAAATCTACAAGCTGTAAATTAATAAAATTTTACTGACTTACGTTTATAGTTTACAAGTTTTTCTTGGAACGGAATCGATCTTGCTCTGTCTGCGTCCGTTTGTGAAGCAAGTTGCTTCAAGTAATTATTGTTTTAATTAGAGTTGAGTCAGGACAATACAAGTACCTAATAACTAGGTACTCACAAATTTCCAGTCTCGGTAGAAATAAAACATTAGCTGCGTGTGACCATCACCAAGACCATTATGGGCAATAATAATGAGCACATATTCAACGAGTCCTTAAATGACATGTCATTGGTCCTTTATCAGATCAGTCCTGTTCCTGTCCATGTATCCAAACAAGTCACTGGAATCAGTAAACACTGAAATACCTATCACTATTATTGCTTATCCAAAATTCTAAATTTCGAAAACCGATTAATTTTCTTTTTAAGTGCACTGATGTTCATTTTTTATTGTATTCAACCAGTTTTATGTCTGTAGAAAACTACTACATACTACTTACATAATAGGTACTGTGTTTATTAATGAATTACTATGTGAATTATTTATATGAGTGTTTTTCTGTGGGTTGTCTAAGTCATAATAGTCATATTGTAGGTACATTGTGCACAATTATGTATATCTACCCAACATTTTATTTTAAGTAAGTACTTAGGTACTTAAGTATTGCATACGAATTACATATAGTCTACAAAATACATAAGAGATTAAATTTCAAAAGCAGTGTTTTTATTCTTCATTGTTAAATCTTCAGGTGGGCGTAGTTATTTTCACATCCCAACGATTTGGTTACCATTGTGTAAGGTGTAAGATCAGTAAATAATCAAGGCGAGGTAAGGCTTTAGATAGGTACTTACAATGGTTAACAGATTTGGTCATCTCTAGGAACATAAGATTGACATTTACAAGAAGGGGGTGGTGTCGAGACGCCACGTGTATAAAACTAAATGTTAAAACTCGAAATTTAAAATCCCACGCAAAACTGTTAAACGCAAAATGTATACTGGCTCGCAAAAACTCTAGTAAGAACATAGGTAAGTACATAGTGTAGCGGTTGCACAAGCAAGAGGGTGGTATTTAGTCAGCTGGGCTACAAGGTAAACTCCTTGGGAGTTTCTTGCCGTTTCTTTTTCCAAGCCAAACTCACCGGATTCGTTGAAAATGATTGTAAAAAACCTACTACGAATACACTTCATTTCATTCATTCATTCATACAGCCTTTTGGGATTAAATTATGTATATTGAACTGAAAAGAAGTTCCATTTTTTATTAGGTTGTACTACGAACAGTGGCAACTTTACCCATTGCGAGGCCCCGGGCGGGCAGGTCTTTGCGAGGCCGAGTCCTTTGTGAAATTTTTTAGTATATATCTCAATGTGCGAAATTAGGTCTGGTTGCCAAACATGGTTAGAATAGAAATGGTAAAGTTATACGAATAAATAAAATTTGATATTTATGATATTTTACATTAAAGGATGTACGAAATTATCAAATACAGAAATGATACATTTTAAAACTGATGTTTGTGGTTTTTCCTAAGACTGAAATCTTTAATTAAATCGCAATAATTTAACGGATGAGCTACAGTCCTACAACGATCTTTTAGCGCGTGGATGACGTGTGGGTGACAGAGACAGCATCTTACAGGGAAGGCAAACTGTAAGGCGCTGTCTCTGTTACCCTCACGTCAGCCACGCGCCAAAAGATCGTTGTAGGACTATACGTCATTTTCGATCGACAAAATAGCAAGAATTTTTTTTTAATAAAAAAATCTATTTTAGTTTTTATTCGTTTGGGTAGTGCGCAAGCCCCCTGCAAGCGCGAGGCCCCGGGCGATTGTCCCGTTCGCCACCCCCTATATAAGGCCGCCACTGACTACGAGCAGTAGGTAAAGGTTTCTGGTAAGCTGCAGCCCGGTAGGTATTTACTAAAATTAAGATTTTATAAAAACAAAAAACCCGACTGCTTACAAAAGAACTCAAAAGAAAAAAACAAGTGTCACAATATCAACATAAAATACTTCATGGTGCTACAGGCGGAAATCCGTTCAACCGTTTGGGCTGTGGGGCGGTCCAAATAAATGGACATACATACAAACATACATACATACATACACTCGAAAAACATAACCCTCCTTCTGACGCAGTCGGGTAAAAATAGAAAAGTGTCGTTTTGAGCGTTTGGATCGCATAATGGACCGAGACCGTAGTGGAAGCAGGAGCGGAGCACTAAGGGCTTTAATAGACGTCCGATTTTTCTCTCCTATAGTCGGATCCGATAGTCTGATCAGACAATCTGCAGGCACTCGTGCCATACATTTTCACTCCATCCTTACCAGTTCTTTTCCCGCTCCTTGGAAGGAGGCACATTATTATCCCACTTCCTAAAAATCCTAAACCATCCTCTCTCCAAGATTACCGACCAATATCCATTCTTCCATTTTTGTCCAAAGTCCTTGAATGCCTTGTCCATCAACAACTTAACTCCTTTCTTTCCAGCCATAACCTTTTAAATCCTTATCAGTCGGCCTTTCGCCCTGGCCATAGCACGGCTACTGCATTGCTGAAAATAATGAAGATATCAGGCTTGGTATGGACTGCCAGAAGCTCACAGTGATGGTGCTGCTAGATTTTAGCAATGCCTTTGGCACTGTGGACTTTGACATCCTACTCGCAACGATGCGCTCACTTAACATATCTCCGACTGTTATTGACTGGTTTCGTAGTTACTTGCATGGGCGTCGGCAACGTGTTAAAGTCAAAGATTACTATTCCTCTTGGGGTAGCATAGATGCTGGCGTACCGCAAGGTGGCGTGTTGTCTCCTCTCTTATTTTAAATTTTTATTAATTCCATAAGTTCCCAACTATCTTCTCTCTACCACCTTTATGCAGACGATCTCCAAATTTACAGTCAGTCCTCTTACCAAAATATATCTACTGCTATTACTGCAGTGAACACTGACCTGACTCGTATTTTGCACTGGACTAAATCACATGGCTTACAAGTCAACCCTGCCAAAACCCAGGCGATTATTATTGGCAGCTCGCGGCTAATTAGTAGAATCGATTGGTCATCACTACCACCTATTGTCTTCAACGGTGTCATTATTCCGTACAGCCATACGGTAAAAAACCTGGGTGTGATGATAGATCGTAGTCTTTCATGGGTACCTCAAGTTCGCGAAGTCAGTCGAAAAGTGTTTGCTGCCCTGGGATCCTTTCGTCGTCTATGTAATTTTCTTCCAGTTCCCACTAAAGTTGCGCTTGTTCAATCCTTGCTTCTACCTATTCTTGACTACGCCGACACTTGCTATCTTGATCTCACTGAAGAGCAATTAAACAAACTTGAGCGACTTCAAAATGTTGGCATACGGTTCATATTTGGCGTACGTAAATATGACCATATTTCTCAATTTCATGCTAAGCTTAAGTGGCTCCCTATCCGACTTCGCCGGGATACTCATATACTTTCTACTTTACATAGTGTGCTGTTTAATCCTTTGACGCCGTTGTATTTGAAGGAACGCTTCAACTTTATGGCCTGTTCCCACAATCTTTCCCTCCGCTCTAGCACTAATCTTTCCCTCTCTACTCCTACTCACTCCTCTAATTTCTATCATAAGTCCTTCACCGTCTATGCTGTTAAACTATGGAATTCCTTACCACTCACCATTAGACGCTGTGAAAGTCCCTACCGCTTTAAAAACCTAGTTAAATCGTTTTTTCTCAACCTCACAACACAACCTAATTAATCTTTCTTCCTCTTCACTATGAGTTACACTGTTACACATTATCAGTATTTGTATAATATCCTATTTTATTTGTATCCTATATTGTTTCCTGTGCATAATATATATATTTATATATATGTATGTATATATTACGTATATATTATATTTATGTAAGTGTATATGCATGTATAGATTTATTATTTTGATATCCCTATATTACTTATATACTTTTTTTTTTAGTCCTGTAATTGTGCACCCTACCGATTTTTGCTTATTTATTTCCCTACCCAAAGGTTGTCTGGAAGAGATCGCTGCTAAGCGATAAGACCGCCTTTTGTGAAATTTCTTTCCAGTATATGTATGTTGTAATGTCCTGTTTGTGCACAATAAAGAATATTTGTATTGTATTGTATTGTATTTTGTTTTGTTTACAATTATACATGTCCGATTCGAGGGTCGTCCGATTCTATTGTCTGAATTTGTCTGATCAGACTATCGGAGAGAAAAATCGGACGTCTATTGCAGCCCTAAGTGTCACATCAACTGTCAAAGTCAATAATTTAATGTCAAGATTGTCAAGCGTCACATCGTATACTTAACCTATAAAATGTATCATTGTTGGTTGCGGTTTAATTTAATTTTTAATTCAGAACAATATTGTAAACTTCGAATCTTCGAATATATCTTTGAGTTGTAAATATAATGTTGTTTTAAATACTTTGGTGCAGTGAGATCATTTTCAGAAGTTTTGAATGCAAAGCACAAATGCTATTGTAGTTACCTAATTGTATCAAATAATATTTACTTATTTTTTAAATAAGTTACATTACTGGTAAAATAAAAAACATGGGTGTGTTTTTAAAAATGTTTAGGAACTTTTCATATGTAAAATATCGGAACAAATGGGGCTTTTTAGCCTCTGGTTATAAAACAATAATGCCTCAAAGATGTATTCATCTTGGTGTAAACTTAAATGTAAAAATGTTTTTGGAGAGTGAAAATAAGTATGCCCATGGAATTATGGCCAATAAAGGATATGGAGTCCTTTTAGATCTTAGTATCCGAGAAACAGCTATGACAAAAGAAGAATTTGACCAATTAATGAGAAGTAATTGGTCACAGTTATCTCCACAAGAACTTTTTGAAATCCTTGCTAAGCTTGGTGTATATTGTGCCGAAAATAATTTATGTATTTCTGATAGAATATTTGATCAATACATAGACACATTAACAGACAATATAAAGAAAGCAACGGATTTAGAATTAACTACCTTATTTTATTCATTAAAAAAATGGCCTGAAACACCATCAGTCCGAACTAGAAATTATATCGAAGTATGGGCTGCTTTAGACGACGCATGCTTTGAAAGAATACTAAGGTGGTCATTTGATGAAATGTTTCAGTACCTTGCATTGTTCTTTATGCTAAATGTAACAAAAGCTAGTGATTTTTCTAATAAATGTATACAAAAATGCGCATCCAAAGCTAAACAACTGACACCAGCACAAGTTGTGCAGACAATGTTTTATGTGGGGATTCTTCGAAAACCACCATTTGACATGCATAACTTAGAAGTTCGCATTGAGCAGTGCTTCTCTGAATTCAGTGTTGATGAACTAGCTATTTTATCTATGGGATTTTTTAAAAGCAAAACTCCAATAAGAAATCTGGAATTGGTTTCTAGAATCATTAACAAAATTATGGAAAATTGTAAAGAAATACATGAAGTTTCATTAGCAGCCCTTTTGAAAGTTATTCGATATTCTGTGAAAATCACATTTGATGATAAGATATACCAATTGCTAGATGTAATGCAACATGAGGCACCTCGATTGTCAGTAATGTGTAATGTTCATCTGGCACTTGTAGGGACATCAACCTTGACATTTCATCGGGACTGCTTAACTAAAATCGGTGATGTCATAAACAGTAATATCTCGAAAACCAGATTAAAAGACCTCGAAAGACTGGTCTTAACTTATGGGATGTTTAATTTTAAACCAAAAACAAAAGAATGTTTCTTTACAAATGTTATGAATGAATTTAGAAAAAGTGAAAGAGATAAGGAAATAAATACATATGGACGATCATTTATATGTTGTGTTGGATATCTAGGGTTGTTAGAATACTACCCAGTTGATTTAATAAACAGGGCTTTGTGTCCAAAATTTCTTGAAATCACATATGGAAAACAAGTCTTTGGATATGGCAGGGAAGTATTGGTGCTGAATAACATAGCAAAAATATTTTGTAAGGGATGTAAAGTAAATTTTCTCAGCGACAAACATGTTAGTATAATGGCAAAAAAATATACAGATTATGTACCAAATGAGCAATTTTCCAAGCAGTACAATGTTACTGAGACTATGTTTCTGGATGTCATGAAGATATTGAAAGAATCTCGTGGTGGTCCTGATTATGTTACTGGAAACCATATATTGAGTCATCACCAAAGAGGAGGTAATAAACATCACTCTAATAATAATATGATCACCGAAATGTACAAATTTGTATGTTATATTCAAAGTGTATCTGATTTGCAGATATAATAATATGCAACGATCACAATGGTAGGCCTCTTCCTGTGCACAACATGTTTGAAAATAAAGTATTTGGCCTTATTTATCCTCCCCCTGATGAAAACAAATGGATAGTGTTGGTTATATCTGGGCGTAACACAATGATTTACAACTCTGATGTACCTACTGGGCAATTTCTGACAAAAATCAGAGAATTAAATGCTGTTGGATATCATGCTGTATTGGTAAAGTATTATCGATAGTTATATAATAAGGAATTCTTATTTATTTTACATTGTAATTGAAAACATGCGCAGTGTGCACAGTGCGACCCAGAATATGCATTGATAATATACCTAATTATATATTGATATTATGCACTTAATGTGCTAGTATCAGACATGTGGGCGGGGCTAAGGATTCTATGACTCGAGTCGCCGAGGCCGAGCATAATGGATATCCACTCCCTGCCAAAATCAAACTTATTGCGTGTGCTCACAGTTCAATTTATCGAAAGCAAATTTACTAAGGGCAGTTCTAGATCCTGCCGTCAATCTAAAATGAACCTTAATATCATAGACATAAAGCTGGTATCTGTGTGCAATACAAGTATAACGAATTCCAGATCGAACGCGAATGGAGTTTAGTAATGTTAGTAAGTCGCATTCGGGCGCTATCCGTTTAGTTAAGCTTGAAAAACGATTTATAGCCCCTTGGCGATAAATATAGGAAATTAAAATCTCTATGGTTTTTTTTTTCGCTACGCACTAAATTGACACATGCAAATGTCAATTTTCGAAATAATGATACACCAGCTTTTTAATAGTAGTGTTGTACTACGATACCGGTTTTATGAATCGTAACTTTTTACTTTTTAACCCCTGACGCAAAAAGAGGGGTGTTATAAGTTTGACGTGTCTGTGTGTGTGTGTGTGTGTGTGTGTGTGTGTGTGTGTTTGTGTGTCTTGTGGCATCGTGGCTCCCGAACGGATGAAGCGATTTCAATTTGTTTTTTTTTTGTATTAAATGAGACTTACGGACGCGTGTTTTAGATATGTTTGATGAAAATCGGTTGAGCCGTTTAAAAGTTGTGGGGGGTAAAAGCGGGGAAGAATAGCCGAATGTATGCAAATATACTCGTGTGGGGTCTCAAATGAAAGGGCACAGTAAGAGAATATTTATGACTTAATCGAGAATACTCTTACCTATAAAAAGTATAAAATAAAAATTAAATTAAAAATTAAAAAACCCCCGACACAAACATTAAAAAAAATATCTCTAAAAATAATACGTCGCGTTGGGGGACCGCTCCATTTACTTCTAACCTTAACACAAAAAAATATTGATAAATGATGTCTTGGGTAAAGGCCTAAGTAGGTAGGCATGTGATACTTATGTATGAAAAAAATAGAGAGTTTTAACTTACAATAAAACTTACCTATTATTTTTCTGAAGACATCCGGAATCCATCTTGAGTCAAGCATCTGTCTTTTAACGTGTTTTCAGGCCTTTTCCTTCCTCTCACCAGGTGGCGCCACCGTAAACTTCCTTTAAAATTACGTAGAGAGCCAAGATGGCGACCTACCTTTCAATTTTTGAATCATTATTAACTCATGATGTACCAGGTAGGCATTACCTGGATTCCGGATGTCTTCAGGAAAAATAATAGGTAAGTTTTATTGTAAGTTAAAACTCTCTATTATTTGTTCCGTTTCGACATCCGGAATCCATCTTGAGTGATGTGTTTGTTATCTCCTGGTATATATATAGGTATACGACGCTGTAATGTGTATGTAATGTAATTAAATGTATGATAATCATAATAAAGAGAAATAATGTATCACAATTCTTAATAAATGAATAATGATCATAACATTACATGATTTAAATCGAAATATTAGCAAAAATTATTATTTTACTGCATCAAAATAATTAGATAAAGATTTTGACGTTGATTTATTACGTTGAGCTGATGGATCACTTTATTTTTGGTAGTATTTCCGAAATGTATGCTCCTGTTTCCAATTAATTTTCCAATTACCGGTAGACAGGATTTTATCAATACTAAAATTTTCTAACCAATTAAGAGATGCTACGGCTGAGCGGACAGATCCCGCCGTTGCTTCTATGCCGGCTTCTCTCGGAACAGATTTTATCCAACCACCTAAAATTGTCCTGGACGCAGGCTTAGCTTCACCACGAACAGTAATAAACAAATCTAAGCTATTAATAGTCTGATGTTGAACATTTGATAAACTAATTTCCTTAACCGAAAACAACAATTAAGATTGTTGTTTGGATGTGATAATATTTTCCAACCAGATTGCTGATAATTGCTAGTATCGGTTTTAGATCCGAAACAAGGCCAAAGTACTAGGTACTATACTATTACCTTTATCAATAAAATTATTGTTACCTATTTTAACAGGGTGAGGTCATGAACCCTACGTCCAGACATTATCAATAACAACACAGCGACTCTTCTGGAAACATCATAAAAATTATTTTCACCAATGTTATGGTTAGACATATAATTAATAATAATTCTCGGATCCCAAATAGGAGGCTTTGAATCTTTAGGTTTAGCTAATAACAAAGCTTTTAAAACATGTTTTATGAAAAAACTAGAAGATAAATCAATATTAGTTTGTGTAAACGTAGAAATAACTATTTTATGTACTAAAATAGTTCTTTAAGCAAGATTATATTCATTATGAAGATAAATATCGTGCTACTTGACATGGTATTGGGTTTTTAAAATCCACCGTATTATTTATACACCATGTTTTCTATCTATCCCAAGCCGGAAGGTATGTGTTCATAGTAAATTTTTTCGCCAACTAGAAAAGAGAACTGATTTTTCTTGATCCGTCCAATCAGCAATCATATGGGACCACCCAAAATCAGCCATGCTTCTAATCGAATGTCTGGTATCTCTGGAGGGTGAGTGGCCGTCCTGGTGTCTATTAGAACTTTCGGAAGTTTCTGGATTATGTACGGTTTCTCGAGAGCTCGTCGGCTCAGGTCGGCTCTGCCAAACACTTTGGTCCAGTTCGGAGCAATTATGATGTATCGTCCTTTCGCTGTATTCAAGTGTGCCAGTATTTGTGGTATTGGGTTTGGCGGTGGGAAGATCCATGCCAGGTCGTAGACCCACTCTATGCAAAAGGCGTTGTGGAAGGATGCCTGGGGGTCGTTCACATCTATTGAGACGTATTGGTTCACTACATGTGCTATTTTGGAAGCGAACATGTCCAATTGGGGTCTTCCCCACATTTGAAATATTTTGTCTGTCGCATCTCGAAGTAGATGCCACTCCGGACAACTCGTATTGCGTGACAGTGCATTCAACTTCGACGTTGTACCTGCCCGGAATGTACTGTACAGAGAGACATATGTTGTGTTCGTCCAGAACTTCTAGTAATTGTCTCGTAAGATCCAATAGAGTTATTGACCTAGTCCCACCTTCCTTGTTGAGGTACGATACTACCGTGCGATTGTCCGTTTGTAATAAAACGTGAGTATTCTGCAGTTGAGGTTTGTTCTTCAGTACTACCGCGTAAACTGCGTACAGTTCCTTGAGACTCGCATGCCATGAGGTCTGATGCATCTCCCATCGAACTGCCTGTTTTGTTTCGCCCAATTGTGCTCCCCAACCTAAGTCGGATGCATCCGTTGTTAGAAGGAGCGAGATTTGATTCGAATGTATCCGTGTGGATTTGAACATCGAACTCATCCACCATCTCATTTCGTGCAGGACTGGGTCGGGTATCGCAGCACGTTTGTACGGTTGAGATTTGGGAAGCTGTCGACTGAAGTACTGCAGTGTTCGACAGTGTAATCTTCCCCTCGGAATGACAAAAGAGGCAAAATTGAGTCTTCCCAGAAGGGTCTGGGCCTGTCTGAGAGACCATTTTCCTGTCGCTATCTGGTTCTGAAGTGCCATGCGAAGCGTGAGGCACTTCGGTTCCGACAGGGACTTGCGTTGCGTTTTGTGTCCCACAACACGCCCAGAAATTCTAGCTGTTGCGTCGGAACCAGAACAGATTTGTCGCGATTAATTGTTCATCCTAGCTGTATTCATAAATTTACTGTTCCCAGAAGGATCTGGGCCTGTCTGAGAAACCATTTTCCTGTCGCTATCTGGTTCTGAAGTACCATGCGAAGCGTGAGGCACTTCGGTTCCGACAGGGACTTTGCGTTGCGTTTTGTGTCCCACAACACGCCCAGAAATTCTAGCTGTTGCGTCGGAACCAGAACAGATTTGTCGCGATTAATTGTTCATCCTAGCTGTATTCACAAATTTACTGTGTATGCAATCTGATCGCGAAGGGCTTGATGAGATTGACTGGCCAGCAGGAAGACGTCCAAGTAAACTATGCACCCGATCTCCCGTTGTCTCAAGTGTTCGGCGATCCAGTTCGTCAATGAGGCGAACGTTCTCGGTGCTGACGATAGCCCGAACGGGAGACAGGTCATCTGATATAATTTCCCTTGGTAACATAATCGAAGAAAACGTCTGTGCCTTTCTATAATCGGTAGATGAAAATATGCCTGGCTTAGATCGACTTTTATCAACCAATCCTGATCCTGTAGAAATGTTGATACCCGGAAGTGTGTAAATAGGTGAAATGTTTTTGTCATTACAAATTTGTTTTAGATTGAACATCGGTCTGTAAGAACCGTCCGGTTTCGAAACGAGGAAAAATGTCGATAAGTAGCTGGGAATGTAATCTGCTTCTTCGAGGATGCCGAAATGATTAATGTTTTTCAGATCTTGGTTACATTTCGACCCCGATTGTCGTTGATCACCTTTCGAGTTAGTTGTTGGCTGTTTTCTCTTCTTCGGGTATGGGTAACGAAAGAAAACATTTTCTTACTTTGTGCTTTACTTTTACCTGCAGAAAACTTATTTGCATCGGAGGTTTGCTTGCCCCCAAATTGAGAGGTGCTTTGTGTTGGTTGTTGTACTATAGGTCTAGCTTGCAGTATTTTGTCCGCCCCCCCTAACATAACTGTTGAACAGAACAGTTAAGTTATTTTGTTTAAAACATTGCTATGCTATTCGTCCAGTATTTGTTTAAGCAATAATTCACGGCGAGAATTAATTATGTCAGCTCGCCTACCACAAATAATTTGTAGGATATCGTCAGTCGTTTTATTATATCCAGATTGCTTGTTAAACAATTCCTCTATTTTTTGAAACAAGGTACTTGGGGTTAGACTTATTTAAATTTGACCAATCAACAAAATGTTGTAAAGCAGTGTGCACTACCTGTACCTTTGCACTAGTACAACATTAGACAACGCAGCGATCGATCTTCCAGTAAATGTAAACGGTTTTCTTCAGAAAAAACTTTTTGCTTCAAAGGGTCTTAAAATAAATCCTCAATAAACCGGGGGTAGATAAATATTTCTTCTGTGATTCAGAAAAACGTATAGAGTTCCAATTTTTGCATTGAAAACGTTGCAAGTTCGAAATCATGCTTAACAAAGATTCTTTTGTTTTCGGGTATAAGCGCGAGGCCGCATCACGGTTTTTTCCCGAGGCAGTAACCGCGTAGCCGCGCAATTCGCATACATTATCAGAAACCGCAAATGCGGCCACTTGTATTGCTTTCCTTGAGTTACAAAATTTACGCGGCAAGAAACCGCGGCGGTTTAGCCGTAGTGCGGCCTCGGCCTAACGGGTCCTTAACGGTTGTATTTAATTCACCAAGTTGTAACTTATCAGTTAGTATTTGCTCAGGCGGGCGTAAATTTAAAATATTGTCGGTAGTACTACTACCCGCAGCATTAACCTCTTTATTTGATAAAGGCATTGAATTATGTAACGGAATATGAGATTGGTTCGTGATTAAATTAGTCAAAAACGAAACTTGCTGTGATAAATATTCAAACTGAATGTCACTTACATGTTATCGCTTTCTCTTGGTTCCACTATTATTTCCTGGACTCGTGTCGCGGGAAGACGACGACTCAGACGACGAGTCAGAGGAGCTCGATGAACTTCGGCTTCTTTTTCTTCCACTTTCCGCTTTTTTTTCACTTTCACTGCACTCCATTATGGTGAGAGGAATAACACTTTAACTAAATTTTTTAAAGTTAAACGTTTTTACAAGGCCCGTGTGAACGCTGTTAAAAACGACGCTATAATGATTCAAAAATTGAAAGGTAGGTCGCCATCTTGGCTCTCTACGTAATTTTAAAGGAAGTTTACGGTGGCGCCACCTGGTGAGAGGAAGGAAAAGGCCTGAAAACACGTTAAAAGACAGATGCTTGACTCAAGATGGATTCCGGATGTCGAAACGGAACAAATAATCGTAGATAATGAGTAGTTAGGCTCGGTCCCCCAACGCGACGTATTATTTTTAGAGATATTATTTTTTACTTTTTAAATGTTTGTGTCGGGGTTTTTTTTAATTTTTAATTTAATTTTTACCACATAATTTTTATAATTTTTTGACTATAGGCGAATCTAAAAATCATGGTAACCATGGAACATCACATATAAAATATATTTATTAATTTTAATTACCTATTACACTAAGTAAATACGACATTTACTTATTTGTTTCAGGTACAATACAATAGGTATGCATATAAGTAGGTTTTTTTTATTTTAAAGACATATTTTTTATTATTACTGAAAAACGATAGTAGATTGTAAGTTACGGTAGAGGCACATCCCTATTAATGATTCGCAAAAAACTGGCAACACAGCTAATGTCAATCAATTTAGTCCGTAGGTAGTGCAAAAAAACAGACTGCCTACAATTAGGTACACATAAGTTTTTTTTTATGGAATTAAGATAGCAAACGAGCATGCAGCACCACCTTCCGCTGCCGCCCATGACAACTGTGACCGACCTAGAACTAGACTCAATTGAGTCCCGTTCTAATTCGGTCACAGATGCGTTGCTACCCCTGAGCACTGAGATGATCACCTCTAAAAAAGTGTAACTGGCTCCACACCTTCCTATCTGGAACACAATTGTTCTTAAAACAATTATTACACGGTAGGAATGGTACTAAGTACCGTGGCGGGCGGTGGTACTTCCCCGGGTGAGCTCTAGGCCCTACCACCTGCAGAATATATCTATATATATATCTATCTATAGTATATCTAGCATTACACTTATTCACTTATGTATATCTAAGTTTTATTTAATTTCTTTTCAGGTGCTATGGAGTGTATTTTCTAAGTGCAAGTCACGGGAAGAAAAACTCAATTATATTAATAAGCTGATTGAAAATGTAACTAGTCGATAAAATTAAAACCTAAGTAGGACTTAAAGAACTATTAATTTTAATTTACCTACCTATTTTTACCAATGACAATAATAATGTTTGATTCAAATTAATAAGTAAGCGAGAACTTCATTACCTATCTATATCTAAAAACAATAGATAGGCCATGCGATTCCGATAAATCACAAAATAAGGATACAGAAGTTAAGCTTATGTAGGTATGTACCTCGATTTAGGTTATGCATGTGTGCGTAAGCCTTAGGGTTAACGACTCCGCAATGGTCTTGGATTGGATCTAGTTATTTAATTTATTGAAATGGATTAAACGGGAAAATAAAAATAAAAGTGTATGATTAGAATCATTAAAAATTAATGTAATTTAGTAACCATTATTAATATTTGTATTATCATTGTAAACGGGATCACGGGAGTCCTTAGATGACAAATTCAATAACAGGTAATTTAGGTTATCTGTAGTACTTGATAGTACTTACGTGCAATTGTTTTAATTGCACGTACTTGTGGAGAAAAGGGACTTGAAGACATAGGTAAAATTGTTAATAAAAAATAAAATTGTTCAGTTTTGCGTATAATTAATATGAACTCATTTAACTTAACATTAATTTCAATTTATTTGGATTCTTTAATGTTTTTGTATCTCTATTAGATAGGTAAGTACTTGAAAGAAAATAATAATCCTATTATATAAATTAACACTCAAATAAATAATTTTACAAATTGTCCAACAATCCTTTCATTTAATATTTATTAAAAATCGAAGGGAAATATATATTTTAAACATACAAAGAACTTCCTACGTCCTACATTGACTTGTGAGCAACGAATCATTGAATTACAAGCAAGTAAGGACTTATTGTACCTTTCTGTAGCAACAGGATGTCAAAAAAATTATAATATGCAATTTAACGTCGAATAAAAACAACCACTAAGATAATAATTATAATAACTCCATTTCTTATCCATTTTTTAGGAAAATCATCTTATTTGTGTATTATAAGGCTAAGCGTCCACAGGTCGGTATCGTACGCATCGGACGCATCGCATCAAACGGATCGTAGTATTCTTTGTATAGAAAGTCATACAAGTGCGTCCACTGATCCGCATCGTACTGATCGCACATCGGCAATGCCGACACCGATGCTCCGAGAGGCAACTTTTGCGATGCGTGCCGATGACGTCATATGGAATGACGATCAGTGGACGCGCCCCGCGTACTAAGAAAATGCGAATGAAACTGGTGTCGGCAATCCGATTGCTGTTACTTGCGTTGGCAATCCGACCGCTGCCGGTACAGTGGACGCAGTATGGAAAAATAATGCGGTTGATGCAATCGGTCCGATGCGTACGATGCCGACCTGTGGACGCTTAGCTTAAATGTCATATTGCTGGAAATAACAACCGCGGTCCGAGTGGTCCGATATGTTCCGATTTTTGGTGTATTTGAACCGTGTCTATGTGTGCGTTGTTTTTGGGCACTTTGTATGAAGCTTAACATCTGTATTATCTAATTTGTGATTAATGTTCGCGCCTTATCCCTAGTGCGCTATGTTGGCGCGCAATCGAATTTGGTTGTCACTTAATTACCTAACTATTTGAAAAGCTAAAAATTGCATACTTAGTGATATCTCGCTTCCGGGTACCGTAATTTTCTTGGAGGAATGAATTCCTCCAAGGCAATTTTGGTTTTCCGTCTCTGTCACACTTACACTTGTTAGACACCATTAACCAGAGTAATTGTTTTAGAAAGAGTGAAAATAATTATTTAATAATTATGGTTTATAGATCAATGGGTTTTGCAGACGTAGTTACAAAAACCTGTGACTTGAAAAAAAACTGACGTGCACCGTGCACCATACTACGAGCACAATGAGGGTAACCGTTTTTGTGCTCACCACAAAGAGTAATATAATACATCGGAAAAAGAGAACCCTCTCGCGAAGCATTTGTGCAAACCGGTTACGTGCTGCCATCTGGATTTTCTCTCCGAAAACATTTTCAATATATACGTATACGTATAACTACCTATAATAATATGTAGTTAGTTATTCATAAATAAGTAGGTATTCATATCAAAAGGATTTTTAAACAGTTTTGTTTAACTTTTTAAAATTGTGACATGGGTGAAAAACGTAATGCTCCACAAACACTACCAAATTAAAGCCAACAAAACTGTTTAAAACGTACATAAATGAAACACTATGAATCGGTAAAAATATTTATTTATTGAATTGCTTACATGTCATTTCTTATTTTTATAATGTTTTTTCTTATTATAATATGTTTGAGCTATAGTTTTGGTTTTGTCTTCACCTATATATACAATTTTTCCAGACAATATTCTGTTGATTGATCTACACCAACTGTGTAACAAAATATTCAATGATTCACTTATAAAATATTCTTTTAATTGATTTTTATGTTCATTACATTTAAAAGGGAAATCCACGAATATATCTACCATTGAAGTAATAGATTTTTTTACCTCTCTTTTAGGTACATCTTCGCGTATTAAAAAAGACTCCGTAATATTTTGGAGGTCATGGAAGCATTTTTCCAATTCTTTACTAGGATAGCAAAGCCACTTTTTCTTTTTATATTCTTTTCTTTTAATAAATAAATTGTTTATGTTGCTATCGTTTTTGTCAAGTAAAGTTCTTCGGCATTGTTGACAACCCTTTACAATATTTTTAAGACATTTAGTCAGGATCCATCCGCACACATAGTTTCTTTGGCCAGCATCAACCTTGTTTATATCATGCATTAAACTTTCCAATGAAAAATTAATATTCTGTTCAATGGGAACATCAGGAGTTTTTTCTTTTAAGAAAAACTCTAATGATTGTAAACAATCATTAGTGTCTTCCTCACAGTTTGCTGTTCTAGAATGTGGCGTGTTATAATTATTTAACAATAATGCCTTAAATGCTCCTTCAAATGCCATACTGTTAGGGGCATTATTTCTCGCACCATAACTCCTAATGTTCCCAAAGAAGTTTTCTAATGGATCCTGATTGAGGTTTCTTGTCAACATTGCATCAAAACTATACTCATTGTACAAAATTCTCCAAATTACTTCCATACCTTCAATCGTTTTAATTAAATTTGTTACAGATGGCACTGTAGTTTCAATCAACTGAATATTGTTACCACTACCTACTGTTTTCAAAAATTTTACACTTTTTAATACCTTTTTCGCTTTTTGCCACAGCTCATGGTGGGGAGATCTGCTTTTTACTGGCCCTTTATATATTTTACCGTTTGGTATATGAAGTGTATTCCCATTAAGGCTATCAAATAAGTCATCAAGTAAAATTGTGATATCAATGAGTTGATGACATTCTTGTGGCAGATCTCCCCTGGCTGTTAAGTGTTCGGTAACCACAGCAACGCTGTGACTTAACAGTTGTGTCGCTGTTTTCACTCGCATTTTATTAATTTTTTCTGGGTTTATATGCTCCTCAGTTAATTTATGTAACAATCTCAACTCGCCGTATGACTTGTCGGCAGCATACACCATTTGATAATAGTCCCATTTAACAATTTTTTTTTCATTGTTACTAGTGTATACCATATTTTTATTTAGGAGATTATTGCGAATGCCCTTAATTAAATGAGGAACATCAAAAATAGGTACAATATTTCTACCATTAACAGCAAATGAATCGTAGCGCCACTCCTTGTTAAGTCGCAAATACGTTGCCTTGGTTTCATTTATTAAATCTGTTACAGCACCCACATTTACAGTGCTTTGATCACAAACTGTATTAAGAACAACTAGTCCACAATCTTGGACATGTTTAATAACAGATTTCAATATTTTTTTCAATTCAACTTTACTTAAGCAATTAGTAAAATAGTATGCCACAGGCTGTTTAAAATTATGTTTTAAGCCTTTGACCATGAAGACAAGCACATGATCAGCAAATTTTATGTCACTGTTTGTGGCGAACCCTTCAAACATATCTTTTTGAACATTATAAAATATCTGAGGTGTCAGGGACATCTCATCGAACATGAGGCTGCACACACGCTCTGACTTAGCTTTTTCTTTTATGGTTTTTCCAATTTTTTCGAAAATTATCGGATTGATGCCAGGAGATATTTTTATTTGGCTAAGCAGTCTTTTCATTGCTTTAGCCGATGGCAAAGTAAAATATTTATACAAAAGGGAGTAGCATTTGGGGCTTTTTTTATATAAAGATAAAGAAAGTATTTTTTCTTCGATCGAAAATCGTCGCCCTTTCGGTTTTTTGAATGCTTGGCTCTGCATCTGAATGAAGAGCTTCGCTGGTTTTGTCATGTGCTCAGTAACATACTGAAATGCAAAGTCTTTTGACAGCTTTTGCGCACTTGCCAGTCTTGCTTTAAAAGATACACTTCGTTTACGCAAGCGAGATATTTCCGTTCTCAAGTATTTAATTGTTGTGTGAATGGGTTTTGTTTTCACCGGCTTGTACAAAACTCTCTTCTTAGTACCTGTAAATTAACCAAGTTTGAATTATAAGTTTAACTTAAAAATTTTAATGTCTGATGTATAGTAATATAAATAATGACAATATGAACAAGCATTATAAAGGAATTGCCAGTCTCACTTATACAAGAGGTGAAGATCAGACCTAAGGGGAAGTAAGGCTTCTGTGACCAACTTAGAATATGGCTTAAACTAACAATACTAACTACTTAAATAATACTAATTTACTCTAAGAGGACCAGGGTTTGAAGGATATATATCAATGATATACTATATCACGATACATATCCGATATATATCAAGTGATTTTTTGTGGAATATCAATACAAAATTGGTTTATAAAATTTCATAATATTATGCAATTTTTGGCTTTTGTTTCTGTATTTCTACTTCTCAAAACATGGCATTGTAGATTGTAGTAGAGTTGAAACATCCTCCCATAGTAGGTAATAGTGAAGTCCTATATTTTTTTAGTACCTAATAGTGAAGTGCAGTAAGCTTGATACCTCGGAATCCAGTATGTCCGTCAATCCAATCATCCGTCGACAATCAATGAATCTTAATATAAAGTTTTGAAATGTATTCATAACTCTATAACACAATTTTGATATGATATCGAATATTGTATGATATTATATAAAAAATATCCGATATTTTGATATTTATAATATTTATATGTATCTATACTAATATTATACAGAGGAAAGATTTGATTGTTTGTTTCTTTGTTTGCATTAAATAGGCTCCGAAACTACTGAACCGATTTGAAAAATTCCATCACTATTGGAAAGCTACACTATTCCCGGGTGACATAGGCTATAGTATATTTTATTTTAAATCGGAATCCTTAATAAAACTGCGATAATGTAACCCAAAGTGTAGAAAAACTGAAGAGTTTGTCATCTGGATAATCCAATCAATGTTTTATTTTACAAGTTTTTTGTGCAAATAAATATCAAACATTTCTTTTTAGTATGAAAAAATTCAAAAGTTTAAAGTGAAATATTTTGTTGTTAGCCACTTATTTCGAATATAACAATAACAGATATTTGTTATACTCAACATAACAAAAAAACTGGGATATATTTCTTTCATGTCTGGTCTGGGTCAAAAATGGCAGCTCTCCTTTAATTGGGACCACACGAAAATCACCAGTTTTCAAGTAAAAAGAATCATCATAACTTTTTACAAAAAAGAACAGACTTCCAAGTCGAGATAACTCAAAAACCACTTGCTAGATGTCGCTTCAATTTATAAGGTACCACATGACAAGCACTACCTTTCGAACAAGAAAAGAATCATCAAAATCGGAACACTCAGTAAAAAGTAAAAGTAAATTTTAATATGGCTTTCATACAAAATATCGGATATATATCAAAATTTTGATATATATCGAATGTATATCAAAAATATCCGATACTTTGATATTTACTATAAATATCGGATATTTTCGAACCCTGAAGAGGACTAAGGCTAAGCCTCCACCAAAGCGGAGACGAGACGAGCGGAGCAGAACTATGTTTTAAGCAACCAATAGAATTTCGTTATTCTATCGGTTGGTCGGTTCTATCTCCGCTCCGCTTCAGTGACGACCACTGAGCCGAGACGTATCATATTTTGTATGGCGCTATGGAACTAGTGGAATGGGTGTAGGGAATTTTTTTAACTCTGAATTCTGATAAAACCAAATATTTACCTATGGGAATTCTATCTTGTCTACTAATCACGCTGTAACTGTGTTCCATTCTTATGGAATGCCCCTCAGCTATGCGTGATTGTTGTAAAGCATCCTGTAGGGTTCCTGGAAAGTAAAACATTTATTAATAAATACCTATTATAAAAATACTAAATACTAACCAACATAAGAACACACTGCAAGCTTAGAAATTATAATAGATGTCTAAGTATGAAACCACAAGGCTATCACTGCTTCCTGAACATTGAAGTATGTAAATCATAAATTACCTGTGTCTGTGGATTGGCAAATGTCCATATCAACATTATCAGTTGCCATGTAGCTTGGACCCGGCAAACTGTCTTGTCTGCTACCTTCACCTGGAATATTAATAATAACTTTTAGCAGGCGATAGATATAGTGTAATGAATACTACCACTTCTCTTTGTTTTATAAAGTTTTATCCTATTTAATACCAATAATAGGTCAAAATCCCAGGGCACATACTTGTGACTTTCCAGAGTTTTGTGCATTTTAAGCATTTAAATTTTCCTCGCTGCAACAGTGAAGGGAAAAACATTGGAAGGAAACCTGCATGCCAAAGGGTTCTCCACAAAGGTGTGTGCAATCTGTCAATCTATACTTGGCCAGCATAGTAGCCTGATAGGCCTTAACCTCCTCTATCTGAGAGGAGACCCGTGCCGAATAGTGGATCACAATGGGTTGAGTTGAGATGACAATCATAAGATAGCTAATAGCTAATACTTAACCTGTCTCAGAAAAATAAATATTGGGATTGTTGAATTGAGTAGCGTAGAATAGATGTGATGCAGAATATAAAAAAAGTTAATAATAAACTGAATATATTATATTTATTATGAATACCTGTGTCTGTGGATTGACAAATGTTCATATCAACATTATCAGTTGCCATATAGCTTGGACCCGGTAAAGTGACTTGTCTGCTATTTCCACCTGGAATATTAATTAACACTTTTATTGTGTGAAATACAGTTTTAGTGGTCCATCACAGGAGGTTAAAAATAGTTTCCTTGGAATGGTACTTATACTAAACGCATTCATTCATATCTGCCACAACATATCACAATGATTTTCAAATACTGCTTGCTTGCTACTTGTAAAGAGCTTTAAATACTGACAAGTACAATGCTGATGGCTGTTACTATTCATTTGATGACTATTACAAATAATTAAAAAAAACAAAAAACCGACTTCAGCATTGACAAGTAGTAGGTACTTATAAGTCACTGTAAAAAACACCCAAATTGCTTGAAGTGTGCTTATAACATCTGAAGAGTTCCCTCGATTTCTGCAAGATCCCATCATCAGATCCTGACCTAATGACCAAAGGACGACTTTGAAAGTATATTCTTTTGAAAAATACCCAAATCGCTATAAGTGTCCTTATAAAATTTGAAAAGTTCCCTGGATTTCTCCAGGATCCCATCATCAGATCCTGACGTGATGACTGTGGGACCAACTGTGAAGTATACCATTTCAAACAAAAAAAGAATTTTCCAAATTGGTCCAGCCGTCATCGAGTAAGCGAGGAGCAGACATTTAAAAAAATTGTGACGAATTGAGAACCTCCTCCTTTTTTGAAGTCGTTTAACAATTACTAACAACAGTAACATCATTTGTATTCTCATTGATATGTAGGAACTGACTGCCACTAACAGTTATAAATATCCCTTGGGATGGCAGTGACTACTTAGGATTGCAGCATGCTTGTTTGTTATCTTCATCCATTAAAAAAGCCAATCATAATACACCAATCAAAAACACTTATTCTGTAACAACTAACTGTTACATAAAAATAATATGGATATCATAATTATCAACTCACCAGTCAGATGAAGAGAAGGAACTGCTAATGCATTCAACCTGTTATAGCGGTTTCGGTCCCTGGATGTGAAATGAATGTCACATACTTTTTTCTTTCTATAATGCTCGAAGTCAGCTTTTGTCTCTAGTTTGCCACCAACTAAAGTTACCCAAGTTTTGAAACGATCCGGAAACTTTTTTGGATTTGGGAAACCATGCATGGTCACACCTGAAAATGAACAGTTATACCATTATATATGACATCTAAAATGAGTTATTTCAATTCTTGATTAATGCTATCTATATAATATCATAAAAGTGAAAGGAGATGTTTCAATCTTAGCCAGGTATTTGTACACCATCTCAAAAAATCTCAAGAACCGATAAAAATACTTAAAATTTTCTAAAACATATACTTTTTCTGTACAAAAACATTTTAAATCAAATATTTTCAACATCTTTCAATATGGCGGAACAACTGATTTAAACAGTATATGATAAAACTGAAGTCGCCATTATCTACCAGCTATCAATGCTGTCATATTGATTCTTTTGATCATAGCTTTTGACAGGTTTAATGAAAATATTGAAATCCAGTCTGTCTGACACTGTCTATTTTGGATTTTGGACCCTATCTCTGTTGACTTGGTTTTCGTTCTTTGGACTGTTTATCGTTTTACCCTTTGACCTGGCTAGTGAAAAAGGATTTTGATTTATGCACATGATTTGGACTTTGTTGTTATGGCTGATTTACAGTGATACAGTAGCTGCCGCCAGCATCACTGGATTATCACCAGTAACTGGATAATCGAATTAGTATTTTCTGAGATCAGAGCATTCAAACAAACAAACTCTTCAGCTTTACATTAATTTTTAGTTTGGATCAGATGTTAATTGTCAAGTGTTATCTGATTGTCATAGTTTCTTAATTTCAATTTTTAAAATGACATATTTCCGCCATTATGTTTTTCTTGTGTATTATGTTGCAATTCTAACTTACAATTCTTGTCTTGTACCAATAAACCGAGTCAATTATAATAAAATGCTGAGTAAAAAGCAGTTCTATATTATATTTGCTATTTTTTTATATGGTGAACAAATACCTGGCCAAAGGTCCATACATTTTGAAACATCTCCTTTGTGCAGATGTTTGGCTGTTTGTTACACAATCATGGGTTAGCGACTGACCTATAGATTTAGTAATATGACAAACTACGGCAACGGGTTTAGATGAAACTTGACACACAGCTTGACCGTGATCAGTAGGTAGGTAGATAATAAGTACTAGGTAGTTTTGGTTTAATTTTTTTCACCAAGCACTTACCGCTAGGCTCACATTTAAAGGAGCAACGCCGAGGCATTTTGATTGCAATCAGGTATCGCAAAATAACACAAAAACAATAACAGCGTCTATTTCGCACAAGTTAACGTCCTATCGTAAAACACAACACAAAACGTCCTATCGTAAAACACAAAACTGTCTCAACAGTAAGGCGAAGGAACACAGGGCTCAACTTAACGCGCTTACTGGAGGTTTTCACAGGAAAAACACACAAGTTACGGTTTTAAGACAAATACGCGCATACGCACTCGTCTGCAGCCACCATAATTGTGAAGATTTATTTTATGAATTTGTAACTGTCAACAGTGTCAACCATAGATTATACACTGTGTCAACTGAAGTATGTGACACTAAATAGTAAACAGTGACATCTAACGTCGCGATTAAGTACCTGTAGTTCGGAGACATAAAACAGATGGCGACTCTTCAAATCTTTAAACGTCATTAACTATGTGACTGTCCCCCCCCTGGCTCACCAGTTGGCGCCACTGCAGAGTGCGGTCATGCTGTCAAAGCCCGCCCATACATAAACAGCATTGAGATAGGAATATATAGTAAACCCAACTTAAGACTGAAACGAAAGAGGCGCTGTCGGACGCATTTGACATTCATTTGACCAATCATTGCACTCTAGTAACTGACATATGAACATAGAGTTAGTATAATAGAGTGCAGAAGCCAGGCTTCAGAGCGTACCTCGGATAAAAAGAGACGAAAGCACTTTAGTAATCACCTTTCTCTTTCTGGCGTTCCCTTCGTGGCATTGATCGTCTTGACGTTTGATTTTGTGGTTATCTAAATTTCTACTATTACGGTTTTATAAAATGACGAAATCATGCATAATTTGTAAAAAAGTGTTCATTCCTGGTGATTTGACTCAGAGTTTTCATAGGTATGAGTTATTTATTTAGTGTATATATTTTATTATTTGACAAGTTCAATATTCGGTCGAGTACTTAATATTATTGTTTGGTTATGTTTATAACAGAGTCAATGTTAACCATATGTTAACAGAATAATAATAATAATAAATTTAAATTGCAGTTTCCCGACAAACAGTGTACAAAGGGAGAAATGGGTAAAAGCGATTGGGATCAAAGATGGAGAGATCCGGCATGGTCATTGTATTTGCAGTGACCATTTTGCCGACGACTCGTACTATCATATTGATCCCAATACGAGGAAGAGACGACTTTTACCAACGGCAGTACCCTTAACTGGTGCCACTCTAACCGGTCCTGGGCCTTTTGAATCCAGCGGATGCCCGCCGTCTTCTTCAGGTCGTCAGTCCACCTGGTCGGGGGACGCTCTACGCTCCTTTTCCCAAGACGCGGTCTCCATTCGAGGACTTAAAAAGTAAGCAAATAAATATTTCCTATGATGTGCTGTGATTAAGACATTTGGAACAATATTTTATATTTAAATAATGATTTCAGAAAACGATCAACATCTGATGACAACCTTCAACCGAGGAAAAAATTTCGTTTTATGGATGGTTGGCAATGTACTCAGGTGTCACGAGAAGATTTTGTTTCAAATGAAGCATGGGAGCGTTTCATGAAACTTATGGAACATAAAAAAAACTCCTTTCAACGGCAAATCATAAAATTTGCAGAAGGGAGAAACAAATATCGGAATTAAAAGAACTGGTAGAGTTTAGAAGAGAAGGTAAAATTAGGAGCATCTGAATATTTAGAGGTTATATTTTATTTCTTCATACAATTTAAACACTTACAAATATGTAGTGTAATTTATACAAATATGAAGTATAATATTTTTCTTCTCTATTTTAAAATCATTACATGTAACAATTTCCATGAATTCGTGAACAAAAGCGTGAAGCCAGCAAAAAGTCAGCCTTGTAATACACACGGCGGCACTCACACCAAAACGACTTTTGTGTTCTAAATAATAAAAAATAAATGAAGCTTCGTGTTCCAAAAAATAAAGTCTAAATTTGTTCTAGTTCAAACTGTCAACATAGGGCATTCTATTAGTTTCGATGTGTGCTTAAGCTGACTTTTTGCCAGCTTCACGCTTTTGTTCACGGCGCGCAGTCTATAGTTTATTGGTCTGAGGTTATAATATAATGAGTTTCACACTGATGGATTATGGATAAAATATAGGAAAATGTTTAAGCAAACAAGAATGAGCACATCAGCACATTGAACAACGAATAACAGAACAAAAAGTATCTGCACACAGACATTTCAATGGAAGAGAGTACAGATTAATTATATAAATGTATTTTATTTATACACAGATAATATATTGCTCTAAAACACTACCATGCAGATTGAAATACACACTGAGAAAAGATATTTTATTGTTATCAATGTTAATTAATTAATTTATTTATAATCAATCTAAAAATAAAATCTAGCTGCTTTTTGTAAAATGCATCAGTTTTTCATTTACCAAGACAGAGACTAATACAATCACTAATTGGACTATTACTAACAATTAACAGGACTACCTATCACTAACAGTTCCTGTCCTCACATTTATTAACAAACTAATCAGCTAATATTTAACACCATCTACTAACTGGACTATCCATCCTAGTCCCTTAATGGAGTCTTTTTCTAGGTTGGTCACAGTTGTCATGGACGGCAGTGGAAGGATGGTGCTACATGCTCTTAGGTACCTTAAATTCATAAAAAGTATACAATACTATAAAGTGTTGGTATATAATATTTTAACATTTTTTTATTTATTCACAAAATCCATAGCTTGTAACAACATAACTTGTTATTTTTTTTTGTAAAAAGCAATAATAACTTATACTTATTAAACACCCACGGTCGCCGCACCATGCGCGGTGGTCCGAAATACCTATTATTAAATTAATTTATAAGTAATGATCTTACACTATTGATGTGCACTATATCTTGAAACAATAATTAATTAGGTAATAGGTCTTTACATACTTACTAATTCCCAAAAAATATATTTTTGGATAAAAGAAATTGGTATTTCACTCGTTAGGTGTATTGGTGTATTATTCACGTGAAGATCTTAAAATCTACGTAAAGTTCGTCTGTGATTAAATTTCATTGTTTTTGTCATTGATGCTATGTAAGTGTTCCTGATATAATCATTGAATTGAAAAATGAATAATAAAATTATATACTTAAGTTTCTGATTTATTCTTTGTATTTACCCAACTACTTTGACGAGTACCAATTCCACTCATCCAATATTTTTGTCCAATATTCTCTTTGAGAAAATGGAGGAACTCTGAGCGGATTTTTGTGCTGCTGTTGTTGTAAGATGTTTTAGCAAAATACTGGACGAATAAAGTTTGTACTGAGTAGATACGGCGAGTGGAGACATTTGGTGGCAATGCTACAAAGTAGAATCTAAAAATGTAGTCTAGATGAAGAGGAAAATAAAATAGCGTATAGTGTGGGATCCAATTATACTTCGTTTAAAGGAATGGAAATGGAGTTTTATCACAACATCAAAATCTTTGATCAATTATCACTGTTATTCGTAAACAGGGGCGCCGAAACCTGGCGTGCAAGGCGTGCGGCGCACGAGGGCGGCACCCTTGGGGGGGCAGCAAATTCACGGTAAATGGACCCCGGCGGGGCGACATAAACAGAATGGAATGGGGTATTCCACTCCTTATAACGGAGAAAAATATTATTACTCCTAGTTCAACATACAAGTCGAAGAAAATATTAGTTTTATGTAAATTCTTTTTTTTATTAAAAATAATCGTATTTTTTTAATATCTGTGATTTTTTAATATATCTATACACTATCCAAGTGAAATGCAGGTTAATTTCCAGTTTCTAATAAACCTGGAATTGTATGAAAACCAGTCAAAAACTACAATTTTTTTCAGATGGATGCACAATCTGCTTGACCCAAATTTCTACTAAAATCGTAGAATTCTTTTAAATCTGGTCACACTGAAAATACTTTTCTATTGTCATTTGATCGTCATTCCTCGGGCACCCTCGGGATCGGAGAGAGATAGGTAATTACTCTTATCGTTGTTTCTCTTTCTAACCGGGGGCGATTGCAATGTATGGGCAGCCGTATGGCTCACCCACTCTATTATACTAACTCTATGCATATGAATGACCACAACGTACTTATGAATGACTTTTCGTTAGTTCCAATTTTTGCCATTTCAGAGATAAGTTGGGCGCACTGTACATAAACAGTGACAAATGAAATTCAGACCATTCAGACAAGCGAAAAGTGACAGACAGACCTCCCTTCTCACTAGCGCCTCTAGCGGAAAATTCACACGCGGTTACCCTCATTATACGAGCTTATCCTCACCATATCCTCACGCGCGTGCGAGTCTGAAATATGGTCACAGAGTACTTTTGTAAATATCGTCTTATATGTATATGGTTAGATGATGGTTAGGTTAGATCTCATGGTTAGGTCGTACCTATTATATCTATGTCTAAGTATTATTATTATTATATAGTTTATTATAGTATATTTTTATATCTTTGGGAACAGGTAGCGATCAACTTATAAAATAAAGCTAGCCATACATGGTAGGCATACTATACAGTTAAACTTATCAGATAACTGCAGTTCGCAGTGGAGACGTCTTAGCGTCAGTGATCGGAAAACCTATTCATAATTATTAACCGTTTCAATCGGTTAACCTCTATTTCTGTTAGGTACTAATTGAAACGGTTAACTGAATACTGCACACTGAATCGTATCGATATTTCTTTAGTGTTGACGTGACAACGTCTTATAAATTGGTTTGCCGGGTGACACTTCAAGAAACTGCGTTACGCTCCGCTCACGTTATGCGCTCACAATGAGAGCGAGTGAGAGGCACGCGTCCCTTCCACTCGGGCATGGTTAGCCCGCCTAAGAGCGAGAGAGACAGACATAAAAAGCACAATCGGCCTTTGCGTTCGGCAGCTTGATTACTTTGGAGGTAGATATTTTGGTAATGTATCCAATTATTACTTTGTTATTGACTTCTGGGACTATTTATAAAGGAGATGTTTCAATTCCGGCCCACAATATGTACAGTACCTCGAAAAATCGAGAAAAATCCATGGAATTCGGGAAAAATAAAGATAAATTACCTAAATGCATACTTTTCTGGTACAAAAATTGTATCTATCATTTAATTTTATCAAGTTTCAACATGGCGTCTTACCAATTTGTCATTGATCACAGATCACGAACTGTCTACTGTCACTTTAATATGACAGAAATGTACGTACATATGTCAAACTTCAATCAAATCAACCAACGTGACATGTGATGACAGTTTACCGCCATGACGGATTTTTGTTTTTGTGTTGCAATATCAATTGTATATTTTTGTGTTGTACCAAAAAACTAAACCAATTTGAAGTGATTGGATAGTTAAAAACTGTTTGAATTGCGATTCTCCATATTTTAGTATGGTGTACAAAGTGGTGGCCGGGGCTCCATACATTTTGAAACAACTCCTTTAAATGTTACCTTTTTATAAATGTTTCCTGTATTCCTTCTTTATTTTTATTGATAAATTTCTGTAACTTTAAATACGATTTCATGACGTTTGTTTACTTTGATGATATTATTTGTCAATCATTCCATCAGTATTTTCTTAAGACGTTGTCACGTTCAACTATCGTCAGTAAACCGACTTTACAGACAACCAGTTTTTTATCTGTAATCTTTTAAAATTAGGATTAGTACCTATAAACTGAAACAATTATAGAAATCATTTTTGTTTTACGATATAAAGTTGCAAAAGTTAAATAGTTATTTTGGTTTCAACATTTTAAACTGAAAGTTTATTTTTAATTAAACTATTAGAGTAAACCCAACTTAAGACTGAAACGAAAGAGGCGCTGTCGGACGCATTTGACATTCATTTGACCAATCATTGCACACTAGTACTTGACAGATGAATGAACACAACGTACTTATGAATGACTTTTCGTTAGTTCAAATTTTTGCCATTTCAGAGATAAGTTGGGCGGACTGTACGCTAAGCAGGTTACGGACGGTTAGGGCTGCATAGACGTCCGATTTTTCTCTCCGATAGTCGGATCCGATAGTCTGATCAGACAATTGGAAGGCACTCTTGTCTTGCCATACATTTTGTTTGAATACATAGGTAATACACGTCCGATTCGCTAGTCGTCCGATTCGATTTTCTGAATTTGTCTGATCAGACTATCAGATCCGACTATCAGAGAGAAAAATCAGACGTCTATATTCCCTCCTTTCCGGCCAAAAACAAATTATCCAATCCAACCGTGGAATCTTCATCCATAAAAAAATTGCCGGTGCAGCAGGGCGCGCGCGGCTTCTGACGTCTGTCACAATTTCTATATGCTGCTGATGTCTTCTTTGATGCTTATTGTGCGTGTTTTGCTTTTGTAAATTGTTTGTTATTAGAATTATGAGAAGAGTTGACTGATTTTCATCCCGTTTCATCTCAAAGTAGTGGATGTTGTTATTTTTGTAAGTGCAAAATCGAAAACTGCAAAAATGTCACAACCAGAAGAGGCGGTTGAAACAGCAGACGTTGGAGAGAACTCGGTGAGAAACTTATCGTACATAATCTCATTTATTATTTTGTATTTTAGTAGTAGGTACTTATTACATTTTATTTGTTCATTTTTTAACTTGTTTACCAACAGAATGGATCGTCGAGTGATACAACTTCTTCAAGAGGCAAGGAAGGAGATTTCGAAAGTAAAATAGAAACTGATCGTTCAAAGCGTTTCGATTTTCTATTGAAACAAACTGAGATATTTTCTCATTTTATGACAAACACCAATAAAACTGGCAGCAGTCCTCCAAAAGCCAAAGCTGGCAGACCGAAGAAGAACAAAGACGCGGAAGTGCCAGGCCCTGGGGAGTAAGTCATTTTTTTTGCTAAGTTTTTATGTGGATGTAGAGGTATCATCTTGTCATGAATATAGCTATTTTTTATCAAAATGTTATAAAAATGTGTATTTTAAAATGTATGACATAGAACAGTATAGAATATAAAAGTCTTTTTCAAATCTTAATAGTTTAAACAGTTTTGAGATATGGACTATAACAATTCTATGGGTTATTATCAGATCCTCAAAATTTGAGGAAGATCTAGAATGCTATGCAGCTCCAGTGCAATACTGGTAAAGTTATTGGTAGCAAACTTAGAACTTAAATTTTCTGGAAGCATATAATAAGAAGCAGGCAGGATATCTAAACACCAGCTACGTCATAGCCTCGAGACCTAATCTATCCTTCTAGATAGTGAAGAAACACTCAAGTTCTTTTTAACTGCAACTAGCAGTTGCTCAATTTGGTTGAACATGAAATCTATTAAACTATAACTTCACAACTCAGATTCAAGCAATATATTAGTGTGGGATCAGAAGAATAATAATGCAGCACATGCATAGCCCCAAATTATTCCCTGTGTTGTGGAAGTCATAGAAAACACAACATTCACACCCACACGGAGAACACAAATTTAAAATCAACATTCAAATATTCTCCTAGTTGATAATAAAATCAGGCCCCTTTAAACTGCAGTCCTTTAAGCTATTTCATTACATGGGTTGTCAATGAAAGAGTAGTAATAAACATGTAACAATACAAGTAATCTTCAAGATGCTCCACCATTGGGATCATATTCGCTGGTGATGTAAAAACTAAAAAGTAAAATTCTTAATGCTGGAAAACTAATTTAAAAGTAAACTGATTACTGGGAGGTATTCTTAATTTTTCATTAAGAAAGGAAATTTCTATCATGAGCATGCTTATAGGTGAATACTTGTCAGTTAGTGAGCTTTGTTTTAATATAATGACCAATCTCAAACTTTAGATTGATGCATTACTGGTTTTGGGACCACAACTAGTGGTTATTGTTGGTTATAGCCATAGTAGAATTAGTAAGTTTAGTAATACTTGTTATATAAAATAGGTCATTAATAAACAAATAGGCAAAATCAAAGCTATTTAAATTATGAATCTTTTACATACAACATTCATTAACATCTGTTACATACAAAATTTTCTCCCCACTGTACTAAAGACATATTGTGTGTTGTGCAGCCACCGTCATCGTAAGACAGAGCAAGAGGAAGATGAAGAGCTACTTGCAGAGACTAATACAAAGACAAAACACATCTTCCGGTTTGAAGCTTCACCACCATATATCAAGAATGGGGAGATGCGTGATTACCAAGTGCGTGGTCTTAACTGGATGATATCATTGTATGAAAATGGAATCAACGGAATACTGGCTGATGAGATGGGTCTGGGAAAAACATTGCAAACAATCTCTCTACTGGGTTACATGAAGAATTTCAAGTAAGAATTTTTCCATTAATTATTTTTATTCTATTATTATTATTTCCACTATTATTATTATTTCTATTATTATTATTATTTTATTATTTTCCATTAATTATTTTTATTCTTAGATCTTGCCAATTTTGGCCATGCCTGGTTCAGTTGGAGTATGTAGGGAGCACCTTTGACCAAAAATTTATGTTTATTAGAGCTAATGTAACCTGACATAAAGTAACTAATAAAGGTTCAGGAAGATATTTCTAATCTAAATATCCTTGTTGCTATAATTTTATTTACTGAAATTGTTATGGATGTGTTTTTTGTTATTTGATTTGTAGGAATGTTCCGGGCCCACATATTGTTATTGTGCCAAAATCAACTCTCACCAACTGGATGAATGAGTTTAAGAAATGGTGCCCCTCCCTGCGTGCAGTCTGTTTAATTGGTGATCAAGAAACAAGGGTGTGTATAATGTCTTTAATAAAGACTTTATAAACATTGCTATTATTATCATAATTTTTATTATTCATCTATCTTTTAAATTTAAATTAGGCAAATTTGGTATTTTATAAGGCAAATTTTCATCACATCAGAGATGTTACATATACTATGACTTAATTTATTTAAAATTTTTAACATCATTGCAATATAGTTGATTTTAATTGATCGTATTAATTATAAAGTGAAATGTAACATTTTTACAGAATACATTTATTAGAGAAACTCTGATGCCTGGCAACTGGGATGTCTGTATCACATCATATGAGATGATTATCAGAGAAAAATCAGTATTTAAGAAGTTCAACTGGCGTTATATGGTCATTGATGAAGCTCACAGGATTAAAAATGAGAAATCCAAACTTTCCGAACTTTTACGTGAATTTAAGAGTATGAACAGACTTTTGTTGACTGGTACTCCATTGCAAAATAATCTTCATGAATTATGGGCGCTTCTGAATTTCTTGCTGCCTGACGTGTTCAATAGCTCTGATGTAAGTAAAAGTGTTTTTCCTATATATTTGATGTTTATTCTTAACACACAAAACACAGCTAATGATTGAGATGAATTGAAAAATTTCGTTTGAAGGTGACCCAGTCGGGATACTGGTTAACAAAATGTGTTAAGGACATAAAAAGCTTTCAAGGTCTTTTGGTCGTTACTCATAAAATCACAAGGACGCAATATAACGCGGTATGTTTCCAGGACTTTGATTCATGGTTCAACACAAATGCTGCGCTGGGGGACAATCAACTGGTATCTCGTTTGCACGCTGTGCTGCGCCCTTTCCTATTGCGGCGTCTTAAGTCTGAGGTGGAGAAGAAACTCAAGCCTAAAAAGGAAGTGAAGGTGTATGTTGGTCTGAGTAAAATGCAGCGCGAGTGGTACACGAAGGTTTTAATGAAGGACATTGATGTTGGTATGTGTATTTCTTTGTTTTAATTTACTTATTTATTAATAGGGCCTTAAAGTTATTGTGAAGGCAGAAACATAATATGATGATTGTGTACTGTTAATTTGGTGAAATAATTGAATTACCACATTTCATTTGACCACACTTTTGCTAGACAGCTTGGGCCTCATATTAGTATTGCAACATTACTGTTAGATTTAACAATATGTTTGATTTAATTATAAATTAGAAGAACTTTGTCAAATAATTTTGTTAAAAAATAAGTCCTTGTTTGCATGCTATGCGGCCACACAAATACAAGCAATCATGAATTTTAAAACAATATTTGAAAGACCTGTACTTCACTATTATCATTCAACAGTGAACGGCGCCGGCAAAGTCGAAAAGATGCGTCTTCAGAATATCCTCATGCAGCTGAGGAAGTGTTGCAACCACCCGTACCTGTTTGACGGCGCGGAGCCCGGCCCGCCCTACACCACCGACGAGCACCTGGTCTACAACTGTGGGAAAATGGTCATTCTGGACAAACTACTCCCCAAGTTGAAGGAACAGGGCTCCAGGGTACTTATATTCTCGCAGATGACCAGGATGTTGGATATATTGGAGGATTATTGTCTTTGGCGACAATATAAGGTATTTAAAGATTTTACATGTATTGGCACTACCACTTCTCATATTTTTGTAAACTTTGAAGAACAAAAGAATGTCTAATAATTTGCTTTAGTTATGCAGTATAAATCCAAACTTTAAAATGGTAATTAATAATAAGATTCTTACATATATGTATGTAGATATTGCTTGTGCATGCATGTCACACAGGTAGTATATTTACCGAATATTTAATTTCAGTATTGCCGCTTAGACGGTCAGACTCCCCACGAAGACAGGAACAGGCAGATAGAGGAGTACAATGCAGAGGGTAGCGAAAAGTTTGTCTTCATGTTGTCCACCCGTGCCGGAGGTCTCGGTATTAACTTGACGTCTGCCGATGTTGTTATCATATACGATTCGGATTGGAATCCTCAGATGGATTTGCAGGCCATGGACCGAGCGCATCGTATAGGACAAATGAAACAGGTATATTTTTTATTTATTTTTTAAAAACTAACATTTTTCTCAAAAAAACTAAACACATGAGAATATTACTAAAAAGACAAAATTTATATAAATCTAAACATTACATCTAAATATGTCACAGACAGATTAAGCAAGAAAAGGTAACAGACAAGCAGAGTTAGTTACATTACGTATAGGTACTTTCATTGTGTATGTAATTAGTATGAATTTATTACATTTCTCCCATACCTTGTGGCAGGTGCGAGTGTTCCGCATGATAACAGACAACACAGTGGAAGAGAAGATCGTGGAGCGAGCGGAGGTCAAGCTGCGGCTGGACAAGCTGGTGATCCAGTCGGGCCGGCTGGTGGACACCAAGAACCAGCTCAACAAAGACGAGATGCTCAACATGATCCGCCACGGAGCCAACCATGTCTTCTCCTCCAAAGATTCACAAATCACCGATGAGGATATCGATACTATCTTGGCTAAAGGAGAAACTAAGGTCAAACTCATTTTTATGTCACTTATTTTATTATTGTCAAATGTATTACAGTCTTTTTTTTTCTCGTATTTCTTAACCGACGTCTAGCAATACGTTAGTGATGTGCATGCGCAATGGTGTCACTACTCGCTCAGAGACAGCTCAGCTTAGAGACAAACTAAGCTAGCAAATGCTTCGCTTGACTTTGTCCCTTTTATGATGAAGCAGTTTTGTACTTTTGTATATCAGTATCAGTTAGTAGTACATATATTTTTTATTTTTATTTTATATCTAGTGTTTACTTTTGTCTAATTGCCTGTTACTTTTAATATTGTATACTGGTTTATATTTTTTATTGATGTTACGTTTTTAAAACTGTATTGCGTATGTTTTCAGACTGAAGAATTAAAACAGAAGTTGGAAAGTCTGGGAGAGTCTTCGTTGCGAGCTTTCTCCATGGACACACCCGGCGGCGCAACGGACTCCGTGTACCAGTTTGAAGGTTTGGATTGTGATCAATGTCAATACATTTACATACATACGTCATACATGTTAATAAGTAACACTACAATACATTTTAAATTAACACATAACAGCAGAGGACAATTAGGTGTCTATCCACTCCAAACCAAACCACACCAAAGCTACCATCTGTTGCAGGCAGGCTACAAACTGTAACAAGATAGTTTCTAGTAACAGGTAACATGAGTAAAGACAGAACTTAATTTTTTTAAAGTATGACATTAATGTTTTCTTGTTCGTAAGGATTTCACTTGTATATTTTTACTAATACAATGTACTATGAAGACATTGTAATCAGAAAAAATATACTTTTTACGAGCCTATAAAATGTAACAAAATGAGATGCTCATTACAATATTAGCACTGTAATATAACGGACCTTTCTTCAGCTTGTATCTCACGAGGGACTATAATAATGTCGTAGTCACTACCATGTCATTATTATATTATTAACAATGGAGGTGTACAGGGGAGGATTACAGGGAGAAGCAGAAGATAATCCCGATGGGCAGTTGGATCGAGCCGCCCAAGCGAGAACGTAAGGCTAACTACGCGGTAGACGCGTACTTCCGCGAGGCTCTGCGCGTGTCCGAGCCCAAGGCGCCCAAGGTACAGGTAATAAGTGTAAAGAGCTAAGTACCACTTCTGTTTTGTATACCGTATTGTGCCGTACTGTATTGTGTCGCACCATATTGAGCCTACCGTACCGTATTGAGCTGTACTGTAACGTACCGTATTGTGCCGTTCCGTTTTGAGTCCTACTCACAAACTTATAAAAAAAAATAAGCAGACCTAACATATGGGAGAAAAACGCATGCCAGTTACAACTACATAGACATGCTGCACACATTGACATTCTCCATACACAACGTTCATGGTCTACAGTTTTCATGGTCTAATGTTGTCTATGGTTCTCATACAAAAAGTGAGCTTCTTGTAGCTTAATAAAATGGCGGGAGTGCTTCAACCCCATTTTGTCTATGTGTACGTGAGTTTAGCAAGAACATAATTGCTTTTTACAAAAAAAAATACCGACTTCAATCTTATAAGTAGAGATAACTCAAAAACTACTCGCCAGATGGCGCTCAATTCAACATGTAAGTGTAAAGTTCTCTTCACTACAAATTAATCAAGCCCAAACACTAGATAACTGCAGTAAATCGTTGAGGAGTTCCCTCGACTGTCTTTCGGCTTCATCAGATCGACTCCAGATCTTCATGAAATGGTAGCGCTTTAATGTACTTATGATAACATGAACAAACTCCCCTCGATTTCTCTGAGATGCCATCATCAGATCCTGGTGTCCTTATCAGGGGACCCCACTGCGCATGTCTACTTTACAACAAAAAAAGAATACTAAATAATCGCTAAAAAAACATATAAATGGTCGAATTGAGAACCACCTTCTTTTTTGAAGTTGCTTAAAAAATAAAACGAGATAGACTTTCTATGTGTCATGGGAGAGAAAGGGATGAAACTATTGCTTAGATTACATACGTCTTTTTAGTGGTGAAAATTATGTTAGGTCTGGTTGTTTTATAAGTCTGTGGTCCTACTGTACTCTACCGGACTGTATTGTGCCGCACTGAGCTGCGCTGTCCTGTACTGTACCGTACTCAAAGCCGCACTGTACCATATAATACTGTTCCGTACCATACCTTACTGTACTGTATTTGGTGGAGGTTCGACTGTTGTGTCATTGTTGTAGTATTGTACTGTCATTTGGGTGCTTGTACTGTATCACATCTATTAGCTCTTTATACTCATACTTGCTTTTATTAATATCTGTATATAAATACTTTGGATAAAATGTCCTATACAATAAGTATAACAAAAAAATCTGTTTGAATGTTTTTATCTTATAGTTTTTAACTTTTACCAGTTAACTGAATTTACCAAGAGCCAAGAAATGAAATTGTGACGGTGTATCCAAGTGTTTATGATAATATATACTTTACATTTAGCATGTAGATATATTATGTAAGTAGTTATAAGTTAGTTGATGATTTGTATCATAAACTAAAATAAATACAAATGTCAATAATAATTGATGATCACTGGAAATACTATCAATCTATGTCTGTGCTTTCAATATGATAGAACTTTATGCATTCACGAAGTTATGTTGTGTGCGCACTTGTTCGACAATGTTCAAGCTCGTAGTGCTCTTGTCGTACGCGCGGATTATGATACGCTTACGCTATGACTACGCTTATGACCCGTGTGTGAAGGGGCTTATTTTAGTGTTACGCAGGTGTGTCCATCCCGTGTATATTATATAGAGTAGTTTGGTAGTGTTAAATATATCCTAAAATTGTATGGTAATGTAAATGACGTTTGTTTGTCCAGGCCCCGCGCCCGCCGAAGCAGCCCATCGTCCAGGACTTCCAATTTTTCCCGCCGAGGCTCTTCGAGTTGTTAGATCAGGAAATCTATCACTATCGAAAAACTCTTGGGTGAGTTAAGTTTTTTTTTTTAATTTTGGTGTACAGAATTCTAATATCATCTACACAAATTAAGTAACTGATAGTCAATGAGTTTGAATGCCTTTGTTTGAGAAGTCAATACAGACCCCAAAACGTTTTTGATAATTAAATTTTATTGCTTTGATAATAAGGTACAAAGTGCCCCGTAACCCTGAGTTGGGCCCGGACGCCGCGAAGATCCAACGGGAGGAACAGCGCAAGATCGATGATGCAGAGGCTCTCACTGAGGAAGAGGTGCAAGAAAAGGAGCAACTGTTAACTCAAGGTACTTGAAGTAACTTTCAGTTACGATTCATTTAAAAGTGATCCAAAATTAAATGTTATTGTCAGTTCATAAATGACTGTTAACTAGAGGTAAATTGGCATTTTGTTTGGACCGGTGACCCTCCAGTGTTCAGTAATGAAACTAGTCAGAGTTTGTAAACAACCATGAATATTATCCAATGAAATGAGTCGCATTGCTTAAAAGCATAGGAAAGCTGTTTTATTAGCAAAGGAAGATTTGCTTTTAAGTGTAATGTAAAAGGTAAAATGTTGTTAATTAATGTTGTTTGTTGTTCAATGAGAAGTAAAACACGGAAGAAAAAGGAGGTTCTCTATTCGTCTGTATGTTTTTTCTTCTTATGTGTGTTACCTTATAACTTCGTACTGGGTGAACCGATTTCAATAATTCTTTGACATTCGAGAGGTAATGACTGCCGTGTGGTCCCATTTTAATTAAACATTTGAATAAAAAATCAATAATTATGAAAAATATACATTTGCGTAGAGGCGCATAACTTTTTTCCCCCATGCATTTGGATCAAAATAAAAACATTGCGTGAAATGCTAATCCTAAACCTTTAAAAACACCCTATTTCATTACTGAATGCGACCGGGCCAAACACGCCCAATGACCTTTAGGAGTTAAAGTTTTTATTAAATTTTTCACTAATTTTTTTCGTTTTTATACGAAAAAATAAGACAAATTATCAATTATAAAAATGATTATAAAAATAATTGATTTTTATTGTCACAATACACAAAATTTCTAATTCATGTTATAAATATTTTAGGTTTTACCAACTGGACCAAACGGGACTTCAATCAGTTCATCAAAGCAAATGAGAAATATGGTAGGGACGACATCGACAACATTGCTAAGGATGTCGAGGGTAAAACTCCTGAGGAGGTCAGTATTGAATGTAATATGATAATTATATCGTATTTTCTTCTAGTTTCCAGTAATAGTTATGTTATTTAGGTTCTTCAGAGTTATAAGCTTTTTATTACAACAAAAATATTAATTGTTAAAATACATATTAAATATAATTAATTTATTTTTTAGGTTATGGAGTACTCTGCCGTTTTCTGGGAGAGATGTCATGAATTACAAGACGTTGACAGGATAATGGGACAAATTGAAAGGGGTGAAGCGAAGATACAAAGGAGGGCGTCGATTAAAAAAGCCTTGGATGCCAAAATGGCGCGATACAGGGCGCCTTTTCATCAGCTTCGAATCTCATATGGTACAAATAAAGGGAAGAATTATGTAGAGGAGGAAGACAGGTAAAAAAATCGTTTTTTAAATATTACTTGAGAGATTACAATAGTAAGATTACAGTTATAGTTAGTAGGCAAAGTAAACTGACTTATTAAAAAGCATCATTATTAAAAAGCATTTGATTTTCTTGGTCCTTTTTGCTACACTGAAGCAAGAATCACCAAACAAAATTATTTTTAGACATTTTATCGCAACATTTTAAACACGCACGCAAAGACAGCTGTAACACGCAAGTGGAAAAATATTTATTACTTCCTTCCGTTTGTAGTACACGTGTATGCCTTTAAAACTTTCAAGTCACGAAATGTAAAATTAGAGGGATTATAAAGACAACAAAAAACAACTCACAACGAAAGTTATAACAAAATCAGTATTGCTGGAATTCACGAGTTCTATAATTTATGTTTGTGTAATGATTTTTAACACACTTGCAAAAAAGGCCGAGGTCTCAATTCAATTGTTTTTTTTATGTTTGTGACCTCAGGACTTTGGACTGAATGAATAGATTTCGATGATTCTTGTTTTATGAGTTTTATCCCATATTTATAAGTTTAATACATATAAATTTAACGATATCGGACGGTAGTTTTTGAGTTACATCTGCTTGCTATTCGAGTTGGTTATATTTTTGTATAAACTTATAATAAAAATATGCTGCAGGTTTCTGGTGTGCATGCTGCACAAGCTGGGCTTCGACAAGGAGAACGTGTACGAGGAGTTGCGCGCGGCCGTGCACGCCGCGCCGCAGTTCCGCTTCGACTGGTTCCTCAAGTCGCGCACCGCCGTCGAGCTGCAGCGCAGGTACTTACCTACCTACCGTCCTTATTACCTGTCTTATAAGGTTTCAATTAACGATACAATTATTTAGAAATCAAGGTGATACTAATGGACCGTGCAATAGTAAGTTGGACCGCTCTGTGTTTGAAATTCGACCTTAATTAATTGTATGGAAGGGTTGTTACATTGAATGTACACATTTGATAGGTTATGTCAAAAGTTGTTTCAAAAGCGAAGTAGTGAGCATAGAGTAACTAACATTTATGTGTGTAATGTTTTATTTATCAATTTACAGTGTTTTTTATTTTTATTAAATAATAACTTTTAACAAAATAGAACCGACTTTAACGCCGAAAAGTAAAAATCGGTTCAGTTAGACGCGGTTAATATTCCTAAAACCTTCTCCTAAGTCTGACAAATACTGAAAACCGCATCAAAATCGGTTCAACCAAACGCGAGATAATCGCGCACAAATATACATACATACATACAGTCATACAGGTCAAACTGAGAACCTCCTTTTTTTGAAGTCGGTTAAAAACTAGCTACTCTGCGATTATGTTTAGGTAGTGGCATAATTTATTTTTATTGTTTTAGATGTAATACGCTTATAACTTTAATTGAGAGGGAGAATCAAGAATTAGAAGAAAAAGAGAGGGCAGAGAAGAAAAAGAAAAGTGGGAATACCAACCAAAACACGCCCGGCGGGACCGCGGCCGGCAAGGGCGCCAACGCCGGCAAGCGCAAGACCGACAACACTCCCGATAATTCACAGAAGAACAAAAAAAAGAAAAAATAAATTAGTGCCAGACAGTATTGTAAAACCGTGCCAGACTTAATTAAATGGTGATTTTTCTCAATTTCTTATTGTTGAAACTTTACCTAGCGTAATTTGTATCAATGTCGTGAACAGTGAATTAATTTAACATTCCCTCTATGGTGTGCGTGTATGCTGTAAAATTAAGATTGATCCACTCAAGTTTTAGTAAAAGAAAGTACCAATAATAATGCCTTTGCATTTTTCTCCCAAAACAATCCTACTACACTGTCAATCGTTTTAAGATTCCGGTGTTATTACACACATTAACAAGCTTTCTTTTTAGTACTGACACTAAATAGCCTCAAAAATTACGTCCAAATAATAAAAATATTTTTAGGGAAAGACACATTTCATGTTTTAGATCAACTTATGTGGCATACTACCTATTTAGTCCAGTGAAAATAAACATTTGAGTAGGAAAAATTCGCATAGAGCTGAAAATTGGTATAGCCGTTGAATAAGTCATTACCAATGAAATGTCAAAAGTCCCCATCGATCCTATGTGTGCAATTTTTTTTATTCAAGGTCAAAGGCTACACATTCCGGTTTTTCCCATTTTTCTCTGAAACCAGAAGTATTATCGTAAAAATAGGCGAGACAAAAGTTGTAGATCATACAATTCTCTACAACAATTGTCTCAATAATTTTTTTCGTACGAATGACCGTTTGCGTGATATCCAGCGGTGATATCGCGATTTTAAAAGTTAAAAAACTTATATTCTTCATAATATGCACACATTTCCACACCACCTATGAGGTAATGTACTTGGCGCATTTATTCAACTTTTAAAATACCAGCTAAGCGAATAATCTAAATCATCCTCGACTAGAGTTTAGTCAGGTTTATATGGAACTCGAAATACTGGTGAAGCACTCGGTGCACATTCATTACTAAACATTCATGATGATTATCTCCAGACCTTAAAATGTGGATTGTGGGTGCCTATAATTAAAATGATAACAAATTATGTAGATATCCTTTATTTACATTTAGAGACCAAGTTAGCATGAAACAGGTACTACTCAATTAAAATGTTCTAATTGTAATCTAGTAATTAGAACTAGAAGCTGATTATTATTGATGGAGAGTATCTAAGTCAGGGCTACCACTAACAAAAGTGGTAAGTCAGCGATGGTGTTAATTGATTTGATGGTGTAATTAATTACAAGTGAAGATCTCATTCTTGACTGCGTGCAAATGAATAAGTAGCTACTGATACAAAACAATACACATACATTAATTGATAAAACCTTACAATATCTCTTAAAAACTATTAATTACTCTAGGTAAATGTAACATACATCTGGTCCTGTTATAAGTTGGAAATATTACATGGGTTTACACTTGCAGCAATTATATTATATGAGTCCATCTTACGTAATGGCTGATATATTATTGTTTGTAATGATATAAATATTTTATTGTTTTGTCCGTCAATAATACATTCAAATACAGTCTGTTTAATTTGATGAATGGAAACATTTAGAAATTTTCTTTCAAAATAAATAACAATTCCAACTGGAAGTAACAGGACCTTGTATATTTTAATTGTATAACATGCTAAATCTTCATACAATTATAATAAATCTATCAATGAGACTTGCATAATCACCAGACTTATATCGAGGGTGTTATTCAATTGCGGTGGATGCACGTCTGAATAATTTTAAACTTCATTTAGGCTTCGATAAACAAGTCCAGCAATTTCCATCTTAATATTCTGTACGAAGATTTGGCATACACCTACGCAGAATAGATAAAATAATTTGAGATAATGATTAAAATACGAAATTAATGACGTATCATGATTATAAAATATTTATAGAATAAAATATCGTCCCATACAATACATTCTTTACAAAATTAGGTTTCAATTATTCTCATCAAAATATTAAATCGAGTCATTTTCTCATAGAAAACACTGTTGGTAATGTTTTTATCACTAGTTGGTTGCACAGTGGGTCAGTCCGGGAGCAGGAAGGGCCGTGGCTGTGGCGTAAGGCTCGCAACGCACACGGACTCTCCCGATCAGGAAGAGTTCCCGTTCTCGCCGTTGTCTTGAAAATTATTGGCGTTGACGGAAAAGGGCGCGCCCAGTCCGTACAGGTGCCCGCTCGAGCTCTCGATGTTGTCGTCGAAGAAAATCTGCAACATAATTATATCATTTGAAGCTTTGTACACTATAAACCAGATCTACGCTAATTCAACTTAAAAGGAAATCAAACAAATATGAGATACGATATACAGCCTCGCCCGTGCGTAATCTACTTTCGAGTAAATATGGCAAGGGTAGTAATAAAGCAAAGTAGGCACGTGCCTAGGGGCGCGAGGTAATAAGGGGGCGCGGAAATACTTCAGCACTGATAACCAAGGGCGCAAGGGCGGTCTGCCTAAGGCCCTCTTGACCCTAATCCGCCTTCGAGATATATTATAGTAATATAGTTATAGAGTAATTGCTCATTGTACCCATAAAATGTAGAAATTTCTATGTGACGTACAAGCGATGTGATTCCAGCTAACCTGAGATTGAAAAAATAACTTCTAAAGATAGGTATGTAGTAGGTAAGTTAAGGCATTTAATCGTCTGATATTTTATTGAACAAAGCTATCACACAAAAAAATACAGCCGAATTAGGAACTTCCTTTTTTGATGTCAGTTAAAAACATGCATTTGCACGACCTTACCTCTTTAATCTTAAAGAAGGCCATCCCGGTGAGGTGCGAGTCGGAGCCGGCCTGGTGCTGCGGTCCCACGCGCCGCAGCTCCAGCTGGTCCGCCACCTCCTGCAGCCCGCCCTTCAGGTTCTTGCACAGCTTCATCAGGTACTGGAACGTTGGAATCGAAACTTATTGGGAATGCTGTCGATTTGCTGCTAAATTTCGTGACAGCCGTTATGATATTATAGCAGCAATTGGATAGTGATAATCAGTCTTTTAATTCTTTTATCAAAAAAATAATTGACTTAAAAGTCGTTAAGTAGTGATAACTCAAAAACTACCCGTCACATGTCAAATTAATATGGGAGCAGGTGTGAAGCATTATCTTTTATTCATTATTAATTATGATCTTTTAGATTATGATTGATTATGAACGCTTATACAGATTACTTAGTATTATTAGAAGGTATTAAAATGACGGTCATTTAACATAAGGCAGGTGTCACACCGCACCCATTCCCTGACTGTTGACACCGCCGGCGAATACTCACACACACACACATGCATGTCTTTTGTTTACATGGAATGTCATATCTTTTGTACGCGTCTGGAGAGAGTAATAGCCGATATTCACTCGCCGACTCGCCGGCGTTGGAACAATGCCTAAGGAAAACGATTCTTACTTTAACGTCGTACACAGTTGGGAAGTACAGCCGAAGGCTCTCAAAGAAGTCGTTTTCATCTTGCGGGAGATTTTGATCGGTGAGTAACTTGAGTAAGTATCCAAAGTCATATCCGGAGTGGAAACTTAACCACTTGATGTTGTCCATGAGGACGAGGCCTGCAATCATTGAATTTTTTAAACAAAACATTTTATGTGACCATTGATTATGCAATAATTGGTATGTTAGGTACCTATATTCTATAAAATAAAAACTAAAATAAAAGTGTACATTTTTGGATTTATTGTCTAAGTAGGTTAAGTTTGTGTAGACTATATGACAGATACCCATTAGATACATTTCATCCCCAAAACAGACTTGTTCCCGAGGGTTTACAGTTAAAAATTTTGTATTGAGGCTCTGTGCTAAGATTAGTAATTAATGTTGACTGCATTAATGTGTTTATTGAAGCAAAGCGAGGACGGAATAAGTGCTATAATAAGATGTTTATTTCGTAACCTGAATAAAAATAATGTATTTTAAAGACAAAAACCAAGCTAAGTAACAAAGTACTCAACCAACAGATCGAAAAAGCATATGAAATATAAAAGCTAGGAGTCAATTTACTGAATAATTATATAAACAAAGGAAAGTACCTAATTATTACTTGAAAGCAAAAATATACTTTGTCTAGTAATGAATAATTGATGATAATAAAATGGCAAATTTTAATTATTCTTCAATTCTAAAAGCTTCAATTTTTTTGTACAAATGGCTAATATTGTTTTTTGTGACACATAAGTATTTACTGACTATGTATGTGAGGTAAGTACAAAACCTAGACTAAATGAATCTAAGAGCAATAAAGATACCAAGTCTAATGTAGGATTCCACCGGGTTTACCTGAAGACATCAGCAGCTCAGCAAACTCTAATGGTTCTATACCATCTTCTTCATGCTTTCTGAATTGTAAACCAGAATTCTGTAGTAAGTCTATCGAATCTTGAGCATACATGTCTTCCCTAAAATAATTAAATTCAGATCTCTGAATAAATTACATGGCAAAACAACCACCACCATTAAAGTAAGCTTCTTCAAATTACAAAACCACACAGGAAATAATTTTTGGTATATCTCCCAAATCATATTGGTTAGATCTTAATAAGTCAAAACCATATTTACAAACAATATGAAGTATGACACTAAATTGGTTTCAATAAAATTTTAACTGTTACACAGTTACACAATAGTTGTTATACAGTAGTTGGATATAACAATTTTTTTTATGTAATTGCTTATTGAACAAGTTTAATTAAAACATATTATTTGTAATTTCAAAACCCTGTAACTATGGTAAAATACCAAGAGTGGATGTCAAACCAAATCCTGTTAAGTTTTATATATTTATTTAGTTAAGTTCTATATTTTTATCATGGGATATAGTATAAATGATAGTATTTATTTTGTATAATGTGGTAGAATCCAACTTCATTCATAGCTATTTAATTCATAATGAGTTGTTAGGTGTAGCAAATGTTGCCAAGCATACAAGAGTCTACTATTATCATAATTATATGTGTGATGAAGAATGTAAACAGTGGTACACACCATACAATTCTTCAAAACACTCACCCATGAAAAGGCTATGTATTACTGAAGGCTTCTTATTTAATGTTAAAATCACTTTAATGGTAAGAGGGTGCTCAGGAAAAAAGTGAACTCTTTTTCATAGTCCTCATAGCTCACTTAAACTTGGCCTCAATAAGGAAACATTTATTACGAATGAAGTAGGTACTGCTTTAAACTTTTTATCACAAGCAACTTTTAATATAGCTAGGTGGCATTATTTATCTCAATGGCCTTAAAATGACACTGCGCTCTAAACATTTTTGCCCAACGAGTATGTGTAAATTATGTTTCCTGGAATGGAGTATTATAGAATGGAATTATTTTAGAAAACTGGCACAATTAGTTTTTTAAAGTCTGTACATAATTAATGCCCCCCATATCTAACAGTTGAGTAAATCTATAAAACATGATATTTTTAAATATGTTATATTTTATTATGTATACAATACTTACTGAAGGTTAAATTTGAAATTGAACTGCCAAGTGGTATAACCAGGAGGGGTTTTGCCATTCTCATCCATGAATGTAAGACCCAGTTGTATTATTCTTAGTAAGTCAACATTACATCTGCAATAACATAAAAAGTAATTATGATACCATCAATACAATTATATAAAACTCTTCCATTACAGAGTGCCTGATGATGCATAGCCGAAACATCTGAACACAAGAAACTAAATTTGGCATGCATGTTTTTTGGGGAGTGTAGGAGAGAATTTTTGGAAATGCCCTTCCGCTAAAGGGATTAAAAGGAGTATGACCTGAAAAAAAAAATCTACACCGGCAAAGCTTTAGTATATAATGTACAGATTTAGTGTATAATGTACAGATGTTTACTGTGTAATAGTTAGAATACTGTCTCAAATCTGGAAGAACATTGGAGATTTATCATAATAATACCTGCTGTATTTGCAGTATTTGCTGTATTTTTGAGGATAGGGAATAGAGTAATTATCAAGAACTTGCCATATACATATTGATGGTCATAGTCTAATTGGTATCAGCACTATCAGCATATCAAGATAAATAAATCTCATTACTTACATCCAAGTTGCAAAATTGTTATAACTTAAAGAATTAGTATAACTTTTCCAAGTCCCAAGTAATTGTCAATTCTTCAAAATATTGGGGGATAAATCGCAACTAAACATTTTGTAAATGAAATCTGGTACTTATCAGATTCTCATTATGAGCAAAATTAAAGAACAATTCAAATACTTTTATTTAGTTTTTGACATTTATAAAATTAAGTTTAAATATAAATCACAATTTTATTTTATTACAAAGTTTGTTGCAGCCAATAGCTTACAAAATATTTAGCTATCATGCACAAACATTAAGATAATTCATGCATTTCCGAACTATTAAGGTTAAAAAATATAGTATCTCACCTGAGTAATTGATATTGGTAATCTGCAGTTGATCTAAACTCTCCGATGGGGCGAGCAACTACTCCAGGAAATTCAGTATCCATCGCCACCCAGTGGTATTTCTGTACAACCTATTTGAACAGCATATTCATTAAAAATATTGAACTATTTGAAAACCTCAGTACAAGAGGTGTTAATCTGCGAGTATTTATTTACACAATATTTATAGTCAATATAATTACAATGATGTTATTTTAGAATGTATTCACATCAAACATTCCTATTTATTAGGACTTCACAGACATCAAGCCTCCTCAGCTACAAGATAAAGTTATGTTTGTTATATTGTGATGATATATTATAGAAATAGCTAAGATAAGATGACGAACAAAATCATTCTGAGTTGGAGATACTCAAATAATTAATAGCATCATGGACATAGTTCAACATTATTCATAAACATCAAGTCCTAAAGTAAATATCTTGATATGGTCTTGACAATTCATAATTTAATAAGTTAACAGCAAAACTAAACAATTAGGTCAACCTCTTTTTGTTCGGTTTAACCTTGGCAGGTTTCATTTAAACAGACTTGACATTGAAAGTACCAATGCCTTACAATAATTATAGAAGTCATTGAAAAACCATTATTATAGTATGTAATATAAATTAAATGGTTTATTTCAATTACAATTTGGTTTCATTAATAGAATTTTACAGAAATCATGGTTCTCTTCTGGTCATTGAAAATAAAAAGTATATGAACCTGTCTTATTATTTGAAATTCTTCATGCAGGTTGTGGTTCCATACATCCTTGATTCCACAGTCCCCATTAGCTGGCAGCTGCGATAGGGAACCAAAACTAGCTGCTGGCATCTACATTGGAAACAGAAAGCATAATATTATGCACGTATTGAGCATAGGCCTATGTATACAGTACGGGTACAGATGTATTACAAGATCAAGCTTACCTTATATCTTTTCTCTAAATCTAAGAGGCTAGAATCTTCTCCTTTCTGCGACGCCGTGTTTTCTGTTTAGTAATCAGTTAGGTGCAGAAAAAAACACCAGTATTCATATGGTTTTAGTACTTGAAACTGAATCTACTTTGTACAACTGTAATATCAGCAAGTCAGGTTATTGCTATGATCTGTATTGTATTTTCTGTTAAGTGTACGTGAATAAAAATTGCTGCAGGCGAAACCACAGGAAATTCACGAAAATTAACATGGACTCAATAAAATAAATTAGTTGGAGGAATATGAAAATTTGTCAATAAATTATGACATTTTGTTATCGTTATAAAAACCAAAGTAAACTATTAGCAATAGGGATTGGCTCATACAGCCACTAGCGAATTTAAAACAGATAACAAACCAAAATAGCAATAATTATTGTTTTCTTACAATTTAATACAAAGAAGTAGCAAGTTAAAATTTTCCTATATTTTTATACGCTATTTTATTACATGCAAGTAACAATAAAACAATTCCATCTTTAATTTTTTTTAGCTGTTAGACACATGTTAAACAGCGCCATCTGTCTTTGCCTTCCGATGTAAGATAATGAAACAACATTGATGTGAGATAATATGCTGCCGTGCTTACAGTAAGAGCAGTAAGTCGGAATTTCAGAAACCGAGAAAATCGCGTTTAAAGTTTTCGATTCAATTTTTACTGACTACTCTTTTAGCTTGTAAGTTTTTTTAGGTCCGATTTTCTAAGTTATTCTAAGCGGTTTTTCTAAGAAATAATAACAAAGATTTCGGAGGTACACTAATAATTATCATGAGGTAAGTATATTTTCTGCTTATAAGCTAAGGAAAAGACATCATTTTATAGACTGCTGGTTTGGCTTAATGATATTTTTAGGTTCTAGTGAAGATAGAAAAACGGGAGTAGGTAAGACCAGTTAATAGAGCATTATGTGGTGATTCAGGATATGTACTTAACTCATTTTTGAAAAAAATCGACTTACTGCTCTTATTGTTAGCACGGCAGAATGTTTTTAAAATGTTTTAAAACCAGAAAACGCTTAGAATAGCTTGACCAGCTTTAGGTACTTTTCCTCTCTATCTGGGTTCGCTTAGCTTTAACTTACCTATAGGTCGTTTTAAATTAGATCATGAACATTAAGTTACAAAATCCCTTATTATAACACAGTCTCAGTTTCTCTTTCTTTGATGATGTTAGTAAAAAAATGTTAAGTCATAGTTACAATATTCCTTATCGACTATTATGTGATTATAGTATCTATAGTTAGTAGTCTTCAATTAATTTAAATAATAAATTATAATCAAATTTACGAAATCAAATAAATTGAATTGAAAATTATAATCAACCAAAATTAAATTAAATCAAATCAAATCAACACTTTTCGAAAGTCAAACTACGGCATCACTTCAACAAATCCCTACGGTGAGAGGTCTTGGAAGAAGAAGCACCAAGGGTATCTAAGTATTCAAACTCCGTCGTAGTAATAATTATTCATTAAATTACATAATTATTAAACTTACCTGGTATCTCCCTTTCATTCCAAATTATTACACTTCATTCCTACTTTGTTGCTGCCATCACGGGCCGATCTAGCTCTTGATCCACGAGAGGGCCAAAACTTTTGATGAATGCGGAGAGGGCATACCTACTGATTCAAGAGGGGGACAAGTCGGATTTTAGAGGCAGATTTTTTTAAAGCAGGTACTTACAACCACAGCTTACAACATCCATAGGTATTTCATCCGAGGTTTATAAGCTGCAATTTGACCGAAACAACCATTGAAAGTTGAATAAAAGTTTCAAAAAATATGCCCTAGGAATATAGGGTAATTTGTTGTACCTATTTAATTATTTTTTTAAAAGTTACCGACGTTAAAAAGTTAACAAACAAGAAGGTGTAATCACAGGGTGTAATAAGCCATTAGGTGATCAGTAGGTAGGTATCCATTGATATTATTAAGAACGGGGCATTTAACAAATGGACCTCGTGGGTCGTCGTTCGAAAAAGAATCGTTCACAATCTCATTCTCGGAGATAAGAAATAAGTGAAAAGGACATAAGAGGGGGCGGGCGGCTGCTTTAATTTAGATGTGTGTGTTGTATCTAATTTTTGCCTGTAGGGAAATGGTTTTGAAGGCAAGGATGTGGTTCAATCTCAGTCTTCAAGTCTCTTAAAAGAATAGAAGATGTACCTAGGTACTTGTACTTATGTTTTGCAGTGGCGCTTGTTTGAACCTTAGGTAATTGATTTTTTGTCCCTTTTGCAAATTATATAACAATGAAATTTCTACAAACACCAATAGTTAGGCATGTAGTACGTGCGCTAAGGTAGGTACTTAGCTAGTAATAAATATTTTATTAGCGGCGCGCAGACTAATAAATTAAAAAATTTAACACATTGCGTGTTTACATGAGTATTAAACATGTGCCCATTTATTGCATAAAATTATATTTGGCCGAACTACGCAATGGCGGCAATTCATCTAATCGACAGCTTTATTCCAACTTCGTTGTCGTGAAACTTCGTTAACCATCTTAAAGCGTCACTGAAATAAATTGTTCATACTTCTTTGTTGCAATGTTAAGAGTCAGTTGAGAAGGTTAATTTCAACGTTCCTGTCATAAGCATCTAAGTATGCATTAGTGATACTCCAGATGTCAATGAACTGTTGTGATCGTATACCCTAGATGCCCTATTTATATTTTTGAACGCAAATATCTACCTACTACTGGGTCCCCGCAAGTAAGAGACAGTAAGCAGACGGTGATAAACAGTTCCTTTCAAATGATTGTTCAGGTACCGCATTACGATTTAATGCATTCTGAAACCAAGCAGGTGATGAATGCAGCGGTGCTGACTAGTACCTATGCTCTATTAAGGGAATTTTCATTTTGTTATTCAACAGGTAAAAATCGTGTCATGGGACATTTGGTTTGAAACTTGGAACAAACTAACTTATAATGTTATACACATAGATATTAAAGAGCAAGTACCTACTTGTATTAAAAATATCACCTGAATTAAAAACGTTTGAAAATAGATATTTAAATTTAAAAATACAAAATGCTAACAAAATCAATTTAAAATACTTAATCGCTATATTAATGTAATGTCGTTATGCTATAACAGAATTATAAGCTTAATTTATTATATGTAGTTGTAACGGAACTAAGGTGTCAAGGGTTTAAACTCTACCATCATTGGATATCTACATATGTAGAGTCCAAAGCAATCTCTCTAGGACGTGAAGTACCTAGGTAGGTACATATTCCGTTCAATAACAGACAACACCTTATATTGCTAGGTTCTGTACCAGCCAGTTTCATAAAATATGGTGCATAAACATAAACATTAAGTTTGTTTACTCGCCTGGTTAACTAATACCTACCCTTCTTCTAATAGAGACCGTGAAGTAATCCATAGGCGATGGTAACCAGTGATCACTTAGATATCGGGCGGACCCTCTCTTCGTTGAAAAAAGTACATTGTAGTTTAAATAATTGTTAATAGATGGTGTTGATCGCAACTGAAGACCAAAGTAGGTATATACGGATTTGTGCGGTTGTAGGCACGTAGGTACAGGGCATTTGCTCGATTGCGGATTTGATTCTCCAATTTGCGTGAGCGACAACGGTACCTACGTGACGCAGATTACCCGCCTCACAGTTATCAATTTTCGACCCGAACATGTTTGAAGGTGTTCAATTCCAAAAACCAGCTATTACACGATAAGTGTAGTTGTGTGAGTGTAATAAAACAGTTTAATGTTCAATAAACCCAAAAAGACATTACAATAATTGCAAACATCAAATACACCGAAAAATTTCATGCCAGTTAAAATCTTAAACAATACAATACAAAATATTCTTTAATGTACACAAACAGGACAAACTTTCTCAGTCTCTTTCCAGCATTTACGAGTAGGTATGTACCACAAGAGTTCCAACAATCTTATTTAGTGTTATGTGGCTACTGCAGACGGATTTTCGGCAACAATCTATAACTTAACTCTTATTTCTCCAAAATTATGACGTCGATGCTATATTTAATTTATTCCCTTTATGCGTCTTAAGCTCCAGTAAGAAGGTCGACCCAGTGCGACGGTCGTTATTTTTTGCCTGTGAACAGGCACATAAAAATTTTGTTTAATAATCTCTCTGGTGGAATGTAACATTAAGGTTTTAAGTTACGCTTACGATCTCTCGTGCGTTGTACCCAACAACTTCATCATAACGATAAATCTGAAGTAGATAGAACTTTTTTAGATAAGTAATGCTCAGAGGAAATATTTTTAGAGGAAAATTTTTGCGTCTACCTACATGTAAGCCCAAGCAATAAAGGTAACCTGAGGACATACGTAAGTCTAAAATATTTTTGAGGATATAATTGCGTAAGTCTTGAATTTTTAGATGATTATTATTATAGTCAAGTAATCATCAATGAAACACGTTGGTCAGTGCCAAATATTTCAAGTTCTAGACTGATCGACTAGGTATGAAATGATTCTATTATGAATCTCTACCCTATGTATGTAGATCTAGATACCTACTTACACGAGTATACACCCACGCAACAATCGCTATGGACGAGGATAGAAGTTAACATTAATTAACAGTGAAAGTGCTCTCAACTCCCAAGTAATAATGTCGTGTGTCATTTGACGGGTTTAGGAATGTACCTAATTTGTACATGGCTACAAGCAAAAGATATCTGAGTGCTTTGGCCCTTTGGAAGCCACTTATGCCTTCAAGTCGATGTTGGTGGATGTTATAATCGAATGAATCAATGAATTTATTCAATTCTAATTTCGTTTTTACAAACCTTTAACGAAAGCTTTTATAAATGTAAATTAGGACACATCTATCCGAGCGAGTTAACAGTTACCTATCAGTTTTAATGAGGTTGTAATTTGATGGGTACAATGACTAGCAATCATTTAATTACTCTTTAGAAAACTAACTATCAATATTTTTAATGCTTCATGGTAGCAAACGAGCATGTAGCTCCACCCTTCCGCTACCACCTACGATAACTGCGATCGAACTAGATCAAGACTCAATTTGGGGACTAGGATGGCTAAGGATTGTTTACAGATGGGTGTTAGAATATTAGTTATTATTATTATTATTATTCGATGTATAGGGCACGGGAACAAGTTTAGTATCCCCGTGAGGCCACTGCGACCATTTCTGATCTATTGTGGCCATTCCATTGCAATTAGATCTGATCCCCTACTCCTGCGGTCTGGGCGAACCGTAGTATGTTCTTGGGGCCCAGTTCTTTGATTTGGTCGGGTGTAGGTAATTAAATGCCCTCCCAATATATTAACTCCTGCAGTGGGTAATTGCTATGTATTCGCAGAGGATATGGATGGAGGTTTCCTCTGCCCCACCACAGAATCTACATGTTGCAGTGTTACTTAAGCCTATTGGGTGTAGGTGTTTGTTAAGTCTGCAATGACCAGTGAGCAGCCTAATCAGTATTCGAATCTCAGTCCGGTTCAGGCTGAGCACTTTATCTGAGTATTTTCGCGAGTATCCAGTGATGAGGGTCTTAGATTGACTTATACCGGGTGCCTTCTTCCACCAGCTCAGCCAAAGCCGATTCTGTTGACTTCCCTTTTTGGTATGCATGTTGCTTACTATGTAGGGGTCTTACCTTTAGGTAGGTGTCCCTAATGTGGTAGTCAATTACCTTCTCCATCGCTTTAAGGAGAAAGGAAGTAAGACTGTTTGGTCTGAATGATTTGGGCTGTGATCTGTCCCTATCACCAGTTTTGGTAATAAAGGCCACTCGTTCCTTATTCCAGTTTTCTGGCAAGTACCCCAGGCGAAGCTTGCCCTCATCACCTTGATTGATGAGTGTTGCCAGAATTGTATTGAGCCGTTCCTGTAGGAGTGCAGGGAATATTCCATCTTACCCTGGCGATTTGTAGCGCTGAAAGAACTTAATCGCCCACATCACTCTGTCAGGCTTAAAGACTGAGGAAGCCATTCTCCAGTCCTCTAAAGAGGGTTTTGTTTTTGGAGGGAGATTTACAATAGGCTCGTTCTTACTCAAAGGAATGGAGCCAGGGAAATGTGTGCTTACTAGGAGTCCTAGCGTTTCCCTCGCGTTGTTTGTAAAGCTCCCGTCAGGCTTCTTCAGTTGTCCAATTTGGGGGGCTTTGGCCATTATTGACTGGATTTTCGCGAGGTGTGTGGTACTGTTAATCCCCTCGCAGAACTTTCTCCACGACCTGCGCTTAGCCCTCCTGAGCTCAGTGTTATGCCCGGGATACACGAGGCTAGTTTTTCAAGCTAGGATAGCAAGCTAGTGTCAGTAAGCTAGCAAGCTAGTACTTCTGACTTCGTGCAGACAAAACTAGCTTCATTTTTAAACTAGTAAGCTAGTTGTCAAGCCAGGATAGTTTTAAATAGGACGGAGTTCTATTTTTTAGGCTAGTAGCGCCCCCCACCACTGATTTTACTTCTTATCCTGGCTTGTGTACTAGCTTCATGTAGCCGGCGAAGCTAGTGTTCAGTTGACTAGTAAAGCAGTAACCACGTGTTTTGTTTGTTTTTCTCCGCGAAGTGTTTTTGAGATTAAGATGCCATTTCATTTTGGACGTGTGGTCACCTCAGTCACAGCAATAATACTAGCTTAAAATAATTAGCCTCATGTAAACAGAACTAGCATATTCCAAGCCAGGTCAGCTAGCCAAGACAGTTTCAAAGAGAACTAGCTTGCTATCCTAGCTTGAAAAACTAGCCTCGTGTATCCCGGGCATTAGGACCTTTCCATAAGCTTGCCAGTTATTGTTGTTTTTTGCTTTATTTTAAAGCGTGCTCTGGCTTTCTGCCTAAGCTTTAGGAGAGTGTTATTCCACCACGGTGCTTTTCTGTTTGTTACTATAGTTTTTTGTGCCAACCCAGTCTCGGGTCGCGCCATCATGACAGGTTAGCACGAGGCAGCCTGCCCTGACGGCGGTTCCCATGAACCTTGGTCCCCTGCCGCTGCCGGAGGTGTTGATACGGTTAAGTATCGCCTCCTGCAGTTGCTGGATCTCCTCGGTATTCATTGACCGGGTTTGGTCCCGAATGCCTTCCCTGCAGGATCCGGCCACTTCGTTAAAGGACGTTTTGGGAATTTGTGTTTCCTCCATCCTTGCGGATTTCCGTGGCTGATCCTTCGGTGACTCGTCCTCTGAACGTGCCCTCTTGGCCGCCTAGACCGGGGCTCCACCTCTTGCCAGCCAGTCACGGACCTCTTGGTGTTCGGTGAGTTCAGTGAACGGTTTTTGGCAGAGAATAGAGGCCTCCGTCTCACTCTTGCCTCTACTCAGCCACCATTTGCGACGCTTCAAGGCCGCTCCACAGAAACGTGGGCGTTTCCTTTTTGCGTTTGAGGATACGCGGCCGCTGGGACTGCTAGTACCCGCGGTATGCGTATTATTTAGATGATCCTGGACTGTAGAAGACTCAGTAATCATTGCTTCAGGAGGCGGTGGGCCTCCGTCAGCGGAGAGGTTTGCAACCTCTTCAATGAGTTCATCGAGCTTGATATTTATTTTTATATCTGTATTCTCCTCCATAAAATCCCACGAGTAGCAAGGGAATTAAATTACACCACCTGCAGAGCCCCGTATGCAGGTGGCGGGCTAACTAACCCACGAGGTCGCCCGGTATTGTGGGCACATCGTTAAAGACTGGGTTATACCCCCCGGCCCCGCTTAAGCGGCTAAGCGCCTAAAGCGGATCTTTCGGCACGGTTCGATTTACACCTAGGAATTACGATTTGGGTATTTTGTGTAGTGTTTCTGTGTGTATGAGTGCGATGTGTACGGGTTATGTGCAGTGGGGGGGGGGGGGGCCCCCCCGTCAACGGTTAACAGCTAATGGCTGCGCACCCCCCCCCCCCTCCCCTTGTAGAGTGTTGCTGTATGTATCCAATATTATACATTCTGTTTCCCTCCCCATTTTTCCGGACTTGGGACCGGCGTCATGTTGTGACCGTAGTCCCACCATCACGGTTGGGTTTAGAATATTAGTTAGTTTTTAATAAGCGTGAGGACAGTGACTGTTAGTGAGAGTCAGTACCTACTGTTAGTTGATGTTAGTAGGTAGTCTGGACTAAGTATCTGGATACTTAGTAATTATTAGTATGAGTTTCGTTACAATTCGGTCACAGATGCGTTGCTACCTCTGAGGACTGACATGATCGCCTCTACTAAAATGTAACCTTTTTTATTACCTTTTAAGGTAAGGTATAGATAAAATAACAAATTTCTATTTAGGTACTTACTGCTATTACTTTTCAATTATTTCCACATTTTGTTTCCAAGAATTGGCTATAACAACAACAACATTAATCAAAGAAATCTGTAAAGTTTAAGTCTGGATTATCTGGATCGTAGTTACCCACGCACTTGAAAATAGAGATTTTTTAAGTTAAGTGAAAATAATATTGATTAACTTTGAAAATTAACGGATCTTGAAGCTGATTGACAGTCGAACTGAATAATCAGTGGGGTGGGAGTAGGAACTGAATATCATTTACCTATCATCAACTAACGGGACGTTATTAAATAAAAATATGCTAAGAGGTGCTTATTTTGGTTCTAGCACCGGTTTTTCAAGAATACATATATGTAAAAACTATTTTAGTGTGAAGAGCAGAGGATATTTTAATCGGACAAGACCCGGAACAAGAAGGAAGCAGAACCACTCATAGAGTTCACAGATAAAAAAGTATAGGTTTCTTACACATAATTTAGTTAATACGCATTACACAATTTTTATTTTGAGAACCTACCTACCTATATGTTCAAAAATTATTTGAACAAGCTTAAAATAATTTATTTATTTACACCAAATAAATAAAACTTTATACATGCATAACTAAACACAACCGTTTTATAATATTTAAATATCTACTTACAATAAAATTAATATTGTTAATTATGTTATTATAATACATAATAACATAATTTACAGCGAATGGTACTTCGTCCCCTCTGGGAGTGGTACGAATAAAGAATTATTTAATAAAATAATATTAGTATTACTTTGAATTTCCTATTTATTCACCTTTAAAAACTCCAGTGACATGTATCGACCACAGTGCGTGAAGTAAAGTGGCTCAGCCTAGAAAACAGTAGGTACCTACCTAAGGGGAAAAAGAAAAATGATTGTCAGTAAGTCGTTAAGCAATTCCGTTAAATATTATTTCCTACTGGTCTTTTTACTTAACAGTGTTTGGTCTTGGACTAAGTACATTTCATAATTAAGCGTGACTCTAGGGAAGGCATAGTCACGCAAGATAATTGGATTGGAAGATAATAAACCTTTTTGGTCGGTATACTATAACTCAACCCTCACCGTATTAGATTTAGTACTTAATAGATCTTGTTGTTGTAGCCGACGTATTTCCGCTCCATTTAATTCCGAAAAGCTGCAATATGACTGAAATACGTAGCTGCAACAACGCTTACAACATTTTAACTTATTTTCGTATTATAACATTTAATTGCAAAACGCGTAGAGCTTTTTCATTACAACGTGTGAAATGTTTGCGGAGCTGCATATTAGTAATTCAAAGTTGAAGCCGTACCACATTCGTAGTACCTATCGTATTTGTATGGCAGTGGAAGCGTAGCACGTAGCTTCGGTAGCTTCGTTAGTCGGCCGCGGACCACGACCCGCTCTAGGGGTTGAATACTCCGCTCGTACGATTTAATCTCGTTCGCTGTAAATTTGCGTCAAGTTCGTAATCAAATAATATTCCGCGGCCTAACAACTTTTTTATTTTAGTTTTAATCGATACCTTGAAATGCTTCGTTTATTTCATTCCTCTGGGGTTTTAAACTTCGCGGAACTCGGTAAGTTTTAATTGAGTTTATTAGTATCTGTTCACGTAAACTGGTGTAGGTATAGGAAGTTGTTTCATTAAGATTTAATTAAAGTGAGCATTTATTAAAATTCTTAATTTTTTCCTACGGGTTATCAAATTACTGGTGATAATTTTATTGATATTACCTATTTATATTATTAAAATAGTTGACATTCCTACGGAAGTAGTTTTGATGAAACTGAAAATTAATTTACAGTTGCTTCATGTGATTATGTTTAAAGATACATAGTTGAGGGAATGTCAGGATTAATAGGAAACATCAATGAATACCGCGGTTTAAGACTTCCGGCGCATGTACTTGTGCTCTGTTTTATTGCTGACATAAAATATTCAATTACTTGTACATAACGATGTACCCAATCTTAGTCTAAGAAAATGTGTCGGTGTTTCTAATTTTACCTTATCACAAATAACCACAACTATAACGTTTTAATAACAAAAAATATTTTATGACATATTTTTTGTATGAGTCGTATGATGAAGGAGGGTTATAGGATGATATTAGCAACGTCTCTATGTCCGGCTGAGGAAAGTTTGCGGTAAAAAAATGCCAGCGGTCATATCACTAATAAGTACATAATTCATCTTTATTGTTTTGTAATTAATAGGTACATTGATTAAGTGCCAAGACAGGAAGATATAAAACACAAATAGTTAAAAAATATATCATAAGTACTACTCTTAATACACTTATTTCATAAAGTTGATTTAGTGGGTATAAATGGAAACGAAGCCACTATTAGTGGATGAAATCATAAAGAATCTATGCGGCATATAAAGTCATTTTCATAGATAACGGGTAGCTGTCTGTAAAATTGGAATGGATGCCAATTGCCGTTCCCGCGGTCACTGCAATAAACTGTAGCGATTTAATAGCCTACCATCGTAAAAATATTGGGTTAGAGTTTATGACAAAATTACGACGCCCTGCATGAGATTTACTGTTTGTTGGTGGTATTGTTTTTCTATAATGACGTAATGCTCAGACGCAATGAAAAATTTTCAAAATAAATTAATAACATTTAACATTCTAACGTGGTACGGTTACGTTACGGGGTACGGCGCGGCGTAGCAGTTGAATTGTAGGTAATATTTGATCTGGAAAGTAAATTTATATAGCTTTTAGGTAAACAGCTATAGCTAAGGAGGTCGTTTGTTTAGGTAGGCTCCGATTGTTGAGGAAAATCTTTGCAGAATTGTATTTCAGCATTGGGACATTCTTGTACCTTTATAGATTACAAAATTTGTATACAGAGGAAATATAGGGTGGTTGAATATACAATACAATATAATATAAACTTTATTGTGAACATGAAGTAAAACAAAATGAAATAAATTTACAAAAAGATGAAGTAAACGAATATACAAATGCGCAAAATGTCCATAATAATTTAATAATTATCCTCATTACTTGTACAGAACGGTACCTATGTAAATCGGATTTTTTTACTGGTTAAGTAGGTACTTTAGATGTGGATGAACATGGGCATAAATAAATGATTTAGAAGATAACATGGCAAAGTTTCTACCATGTTATCAGACTTTTCATCAGACTCATACATAAAATAGAGATTAAAAAGTACATTATATACATTAGTATTGCACACCACATATCAAATTGGGTCAGATATATATGTATAAACAAAGTTCTGCTTTTAAATAGGTATCTTAAAAGATCTGTATTGTGTTATTTAAAATGTGACGTAAATGAAGTTGAAAATACGAAAATTAGTAGTCAATGTAGTCACCTACCTAGCATGGACAATAATAGAATTTTGATGGCCCATATATTGACTACAATAGAAATTTGATGGCCCTATATCGCTTTGTTTACATCAATTAATTTGGGACTGAGTCCGATGTATAGGCGAAGTTAAGGCGGGCCATTACATTTATGACTTACTTAATCATTTGTGGTTTTCCGTTTCGTGTGCGGAGGTTGTTTGTATCAGCTCGTAAACATAGGTATAATACTTATGTATCGGCCAGTGTACACAAGTGATTGGATTTACATGCGTTTAACATGTAGGTTAAAAAAAATGCACTTTTAAGGTTTGCTTAACAGCGCTATTGTACTTTAATTACCTACTGCTGGCGCCGTCACGCGTTTATATAACGCCATTTCTTTATTCGCTAGCTGTAGCAGTGTTAGTTGTGGTCAAGGTTTTCAACAATCTCGAAGTCTATCCAATTCTCCTTGTATAAAAAAGGTCTCCCGGTGAGTAAGAAGAAACATAAACATTTAATTGTTGTGTGTGGTGATGAGATGTAAATAGAGAAAGTTTGGAACTAATTTAATTAGAACTTACCTGATTGGTTTTGCCCGTGTGAACAATGGTTATTTTAATGCTACAATTACTACCTATAGTCCTATATATTTATTAGATATGCTATTATTGTATTCCAAAATAGGATATAAACAAAATTGTGTGAGTGTTATAGAACACTCAGTTCGTCCGAACCTATATATTGTTGCACTTTGAATCAATAAAACTAATTTGAATTAATAAAACTGATTAAAAAATAAATATGCATCTCGGATTGGGCTCGGCTTAGAGCACATTTTCGCCGTCACGCAAAAATCTTACACTTTTCATTTTCATTTAATTTTCATCTTCGTGCCAATAGCAATGCAGTTATTATCTACATAATGTTACATCTTAATTTGGAATTTAAGTTCCGAATCGTACCTACTTTGTTACTCGAACAATCGTATAATTTTCATAACAATAGTGTCTGTTCTATTGCTAACAAGCAAAGTAGGTATGTACCGACGTAAATCTCTCTTATCAAGATGTCGCTTACGTTCATTCTCATACTCGACAAGTAGGTACGAGCATTTGACGGTTCGGATTATTGCCAAGCGGTGCACAGCGACAAGATTTGACAGCGTGACAATACGGTATGCTGATATCAGATATGTAGGTATAGATAAGAGTAGTAAGATTTTACCTAATGTGGATTAAAGTGAGTTTTGGGTTTCTAATACATTCAAATAAATATTATTACAGTGATACAGGTAGGTACTTACGATATGTGCGTCCATATTAGTACCACAGTGAGTACTAAGGTCGGCTGTAATATTTATGCAACTCGGTCGTGAATGTTACTGTGCACTTTTACAGTAATATGTATTGTTTATCATTGTGCAATCCACGATGACTAAATTTTAGGTTTGTACATGTAGAATTTTCTCTGGAATAATAAGAGATGAAAATACAAGTGTTTTCATCATAATGGAAAGCTCTATAAATCTTCACCCAAACGCATACGTACCTACCTACATCCGGCTAAGGCGCAGCCAATAGAAGGGATATGACTTTTGCCCGTAGGTATGTACGTATATATATTATGTATGTTTAACTATTTCCTACTCAGTACTTTTGGATTACCTATTATAATGTGCTACGATCGTTCGTTGGACCGCTTGATTGATGGGCTATGAAGTCACGCTCAATTCAATATGGCACTCTCCAGGGGACATAAAGTCATAAAAGAGAATGATACCATGTAGGGTATCACATGAAAGTACTTAATTAGCACATGTCAACCTACGAGTACATATTATCTGTACCCACTATTAACTTGTGTTTTGTGCTTGGGATTATGTGAAAAGGCTACTGTGAATCAATTTGTCGACTCCGTGGATAAGTTGGTAGTAGTGAACTCGCCGACGCGGCGTAGCAAAGTTTCCCGAGTTCGATTTTCAATCGTGATCGTGACCGGACATAATATGTTTATATTATGACAGATAAATAGTTTTTCACGGATCGTGGCTGTAAGTTATGTGCATAATATTTGTGTTGTACATAGGACTCATGATACAGGGAACCCATTGCAGGGGTATGAGAGTGTGTGTGGATACAATGTGGGAGTGGGCAATAGATACTGTCGTTCGTATGTCGTAGTAAACTTTATATTATGTACTTAAGTATTAGGGCGTACCGCGTATTCAAATAGAACGCTGGTTACCGGCGCCGCTCTGCCAGCGCTTATCGGTACTGGTCCGTTGACATAACCTCAGGTCGGAACTTGTCGGCGCTTATCGGCGCTGGCTCGGTACAAAGTAGGTATAGATAGAGACTACCTGCGCCGACTACCTGCGCGGATCGTAGTCGTTAGCGTTACAGTATTAAATTTTACACATTCTGCCTATTGTTAATTATTGTTTCCTTTTTTTATATTTACATTTATGAATGGTTGTTTTTTTAGCATTTATAATTTTGAAAATGAATAAGATGTAAATTATGTAAAATAAACTTATACTTCTCAAAAAACATTAATATTGTTCTAAAGGAGGATGGGCGTTTTGGTACCCATGTCCAATCAAAATGACTTTACTGTCGTTTGAAAGGTCTTTTCAAGAGTACAAAAAATTACTATGGCGACAAACCCATACAAATTGTCCGTTTTGAAATATAGCCTTTAGAAGATACGAAATTCAGTTCGAATTAGAACTTAAAAAATCATATCTTTGGCATAGTTCGATTGATTTTGATGATGTTTGCACAGATTTTGAGCTTATTCAATTAACAAATAAAAATCATCATCATCATCACCATCTCAACCCATCATGGCCCATTATTGAGCACGGATCTCCTCTCAGAATAAGAAGGTTAAGGCCATAGTCCACCACGCTGGCCAAGTGCGGATTGGCGGACTTCACATACCTCTGAGTTTTTGCGAACTCTCCGGCATGCAGGTTTCTCGCGATGTTTTCCTTCACCGTTTGTAGCAAGTGACATTTAAATGATTAAAACGCACATAATTCGACAACATTTACAATGCCTAAATGTAAATCCTAAGATTCATCAAATGAATAATGGTAAAAGCCCGAAAAAATTGACACATTACCTATTTTTATTTCGGACAATTATCAAATCGTGTTGGTGAATCTTACGATTGACTGGTAAATCTTAGAATTGACCGGTAAATCTTAGGATTCACCGTGGTTCGGGCTTTTACAGCAATATATACGAGTATAACATATAGAATAAACGATAACTTATTTCGAATGGCTTTATTTATACTGATAATTAAACATATTTTCAAGTAAGATTACTACGATCGGACAATGAACCGGGACTAGCCCCATGGTTATTCACAATCTACACAAAAATACCTTTCCAACGATGTATCACTTACTCCGATTGGGGCCGGTACCAGATTCTATACATTTGTGCCCATCCTCCTTTCAAGTGGTATTTTCCTTTCTAGTATATAAACACCATGAAACGCCATTGTACTTTTTTACAAAAAAATATGTCACGTAATCTTAACCTCGAAAAACAAGACAAGATTTGAGAAACCGCATGAGATATTTAAAATAATTCTAGGTATTCAACTGTGAAAAAGTCTCAATTCGTTTGATTAATGTGGTGGTGGGCACGTGCGGTGCGTCATAGCTACGTTTATTTTCAAACAGATAAAGACGTGGTTTTCGTAATTTTCTCCTAACCTTGGCGTCATCTAATATAACTAATGTAATATAAAGAAATACAGATAAGTGCGATTATAAAATACAAATTGTTATTTATGAATTTTATTCTTACCTTGCGAAGGTTTAACGACCCGAAACCAACATTAAATAAATGGTAGATATTGATGTAATGTTAACTATCGAAGTTTTCTAGATTCGATCAATCTCCGATCGATCTCCGGGGCAGAAATTAATGTTTAAGATAAATAGAAGGTTTTTTTTTTTGTTAACGAGGGGGAAACCTTCAAAAGGTACCCTGTGCCGTGGGAGCGACACAGGGTTATGTGGGGTTTTTACTCACTAAAACCCCCCCGGTGGCCGTCTTCGACGCTATGTGGAGGACTCCGGGATCTCCAACGGAACGCAACCGGAGCCCTCCGAGGAATAGAAGTTACCGTACAATACAAGTATCTACTTATACCTCTTTTGTCAAGAAACTCATTGCAAATATTTTTAACTTAAATACTTTCAGTACATTTATTATGTAGGCGGATCACGTCTCTCCTGATAATTAAGCGATCGATTTATCGGGTACGTCGATAGCGCATTAATATTTGTACGTGAGCGACGACAGCGAATGTAATCGTTAATCGTGAGTGAATGCTTTAATGTACGTAGTAGTGTAAAGCTTTCAGCGGGATGGCAGCAAACAACGGCTATTAAGTAACTCTTCATGTTGTAACATTTAAATTAAGACAGAATAATCTGTTAATACATGCTTAATTTAGTCCGTATTGAGACTGGTAGGCTGATGATTTACGTAGCTCAGTCTCATGTTGGCAAACTCGAAATCTCGTAATTGGTGAAGCCTAGCTGGCTAACTACCACGTCTGTGCTTGAGTCAGCCGGAAAATGACCTATTGTGTAGTGGGGGCTTGGAAGTAGTACCTTTCTTTCTTCTTTCAACTGTTTCTGTGGGCAATGTATTGGAGGTGCGTCTGGCGTTACTAATGTCATCGGAAATAAAATAAAACAACCACATATTAAAATTAATCAAATATTATTTAGTTACGACTATTCGTTCTAGACAAATGGCATTGGTTTTCAGTGCGTCAGTATGTCAGAACTCGATGTTCAGTAGATTCTTGGTCTTACTTAGGGCGCATTCATGTAGAACGCTGGTTACCGGCGCTGATCTGCCAGCGCTTATCGGCGCTTATCGGCGCTTATCCGGCAGGTAGTCGGCGCAGGTAGTCTCTATACTTTGTGCCGAACCAGCGCCGATAAGCGCCGACAAGTTCCGACCTGTCACATGACCGAGATTATGTCAACGGACCAGTACTGATAAGCGCTGGCAGATCGGCGCTGGTAACCAGCGTTCTACTTGAATGCGCCCTTAGACTAATTTATCTATTGTGCGCGTAACACGTTAACGGAAAGTACCTGGTTGACCGAGCTTTGCTCGGTTGAAAATTATATTTAGTATGAATCGCATACTGATAAAATATGAATAATGTTCTTCGATCTTTCCGACATAATATGAGTTTAAAAAGAATTGCGTGTACTTATGTACGCACGTAAGAAGTTATACTTCTTTGGCATCATTAATAATAAATATTCAACGTTAATAATTTTGACAGCTGTCATCCGAAATGTAGGTCTCAACCAGACCTACAACTTTCCCAAAGACACCAGTGCTCCAGGAGCAGCCGTTGCCGGGATATCTCGGTTCGAAGTTTGACAGCTGTCATTGGAAATGTAGGTCTTGACGAGACCTACAACTTTCCCAAAGACACCAGTGCTCCAGGAGCAGCCGTTGCCGGGATATCTCGGTTCGAAGTTTGACAGCTGTCATTGGAAATGTAGGTCTTGACGAGACCTACAACTTTCCCAAAGACACCAGTGCTCCAGGAGCAGCCGTTGCCGGGATATCTCGGTTCGAAGTTTGACAGCTGTCATTGGAAATGTAGGTCTCAACCAGACCTACAACTTTCCCAAAGACACCAGTGCTCCAGGAGCAGCCGTTGCCGGGATATCTCGGTTCGAAGTTTGACAGCTGTCATTGGAAATGTAGGTCTTGACGAGACCTACAACTTTCCCAAAGACACCAGTGCTCCAGGAGCAGCCGTTGCCGGGATATCTCGGTTCGAAGTTTGACAGCTGTCATTGGAAATGTAGGTCGTGACGAGACCTACAACTTTCCCAAAGACACCAGTGCTCCAGGAGCAGCCGTTGCCGGGATATCTCGGTTCGAAGTTTGACAGCTGTCATTGGAAATGTAGGTCTCAACCAGACCTACAACTTTCCCAAAGACACCAGTGCTCCAGGAGCAGCCGTTGCCGGGATATCTCGGTTCGAAGTTTGACAGCTGTCATCCGAAATGTAGGTCTCAACCAGACCTACAACTTTCCCAAAGACACCAGTGCTCCAGGAGCAGCCGTTGCCGGGATATCTCGGTTCGAAGTTTGACAGCTGTCATTGGAAATGTAGGTCTCAACCAGACCTACAACTTTCCCAAAGACACCAGTGCTCCAGGAGCAGCCGTTGCCGGGATATCTCGGTTCGAAGTTTGACAGCTGTCATTGGAAATGTAGGTCTTGACGAGACCTACAACTTTCCCAAAGACACCAGTGCTCCAGGAGCAGCCGTTGCCGGGATATCTCGGTTCGAAGTTTGACAGCTGTCATTGGAAATGTAGATCTTGACGAGACCTACAACTTTCCCAAAGACACCAGTGCTCCAGGAGCAGCCGTTGCCGGGATATCTCGGTTCGAAGTTTGACAGCTGTCATTGGAAATGTAGGTCTTGACGAGACCTACAACTTTCCCAAATCGAAATGATACATTAAAAAATATCGATATTTCTTGGGTGATATATATCGATACATTTGAAAAATATCGATACGATAAATATCCATTTGCCCACATAGAGATTACAGCGCCATCTAGTTTCATACTACTGAAATTTCAACACGTTACAAACAGTACCTCATAGAAGTTATCCTAATGTTTCATAGATGGCGTCAGTATGATGTTTACAAACAGTACCTCAAAGAAGTTATCCTAATGTTTCATAGATGGCGTCAGTATGATGTTTTTAAAATCTCTTTATCTCGGGAACCGAGCTTTTCTCGAAGCTGGGACCTTGATAAATCGATTCCTTGAGCCGAAAACCCCCTAATCTGTAACTTTCATGAAAATCTTTGCAGCCGTTTCCGAGATCGTGATTATATATATATAAATAAATAAATAAATATACAAGAATTGCTCGTTTAAAGATATTAGATATTACCTAAATCCATACTTACAGAAAATCAAATTTACATTAGGTAGGTATTTAACGAGTTAACTAAACAAGACACATCGGTTACGTTGTCCATAAATTATTATAAACTTTATTGGTTTAATCACATTTAATTTAAATTACAGTACCTGGTTGACCGAGCTTTGCTCGGTTGAAAATTATATTTAGTATGAATCGCAAGAAATACGAGGAATTCCGCCATCTATTCAGGAGTCAAATCATACAACTGTTCACTGAGCACAAAATTCATTTTACTTATGTTACGGCCAAAGGATCTCAACAGCGTGTTTCACAAAGTTGTACAGCGCCATCTAGTTTCATACTACTGAAATTTCAACACGTTACAAACAGTACCTCATAGAAGTTAACTGTGTGAGCGAATTAATTGCATTTTAAATAGGTACATACTTAATTAGATAAATTCATTGAACTTTCCTTCGTACTTTTCGCAGGCTTAGGCAGTCCCCGACTGAAATTTTTATTTGCGATAAAATGTATTGAATGTTTATGATAATTAAACAACATAAATAAATATACTTTTAGTTTAATGAGCAAGTTGTTAGGCGTACTTAAAATTTTATTGATTCTATTTACAACAATAGTAATTTCATCGATCTGACCATTATTTATTTAAAACTTTATTAAAATATATTATTAAATCGATAATAACAAAACTAACATTTATTTACAAATATTCTCGTAAATATCACAAACGCACGTTAAACTATCACTACGCGTCCTGCGAGGTCAAGCGAGATAATCGCACTGATTTTTAACTTTATTCAAACAGAAAATAGGTAGGTATAACGCAAAAATAGCGCTTCAACGTAAGAATGAATATTAATATTAGTACATATTAGCCGAACAAAAATATATTCGAGCGCCATCTAGTTTCATACTACTGAAACAAACAAACCGTATCTCATAGAAGTTATCCTAATGTTTCATAGATGGCGTCAGTTCAACACGTTACAAACAGTACCTCATAGAAGTTATCCTAATGTTTCATAGATGACGTCAGTATGATGTTTTTAAAATCTCTTTATCTCGGGAACCGAGCTTTTCTCGAACCTGGGACCTTGATAAATCGATTCCTTGAGCCGAAAACCCCCTAATCTGTAACTTTCATGAAAAACTTTGCAGCCGTTTCCGAGATCGTGATTATATATATATAAATAAATAAATAAATATACAAGAATTGCTCGTTTAAAGATATTAGATAACATACGAATCAATAACAATTTGTTATTGTATGAAGTTGTTAACAAAACAGTGCATTAAGTAGGTAGGTTCTACATTTTTATTTTGACTGATTTTAAATAAAATCCACCCACTCAACCACCAATCCACCACGAAAAACCGTGGTGGAGTATGTTTTGGCTTCCTCGGTGATAAAACAGGGAACTCTCTAGTTATATTTGAAACATTTGAATCAAGTTTATTTAATGGGCATCGCAAGCATGCCCATTATTATCCATATTTCAGAATTTCGTGTTAAACTGACATTATAACTTTTCCTAGTTATCAAAGTTGTTTCTTCTAAACGTACCATTGATGTCTTCTCCGCTACTAGCTTCTTTTTTCACATAATGTTCATCTCGTCATTTTTCTTTTTATAACAAATCGTTCTAGCAATTCTAGCAATGTCTGTGGAGATTTCCTTGCGTAACTTGCGTTACGTTACTTTTATGTTCCTTTCTCCAATTTTCCTATGCCCTTTTGTACAGCTTTGGTTTTCCAATACTTTGATGATTTATCTGTAAAAAAGCTTTGTGGCGATAAGGTCCCATTATTTTGTACTTCTTGTTTGCTTCCTGTGTTCCATACCTTTATTCCATACTGAGCAAAGTGTATTTCAATTTACCTTCAGATGGAGTTATGCCAAAACATTTATAAAGAGTATTAAAAAATCTATGAGATGTTTCTGCCCCACAATAGTGGATCCTACAATTCTAGGTATTTAAACCAATAAAATCTCCTCCTTAGGTGATCGAATTTGTAATTAATAGCTTGTCATATGACGCGCCTTTGATGTAAAGAAGGAAGGGCGTTCTAAGATGAATGGAGTAAATACTAAATGAATTTCTTAGGAAGCTACAACTATAAATTGAAAATGACAACAAAAGTTTTAAGATCTAAAACATTTGTGAGTTGCAAGATAGAACAAGTTTTAGTTATAAGTGGAGAAAACTTAAATCAATTCATATAAATTTTTTATATCTAAACGCAGACATATAAACAAAGGCAGACGTGGCATATGTTTCACCACTACAAAGACGAATGTATGCAGTAGTTTCATCCCTTTCTCTCCAATGAAACGTACAAAGTCTATCTCGTTTTATTGTTGTTGTTGCAAATTGCAACACCTTGGCCCACATAGACACAATAGGGACGCCATTTTCATAAGCTGTAAGACGATTAGGCCATAGAAGACATTTGGTGATCACAAATTTCTTCTGTACTGATTGTCTATGTGTGCAGTATTTCTATGTAGTTGTAACTAGCGCGATTTTTGTTCCATATGTTAGATCTACTTATGTTTATTTTATGTGTCTGTGTAATAAACTCTTTCGTTACTGAGTAACTCACAAACAACTTTCTTTTACTAGGTGCTACAATTTTATTGTTATAGATAAAAACTATATTTTATGCAGGTTGTTTTAATGTTTAAGATTAGGTACTGGGCCACTGTAATTTGTAACAAATATTATCCATCGCGATTATCACAAATCACGATACGATAACTATTTTACGTTTAAAGTAATAAAATATGATTTCACAGGAATTATACCAGTCAAAAGGCTTGTAAAAGGCTAATGAGCGGTATCAATCAATGAGATTAAAATTGTTATTTATTTTAATTCATTTTGACCTAGGTAGAGTAGGTCCCTACTTTGACGTTTGATAAGTTAGTAAAGAAGAAGGTATTTGACTGTCAATGCGCTTATCGCGGTCAGATGAGTTATTTGAATATAGAATTCGGTCGAATAATTGTTGTCCCACAGGACCGTTTATTTTCGGTGTTTCAGCGACGAGAGCGTTGACTTGACTCAGTGAGATTACGATTTAAATTTAGGCGGGGGCGAGCTGCCAAATCATTGGGGAAATGTTTAGCTCGCCGAGCTCGAAACGTTTGAACGAATTGCTCGATCGGTGTACAATCAGCAACACATTGTTTTCTCGTGTCTAATCGATTCATTAATAACTCCTTTGGTTTTACTTAGTGGCTGACCGAAAGTTTTGGTTTCGGTTTAAAAACCTGTTTCCATCAGACACTAGTTTTCCTTATTATTGTCAGAGAATTATTGTAGGTATATTCCTTATCATTGGATAGTTTTAGAATTGAATTATTAGATTAAATATAGACTTTTCAGGAATAATTTTAGGTTTTGGACTAGCTAATGTGGTATTTCGTTCGTTCATTATTATCGTAGTTTCAGTCCAGTTATATGTATAGGAATATAAATCTTGCGACGATGTCACCATCCTGTAAAGTTTTTAGGAGCTTAATATTGTTCTTTCTCTATAAAAGTTACAAAGCAGACGAACGTATCTTTTTTATGTTTGTAATAAAAAATTCAAGTTCATTTGCTTTTGATATACAAGATATTCAAATGAGACTCATACTTAAAGTGGTTCAATTATGTATCTTCGAGTTTAACTTGAAATTGATATGTTTACTTAATCAAAAGTATTCGTGTTGTTGTACACAGACACAGAGCGCGAGTTCATTGAGTTAATAATAATATGAGTCTAGTTAGCTAAATGTACAAAGTTGCCGACAGACGTACATTAAAATAAAAGGGCAAGGAACTTTAACTACAAAAATATTTAGTATAATAATTTATAGAATCATTATGCATGCGCTCAATGTCGGGCAGCTAGCAGCGCTATACGGACTATGCTCGGCATTTCTTCACGAGATTGAATTCGAAATAATGAAATCCGTGGACATATAATATACGAGTAGCTCGTAAAATACTCGGCTAAAGCGGTCCAAAGGAGGCCACATTATTCCGAAAGAACCAATAACTGTTGGAAAATATGAAGTTTATCAGTAAAAGCGTTGGTAAAAGACTTAAGGACGGTAATCATCAGGGTAACTAACAATTTCATGGGCAGCAAGTATAGGACTAGATTCGGGTGTTTACACATTTTAGAGATAAAATAAGTATTGTATTGTACCTCTGTTTCAGAGATACAATATTACAGATTAGATACAATAGGATCAGATGCCAATAAGGAGAGACCTACATATGTCAAAAAGTGGATCAAAAAGGCCATGGCAAGACACAAATACTAACTTATTTTGCATCTATTACTTATACTTTAACTTAACCACACGCTTAGGGTAACAAACACCTCCCAACTTATTTTAAAATACATAAACACACTCATATCCACAAACTAATGTTTCGTGTGTCATATGGGTGCCATTGACAACACACAAAGACGAGGACATACCTACACTGAGGCCCAGAACAAAAATTTAAACTCATTATTCAAGCTAGCTATAGGTACATTAGTGTAAAGGGCACCTAAAACGGCTAAGCTGTATCTGAGATTAGCTTGCATAGCTACAGAAACAGAAATATTCTAAAATCACTGCTTTGGGTGGTATTACATTAATAAATAATAATATTACAGGGACCCCTGTAATATTAATATTATGTTTTTCACATACCTACATATATATTCCATGTACGGACAAAGATCAGTTACAGGTTATAGAATAGGTAGATTTATAATTATCTATAAAATATTAGTAAATCTTAAATAAGTGGATAGACTTAGACTTACTTAGACTAATATATTTTGCTGCTCCAGTCTGGTTCGTTTGAAAAAGCTAATACTCTGGCGAACAAAGTCAATTTAATAACACGTAAACGTAAAAGTCAACATGATGTTGTGTCTACGAGTTAAGTTGCTTGGGGCTTAGAAATAAATGAGATTTTTTGGCATACGCTGCGGTACATTACATTACTTCGCTAAGATATTAAGCCGATACGGGTTCGCATGCTTGATGTTCTGTCGCTCGAGATCGAGAGACAGTTTTAAGCTATTGCATAGCTTTTATCGCGGGCCTTGGGCGCGGGGACCGAATGCAAAAATTTCGTAACGAAAATTTATTACACCCCCATCACCCACACACAGACATAGTTACTACGTCTGTGCACCCACACATCGATAAATACCAGAACTTTTAACTGAACTAACTTTTATTTTATAACGGCTAAACCGATTTGGCTAATTTTAGTCTTGAAATATTCGTGGAAGTTCAGGGAAGGTTGCAGCGATGAGAAAATATGGAAAAATTGCGATGAAAATACTAAAAATGAAAATTTTAATTTCCCATACAAATCTTACCTGTAAAACATTTGATTTTCGCCCCGTCGCCGCGTCGGTTCGGTGTTTTAAGAATAATTACATGTAGATCTGGATTAAATAAGGCGTTGGAATCGACAACATGTATTCATAATAGTCTAATTATCGCGTATTTAGATTTAAAACATACAAAATAACATGACATAAAATAATGACACTATATTAATGACTTGAGGGTGATAGAGACAGTGCCATACAGGCAAGGCAAACTGTAAGGCACTGTCTCTGTCACCCACACGTCATTCACGCGCCAAAAGATCGTTGTAGGACTTAAATGTCAAATGCTTAGAATAATCGTCTAAGGTCAAATGTCAATTTTCTTTTTAAAAAGAATTATTTTGTCAACTGAAATAGTTCTTATGCTTTTGTTCAGAATATTTAAATCTTCTTTGCACAAATTAATGCATTATCCGTTTCTAATAAAGATTAAAATGTCTTGCACCTATAATGTGACGTTATGATGTACGTATTCTTAATAGCGGCTACAAACTCACGCCGAGAACCCCCGAGAACACCCGAGAAGCGTGAATGTGATCGGTTTCTCGCAGTCTCGTTCTCGGGCTCGCCTGTGCTCGGATCGGTGTCGGTATTTTTGCCCGCTTCAAAGGGTTTCTCGGGCGAGAAAAGAGAACCGTATTCACATTCTCGTTCGGTCTCAGTGGGACCGTTGTGTGTTTTTGTATTTAAAATTTACATTTCTAGTTAAAATTATCTACTGTCTGTGGTTACCAATTATTATTATTATTTTAGTACTTATATTAATTTATTTCTTATTTTACTATTCACAAGATTATAGTATATTAATGCACACAAAACCAAAGCCGCTGCACTGACGTCCATTCCGGATGACGATCGAGAATGCGAATGAGAAGGTCGCATGAGTGTAGATGCTTTCTCGGTTCTCGCGCAAATTCGCGGCAAGATTTCTCTTCGAGACTTCTCGCGTGAGTCTGTTGGCGGTATAACAATTAGGCTTACGTCATTATTATGCGTCTCTTTCAGTGATATTGCCTATGAAACGCTGCAAAACAGTGAATATCTGTACTCGTATAATTTGTGTACCTACAAAGTATTTTAAATATGAATAAACAAAGTGCATTTATTAATGAAGAAAGTCACGAAAAAATAATGAAAGAAAATGAGTTAGTACTCTATATACATACATTTTATTATTATTATCACAAATGCAGTATTATTTTTTGTTTTATTAATTTATATATTATAATGCTATGCAATAGCTTTACCGCGGCAGTCTCCGAGTGCCACACGTCTTTTTTTCTTTCATTCTTTCTTGGCCGATAATACATCGTTGATGACTTTTTTGTTGCTGATTTCCATAGGAGACGGCCTTTAAGCTATAGTAAGGTAGCCTTTAAGCGTTGGTTAAGTTGTTAGGTGGCTCGTCGGCTCTTAACTATGCAATTGTATTAACAACTTATAAGGAGTCATGTACATACGAGTAGGGAAACTTTTTTCTCCGCTCCTATTGGATGTTACTAATCTCGGAACTAAGTTTACTACGAAAGGTTTAAGTTGTATTTTGTCTGGTCTAAATTTATGACAAGAAGTAGGATCATTTGGGCTCTATACTTGTAGGTCCTGCAAAGTTTGATTTTGAGTAGTAGTTACCTACCATCTGCAGTATACTTTCATTTAGCATATTTGCTCGAAACCAATAAATGTAAGTAGGCAGGCACTATTGTGCTGTGAATGAGCAGCTTGACCGATAAATTTCAATAACTTATGCCAAGTTCATCTTTTATTATTCAAGACGGAAGTATCTGAGCAAAAATATAACATTGGAAATCGATAATGACATCGAAAGTGGAACAGTTGGTGTCGGGGTATAGTGGGACGGGTGAAGATGGGAATGGGTGCCAACGGGAAAAACCCGTACTATGTCCAATATACGTTCACAAGAATTGCATGCAGTCTGAACTACATACCTTCGTAACCTAGAATATTGTTACAGGGTTTGAACGAAAGTATTTTTGAAAATTTATTCCTTAAAGGGTTTTAATAATGGGAAAAAGTTGTATAACATAAATGTGTAAGGCATATTAATATTTCATTGATTGAAGTCGCGCATAGCACTAAGTACGAATAAATTAAAAATTAAAAAAACCCCCGACACAAACATTTAAAAAGTAAAAAATAATATCTCTAAAAATAATACGTCGCGTTGGGGGACCGCTCCTAACTACTCATTATCTACGATTTTTTTCATAAGTATCACATGCCTATTTACCCAAGACTTATCATATTTTATCAATATTTTTTTGTGTTAAAGTTAGAAGTAAATGGAGCGGTCCCCCAACGCAACGTATTATTTTTAGAGATATTATTTTTTACTTTTTAAATGTTTGTGTCGGGGGTTTTTTTAATTTTTAATTTAATTTTTATTTTATACTTTTTATAGGTAAGAATATTCTCGATTAAGTCATAAATATTCTCTTACTGTGCCCTTTCATTTGAGACCCCACACGAGTATATTTGCATACATTCGGCTATTCTTCCCCGCTTTTACCCCCCATAACTTTTAAACGGCTCAACCGATTTTCATAAAACATATTTTAAAATATGCGCCCGTAAGTTCCCTTTAATACAAAAAAACTAAATTGAAATCGCTTCATCCGTTTGGGAGCTATGATGCCACAAAGAGACAGAATGAAAATTCTTCCCCCCTTTCAGCCCCAATAACTTTTAAACGGCTCAACCGATTCTCATCAAACATATCTAAAAATACGCGCCCGTAAGTCCCCTTTAATACAAAGAAAACTAAATTGAAATCGCTTCATCCGTTCGGGAGCTATGATGCCACAAAGAGACAGAATGAAAATTCTTCTCCCCTTTCAGCCCCAATAACTTTTAAACGGCTCAACCGATTTTCATCAAACATATCTAAAAACACGCGCCCGTAAGTCCCCTTTAATACAAAGAAAACTAAATTGAAATCGCTTCATCCGTTCGGGAGCTATGATGCCACAGACAGACAGACAGACAGACACACACACACACACACACACAGACACGTCAAACTTATAACACCCCTCTTTTTGCGTCGGGGGTTAATTAAAATAACGCTCAATTCTGAAAATGTTTAATAAGAATATGAATTCACGTGAATCTGGGTATAAAATATGTACGGTACGTCTGATGTTGTGGAAAGAAAATTTAGGTATGTACCTAATTTGGTAGGTATGTACCTATGTTATGCACGTCAACAGCTTAAGTAATGTGGTCCGAAAATGCCGCATGTATATGTATGCAGATGACACCTGTCTTATGTACGCAGATAAGGATTTGGACAATGCAATACATAACGTGCAAATTGACTTTAACAATATCTGCAAATGGGCGCACGACAATGGTTTAATTATAAATACAGGTAAAACTAAGTGCATGCATATTTGTTCCCCGTACATGAGAAGATACGGCAGTAGAACATTGAATATAACGGGGCACTCTTTTGATTGTCACCACCAAAACTACCTTAACTGTTTATGTGAGGAGATTGAGTGGGTATCGCAGTACAAGTACTTAGGTTTGGTTGTGGATAGTGCCTTCTCGTGGAGACTGCACATAGAAATGGTGTGTTCAAGGTTAAGGTCGGTATTATGTCAGTTTTATTTTTTAAAAAACAAACTTAACAAAGGTACTTTATATTGTGTTTATTATGCACTTGTTGAATCCATAATAGGTTACGGGTTGAGCACCTACGGGTGTACATTTAAAAGTTACTTAGAAAAAATTAAAAAATACAAATAAAGTTTCTTAAGTATTTCGCAAGTAAAAAGGATTTAAATACGTACAAAGAAAATAAGAGTCACTTGTTTAAAATATGCAAAATTCTACCTATAGAAAGTAAAACAAAAGTAAGTATAATTAAAGAAAACTATTCCAGGCCTGATTTATTAAAAACTGTCACCCGTAGATGCCCACCTCGTACAAAAAATCGTATAAAGTATATGAAGCCGAAAGTGTACAATTATTAAGGTAAACGTATCACCGCATACACTGTGCCAAATATATGTAACAAAATTCCTTTTGATATTAATAATGTTAAGTCACGTCATGCTATAAAAGCGAAAATGCACGAATTTTATTTAGAAGCTATAACTTAAATTTATATAGAAACAACAAAAAAAGTGTAATATTTAACATGTAAGTCAGTTAGCATTAAATTTTTGAAAAAAGTGAGAGTTACAACAAAGTTAAATGTAAAAATATAGGTAGATTTAAGAAAGTATATAATTTTAAGCATTATTTTAAGTAGTTAAGAGCGGTCAGTCGCCGCCTACAAACTATTTGATAGTTTGGCGGGTTGTTGTTTATCATTTATGTTATGCTTTTGTAAATAAATAAATAAAAAAAAAAATAAAAATAAATAAAAAAAAAATTAAAATAACCGGGCGGCTGGTCATAAGGTTTTGTTGTGAATAGTTCCAATAAATTTCATAGTAAAATAGAGCGACAATAAAATTATTCTGGCCAGTCGCGCGAACGCATATATTAAATTTAGCCTAAATTAACCAAACCCTACAGAGGTTAGATTTGTTAATAAAGCCTGACCCGGTCATAAAGTGTAAACTTGATATTCAATTTAATTTCAGTTATCTAGTAGCAAGTTTTAATTAATATTTTTTTGCAATTGAATGAATCCCGCAAATGCTAGTTTTTTTTAAATTGATTAAACAGTCATAGCGTGTTTTTACACATTGTAAACATTGCGATGGGCGCTTCTGCTATACACCCGACTACGATAAAGTCAATGGTGTGTTATTTATGATTATCGCAGTGAATGTTATTAATAGATACCTAATACGAGAAATAATGTACTGCTTGTTCCCCCTTTATATAGCTGCATTAGGTATATAAATCATACCTACATTCAATAGGTACACAAAGCCGATAAATAGTTTTGGTTCCGATTTCCTACGTTGTAAGTTTTAGTAATTGTCTATTTTAGGTGTAACATAGATTTGTTGTTACTTTCTTTAAAAAGCGTAGCTGTAGCTCCAACGCTCTTTAAACCGAAGTTTGTGAGCCGCGTGAAGTTCTCTGACAAGTCTTAATGACTTCCATCTCACAATACCTACAGGCTGTTTAACTTAACCTTGGATGGGTGACATGAAGACATCTTTTCAATATCCTGCTATAATTAATGTACTTAGTTGCTAAATTTGTCAATGAGATGTAATGCCGGGGTAACAAATTTGAATAAATAGGCAATAAACTTTTTTACATAATGCACGAGTAGGTACTATTTAACGTCATTCGAATTATCTATTTAACACGCTTTTCTCGTTCGCCTATATTTATTACTGAAGTACCTAATGTGCCGCAGTTGTGAAAGGGATGTAGTGACAACTTTACAAGCTTTTATTTATGGTCGGTATTGCCGTGTATAAAATATTGAAGAAGAGATTACTAAAGTTTACATCAGGCGGTCCCTGATGAAAACATAAATTAACAAACTTTTCTTATAAGGTGCCTAGTAGAACACCTCTGGGCCCATCTGGGGCAAATGGTGCTGATGGATATTTATCTTAAACATCAACCGGTCTTTAGCCAAAACTGCTGTGTAGGTAAGGATAAAAAAATATTATCGAAAAAATATTTTTATTTATGTACTTATGAGTTATGGCGGTCACTTACATGCGTGGGAACCTTTGTACATTGAACGAAATGTCACAATTTTAACATCTCTTAATACTACGAATGTATCAAAAACTTCGCATAATCATTTGCGAAGGTCCGTCCTGTACTCGTAGCTTTGGGTATTCGCGTGAATGTAAGTGACGGCTTTTAATTTTAATATGACATTCACAGATCGTAGATGGGCAAAATATAATCATGATTTCAGATTAAATCGTAACATTCGCATCAAAACCTCCTGTACACGAGGTACTAGGTACCTACATCTACATACCTAACTTTCATTGACACTAAGCACTTTTATAGTTTCCTTTAGTCATAATTTTGCTTGAAGATAGTAAAAATCCAAGTGTTGTAAGTGTTATAGTTATATTGCTTTCACACATCGACAATGTAATACATCCACAATGTTGTTATCCTCATGCTTAATGCGGTTTACGACCTTCGGGAGAGAACCTGTGCGAGAATCCTCACTCGCTTGAGATGTAAACTTGTATTGTTCATTACTGATATATTGCTTCATCTATCTTCGTACATCGTACACGTACATCAAGTTGATATACTGGTATCTCTTAGTCCCACGTCAATATTACTTGGTATAAAGTATGTATTATACAAAGGTTCACTTTGTTTATTTATAGATACTAATAAGTGCTAGTAGCACACTCGTTATTTTAGTGTTAATGTTAAGTGACTATCGCCTTCCATTGACATTTGCTACGATATGTTGATAAATTATTATTGACGATATCTTTGATAGAGTGGTTACTCTGCCGGACAGCCGGTTATTTTTCTAGGGTGACAGAAATTAGAATTATGAGTTTAAATGTTTCTCGGTCTGGGTGTAGTTTGTTGTGATGTTGGCTATTTATTTATTTAATTTAACTCTTTGAATACTGTTATTAATAATGTAAATACTTGGACTTGCCAAGTAAAATTAAATTTCTTATACTTCTACGTTTGTCAACAAAAATGTGAAGAACATGCTCTGAACGCGGTCTCGGAATGATCCAACAGTAGATATTGTTCATAACGTTTTATGATACATTTTAGCGGGTGCTTGTATAGAGGGATAAAATGCATCCTAACCTAACATCATGCACCAACCACTTGTTGTCTCAGTCGCCAATGATAACAAACTTGCAAGCAACAAAAATAACCGACAAATAATCATGGGCATTTTTCCTTTTTATCGCAAACGGATATATATCCGATTTCAGGTTTCGAAATCGATTTCAAAATCCGATTTTAGAAATCCGATTTCTGTTGCGCCTGGGCTCATGAAATCGCTTGCGTAGAATTTTCAATACCAAATTCGCTTTTTCTCTTTTCATCAAATGGGCGAGAATGAGAGGAAGCGAATTTTTACTACGATTACCAAATTCGTTTTTTCTCTCTTCAATCTATTAGTTAGAACGAGAGAATGCGAATTTATATTAATCAATGAAGCATTCGCTTCCTTTCTTTCTAACCTACTACTAAGAAAGAGAAAAAGTGAATTTGGATTTTGGATACACACACGATTCGTTTGGTGAAATCCATTATCCAGTGATGTGATTTGTCGATTCACTGGATTCGGAATCCGAATCGATCTCTATAGATCATAGCGTTTGGTTCGATCAAGTAGATTTTTGAAATCGGATTTTCAGATTGTGAAATCGGATTTTAGATTCGATTTGATATATCGAACGCATGCCTACCGACAAACAGTAATTTATTCTTTTAACAAAGAAAAGGTTTTTAAAATCTGTTAATTCATAACGGAGTTCTGAGTCAACGAATGTAAAAAAGTACAACCAGTTTTCACCTACACCTTTTTTGAAGGCGAATTAAGAGATTTTATGCTGTGTGATGTTCAGCTTCTTTGATGTAAGTAGTTCACAAATGATATCAATAGACAATAGATGACCACCAATTGTTCTAATCTATGTAGTAACTAACTACTAATACTACGTGGTTGTTGTTGGATTGGAGTCAGGCGGGTGAAGTGCATTGTTCTGTAACAATTAATTTTAATGAGAATCAATTAATCTCCTGCGGTAGAACACAATCTGCTAACTGCTAATTTCACGGGTTAGAAAAATAACCTTCATTAATCATGTTGTTTTTCTTTTGTCGTTCGAATCAAATGGAATGTTCTTTGGACCTAAGAAAATTAAAGGCCTAATTATAGGTCTTTGATGATCTTATGTCTAGATTGAGCGTCGCCCTACAATGAAAACAAAAAAAACAAGGCAACAATATCAAGCATGTGTGCGTGCAGGTGATGTTTTACAGTTACACGTTCGTCTATTATCTATGTGTGCGTGATCAATGATACAATGATATAAAAATTGTGGCTAACAGTTAGCCACAATTTTTTGACACGTTTGCGCGGATTCGATGTTCCATCTAGATATTAGATCATCAAAGCATGGATGTAAAGTCTAGATGGGCCCGTAACATACATAAGGCGCACGGCGAGTGGTCAACATTGGGTTGTGTGATTGAGTGATTGATCAAGTCAGTCTGTTGTAGACAGCAGCGAGGTACACATCTTCCTTACGCAAAATTGATTTCAGTAATTACGTCCGCAAATGTAGAAAATATGGCTTCCTGTGCCTTCAAAAATATTCTAACAATTCAAGAAACACAAATAAAGTCCAAAGGAATCACATTTCATTATGTAAACATTGAATTGTAAATTATTTTCACTATTTCTAAAATAATAACTAAAGTAAAATGGCGCGTGACATATGTAAGAGTGACAAAGACAGCACGACTAAAACTTCGAAACGCGGAAGCGAGATATCACTATGTAATCTGTTCGTTTTCAAATATAGTAACAAAATTCCATCGCGCCAACTTCACGCACAAACCGATTCGATTCAAAATTGGATTGTTCCAACTTGACGCACATTCGAACGTGCAAGGCCCGTCTAGGTATATATGTCTATGCATCAAAGGTTAGAATTAGGTATGTGGAAAAAATAAATAATTAAGTTATGGGTCTCCAAGGAGAAGAATATTAACATAGTCGTAAAACACGCATGACACTCCTGAGTCCTGATGATATGATATCATATTATTTTTACATAAGTTACATATTGCTTCAGTAGAGTTTGAAGAATAGAATAAGTGGCATGGGGTGAATCAAAGTGGACTATAAGAGCGCTTCTTGTTATTGCGACACGAGACCCAGATATTCTCAATGATGCTTTGATTGAATGAAGTATTTTTAGAATGTGTGAGTGAATCAATATGAAAATGATAAATTGATTTTATCAAAGTTACTTATGTCTACCGTTACCGTTATTTGCAGATAATATTATTACAAAACTCGTACTTTAACAGCTTCAAAACTAATTTATTATAAAACCAGCCAACGTAACTCGTAAGCCAAAGTGACTTACTGAGCACATAAAAGTAGCAAGGATTACTTTATTTTAGATTATCTGTAATGGGTTTAAAGTCACTCACACAGGCTGTAAAAGAGAAACGTGCCTACTTTATTTACTTTTAAAGAGACATTAAAATAATTGCTCAGTATAAAAAAATATGTGAGCCTGCCCCAAATTCATTGTTTTATAATAAGATAATAGATATGTATGTAAGTTTAATCGATATTCTTTTTTACTGATAATATAAAAGTTTTGGATGATTACGAAATACGAATCATTTAAAATATCACTGTCAGTCAAATCAGTTATAAACGGATTGACTGACGGCAGCATCCACACTTTTTCGAATACACGAGTTAAATGCCACACGTAAATAGAACTGATCTAATGATGTTCCAATTTGTAAAACAAAATGTAAATTATTATGATTTAAGAAGCCGAATGTCAAGCTGACATGTTCCAGCCTAAACCATATCACTGTTTCGCTTTATTACATTGCGGACTCGTGTGTTCCAACAACCGCAATGAAGATTCCTCTACACTTGTTAGGCTTACTTTTTGTCTGTTTTATTACGTTCAGCTCAGTTACAATTTTTAACCGACTTCAAAATAGGTGGTTTTCTATTCGACTATTAACTCGGAACCTTTTACTGAGTAAACTGATTTTGATTATTGCTTTTATGTTCAAAATCTGGTGCTCGTCGCGTGGTCTAACAGATCGACTTTAAACTGTTTTGTTCAAAAGTTTTGGAATAAAAAGATAAATCTTTGATGGTTTCATGTTTTGACATTTGGCTACAGTCCTTAAAACATAAAAAGAAAGTAATTTCATTATGTTTTCCTCTGCTTAAAGCCTCTATCACAACACATAATAAAAAGTCGATTAACTTCTTACTTAGATCAAAATTTACATTAAAGTATCAAGGGTTTATTTGAGGCCCTTAGAGATGATAACTTCCAAAACCGTTCTGGCTGAACGTTAAACAATAAATTGTATGCTTTTAACGTAATCCCGAAGCTTGGAAACTTATGAAATGTTACCGTCGTGGTTTCCCAAGACAGTCTTTCGTCAGTGAATTGAGAGGATACATTTACAGGGGCAGCGCGTATAAAACAAATGGGTACAGCGCGAAGGGCTATCTATCGTATATTTTTACGAGTAGCAATCCCACTTAACGGTTAAATGGTTGCCTTTTACCGAGATAGCCTCACATGTAGCGTAGTTACCTACTGCTATTCTGATACTTTATTATTCTGACATTAAATTTGACAAGTCTGCTCGCCGCATAGGTTCGCCTTCGAATTGCAGTTAACATCGTAATATGATTTTCTCTCCCAAGAGAAAATGACGATACTAATCAAGTCACCTGAATATCGACCAGCTTTTTAACTCGATTCGTAGTTTACTATGGACACAGTAGAGGTAGAGCAGAGTAGAGTCGAGTAACTGATCTTTTTTTACTGTTGAACTTTATCAAATGAATGAAAATTAATTAACCATAAAAACATTTAATGTCAAAGTTTTTTTATTTTCGAAACTTGTCTATTTTTGTAGGTTTAAAATTATTGAGCTTTAGTTATTTATAACAGGAATTAGAGGTATTTTAGTACAGTACCTACATATTTTATATTCTAAAAAGCTCAACATACTTATTTATTTATTTATTTATTTATTTAACGCTTTATTGTTTGTACACCAAAAACAAAGTACACATACATAAGTACACGAAAGTAACACAAACAATGGGCGGCCTTATCGCTTTAAAGCGATTTCTTCCAGGCAACCCAAAAGAGGATCAGGACAGCATTACAAGAAATCAGGTATAGGCGTACATGATGTATATAAAAAACTAAGTATAATCAAATAACAAACATACACACACACAATTGACACAGAGGATCAGAGGATCAAATGACGAGTGAAGGAAAGGAAGGAAAAAGTAACAGATAGGTAAGTTAGGAAAGAAGATAGTGATTTTTAACTGATTTTTTAAAAGAAAACAGGTTATCAGCTTTTCTTATAGCTTGAGGAAGCGCATTCCAAAGACGAATAGCAGTCAGCGTGAAGGATTTATGATAGAAAGAGGAAGTGTGAGAAGGAGTGAGTAGAGTAAGTGTGTTTGAGGAACGAAGTAAATGATTGTGGGATAAATAAAGGAATTCAAAGTTATTACGAAGATACGAAGGAGCTGACGGATTAAACAGCACCGAGTACAGAGCAGAAAGAATATGAACATTCCGGCGAAGGCGGATAGGGAGCCACTTGAGTTTAGAACGAAATTCGGAAACATGATCATATTTACGAAGTCCAAATATGAATCTGATACATACATTTTGGAGACGCTCAAGTTTATTAAGTTGCTCCTCATTTAGGTCGAGATAACAGATATCGGCATAGTCAAGAATCGGGAGGAGTAAGGAAGTAGCAAGAGTAATTCTAGTGGCCATAGGAAGAAAATTTCTGAGCCTACGCAAGCTGCCAATCGCAGCAAACAACTTCTTACTGACGTCATTAATTTGTGGCGTCCAAGATAAACTAGAGTCCATAAGAATTCCCAGGTTTTTTACAACTTTGGAGTAAGGAATTTGGACTCCACCAAAAAATATCGCTGGCAGTACTGACCAATCGATTTTCGAGATAAGTCGCGAACTACCTATGACAATTGCTTGCGTTTTTTTAGGGTTTATCTTAAGACCGAAAGATTGAGCCCACAAAGCAATTTTATCGAGATTAGAGTTCAAATCTGAGACCGCCTTAGATAAAACTTCAAGTGATCCTTGTGTATAGATTTGTAAATCGTCTGCATATAAGTGGAAGGACGAAGTAAGTATAGAACAAATCGAGTTGATGAAAATGGCAAAGAGAAGAGGAGACAACACGCCACCTTGCGGTACGCCGGCAGACAATGTAGACCATGTGGAAGATACATCTTGAACCATAACACGTTGTCGGCGTCCATGCAAGTAACTATGAAACCAATCAATAGCGGTCGGAGATATGTTAAGAGAGCGCAGTATCCCCACAAGAATATCGTGGTTAACACAATTGAAGGCATTGCTAAAGTCTAGCAATGCCAGCACGGTGAGTTGTTGGTTTTCCATGCCATATCGAATGTCGTCGGTAACTTTAAGTAAAGCAGTTGTTGTGCTGTGACCTCGCCGAAAGCCTGATTGGAAAGGATTCAGTAGGTTGTGGGAATGTAGGAAGGAAGTTAATTGTAGTTGGACAAGGCGTTCTAGGATTTTAGATAAGAAAGGAAGTATGGATATTGGGCGGTAGTCAGAAGGAGAGGATGGTTTAGAACTTTTAGGTAAAGGAATAACTTGTGCTTCTTTCCAAGAGGAGGGGAATGAACCGGAGGAGATGGAAAAATTAAGTATTGAGGTAATAGTAGGTAAAATTACATCCAGTATAGGAAGGATCATTTTTCGGCTGACACAGTCAGACCCGACGGCATCCGACTGAATGGATAATATACTGCTCTCAACATCACGATCCGAAAATTGATTAAAAATAAAAGGAGAATAATCAGGGGTGGGAATCATAGAAAGAGTGTTAAGTGTCGAAGATTTCATAGCCGCTGAAATGGGGCTAGACGATGAGAAATGCTGATTGAGGTTATTCAAATCAGCTATAGAAACATGGGGCATGGAATTGTTTTGTGATTTCCCAACTCCCAAATTCCGTAGGAATTTCCATACCTTGGAAGTATCACCATCCTGAACTGAAACATGAATATGGCGTCGTTGTGAGTCCCTGCACACCGTATTGCAGCGATTCCGAACCTGATTATATTTAACACGATTATCATCACTGGGATCAGATTTGAACTTAGATTTCGCATTTAGTTTTTTAGTGATCAACACCTTAACTTTGTCATCTAACCAGGGAGCTGGCAGGTGGCGGATACGAATGCGACGAACAGGAGCATGGACATCATAAAGTTGAATTAATAATGAGTTGAAAATAGCTACCTGCTCGTCGATCGTCTTTCCACTTGAAACCACACTCCAATCTATATTACCGGCATCCTGGCGGAGATTTTCTAAGTCTATGCCACTAAAATTACGCTGTACAATATACCTTGACTTGTTTTTGGGAGGTTTTAAATTATATGACAAAAACAGAAGGTCGTGATAAGAGAAGGACTCGGCACTGCACTGCCCATGTTTTGCAACAAAATCAGGAGAAGAAACAAATATAAGATCAAGTAGAGAGGGAGTGCAGCCTGGAGAAAAATGAGTAGCAGACAGAGGGAGAATATGTAAGTTAGAAGCATCTATCAGCGACCTTAGCCGTGCTGCTCTAGTATCAGATTTGAGTAAGCATGTATTGAAGTCACCCATAACTATGACATGATCGTAGAGGGGTGCCAGATCTTCAAAAGTTTTTTCGAGTAATGGAAAGTAATTGACAGTAATAGATGGACTATATACCACTCCAAGCAGAACTTTAGTATGGGAGAATAGGAGCTCAATAAAGAGATATTCAGCTTCGTTCTCTAAGATAGAAGAGGACTGGGTTAAAACAGAATAAGGAATATGTGAACGAAGATAAATAGCAACGCCGCCCCCACCTCGTCCAGTGCGGTCGTTGCGAATTAGATGAAAGCCAGGCACATTTAGATACATTATCTTAAATATAGGTACCTACTCTAAAGATACCTACCTACTTTTAATACTAAAATTTTGTTAACCTGTAATCATTTGATATTTCAATTGTCTTTAATTATATTGTATCATAGCTTCTTAACAGACAAAAGTGATAATGTAGAGACCTAGAGTATAGGAACTTAGTTCAGGGACGTTTAACAAATATAACGTTTAAAGACTTTATTTCTCAAAAAAGACAAATGTCACTTACTTGAGAACAATGTAAACATATAAATAAATTAACATCTAATTGTCCATCCTTGCGTACAGTTTTAAAAACCAAATGTTACCCATTCGAGGCATTCATCTGTTTATTTAATGTTAGAAATTATATATTGTGATAGCTTCATTTTGAATGCCTTGAATGGGTGCACACTTTTAACACTTTCTGGTAGCTTGTTATAAAGCTGTGCTCCCTCAAAATTCATGCATTTTCGACCATAGTTTGTTCTAGCTTTGGGCAGAACAAGAAGAGTAGCTCGACGACGTTTACAGTGTGGTTTGGTTTTCGTGAATGTTATGTTAGAATTGATAGTTTTATTTAGACAATTTCTGACAAAAATACAAATAGTGTATATATATATAGTTGTTTTATATTCATAATTTTAGTTTCTTCGTAGATTTTAGTAGTTAAATATTATCTTAGTAAATAAAATAAACATGGAAAGGAAGTTAAGATTGTGCCACAGACCTATCTTTACTAATTGTATGAATGTATACTCAGAGTTCCAGCACCAGTGACTAGCGCATTCCATTGTGAGCTTTCGACGGCTCATTGGGCGTCCTACTTATGTTATTTTCCCTATAACAATGTTTTTTCTAAGAAAATGTCGTGCCTCATATTTCAGTGACAACTAATATGACTTGCTGAAATCATCATGCATAAAAATATTAATCTATTTAATAGAACTTGATGTTCAAAAAAAAGACGTGTGGCAAGCGGAGACTGCCGCGGTAAAGCTATTGCATAGCATTAGATATAAATATAAATTAACAAAACAAAAAATAATACTGCATTTGTGATAATAATAATAAAATGAATGTATATAGAGTACTAACTCATTTTCTTTCACTATTTTTTCGTGACTTTCTTCATTAATAAATGCACTTTGTTTATTCATGTTTAAAACATTTTGTACACAAATTATACGAGTACAGATATTTTCCTAGTTATCAAAAGTTACATCAAAGTTCATAGGCAATATCACTGAAAGAGACGCATAATAATGACGTAAGACGTAAGCCTAATTGTTAAGAATACGTACATCATAACGTCACATTATAGGTGCAAGACATTTTAATCTTCATTAGAAACGGATAATGCTTTAATTTGTGCAAAGAAGATTTAAATATTCTGAACAAAAGCATAAGAACTATTTCAGTTGACAAAATAATTCTTTTTAAAAAGAAAATTGACATTTGACATTTAAGTCCTACAACGATCTTTTGGCGCGTGAATGACGTGTGGGTGACAGAGACAGTGCTTTACAGTTTGCCTTGCCTGTATGGCACTGTCTCTATCACCCTCAAGTCATTAAAGTGTCATTATTTTATGTCATGTCTATGTTATTTTGCATGTTTTAAATCTAAATACGCGATAATTCGACTATTATGAATACATGTTGTCGATTCCAACGCCTTATTTAATCCAGATCTACATGTAATTATTCTTAAAACACCGAACCGACGGGGCGAAAATCAAATGTTTGACAGGTAGGTACCTAAGATTTGTATGGGAAATTAAAATTTTAATTCTTAGTATTTACTTCGCAATTTTTCCATATTTTCTCATCGCTGCAACCTTCCCTGAACTTCCACGAATATTTGAAGACCAAAATTAGCCAAATCGGTTTAGCCGTTATAAAGTAAAAGTTAGTTAACTCAGTTAAAAGATCTGATGTCACGAGTCTGAGTGAGAGAGAGAGAAGAGAGTGTGAGAGACATAGAGAGATGTATTAGGTGTAGGGTTGCCACCTTTTTTTTTTGCAAATAAAGTTTATTGGTGAGAAAAAAAAGTACACAGTATCAAAATAAAGTACAATTTATTTTTCTTTATTATTATATTTAAAAACATATTTTTATTTCTTTTTACAGTTTGTATCAAATTAGGATCTCGACTAAACAATTGCACAGCATCTTTACAATCTATATTTGAATTAAAATTAATAAGTGATTCATTTTTTATTACAAAGAAATCAAATCATGCGAAATAAAGTATTTTCGTGTGCTTTATTGTTCTCATAAAGTATAGAGTACAATAGGGTACTTTCGGTAGTGAAAAATAAACTGGATTTTCCCAATAAAAAGCAACACAAAAAATATTTGAGCAAAATAAACACGCTTTCTTGCCTTAAAATAAAATAAAATAAAATATTAATTCTTTTTTTATTTCCGGAAAAACGCTGTCAGCACTTGTCAGCCATTTTGATGACGTAATAATGGCAACCACAAACTTAACTGACCCGGTGGCCAAAATTGGAACTAATGCAAATGTTATACTGTTGTCAGAAAAATACCAAGACAGTAGCGCCACCCTTACCGGGTCAAATAAGTTTGTGACACTGTATGTAAGACCGGCATTCATTCAAGTTGTTTAGTACGAAACTGAACTGACAGTTTGGTTCTTGGAGGAATAGGTTTGCCATCATGACGTCACACCAATTCCTCTCGTGTTTTAGGTCACGTGACATACCGATTAAAAATTTCGAATTTTAATATTGTTTATTACAATAATTATGTGCTTTTATGACTCAAAATCAGAATATTAAAGTATATTTCTACATAAATTTTAATTTTTATCAAATTTCATTGTTTATTTTTCATTACGGAAAGTACCCTATTGCCTGAAATAACGTACAATACTTTATTATAAAGTACGGGTGGCAACCCTAATTAGGTGTTTTCGTTACGAAATTTCTCAATTCGGTCCCCACGCCCAAGGCCCGCGATAAAAGCTATGCAATAGCTTAATAAAATAAAACGTTTGAAATAAAATCCATAATATTACTTATTTGGGTAAAAAAAGGAAACAATAATTTAAAAAGTGTGTACCATCTGGTTCTGATAATAATAGCTCTCATATCTAAGCTCCATTGTACCATTTGATCTGTAACGACAAAAATAACGAAGTTATTTTTACTCATGTCCCTTTCGGATTATCGGGGAATAACCTTTGTAAGAGGTGCCTAACCTATAGGATGGCACGAAAAAGAATTTAAAATGACATTACTTACAAATAACAAAGATTGTCTTTTACGTGCTTAATTCTTACAATATTATTAAAATATTTTTGAATTTTGATTGCTTTGAGTAGGTATTATAATTGTGGAATTTGCGTACATTGTGTCAAGTACTTGTATAGCTAAATGTTTTTACATAAAAGTATGTATGTATAGGCTATTTTCGGTTAAAATGGAAGGTTGTGGGTTGTATTGTGTTAGAAGAGAAGCTCCCGTGGGACTGCAAATGATGGGTACCTTTTGATCCAGCTAATCTATAGCTCTTTTACTTGCGAGGTGCTATTTAAGAGTAGGTAAGTGAAGACATTCGCTGTTGTCAATGTGAAATTATTTCGGGATTTTGCTTTGCTTTGATGCTAATAGTACGGATCATCAGATTATTGACGTGGAAATAACTAGGTAGGCATTATAAAGTATCTAAGTTACAAAATGTTTTAGGTATTTAAAAAAAGCTACCATATTCACGGCGTGGGAAATTCAAAGGAACAGACGTTCTGAGGGTGTTAAGTGTTGGGTAGATTTATGAATGCAATATAATAGATGTAACGGGGATCTATTTTTAATTAGGAAGGTATCGAATGTCCTGAATATCAACGCAAACTAATTAACTAATTATAGCGCATTATTAGGTAGGTTCTTACTACGTCTATATCTCATACCTATTACTAGGTATAACATAATTATTTTTTATTCACACCAGTTTAATAATTCTTCAGCTTTATTATAATTATTAGTATCTACCTATCTATAGATTAAAGTGCATTCGAATCCAATAGTCTATATTCATATTTGGATTAAGTAAAATTTATAAAAATACTAGCTTCCGCCCGCGGCTTCGCCCGCGTGGATTTCGTTTAAACTTCACCCCCCTATTTCACTCCCTTAGGGGATGAATTTTGAAAAATCCTTTCTTAGCGGTTGTCTACGTCATAATATCTACCTGCATGCCAAATTTCAGCTCGATCCGTTCAGTGGTTTGGGCTGTGCGTTGATAGATCACTATATAAGTCAGTCAGTCAGTCAGTCACCTTTGAGTTTTATATATATAAAAATATTGTGATATTTTTTATTCTGGAGTGTATCCTTAGAATACAGTCTACATCGACCGCCTTTTGTTATTAGGAGTTACAAGATCCGAATCTAAAGCTAAAGAAGCGGCGGTTAAGAATTGAGGTGTCGTAGCAATGGTGTGACAGTAGGTAGGTACTTCTTATCATAAGAGCTATTGACCTTATGCAGAGCACAGATAGTCATGTCTGAAGTACCTACCTACTCCTGCCTTATTTGGGCTGTTGCTGGGAACATTGAATTCAGTGAAAAGGTAGGTACACAGAGTAGGTACTCGCTCGCATAATATGCAACTTTTTTGTTTAGATGGAATGTCATATTTACTCCCTTTTATGGGCGAGAAAATAGTCTATAGCTACTCGCTGCTCGCTGACGGTCTATTATAAAATATACACATATTTTAAATACGGAACTCTAAAAATGTGTTTCTTACTTATGTTACATTCAAGAAAAGGACCCAATTATGAATTACGATTCGGTGATGCAATTAATGAGGGTTAAAGGGTAGCTAGGTATTAAAGATTGAATTCAAATTGTGTAACGAGACTAAACAAGTGTATGAGATCGGGCCCGACTCTTGAAATATTGATCTTCACCATGAAGTTCGGCAATTAATAAACGGACTTAATAGCTATCGTAATATCTTTAGTTTAGCGTAATCTTTTGCAAACCTTTAATTAGTTTCGTAATTAATGGATGGGGAAAAATTAATGAGTATCAATAACTTTTCAATCCTTATATCATTTTATACTTATACTGAGTACGCCTTTAATTTGCACTTTTTCCACTACAAAAAATGTTTATTTGAACTGAATGACATCAATATTTAATTTGCAAACACTGTTCTGATGTAGGCATCGCTATACCTACTGTTTTATGTCATAGGGTAAGTCAGAATTCTTGCTGCTTTAGCTTTATGTGAAGGAAGTGTAAATTACTACAGCTCCCAACAATGTAGCGTTTGCAAAATCTCTGCTCCTGTACGTCCTTGACTGTGCTGATATTTGCCAGCTCGGCAACCAGACTAGCAATTCAATAAACTCAAGCGCCCTCAAAATATGTGCATGGTTCGCTTTCGGGCTTTGAAAATAAGAGCACGATTCCGAATTCAGAACTGTAGGTACTCTTGTGGTTTCCAATCGGAGTTTGCCGGAATATAAATATTTTTTTACTGGTCCTATTCAGTCCTATGAGGTCGATTTTACGTAGAACAACGGCCAAAATATCGTAATACCGGTATTTCGCTTTTGTTTCAAAGTACTCATTCTCATTAGATATTTTTTTTATTTATTTATTCATTTATTTATTTGGGTCACCAACAACACAAACATTAATTTATTTTACAATATAAACCTTATCTAAGATATTAAACTAAATGTTGTCTTAATTATAGGTAACCACGGCTTGCAAAGTGGACGTGGTTAGAACTTAAATATACAAAGTTTATAATAAAAAAAATTTAGTATAATTTAAAATACACAGGCATTCTTTATATTTTACTAATCGTAATACTAAAAGTAACTAAATGGTAAAAGGATTTTAATTGACAAGTAGAGAAAAAAGGAACTAAATTTAATGTTAATGTTATGTTATTCAGACGTAATGTTAGGTTAGTTTTTAAGAAACTGAGATTAACTGTGATTGTGCATTGATTTACGTGCATCGTGAATTAATTTTTTGTACATATGAATATTATTGCTTAAAATGTCCAGCTTAGGTATTTGTTTCGCGAGGGTGTTATAGCGACGTTGAATTCTATTCAAAGTAAAATGATGAGCCAGATTACTTTTTGCTACATCAGCCACAAAAAGGTGTATATATATGTTACCGTTAAAATGCATAATTAGTCAATGTGCACATTAACTAGGTAATCTGCAGATTCACTAATATGAAACGTTAAAGTGTAAAAAAAAGGTTAATTTGCACTTTACCCAGTTAGTCTGCATAGTAACGGATGGTACATCGTTAAATTGCGGAAGACTGGCTACCTGAGTACCAATTTGTGTTGATATCGTGGCCACATCGTAGATTTGCTCACATCATGAAATGATCGATCTGGCCGATCGATCGAGATTTGTTCGAATCGTAAAAAGGCGGAAAATAGGGCATAACTTCGAACCGTGACGTCTCCGCCGCTGCGGAAAGTGCAGCCCCTTCGCCCTTGCGTAACAAAGCACAGACACCCACGCTCGCCTGCGCAGCTTCGGCTTGCTGATCGCCTTCGGCGACCAGCCTCAGCCGCTCCGGCTCGCCCGGGTGTCTGCGTTTTGTTACAGCGGGCGGGGGCTGCCCTCCCTCCGCGCCTCCGGGTTCTAAAAAACACTTTTGGGGTAGGGCATACAAGACTACGTGGAGTAGGGGTAGGCTAATTCGGTTCTGCAACCAATTCGACCTACCTACCTTGAAGAATTTGACTGAGTAGTAATGGAAATGAGTATTCATTGTTTTATATCCAAAATCAACTCAATTTCCGTTCAATGTTACTCTTGGTAGGGCCTAGAGCTCACCCGGAGAAGTACCACCGCCCGCCACGGTACTTAGTACCATTCCTACCGTGTAATAATTGTTTTAAGAACAATTGTGGTCCGGATAGGAAGGTGTGGAGCCGGCTACACTTTTTAGAGGCGACCATCTCAGACCTCAGGGGTAGCAACGCATCTGTGACCGAATTAGAACAAGACTCATACTAACAATAACTAACTGGACTATTACTAACATTAACTAATAGGACTAATTATCACTAACATACCCTGTCCTCGCACTTATTAACAAACTAACCAACTAATATTCTAACACCGTCTACCTACTAACTAGACTAACCATCCTAGTCCCTTTGAGTCTAGTTCTAGGTCGATCACAGTTGTTATGGGCGGCAGCGGAAGGGTGGTGCTGCATACTCGTTTGCTATCTTAATTCCATAAAAAAAAAACAAGATACTATTTTATAGACTTTACCGTATGCATGGTCGTTAGTCTGCAGATTAGCTAGGAAGTCTGCAGATTAACTAGTTAATGTATGAACTCAATTATAGTTTTTCAACTTTAACTAACTCAGCCAGATAATCCGCAGAATACCTCGTTAATCTGCATTCTATCTGATTTACGCAAATTAACGTTAACATATAGACTTTCTTGGTAACCGACTAGGTACGTTTAAACTTATTTTCTGAAGTAATTCAGGGCAGTCAATTCCTCCATTAATTAACATAAACAGAAATAAGTACTAAATCTAACAAATCTCTGCGTGTTTTGAGGGAGGTTAACTTAAAATGATTGAGTCGGTCTTGATAAGATGGTAAGCGTTTAGCCAGGTTGCATTGGAAACTCAGATGCCAAAGGAAACGTTTTTGAACTTGTTCAATTCGTTTTATGTAAATGTCATAGTGTGGGTTCCATATAACACTGCCATATTCCAGACCGCTTCTGATTAAGGCATTAAACAGTGCTATTTTTGTGTTAGGATTTTTAAAATCTTTTTCGTTCTACCATAAATTTTTCTTTGTCTGCGTTGTCCAACTCTTGAATTTTTTTTCTCTCTGAGTCTACGAGTCCTTGTTGTTATTGACCCCGGCTGCGAGGCTGTTAAGTTCTCGGCCTGAGTACAAATACTTATGATATTTTCGTCTTAATGATATTTTATTTCTATTGCCCATATTATCAGCAACTCAAGTGATTTATAGTATGGGGATACGAGTGTATAAAATAAACGCGTATATATTTATTATTCATTTATTTACCTAAAATAAAATTTAAGCTTTTCATCAACGTCATTGATATTAAAAATTCGTTATTATCACTCCCTCGTAGATTAAAAATGTACACACGGTTAGAAGGAATACAAGCCATTATAGGCTACCACTAAACTGGTTCAGTTCCTCATCATAGTGTGTCGACACTTTTTATGCACTCTTGTATTTGTGCCATCAAGATGCCATTGTGAAGTTCATGCTGCGTTTTATGGCGGTGTGCCAAATTCCTCCTTCGACCGCGAGTGTGAGCGAACTATTCGCAAAGCCCGCAGTAGTTACATTGCAGCAAAACTAGTTAAACATTAACCGTTCATGAACCTCAAATAGAAAGTATTATTAAGTTGATTTAAGTTAAAAATCAGTTTATATCTGCAAAAATAGGGATGATACAACGTATACACACAGAAAAGGAAAGGTGAATTTCGCACTGGTAGATAATTAATCTCATGAGAAATATTAAACATCGACCACAGGATAGGTTATATCGCAGACGGGTAATGGCTTCTGTTTTTTTACATATTTAATCAGTGTATATGAAATGTGTTTACTTATTTCAGACGTAGGTAGGTACTTAATCATTGCTAGTGCGCGAATAACATTATTACGAATATTTTCTTTGACCTAAAACTAAGTAAGAAAAGTAAATTTTGTCGCGTTTCTTCAAGGCGTCAAAATTTTTATTGCTGTTTTTAATAGAAAATAACTAAGTTGCACTGTTTTGTTTACAGGTAATCACGCATAAACGGTATACACCAGCATCGTTTTCACAAAATTCACGAAACTCTCAACATTCCTAAGGCAAGACAGAAAGTTCCAAGATGTGCTCGAAAACGAAGAGATAAAAAATATAAAAAGGACAGGAGTCCCACTATGTTCTCATTTGCCGAAGGGTGTGGATGTTATAGTTTTCGTGGACGACGTACACGCTCTTTGGGGGACGATTCTTCCTCCTGTCGAAGCTCTGAACTTGAGCAAGAGATTCCAAAAAAAATAGGCAAGAAAGTGTTACACAGTGAATGCACCATGAAGGCCCTAGCACCATTCCTAAAGTTCTGGAAGAAGGATGAAGTCAGCATGACTAAAGCTGAACGAAGTAAGTTTTGTTAAAATTAAAATACATTTCTTAAGTAATACAGAGTAGGTAACAATCACAAAGTCCTAACGTTTATTTACATTGTTCTCGTATTGAATTCTTTTACACTTTGTGGTTGGCTCGGCGTGATTGCAGTTAATCAAATTGGATGTTTGCAGAAAAAACGCTGCAGTAGTCTGTCTTGGCAGACCTTGTGGAGAAAATTAAGATTTAACAAAAGGACACAAAAGCTTGAGTTCTGGTTCATTAAAATTAATTGCTATACATCCAACGAAATACATATTTTTAATAAACCCTTTAAATACTAACATAATATTATAATATTTAATACGTTCTGTAGTAGTTGGTAGTGGCCATGCTTTGCAAAATATCCTGGGATCGACTCCCGTCCTCGGCTGACATTCATATCATGGATAAATGAAATCTTAGATCATGGGTGTCTGTGATATCTAGGATATTTAGGGATCCATGCCACGTAGGGCACAAAATCCTAATTGTGGCAAGGAATAGGCGAGGAATAGACCATAATTATAATGGCTGGAGAGGAGCCGCACACAAGTAATTTTTCCTTATTAGTCTGCCACTTATAAATAAAGCTTCTAGCGCTAACGATTTAAACGAAAGCTTTTGAATTAAAAGAGTGAGACTGAAATGAACGAGATGAACGCCAGTATTTACAGCTGGTGTGGAATCATTAAGACTAAGTATATCACTAGGATGTTTTATCCATTTAAAATGCTTAACATGTAAATATTCAAAAAATTACAAGAATGGAAAATGCTTCTACAATTCTTTTAGAACATTATTTCCCCGTATTTAACAATGTTTTAAAGCCGTAGTGAAATATTTATGAATGGTTGAAACAATCTTCCGAATTGGCTCCGACAGTGACAGAGCAAGACACGTAGGTAATATATTTGCGTAGAATTTTACGTAGGTAATATAACATAATATTTGTGAGCATGCTGCTATGAAAGTAACATTAGTGATCGCTGGCAGTCTTCTATGAAATTTCATTTTCTTTCAGACCTAATATTTTCATAAAAGTTATTTTTGTAATGAGTGTATTTGTGACTTATTACATGTTTCGATAGACGTATTACAATAACTGTTAATACAGTATCACGTAAGATTATAAATATTACTTAACATTCGATTTAGATTACGCTTCATATGTGTGTCATAGTGTTTATTGTCTAGTAGTCGTAGGAACATAATTATTCTGAATCTGTCGAGTTTGTGAGAAATTGTGTCGTTGGACTGAATTTTTATGCACGGGCAGGCATCGAGAATTTGTCGACTGCGTTGGCGTTGACTGTATTTTTTAAGAAAATTTTCATTTGTCGGTTAGCACTCAACAAAGCGCCCAGAAACTTTAAATAATTCTCTTTCTTCGAGTTTCTGAAACTCTTTCTACTTTTAGTCCCGCTTTGTTCCACTTTCTTTTAGACCTTATGTTTCGTTTCCACTGCATCAAAGTGAGTTATGATGCTTGCCTACACGTAGTAAAAAAAGCAAGAACTCTCATCCATTACAACTTTTTAAAGATAATGGTGGCGTGTGTAGCATAATAGTTACCAATCCGGACCACCCTTTGAAGGGTTTTGGGTTCGACTCCCACGGAAGCGAACGTACCTATGCATTATGACTATGAATTTCTGTTTTGTAGTCTGAGTACTTAATGTATTCTCTCTTATCTTTGATTATTTATTACCGAGCACGCATCCCGACATAATGAAAACTACTGTGAAGCTAAATATTTAGTGTTACTCATTTATTTTAGAAATTTAGTTTAGTGGCTGGCACATTTATTGTTATTTTTTATATCTGTGATAAAACAGAAAGGCTCTTGGGTTTGATTAGTCTCGTAGATATTAGGCATTACATTAGGCATGTGTCTACTACATTTAATATTACACTGAGTAGAGCTGCGTTTAAAGTCATTAACCCCTTGTTAGTGCTCTGTGTAAAGAGAAAAGTTTAATGTAGTGAAACTTCGTTAGTTATAAAGTTGAACAAAATGTAAACAATGCGGTGCAGAGCAAAGTGGTCCATGATTACGTGACCAAATTATACAACAATACTACGCAAGGGTATTATGTACTTAGTATTCGAGTTAAATGTAGCACGTACGTTAAAAGGACATTTTTAGGTAAAAACGGCGGAGGGTTATGTTTTAACCTTATGTATTTATTTATGTTCATCTGTTCCCTCATAACATCAAACTATATAATACTAGCTTTTGCCCGCGGCTTCGCTCGCGTGGAATTCGTTTATATTGCGAACCGGGGAAGTGGGAAAGAAGGTACGTCATCAACTATCTTCCTGGGAAAATTCATCGAAATCGGTCAGGCGGTTTACATTTTTCATACAAACTTTCATCCCCTATTTCAAGCCTTTAGGGGTTGATTTTTGAAAAAAAAGTAGCCTATATGTGACTCTGAGTCTTCAACTATTTTCATTCCGAATTTCATCCAAATCGCACCGGTGGTTTAGCCGTGAAAACGTCACAGACAGACAGACAGACTTTCGCATTTATAATATAAGTATGGATTATAACTTGATAAATAAAGTATTATTGTAAACATCTTGATTGTCCATATGTTGTAGGGTTTGTGACATGACACTAAATTGAATATATATGGGACCCTATTTAGTGACCCTGCCTGCAAAGCGATTCCGGCTTCTATTCTCGGCCAGGCAGACATTTACGTGACAGAATAATGTGTGTTTTAATTTTTTAATGTTTGTGTTGCCATCTGCGACAAAGAGAACGGAGTTCTCTGAGAATAACCCAGAATCCTAGTCAGGTTATGAGTGTTTATTATTATTACTCGTATTATTATTATTATGATTTACAATGTCAGCTTTGTCGGTTTATGGTTTAATGTGTTAATTTACGTTATACCAATTTCCAGATAAAATTAAACAAACCTATTGTATAGAGCTTCAGTAAGTAGGTATCTTAGGGTTACGTCATTAATTTTGGAAGCCATTCGTAATCAGAGTATACATATCGCAAACGCAAAATAATTTTATTTATAGTAAACACGAGTACGATGCCATAGATGCAGAAAAAAAGTATATGATGCAAAGTTATCAGTGAGAGTAACATTATGGTATTTGAACTCGAGATTCCCGGGGCTGCCGTTGGGCGGTTCTAGCTCCCACTCTAGCCGCCTGCAACCCCGAAAGCCCCCTTTTAGTCGCCTCTTACCACAGGCAGGGAATACCGAAGCTCGTATTCTGGTCCCGAGCCACAGGGACGTGTAGGTAAGACCTACACCCATAAAAAAACGATGTAAAAAAAACTCAACTGAATCTTTAATTAAACATGAATATCATGAACCAATATGAATATAGAAAGGTAATAGGTAAATATATAACAATAAAAAAATTATAGTGAGAAACAGTTAACGACTAACTTAATATTTTCTACAGGGGCTCAGCTTTTGCCAACTTAGTCAAGGGTAGGAAAGTTTTTCATCCACTTCTTAATCTCTAGGCTCTAGGAGGTCATGCGAGAGATAATACTGTCAGTTGCCAGTGAAAACAAAAAGAGTAATAGGTATCCTTTATAAAAGCTACTCATATCCAAGTGACAAAAATGAGGGCTTACAAGAAAGGAATTTGAGATTAACGGTGTCATAAGCATGGAGGATAGAACTAAGGAGGGTCATCTGTGTATATGAAAAGTGTCCAGTTGTATGCGCTAAATAACAGTTCCAAAATCCTCCACTGGTGGCGCTGGTGGATTCACAGGGTATGGTATGAATCATGGAGGATTATCCTCCATGCCTCCATGCTACTTTAGTCGATAATGACATTAAATTTTTTAACTCGGCATACTTCAATTCAATCAATTCATCTACGATTGCTACATTCATACCATACCCTGTGAATCCACCAGCGCCACCAGTGGAGGATTTTGGAACTGTTATTTAGCGCATACAACTGGACACTTTTTCAACTTTTCTCCCATATAAGATGACTCTCCTTAGTTCTATCCTCCATGGTCGTAAGTAGGAATTTGAGATTAAAGTGTCATAAGAATGCTATTTGTCAAAGGTACGAAAGTAAAGGCAGACGCTACAAGACGCTATAGACAGGAAAAAAGTGAAGCGATAAACAATACAGAAATATAAGTAGAGTCGTACAAGGATCCTTTGGTGCGTGGGTGACAGAGACAGTGCCTTATAGTTTGCCTTACCTGTAAGGCGCTGTCTCTGTCACCCACACGCCAAAAGATCCTTGTAAGACAATATAGCTTGCCACTCTTTTAACCTTTTTAACATAATCTTTAATCCCTTAGGTATTTGATGCCATTAGGGAGTTGATTATTCGATAACAATGAAACATTGCCGTAGAAAGTCAATTACTAACTTTCGTAATGTTTGGTTGCAAATTGAAAACAGACTTTCAATTACTATTTAAAGGGGGTAAATTAGGGGTGGGATATTTAACACACACTACTTCTCTGCCGCATTCAATTTCATAGGTCAAATTGTTTCGATATTTCGTATTGAATATGTTTTTAAAATACAAATTAAATTGCATTAGTGAAGATAAAGTAGTGTATGCAACTGCATATAACACGGGTATTAAAACACTCGTCATAAACTCACACTAGTGTTTTAATACCCTTCATTATATGACAGTTGCATAAACTACTATTATGTACAAGCGGAGCATCAATGAAAATTGTAACAAAAAGGGTAGGGTACCGGACACACAAGTAGGTATTTATGTAAAAGTTTACCCATTTGCACACAAAGCAATTAACTTTATGTTATTTATAAGATAGAACAGTCTAATGCGGCTAATGCCTTATCAAAATGTACTCATACCTCTACTCGTAACTTTCCCTATTAAAGAAAATGATACTTAGGTACTCTTTGTTATACTAAAACTTATTGTAATAATATACTTCCGCATTATGTCTTTTGTAAAAAAGTTTTAGTCAGCGACATATGGCGTAATCCTAAGTCGTTTACGTCCCCACAGATTTTTTTCATTTTATCCTTCATAACGAGTCCCTTACAAAGTTTTAGTCGATCAGGCTTTCGTACGGCCTGTCCTGATCTTACAAACGCACCAACAGACGCACTTAGGATATAAAAGGATTATATCGGCCCCAGACAAATGTCTATGTTAACCCGAACGGCAATGCCTGGGGAGCCAACTGACATGCCAACTGCCAACTGACATGGGAAGGTTTGAAAAAAAAGTGTCACTATTAGAAATAGTAGATTGTATGACAAGGGTGCAAAGTAATATTTTTTCGGCGAGGGCGTTTTTTGAATCCAAAGCGAAGTGAGGGATTCTAGAGTAGAATCCCGAGCGTAGCGAGGGATTCTTTAGTAGAATCCCGAACGTAGCGAGGGATTCAAAGTACGTCGCCCGAACCAAAAATATACTTGCACCCGAGTGATACACTCTACTTTTCATCACCCACTATGAGAAAATAATATATATATATAATAGAAAATAATACGTAAAAATGCACGAAAACTTAATTTTAATTTGAAAACGAAATCTTAATTTGATTTCTTTTTTTATTATTTAGCTGGCGGGGCCCTCGCGTCGTACCAGACATTCTTTATTCAAACAATATTTGCGTTCGATTTCTTAAGCGCAAAATACTAAAATGTTCTAAATTCAAAATAGGACGGAAAAGATCTAGCCGGCAGGAAAAGTTGTATGAAAATTCATTCCCGCCCGCTGAATAGAAAACAGCAACTTTGGAACCCCGTAAGTCCGAACCAAGTCGTCTTTTTCGAATAGGTGTGATGAAAAATATTTTATAGCCTTACCAGCTTATATATTCTACTGACATAATTTAATTGTACATGTAAATACAAAGTAACAACATAAAAATATCTGTTATTTAACAACTGTGTCAGCAGTCTCCTCTTACAAAAGTGCTGACGCACAAGCGTTTACGTAGTTTGAGCTGGCGCACTTCGATACTTTCTCAGAAATTATAGTAAGTAGCGGAGTTTAAAAGGCTGATAGATAAATAGAAGAAATTGCTATAGCGATCTCTTTAGCCTATTAATGCTGCGGTAACTAGGTGCCCTTACGAATATCGTTTTGAAACGTTAATTAAATGTTGAAGTTGTTTATTTCATTTATGTGCGTTCGTAAGGGCTTTTCTCGGTGGTAATCATCATCTCCACCCATCACGGCCCACTATTGAGCATGGGTCTCTTCTCAGAATGAGAAGGTTAAGGCCATAGTCCACCACGCTGGCCAAATGCGGATTGGCGGACTTCACACACCTTTGAGTTTTGCGAACTCTCCGGCATGCAGGTTTCCTCACGATGTTTTCCTTCACCGTTTGTCATAGCAAGTGACATTTAAATGCTTGCGCATTTTTCGGTTAATAGAACGTGTTTCTCTAACTGTTCCATTTTGTTCCAGCAATGAAGGCCGCCATATTGATTCAGCAGTGGTATCGGCGGTATCTGGCCCGGATGGAAGTCCGCCGACGGTACACGTGGACCATATTCCAGAATATAGAATACGCCGGCGAACAAGATCAAGTTAAGGTAAGTGAATGTCCTAACCTAACGCTGCGATTACATTACATGGTGTCTTTCATCTCTGCCTTTTTGAAATGGAGGTAAAGTAAAACAAATTTGTAATTTAGCTCGTACTTTTATTTATTCTTTCGTTCTCAAAATGTGTATCGTATCTAGGTATATGTAAAGTGTCCCTGTAGCTCGGGACCAGAATACGAGCTTCGGTATCCCCTGCCTGTCGTAAGAGGCGACTAAAAGGGGACTTTCGGGGTTGCGGGCGGCTAGAGTGGGAGCTCGAACCGTCCATCAGCAACCCCGGGAAGGACGACGGTATGTGTGGCCGCATACCGTTGTAAGGCGCTGGCAAGCGATGGGGCCTTAGTCCCTCGCGGGAAGAGCCCGAATATAAGGGCGCCGCGCTTGGAGGACTCCGGTTGTGTTCCTTTTGGAGATCCCGGAGTTCTCCACAAGCGCTGAGGAAGGCCACCGGGGGGGTTTTAGTGGGTAAAAATCCCACATCACCCTGTGTCGCTCCCACGGCACCAGGTACCTTTTGAAGGTTTCCCCCTCGTCAACAAAAAATTATTCATTTATATCAGGCAACAATAACCCATAATTATACATGTTTAAAATTGCACATTTACATACCTACAATTTACACTTTCACAATTACAATTACAAAGTCACAGTTACACATTAAATATAATACATACCGTTTCGAAGTATAAATCTAAGATTAGCTCAGAATATCTTTCAAATAGGTCTTTAATAGAGTCCTTTGGGGTTCTCTTGTAATCTCTATCTATTATACATATATCTATTATACATATATTATACATGTAGGTACGCTCTTTCGTCGAACAAAGGATACGTTAAAGTTACTACTATCTTTTCTGACGAAAAGTACTTAAGGAAACTTATAATTGGCCTTTCTCTTCCAACACAACTTTAGTTACCTACTATTTTACCTACTATGGTATTATTTAATACTCGAAGTCATAGCTGTAACTAGCATTAGTTTTTCCTAAGAAACAATATCTATAGTTAAACAATGACAATACAGCGTCGGCATGGATAACTGATCGCTGCTTGTGCACACTAATCTCAGAAACGGCTGAACGGATTTTATGGCCCTTTCACTGGGAGATAGAGGAGGTTGTGGAGCAGCATACATATAGGCAACTTTTTATTCCGGAGTTCCCGAGAGATCGGGATTAACGCGAGAAAAACTCCTATGCACGAACGAAGTCGCAGGCACAGCTAGTCGCGAATAAAGAACAAAGCTATCATTAATGGTTTGTGTAATTCCTTTAGAGTTCATGTCGTAGCAGAAGTGCAATAGTTAAATAAATATAACAGTGCAGTTACTCGGGTCGTAAATAAAGCTTGGTTTACAGCAGAGTTATAGCTGTGTTCACGATGGCGACACAAAGGGAAAATAATTTTCTTATTACAGTTCATGATGGGAACTGTGGCCGTCGCAATGAGTTCGACGTGTCGTAATTAATATGCATACTAATAAAACAAAAGTAACGAAAAACATGCCATTTACATTAATGTAATTAGCTTAGTATTGTGTATTTGCAAATTTGAAGGAAGTGAATTTTATGGAAGAGTTTATGGCATCCTATTATTGTCCCGTGGCTAAGCTCGGATCTCTTTTTACAATGAGGCCATAGTCGACCATGCTGCTCAATTGCGAATTGGGGGACTCTACATACATTTTGAGAGAGAAAGAGGTGACACCTCCTGAGGAGAAGTTCAACAAGTTAACAAGTAGTAATGGAAACTACGGAATCCTACATTAAGCATAGCTTAACAAGGGTTGGTTAGGTTTTAATGAAAAGCTCATGAAAAGTTCCATGATAAAACAACTTCTTTTAAAAAATCTGAAAATATCTACTGGTATTAGTGTGGTATGTAATTAAATATACAATGTGTTTTTTTTACACTTGATCAAACGAAGTGTGCGGATACTAGACAAAAAATTACCGACAAAAACATTTTTTTTTTATTTTTTTTATACACTTTCTCGAAAATAAGAGCAATTTAATTTTTTTTTTATTAAAAATGTTTCTTTTTGAATTTCTTTGTCTGGGAACGGTGTATTTTCGTCATAGTAGTCTCTTTTGAAAGCTAAAAAGTGTACCTACCTAAGAAAATAAAGTGAATAACAATATCGAACATAAGCTTCGAGAAAAAAAATAAACTATTTGAAATAATAGAAATAAAACTTGATTTTTATTGATTTTTGACCTCTAACTTTAAAATGAGGCCGTTAACGTAGTCGTTTTTGCTCATTTTATTAAAGTTCATGATCTAATGAACAAATTCTCTAAAGTAACTATTGCTCTATCTATTTTCATTGTTATGATATTCACCGTCAAACTAGGGTCTCTTTGATCTCCATTATCATGGCATTTATTATTTAAGTTTAATCCTTTTATTCATGTGCATATGTATGCCGATTAGACTTAGAAATTATGAAATAAAACAACTATTTGAATGACTTCTATTGTTAATTAATTTTTTTAATTAAATTAATTTATTTAATTTATTTGGAGATCAAAGAGACCCTAGTTTGCCGGTGAATATCATAACAACGAAAATAGATAGAGCAATAGTTACTTTAGAGAATTTGTTCATTAGATCATGAACTTTAATAAAATGAGCAAAAACGACTATGTTAACGGCCTCATTTTAAAGTTAGAGGTCAAAAATCAATAAAAATCAAGTTTTATTTCTATTATTTCAAATAGTTTATTTTTTTTCTCGAAGCTTATGTTCGATATTGTTATTCACTTTATTTTCTTAGGTAGGTACACTTTTTAGCTTTCAAAAGAGACTACTTTGACGAAAATACACCGTTCCCAGACAAATAAATTCAAAAAGAAAGATTTTTAATAAAAAAAAATTAAATTGCTCTTATTTTCGAGAAAGTGTATAAAAAAAATTAAAAAAAAAATGTTTTTGCCGGTAATTTTTTGTCTAGTATCCGCACACTTCGTTTGATCAAATGTAAAAAAAACACATTGTATATATTATTTAGTAACAATCTATGTATTATGTTTTTGTGATTAATTATATTTGTTTTTGGAAAACATAGTCATTGTCATATCACGGTATTCCATTGTAGGTACATAGGTCGTGACTCGTGCCATAGTCCTATTGAAACGAACTCGTCGCTTAGTCATGCGAGAAATGAAACTCAATAAAAATGTGTTTTTCCTTTGCAATGTGTGTTGTTCACGGGGTGAGCGATGACTAACCGATTGTACGGCTCATTATTCAAATTATACTTTCTATAGGTATATTTTTATCAGTAAAACCTGGCAGTATGATGTGAAACTTAACTTATTTTATTATGTAGGTACACATTGTAATTTCATTTTATTTATTTATTTATTTATTTTATTACACACAAACGATTACATAAAAAAAAGGAAATCGAAAGTTTAGCACTGGAGTGCTGCTAATCCCCTACAGAAATCTCTTCCAGCAGACCCAAAAAGAGGAGAATGGCAATAGTGAAGCAAACTTAGCGTGTAGGTACCTACTTACTTACTACTTACTTATACAAGATTAAATAAATAGATTTTATTATGATACACAGTAGATACACAACTTGGGCTGTGGCTACTAACTTAAACTACCATGCAATAACTGCAGTAATATTATCATTATCTCAATCCATCAGGGCCCACTATTAAGCATAGGTGTCATCTCATAATGAGAAGGTTATGACCATAGTTCACCATGCTGAACAAGTGCGGTTTGGCAATTTTTTCCTTAACGTTATAGCAAGTGACATATAAATGTTTAAACGCACATAACTTAGACAAGTCAGAGGTACGTGCCCGTACGTACGATTCGAACACGGACCCTCCGAATAGGAGGCGGAGTTCTTAACCACTAGGCTATCACCGCTAAAATTTCAATCTTTATTTTAATCTCTATCAATATAATTATGTGAATAGAATTATAAATTTAACTATTCAAAAGTTGAAAAGTCACTCAATAATTCTCAAGTGTCTATTAAAAAAAATTCGTAAACATCCAAAAATAAAAGAATTGCGTAGGCCAACACAGTCAAATTTTACTTTTTCATGTAAAATTAAAATTTAGGACAAGAGAAATAAAAGATCCATTGTTATTGACTATAATTGTTTATATTTTTATATATTTTATAAAAATAATTGTCATCGTGATCTCTAAGTTTGAGGGGTTCCACACGAGAAATCCCTGTGGAAAATGATGCCAATGCGCCAGAGAAATTTATTCAGCGTTTTTCTTTTCACTCATTAGCTTGTAAACAAATCGTTCCCTAACTCCTGTAACAAAGATATAATATTATATGAAGTATAAAAAAAATTAGATACCAAATATATTCAGTGACACCTTAATCGATTATGCAAAAATAAGTGAGGAACATAAAATAACTGAAATATTTAAGCGGGACTATTAATTAACTTGTAATAGCAACACTAACCTGTTGCAACAGCGACGCGTTCTGCCACTTTTTCAAACGTTATTTTCGGAGTTAGCAGGCGATTTTCTTCCCTCATAAAATCTAAAACTATTAAAATAACTAATAGTGCAATAACTTCTAAGAGGCTCAGGCATTTTTAATCACTTTTTGCAATTAAAATCGAATTAAAACACATAGAGCACTCGTACTTCAAAGAATTGACAGCGGACATGACATTTCAAAATTGACGTTGTCTTTTTTTAGTTCCTTTTTTTTCTACTGAACAGATAAGTTGGTGGCATTATACAGACAACGAAAGACACAGACAATTTTAATAGTTTATCTAAACCATCGACAACAAAACATCGACAAAAGTTAACAATTTAATATTTTTGGTTTCTATTGTTTCCTTGAGGACACTTCATATTTTTTTTATAAAATGTCATACGTACAGACATAAACTTATTTTTATTATTTATTTAATGTACTAAAAATAAGCATTTTAAGATAAGTTATGTTATAACTTAAGAGGCTGAGCATTGGGTACAAAGTGGCCGACTACTCGATTTTGCAGGCCGAGCGCTGGAGAAAAAGGACTTGTTTTTTTTTATTAATTTTTTCTTATTATTTTTAATAACTTCGAGATTTTATAAATTTTATAAAAAAAAATTGAATAAATGACGGACTCAATTATTCCAATATTTTATTTAATACCTTGATTATTAAAAAGAACCAAGCGATTCAAATCTGAAAATCCACTAAAAGGCTGACTACTGGGTCCTTTACCCTACCTATATTGAGATTAATTTGTGTAGTTAATGTTATTATGGTCCGTTTTGAACTATGTAGTATGAAATACGCGTAGATCTTCAAGACAATTTAATCTTAGTTAAAGGTTTCGGGGACTGAGCGTATACCTACATTAGATTTTTTTTTACTATTTTTACTATAATATCTCGTTAAGTTGAGGAGTTGATTGAATTTTTATGTTACTACTTATGGAATGTGGCGTCGCAAAATGTTATTCTTAGTAGGTAAGTTCATTCTTGCAGGGAATAATAAAGTATAATAATGATTAATAATTAATGAGTAGGTATTATTATAATTTTTGTACCTTTCTATATATGCATAATAATAATCTCTTGTTTTTATTTCAAATAAATCAATCCATACTTATAATTCCCTGAAATTATAGGTATGAAGTGTCTGTTTGATTCGCTTTTTATGTTTAAATTAGATTAACACAATTTTATTAATTTATACTTGTAAAATATGTAACAGTAAGGTACTCTTACTGCAGGTGTCTTTCTCATGAAAGTCCACAAAAATTATGACATTTGGCGTATTGATGGATTAACCACGTACCTACTTTAACTAAAGGAGATGTTTCAAATCCGGCCCACAATATGTACAGTACCTCGAAAAATCGAGAAAAATTCATGGAATTTGGGAAAAATAAAGATAAATTGCTTAAATGCATACTTTTTTGGTACAAATTTTGTGTTTATAATTCATTTTTATCAATTTTCAACATGGCGTCTTGCCAAGTTGTCATTGATCATAGATCGCGAACTGTCTACTGTCACTTTAAATGACAGAATTGTAGGTACATATGTCAAACTTCTATCAAATTAACCAATATGACGTGTGATGACAGCTTACCGCCATTGTCTACTGTCACTTTAAATGACAGAATTGTAGGTACATATGTCAAACTTCTATCAAATTAACCAATATGACGTGTGTTGACAGCTTACCGCCATGACGGACTTTTGTTTTTGTGTTGCAATTTTAAGTGTACATTTTTGTGTTGTACCACAAAACTAAAGTAATTTAAAGGAATTGGATGATTGAAAACTGTTTTAATTGTGTTTCTCCATTTTTGAGTATGGTGTACAAAGTGGTGGCCGGGGCTCCATACATTTTGAAACATCTCCTTTCTTTCATAGTATTTCAAAGGGTCGAAGATAAATAAAGCTAAGGGACAGTAAAAAGAAGAATAAATTTTCTTTTATGAACGTAGGTATTTGCCGAACGTGATACATAATGTGATGCGATGAGCGAAAAGGAATAATGAAAAAGGTTGACCTTTACAAGTCAAAGGACAAACGAATGCCTACCAAGTTGAAGCGATTACCTAGATAATGAATAAGGCTTCCTTTGGTGATCTCCATGTTCCTATAATATACGTGTAATTACGTGAAAATATTGGGAAAGGACTTTTTATATTGAAAAGCTAGTTTTAGTTTCCCTGTGCGCTTTTCTTGTGCTAAAAAAACTCCGAATCTACATATTATGTTCCACACGATTGAACTGTGCCAAAATATTTGTATAAGTACGGATTTTGTGTCTATCCAAGCTTTCCGATTTTTTCAAAGGGGCCGGTGTAGACATCAAAGTAGTTTTCTATTTACACTTAACGTTCTTTTATGAGGTGCTTACAGTTGTCATTTGAAATGGTACAAAATAGAAAACAATTGGACGCATCTGTTCGCACTAACTGAGTGATTTTAACGTTGGCGTTTGTTATTTATTCACGTATAGCTGTTGTTTGCGACTTCGTTCGTATATAGGAGTTTTTCCCGCCTGAATTCCGATCCCGCGGGAACTTTGAGATAAAATGTAGCCTATATGTTGCTCCACAGCCTCCTCTATCTCTTAGTGAAAGTTCCATAAAAATGTTCTGCCGTTTCTGAGATTAGCGTACACAAACAAATTCAAATTCAAATTATTTATTTCTTCGAAGTAGGTTTTTACAAACACTTTCCGAACGTCAAGCTACGCCATCGCTTCAACAAATCCCTACGGCGAGTGGTCTTGGAAGAAGAAGTGGCAAGAAACTCCCATTCGGCAAGATTCTCCAGCAAGAAACAGCGATCAGTTACTGATATGAATAGATGATTTTTCTCGCTTTTATTTCACGTTTATTATTGTACATACATTAGAATCTAATACAGTTACCGATGTCCTTAATGCAATTCCATTACAAGTGAGAATTTCTATTGCAGTTATACAACTTCTTCAATGCGCTACTTAGTCACATGAAAGACACGAGCGGGCGGCCATCTTCCGAGCGAACGTCGAGGACAGCCTCCGTTAGTAAGTACTTTTTACATCGTAACAAGATTATACCTACTGTTGCTCACTACACTACGACGATATAATTTATTGTCGATAAGTAACAAATGTTTCAAATATCGTTACGACATATACATAAAGTAGGTATTGTGATTCCCGTGGGGACCGTGTAATTCATAGGTAGGTAAGTCTTCTGTAGGTAGGTAGGGATATTTCTGGCTAAGAAGCTCGAGGAGTACCTGATTGATTAATTTATATACAACATAGTATTTGAATATCTTTTTATACTTAAAACTAAAATACTTTTACTTTCGAAAATTCCTACGAGAAAAGGGCCAGGTCAGAGATATCCATATCTGAATCAGCGATAAACCTACTTTGATAAAATGGCATAATTTTAACCGCAAAATGATATTTTCTGTAATGTATTCGGCTACCTGGCGTGAAAGTTCCTTTAGTTTAACTATTTATGTAAATCACCGATAAAGTTACGCGATGCCAGGGACGGTGGAAAGTTGGATAGGTCCAGCGGTATTATTTTATGAGCTCTTCCATACTTTTGGAAGGTACGTTAAGCTGTTTTAGGTAGTTATTAAATAGCTGTGGTGAGCCCTTGTTGCAGCCTCAAAATGGTTAGAAACTTGGTCAGATTAGCGATTAACCCCTCTGTGTATTTTCCCTCTAGCGACGTGCTCTGCAGTTTTAAACGAGTCGCTAATCGGTTGTAGCTAAGCCAATTGGCTCGCGTTCATTATTTCTTCTGTGCAAATAATTATTATTACAGCAATTGAATTTCATAATTACGTATTATCTTATATATAAAATTCTCGTGTCACAATGTTGGTTACCTTGCTCCTCCGAAACGGCTTTACCGATTTTTACCAAATTTTGTATGCATATTCAGTAGGTCTGAGAATCGGCTACTATCTATTTTTCATGCCCCTAAGTGATAAGAGTTGTTCACCCTTACCATTTTTTTTTAATTTTTAAACAAAATTTTTCGTTTTTATTTTTCTATAATGTGGCATTAAAAATACATACAACCGTAAATTTTCACCCTTTTATCACCAACCCCTATTTTTTAATAGCCATTTTAGTAGTTTAATCATTTTACTTTTACTAGTTCTAAGTCGGTCACAGTTGTTATGGGTGGCAGCGGAAGGGTGGTGCTGCGTGCTCGTGTTTGCTATCTTAATTCCATTAAAAAAACTAGAAATTACCTAGAAATAATTTATATGGCAAAAAACGTTTGCCGGGTCAGCTAGTTTTATAATATTAATTAAGGATTACTTCTATGACTTTTATTGGTGATCTCATTGGAAGGCTTAAACTTAAAGTTATCCAGTACGATATGAAGGGAGCTGTTATATTTCCCTACGGGCCAAGAATAAAAGTTTCACTATTGAACTGAAAAATTAAGAAGTCATTTGATTTTTATCCTCAAAGTCAAAGGACGTACTAATCTACGTAGCAAATGGCAAAGAGGTAATTCAATGAACTCGATTTTTAACTGTCTCCTTGACTTTGTAGAGCAATATCTAGCAATGCAGATTATGCAGATAATATTAACTGCGCATAAAAGTACTGCAGTATTTCTGAAACGCGACGTGTTACTTACTCGTAGTTACTAGTACTTGTCATAATATGACCCGCCTAGACTCTTGGGAGACCAAAGTGGCACTTGCACGAACGACATACTTAATACATTAATGCTTTGCAATTATGTATCTATGGTGTAGTATTTATTCAATAATACGGGTGTTTACTGCTTCCCCATGTAGACCTGTTGGTATTGTTCGCAGCATGTTTTATAGTCCGAAACGATTTATAACGGAGAACATCAGATTTGGGCCTGGAGCGAACAGGTTGTTCAATACCTTCAAATAATTTTGCATATTTTAATACATCCATTTCATATTTAAAAATCTAGTTTCATCATATCATTAAAATATTAAACGATTAAAGTAGGTACTATGTGTGCGCGATATTTCATTAATCCCATCATTTTCCGCAAAAACGGAATATGCACAATGTGGTAACAATATCCTCGATCTAAAAAGAGATGTCTTATGCATGGTTATATTCCAGGCCCAAGGTCCTTAAGAAAGTTGCTGGTCTCCTTTGTATTTGAGGTATCTCTTTTCTAGCTTTGTTATTTTATTTGTATTAAGTTACATTTAAACTTGACTTCAACATTGACAAGCAGAGATAACCCAAAAACTACTCACCAGATGGCGCTGAATTTAACCCATCTAGGTGTAAAGTTTTCGTCACTACTTACAATAAAATCAAGCCTAAACACAAAGGAATTGCTGTAAATCGTTTAGGAGTTCTCTCGATTGTCTTTCGGCTATCTTCTGTTGACTCTAGACCTTGATTATAGTATCGTGCCGTAATATACTCAATGAAAACATTAACAAACGCACTAGTCGCCCCTACAATTTTCGGAAGTTGCTCTCGATTTCTTTGGGATGCCATTATCAAATCCTGGTGTCCTTATCATGGGACCATTCTTGAAGTATCTACTTTCCAACAAAAAAGAATCATAAAAATCGGCTCACAAACGACGAAAAAATCGATGAACACACATAAAAAAGCATTTATATTGTCAAATTGAGAACCTCCTTTTTGAAGTCGGTTAAAAATAGAAATCTATGAATTACTGTTTCAATCAAATAATATCACTTATCTCAATAAAGAAACGAAAATAGAAATCAATTAAATGTTTGAATCAATTTGACGGTGAAAACTTTCTATCGAGCTAATATTAATGAACTCTTGGCACATGAGTCTATTTTTAAAGCCTGAAAAAGGTAGATAATTATGTATTAGTAGCCAGTCTGGGTGTATTTACAAGTGGGCATCTAGATTGGTTGAGCAGCTAAGCTGGAATCAGCGACGCGGCGGCGCATAGGTGTACGGATGGATGACCACAAGAGGGCGTAGACACTCACGTGACAAGATTCACGACCTGTGGCTAAGTTGGCGAGCGTACAATCATATTATAATATATTAAAAATAAAAATCCTAGGAATATTATGGATGTGTGAGTTTTCAGATTATGCCTTTATGCATGCATAATAATGAAAGTAACTGATTGGTGTCTGCACATAGTAGAAAAACAATTAGGTATTATGAGCCTTTTAACGCAATGGAATGGAAGTACCGGTTATTCTTTAGTATCTGGCTGCACGATTTCCTGGACAAATTTGGCTTTAATCAATAGGTATTGATGCCCCGAATCATAATCTAATTGCTTTTTGTGCGGAAATGCATCGTTTTTTTTTTATCTTAATTTAAAGTTTTTAAGGTTATGTATAAAATTTGAAGACAAATATTGAGCGTATTTGGGTGATTTTGGCTTTAACTGATAGATATTGATGGCTCCAATCATAATATAATCGCATTTTATGCGGAAATGCGTCGTTTTATTTTAATTTTATTTTTTAGTTGTTATTTTCAAAACATAACACAAATATTGAGCAGTTTACAGATCTACCTTCAAAGTTTAAAAATAAATCTTAAAAACGATGGTATCCGTGATTTTTACGTTGTGCTATGTCAACTATCAATTCGTGCCGGCAATATAATAGGCTATAAAAAAAATGTCGAGGGAACCCCGCTGCGCGGGGTTCCCCTTTTTTTCTTGAATTAAACTGTCAACCTAACGAACCTAACCCAACCCGTCTGTTTGAAAAGTTTCTTTTTGTTTCTTTTAAGCCACCCCCTATTCGGGGGCTTCGCCCCCGAAACCCCCCGCCTTCCCTCCTCTTTAACGGATCTATAGCTCAATATTTGTCTTCAAATTTTATACATAACCTTAAAAACTTAAAATTAAGATTAAAAAAAAAAAACTATGCATTTCCGCACAAAAAGCAATTAGATTATGATTCGGGGCATCAATACCTATTGATTAAAGCCAAATTTGTCCAGGAAATCGTGCAGCCGGATACTAAAGCCAACCCGAAGTACCTAATTAGAAATATTAAAATCTGTTGAATTGGGAATCTGTAGAAATGGGAATCTGTGGTGTTGGCCATAATCCATTGTTAGCAAGAATCTCGTTCTAATTTTACTCAACATGATATGGTTATCCAATGTGCTATCCAATGTTATCCAATCTGCTATTCAATGTGCGTACCGGTCACCTACCTTACCTATATAAATAAGCTCCCTCGTATTACCTCGTGACGTTTCCCTTGACCCTTATTAGCTTGTGACACTTGATAACATCAAGTTATGTTAATATTATATGGGGATGGCAGTATTTTGAAATAAATCAAATGAAAATAGCAATTTAATAATATAAGTATTTTTCGCCATTACGATCTTTGGATAGGTATGTATTAAGTATAGTCCGTCAAAGTGACTAAAATCTTGGAAACTTTAATTTTCTTCCTCAATTGCCCACTACTTATTAACCACTGCTTTATTCCAAAACTATTAGGACTATAAAGTTGATACATGGTTATGTTTTTAACCGACGTCAAAAAAGAAGGAGGTTCTCAATTCGACCGTATATACATATGTATATTATGCTTTTTTTATGTGTGTTCAGCGATTTTTTCGTCGTTTCTGGGCCGATTTTGATAATAGTAAAATAGATATGTGCAGTGTGGTCCGCAGATAAGGACACCAGGATCTGATGGTGGCATCTTAGAGGAATTGAGGGGAACTTTCGAAAATTGTATGGACGTCTAATGTGTTTGCTCATGTAATCATAAGTACATTAAAGCGCTACCATTTCATGAAGGTCTGGAGTAGATCTGATAAAACCGAAAGACAGTCGAGGGAACTCCTCAACGATTTACTGCAGTTATCTAGTGTTTGGTCTTGATTAATTTGTAGTGACGAGAACTTTACACTTACATGTTGAATTGAGCGTCATCTGGCGAGTAGTTTTTGAGTTATCTCTGCTTATCAAGGTTGAAGTCGGTTATTTTTTTGTAAAAAGCAATAATTATTAATCTAGGTAGCAAAAATATTTCGGCAAACATATAGAGGTTTTTACTGCTTAGACAAAAAATAAAGTATTAACACAGAGAAAGTATTGTAAACGTAATCCCGATTTATGCAGTTAGGTATTTCTTATGCGTATTAAAGGGATACCAGTATGTACACCGTATAATATATGAAGATAGTTTAAAGTTTAATAATCGTAGACAAATCTTCGTGTCACGTGCAACAAGCAGTAATGACAGGGCAATGTTAATAATTTAGTCTGGATGTCTTCATAAAATATTTAGATCCACGCAAGGGTAGGTAGGTGCAATCTGTATTGTACGAGAAGTAGGTACGTGAATATCTTAGTACTAGCACCTAGACAGTGGATTAGGTATGCATATTTAGACAATTTCAGCGGTAATAGGTACCATATTTATCTAAAGTTCAGTGATAATGCAAATGTTTTCTTATTAAAAAAACTCATATTAATGATTTTTATGTCGAAGTAAAATATGTCATTTGATATTGCGTATTTTGACTAAAAAATTAAAGCATCTTTCATGCATATCTACATAAGCTTTTTATATTGCAGTTCGGTCCTACTTATTATGAGGTCGTTTTGGTTATGGGTATTTCACAATACTTTCATGTAACTGCAGTAACCTTGGGCAATAAATATCTAATACTCGTAGGCAGAGCAGTAATAGGGGAGCCAGGGGCATGTACTAACAAATTTTACTATTTTTGCTGTAATTCTGAACTTAATTAATTTATGGAGATAGGATTTACTATCAACATATAATAACTATCTCTTTTTGACATAGTAATAAAAATAATCTACAATTCGTATTAGTTTTTGCTGTAGAGCGGTTTTTTTTAAAAAAGTCGGCTGTTAATACTTACCCCGTCATTGGGGCAAGTATTAACTACTCTGGGGCATATATTAACGGAAATATATTGCTTGATTTTCACCATTATTACAATCATAAACACTAAGTAAATATTAATAAATTTTTGTAAAGCATACTATTTATTAATAGAATTAATAAAACTACCTCTTTTTCACTCAATGCCGCTTAATACTTAAAGCTTGATACAACATTAGGTTATTTTTTTATCAACACTTCTTTAATCAGTCTGTATTACACATTATACTTATAGAAGAAAGTTTCAACGCTCTACCCCTACGATATAACCCTTAATTATACAACAAATATGCAAAAAATAATAACAGATTCATTCATCGTTAACATTAATAAAAGTAAACAAAATACAATCATAGATACAAAAATTAATATCTTTTGCTTGACTTCTGTCAAACTTAATAAATAAGCAACATTTATTCATCATAATCATCGTCAGAGTTGCAGTTAAGGCATACAAAACTGTATGGGTTCCCTTTGATACATTTTCCATGCGCCCATTTATTGCATGACCTACATTTAAACCAATCAACTCCTGAAGTATTTGATGAATACGATCCACTACATGCCATGCCTGTAATTTCTCATTCTGAAATAAAGAAATAAATTTTGTAAAACATCTTTCTACATCTTCAGGGGCAAGTATTAGATACATGTTAAAACTTACCCCTGACATTTTGTTAATACTTGCCCCGAGCATAACGCTTTTAAATGAAACATTGTATGTTTAGAACGACAAAAGATAATTAAATAGAATAAACGTGATATTATAGCTAGATAAATTACCATCAATTGACTATAATCTGTCTGAGTTACATGTATTACATTTACTAAAAATCAAAAAAGTTTTAGTGTAAAAAAGATCGTTTACCTGCTAAAATTCACTCATGACACAGAACTTTTAAACGCGGTGTACGGACGACACCTGACAGGTCGCAACGTGATCGGGACGTTGTTCTTGTCGTCGCATCGCGTACACAGATCACACTCATTAATAGTTTTGCATCTATGAGCTTGTTAATACTTACCCCCGCTAATACATGCCCCTACGATGTCCGAAGCAGATAACTGTAATTGTTTAATTATTATACTGGCTACGTAACTTCACTTCAGGAAACGGAAACTGAAATTTATGAACAATAGGTACGAGTATTATAAGGTAAGTCAAATATCAGATGAAAATAAATGCTGATTTCACGAAGTTATAGCTTATTGTACTTATAGTTGAAAGTACACAATACTTAAGCACTGTGTACCTAATTGTTGTTCCAAAAACCAATCACATCAATCCTTACTAATATCATAAATGCCAAAGTAACTCTGTCTGTCTGTTGTGTTTTAACGCTTTATCTACAACCGGCAATATTATTACAATAACTGCAGTTAATAAACAGTTAAAATCCATACAGATTGTAGCTGTCATATTACTAAATACAGTGTAAAATTATTCCAAATTATCTCCCTGTCATAAATGATTCCCTAAGTGCTAAAATCAAAGGTAAAATTAAAATACAAAATTTTTTATTGCTTAGAAAATGTTTAATTGTTTCACAAAAGTTTATTTTCACAGCACACTTATGCCTAAGTAGGGTACATTATTAGCTCAACGCATGCAGTTATACTGCGGATATACAACATACATTTGTCACTTGTTCCTTACTGCAATCAGTGTCAGCCAAGTTTCCTCAATTTGTTTCCTTTATTACCATATATTATGTTTCTACAGACCCCTTTACTTTTCAGTAGCATTAATATAAAGTACCTTGTAGGCGGTACATTATGTTCTAAGATACCATATTATACTCATTTATCGTGTACCTCTACGTATCTAAATCGAATACTCGTTTTATTCATCTTTCATTAATCTGTATGGTTGGTATTAGATTTTAAATTCTTGTTTCCCACCTAGAGGTCCTGGAGTATTAATCCTATGTCCTAATGCTGGGATCAGGTTTCCTCACATTATGTGAAGGATATAAGCCATAGCCCACCGTGCTTGTCAATGTGAACGAGGAAGTTAGTATTTTTATTTTATTTTTTATTAAATCACACTAACCATGCAAACCAGTGAAAAAAAAATTCAATTACGTTCATAAAAACGGAGCTGTTATGATTATTTTATCCGGGCGCCCCTGCTGTGACGTGATAACTCTCGTTCGGAACGGGCGGCTTTTTTGTAAAGCTGATTTCAAACTTGAATAACTTTGTAATTGTTCAAGATATTCCAATAATTCTTTCATCATATCTTTTGTATTTTTATAGTCAATTTTTATATCTGTTTTTGTTTGTATGAACTTGGAAACTTCTTTATTGTCAGATATATACAAACCTTAGAGAAGAGGTGAGCAGGTCTTCTAGCGGTGTTTTCCTTCAACGAAGCAAGTGTTAGTTTCTAACACGGGCATCATTTAATTTTTTGCAGATAAGGTTGAGTGAAAAATTCTTAAGTCAGGCTGTCCTGTTTGGGAGTTCAACCTTTAAACCATTGGGTTATTATTGCTTATGCTGTTTTTACTTACTTATACCCTACATAATAGGAAAAAAATTGTGAGGAAATTTGCATAGCAGTGAATTGTAAATATACTAGAGAACCGCCCGCGCTTCGCTTCGGGACCCGTAGGTAACAGCCGCGTAGGTCCCGCTCCCGTAGGAATTTAGGCTAAAAAGTAGCCTATTACTCGCTCTCTTCACTCCACCCTGTCTGAGGTGTGTGGAGCCCTCGGGACAGTTAGTTCCCCTTTGGGGGTGCCTCTCGCGGCCCGTTAAAACGGGCCGGTCCTTGGGTTGGGCCCTAAGGCCCTTGGTTGTCCATCTGTGGCTAACCAATAGGTGAAGTCCGGTGAGTGGTGGCCTTTTTACAGGCCACAGAGTCTTAAACGGGATGGGGTTCATCTTCGCGCCGCCCAGGCGATCGAGGCTCTACCGGGTGAATCCCGCTGGTGGGAAGCCCAGCAGGAGCCGATCAGCGCCAGGCGACGACTTACGAAGCCCCAGTATCAGTCAGTGCTAGGCCCGTCCCGCGTAACCAGCAAGTCGCGCAAACTTGCGGACATCAGCCAACAGGATAGTGCCAGCGGGCGGGCGGTACACTGAATACAGCCGGAGCGGGGAGTTCTCGAGGCAGAGCTAAAGTAGCCTATTACATTTGCCTATGACTTAAGTAAATTACATGTAGTATTTGATAGCGTAATTCAGAACTTGCAAATGAATTTTATTAACGCCATCTATGAACAACTCCGAAAATAAATATCTAGCAACTAACAAAACATCGATCTTCCCATGGGAATGGGATGTTTTTCCGCGGTAAAAAGTAGCCTACGTCACTCTCCACCCTCCTAACTATCCCCACACACATAAATCTTACCATATAATAGCTTTGTTGCGACGTGAAAGCGTCACAAACAAACAAACAAACAAACAAACAAACAAACAAACAAACAAACAAACACACTTTCACATTTATAATATTAGTAAGGATGAAGTCTGTTAACTTACCCTTGACTAGAGTGGCAATAACCGCTATTTCTTCTGAGGGGAACAAGAGACCAGCTATTCTTGTTTGTGATGATAAATGTGCTGCTTGTCATCGTTTAAATTTATCGCATCCATTACGCAACTTATTTGTTTATTAAACTTCGCATTAGGACATCTATCTATTCCAAAACGTTTATGAGTATGTATTTAGGTAACTAGCATTTAAAAATGTTAGCTTGCTGAAACCAAAACATTCTTTTAACATTTAAAAAACGTAACTTAACGAAGCTGCAACATATCTCCACAGTACCTTTTTATCTTTTTCTTGAGATAATGTAGATTATTCAGCTTATTAACAATACGGGCGCATTGTATTGTAAGTATAATAGAGGTCCATGAATATGGGTCATTGTGATTAAAGAGGACGTGAAATTCTTCGTCAGAGGTTTTTCCAGTGACATTTAAAATGTAAGGATAATTGGGTGAGCTTCCTTTGTACGTTTTAGGTTTTGATTATAAACAATATAAACATTACATGTTAATAATCACTGGCTTAATTTTGTAAATAAAAAAGAATGAAGAAATATTATTGGGTTAGCAATTAATTTTGTAGTACCTATCTACTTCAATGATGTTTTAGCCTCGTGTATTTTAATGTTTTTATAAACATATCAAAAGGAAAAACGGCAATTAGGTTGAGCACTAACCCTTCCACAGCTGCGGTCTCCATGAATCCGCATCAGAGTATTGTGGTGGAGTATGCTCTAGAACTCCTCAGTGAAGAGATTTGAACTCTGTTATGAGTTGAAACCAATCCTGTCAATTAACTTTTTTATGGTTGTTTCACAGTGGACCAGGTGTTTTCTGAAGAGTCGGACGAAGGCGGAGGAGTTGATGAAACGGCTCCACCGAAAAAGACATCTGGACCTTCTATAGAATTCCCTTTGCAAAGAAAAGACATTGACTTGTTAATAGAGGCATTTAGAAAGAAAAAGGTATGTATGCAAAGAATTTTATTATTGCCAAATGGAATATTGGTTTAATAAAAGTAGCGACAAAATCTTTATTGAAGATTCAGCTCCATCACTTTGATGACTATAGAAATCCTATATACTTATAATTTAATTGTCTCGCGATATGTGAACATTATGATATATTTAAAATGATATATGACTTTTGTATACCTATTTGAGTAAATTAAATAATATTTGTAGTTGATTTTGCTGTCTTCACAAGAACTTGGTAAACTCGGCATATTTGATTACTCGCGCATAATGACTGAATATTGGCACTAGCCGATTGAAATCAGTTTAATAATAGCCATGTATTATATTACTTTACGGTTTTGTTAACGATTAAATCGATACAATGCATACAATAGAATTGAAGTTTTTTCAATCCATTTTAATAGTAGGTACTTTGGAACTTCAGAAGTTGGTGGATAAAAGCTTATAGGTAAATAACTAGAATAACAGTAGATTGTGTCAAACCATGATGTATCTACAGGAGGTCATCAATCTTCTTCTTTTAAATATAAACATTCCCTATGAAATCAAACAAAGCCATATTTTTGGTGTTCTCGTACTTACCAGTCTTTTTATTGTGCAGGTATTTTAGCACAAATTACAATATTAGCATTATTTTGTAGTCTTATTCATTTATTTACTTCATTTTACAATCAATTTGTATTAAGCCTTACCCTGCGAATTATTAATACCTAATTATAACAATAAGAATCCTATACCAATAACTTGCAATAATTGTATAGGTAAAATACATTATAATTTATGTTGAGCACTGTGAGTTTTTTCTCAATAAAGAGAGGTATCTGAATATATTGCGGTCATTAATCATAACAGACGCCGAAAAATATATCGGAGCTTTATGTAATCAACAACTTTAAATATTGAATAAAACATTTCAGCATCGTTTACATCCGAAGCACGTAGCCCAAATCATTAAAGAAGCTACCCAAATGTTAAAAAGGTTGCCCAACCTCAACGTGGCTACGACTTCAATCTCGAGCCAGATTACCATCTGCGGTGACTTGCATGGGAAACTGGATGACTTGCTGGTGATATTCCATAAGGTAAGTTCCATGAAGTAAAGATTTTATAGGTAGAGTCAACAGTTAACCCGGTGAGTAGTTGTTTTCAAGGTGATCTCAGTCTTTAAGGATGGCAACGTATGTGACCGAAATAGGACGAGACTCTAGAGTCTTGTTCTGGGTCAGTCATGAGTGGCAGCGAAAGAGTGGTGCTACCAGCTCGTTTGCTTAAAAAAAGATAGCGTAGTTAAAGATTTCCATAACTTGATCAAGAAGTTATATCAAATGAAACGAATCTTGCTCCAAATAAAGTTTTAACAAGTTTACACCAAGTAATGTGAAAATTCGGGTGTGCTACTAGGTATATTTCATTCACTGATATATTTTTGTCCGATAGCGTAAAAGGCCTAAATTGTTTCTACAAGGTGTACAACCTACACGGTGTAGGTAATATAAAATTGGAATTCTTTCGGGATACAATACATATTCTTTCACCAATGACAATGATTTGTTACATTTTATGTACCTAAATATTATCTTTACAATGCCAAATATATAACAACAGGGAGTTCAAATGAAACGTTAAATGTATTTGCTCTATAAAATATTTGCTTATGATCGAAAAGAAAGCTGTTGCTTTGTTATTTGTGTTTGTATTACAATAGATTTAAATTTACTAGTTCTTCTGGCGCAACGACATCGCTGACGCCATCGTTCATTATTATTTTCATTCATTACTTTCTGGATGTTTAGTCGTTACAGGTCCTTTACATCTTCGTTTTTAAAGCGGTATTTGGGATTCCCATAGACCTTCGTTTACTCGGTGTCCCCAGAAACGCTCGCTTTGCTGAACGATCTCCCATCCTCTCTATGTACATATGTATATGGCCGAGCCATTTTCGTTGATGTGACTTAGTCTGTCCTGCTTATGATATTGCTGATTATAAAGTTTATTTTCTGCTTTAAGGGTCAGTGTCCCTGTTTGAATCACCTTAATTTTAAAATATTGCTGCGATCGATTATAATATTTTTATTATGGCTGCACGAGAGCAAAATAATAATAGATACCGTACGCTATAAGTAGGTACCTACCTGCTTATGTCGCTACAGCTTGAATTTATTTTTTGGAAAGCCCGAACCAAAAATACGGCGTTAGGTATTTGTAATTTTTAAAAAATATGTGCGTATTAGAAATGAATACCTAAATTATAATTGCTTTTTACAAAAAAATAACCGACTTCAATCTTGATAAGTAGAGATAACTCAAAAACTACTCGCCAGATGGCGCTCAATTCAACATGTAAGTGTAAAGTTCTCGTCACTACAAATTAATGAAGCCCAAGCACTTGATAACTGCAGTAAATCGTTGAGGAGTTCCCTCGACTGTCTTTCGGCTTCATCAGATCGACTCCAGATCTTCATGAAATGGTAGCGCTTTAATGTACTTATGATAACATGAACAAACACACTAGTTGTCCATACAATTTTCGAAAGTTCCCCTCGATTTCTCTGAGATGCCATCATCAGATCCTGGTTTCCTTATCAGGGGACCCCACTGCGCATATCTACTTTACAACAAAAAAAGAATTATCAAAATCGGCCCATAAACGACGAAATAATCGCTGAACGTACATAAAAAAAGCATATATACGGTCGAATTGAGAACCTCCTTCTTTTTTGAAGTCGGTTAAAAAGCGTCGGTGAAGGAATTAGGAAACACCGTGGCAAAATCTATACCCTTGAGCACTTGGCAGCGTGGTGGATTATAGCCTATTCCCTCTCATATTATTTAAGAAGGATTCTAATTTTGGAACGTTATTTTGTATAATAACACTTGATTTAATTGTGTTTTCTAAAAATGTAAACGTTTGGAAAATTGTTTTAAAGAAAATTGAGAAGGAAATTCTTCTTGAGGGCATAAATATTTGTAGATAAAATCAGCATAAGATAAAACAATTTTTAATCGAATCCCTAGTAAATGTATTGCTGATTTTCTCTAGTCGTCTTTATTTGAGTTGGAAAACTTACCTTGGAAATACAAATAAAGAAACTTATTTTACCTTCTATCTAAATTGAATTATGTACTTACATGCGAACATCTCGCTGTTCTTTTAGTTTACCTAAGTTGGTATACCTATCTATTGGTGGAATAAAAATTACAAGGAATTAAATTTTACTTTAACACACGTAATTTGTTAATTTTTAGGTTTATTTATTTTAATGCATCGAAGACCAAAGCCGTTCAGACATTAAAAAATATTTTTCTAAATTGAGATATTAATTTATATCTTTATCAGAGATTTGTATTTAGACAAGCTTTTTAGATAAAATCTTATTTAGTTAATTGATTTCTTAGAGCTTTCTATCTTAAAATGTCTATAATAAACATTGATTGATTAAAAGGCTAATTTTATGGATAGTCTGAATCTGAAATTGGTTTTGTATTTTGTCTCAGAGGTCTCAACGAATTTCGGTGGTTGAACAAGAACATCATGTAGGCATGTGGGAAAAGCAGAACATGCACCATACATAATTAGTTACGTTTTAACATAATTAATAGATTTCTAGTCTTGAAATTGATTCCTTTTTTTTAATCACTTCGAATTATGTCACGATGTCCCTAACTAAGGTTGCGATTCTCGGAAAAGCATTGCTTGAAAGCGAGTTAAAGCGACGCCACCGTCATGATCGACCAAACTGTTTATAACCTGGCAAAGTTGTAAGTTAATCAGTATCGAATGAGCTATTTCGCGGAAAGTTTGTAAGGGATTGACGTCAAGGCGATAAGGTCCGTGGCCGGTAAACAATTAGGGAGCGGCACACACGCGTCATCCAATTTGTCCCGACTTGCTCGACCACTGTTTGATTGATAGACCGCCTGTTACGCCGGACGACCTCGTTAAACGGTTTTCTGGCCCTACTATGTCTTCCGCCAATTATACTGCAAATTAGAAAACATTTAATTTCAACAATCATTGATAAAAATAATATAAAAAAATACGCTGGGATGGCATGAAGTAAAATGGTTTTGAAATATAAGTAGTCCAATTTATAGATAATGATACCTACTCCTGTGTGCTGCAATTAAGAGACGTTGAATAAATAAATATATTTTTCATCCCACCTATTCGAAAAAGACGACTTGGTTCGGTCTTAAGGGGATCCAAAGTTGGTGTTTTCTATTTAGCGGGCGGGAATGAATTTTCATATAACTTTTCCTGCCCGTTATTTAAATAATAGTCGGGTAAGTCGGGTTAGTCGGGTTAGTCGGGTTAGTCGGGTTAGTCGGGTTAGTCGGGTTAGTCGGGTTAGTCGGGTTAGTCGGGTTAGTCGGGTTAGTCGGGTTAGTCGGGTTAGTCGGGTTAGTCGGGTTAGTCGGGTTAGTCGGGTTAGTCGGGTTAGTCGGGTTAGTCGGGTTAGTCGGGTTAGTCGGGTTAGTCGGGTTAGTCGGGTTAGTCGGGTTAGTCGGGTTAGTCGGGTTAGTCGGGTTAGTCGGGTTAGTCGGGTTAGTCGGGTTAGTCGGGTTAGTCGGGTTAGTCGGGTTAGTCGGGTTAGTCGGGTTAGTCGGGTTAGTCGGGTTAGTCGGGTTAGTCGGGTTAGTCGGGTTAGTCGGGTTAGTCGGGTTAGTCGGGTTAGTCGGGTTAGTCGGGTTAGTCGGGTTAGTCGGGTTAGTCGGGTTAGTCGGGTTAGTCGGGTTAGTCGGGTTAGTCGGGTTAGTCGGGTTAGTCGGGTTAGTCGGGTTAGTCGGGTTAGTCGGGTTAGTCGGGTTAGTCGGGTTAGTCGGTTTAATCAGTTTAGTGACTGTGACAGTATTATTCCTGAATTTGAGGCGCCTTTTATTTTCTCATAGGGGGGGATGAAAAGTAGAGTGTATCACTCGGGAGCAAATATTTTTGGCTCGGGCGACATACTTTGAATCCCTCGCTACGTTCAGGATTCTACTAAAGAATCCCTCACTTCGCTCTGGATTCAAAAAAGCGCCCTCGCCGAAAAAATATTACTTTGCGCCCTTGTAATACAATCTACTATTAGAATCGTTTAAACCTTCGAATAATGAAAAGGCCAAGATTCCTCTGGAAATATATTTTTACCTTACAAATACTTTGCTAAAAAAGATATTATTCTTATCTAAGTCACGCCTTGGAAATAAATCCCGGCTGAAACTGAAATAATTATGAAAGGGGTCGTCAATCAACGACGCATTTGTCCGTGGCCGAGACAGAAGGAGCGCGGATCGGGTTAGCTTTGCCGTTTGATAAAGGACGAGCCAATTTTTATGCGGGTCTGAATCTGCGTAAGAATAGAGGATGTCAAATAACTACACATTAAAACAGAAAATGGAATAAAAGTTACATTCCTTTTGAAAGGAAGTTACAATTATTGCTCGGTAATTCTCGCTTTCCATTAGTTATTACCATGAACTACTTTCTAGTTATTAAATGTTATGAGAAATATGCTTTCAAGTAATTTAAAGTGTTTTTTACTGTAAATATTATTTATGTAAGTAATTACTTATCATAACCACAGTGTAAAAACTAATTGTCGCTTAACGAATTCTAACTGTCGCGAAGTGCTGCAAGTTTTCATCGTGTATGTTATATGTATGGGTTAATTTTTGGTATATTTTTTGTTTTAATCTGTTTTTTGTCATATTGATAGCAATATATAACTTCTGTTTTTTAGCGTGTTAGAAATAAAAATAAAATACTTTTATAATTTGCCTTATGTATTGACGGAGATTTAAAATAAAAAAATACCTTTTTAAATCATTTTACTCACAAACCAAACTATAAGTAGTAGAATTAATAAAATAATGAGTCCAGTTCATAAATTAAGATTAGATCCAGATAGAAAATATTTTGTGTCGATTACAAAAATAAAACTCATTCATCAAAAACCATGAATACGATGCCCACATTGATTTGGATCTCTGAATAGATATCGTATTTGTAATGAGAGCCCTCGATTTCAATAAAGATTAATTTATTCGGAACTTTTAAGAAAAGAAAACGAGACGAAACGAGAGTGAAGCGAGGGCGGTTTAGGTACTAAAATCAAACAAGTAGATACGTATGTAGGTCGTATTAGAGAAATTGGAGGTGCGCGCAGAGTTTGAACTAAGCCTTCTAAGCGGTAGTAGGCAAATCATTAATTTACTAGTAAAGTATTGAGTTAGATACACTTTATAGTTATTATTGTACTTTATCGTTATAGATTATTCAGGAAAGTTTCAGGCTTCTGGCTGTCTTTCAGGCTGTCAGAAATTCGCCATTAACGTTTTATTGAGTAGATTGCGTATCTTGACGTCGACATAAATCTTATAAAGCCAATAATTTTCAGTTTAAGGATTTTTATTTTCCACTTGCAAACTACTGTAAATCTTTCAAGATAATGTACAATTAATAAACTAATGAGAAGCATACCTACCTTTATCTATTTAACTCAAAACATTCTGCTAATCGCCAAACAAAACAATCAATGTATGTACTTTTTTTGTTATAGATTACCCAGAAATAAATCTGTTTCTAGTCTATTCTAATCATTTATTAATCAGGAACGATAGAAGCTTCTACTTTATTCAATCACCCTGACTGCACATATCTCTACTGTTATTTAGAACGCTTCCACAAAGTTATTCGTACCCGACATTCCAATTCCAATGTACCAGAAGTAGTATTGGTTCTCGTTTGATATTCAGCGCAGGTTGCAACGCACGCGGTCCAATTCGCCCGATGTTCAGGACAATGCTACGTGATCGATGTTCACGAACTGCACGAACATCCTCAATAACACCAATCGCACAAGTTATATTGCACTAGTAGACGACTTCGCTTCGGGAAACTTGTTGTCCCACTCCTTATAGGTCGTAGCGTGATGTATAGCCTAAAACCTTTCTTGTTAAATCGACTATCCAGAACAAAAGAATTGTTCAAATCAAAGTTGTAGTGCCTGAGATTAGCCCGTACAAACAAATAAATTCTTCAGCTTGAATACAGATACAGAAAAAGGCAAAAAGCAGTGATAGCCTAGCTAGTGGTTAGGAATTCGTCTCCTACACGAAAGATCTGAGTTCGAATCCCGGGACACGCATTTCGTACCTACTTTTCAGAGTTATGTTTATCCAATACCTATGTATGTATTGCAGCACTACAGTTACTCTATTTTTATTTACCAGTATTGTTTTCTAAGTCCTGTCTAAGCGAGTAGAGTCAGGTGTTCTTTCTTGCTTTTAATGCGGATCAATCGTTTTCGTTTCGGTTGTCAAAGCATTGGTAATGCCTTTGGTATTCCTGATGTCCACGAGCTTCGTAGCATCAGATTGCACGTCTACTCATTTTGTAGATTCGTTTCTCCATTTTTTTTCTCATTTCAGATGTTTTTAATTTCAGACGAAACACAAACATTTCCTTTCACCATTTCGCTCTATTATTACGAGGCATAAAGGTGTTTATGCACTGGTGCCTCGTACCTTGGGAAATTCCAAACTGTATTGAAAGAAAAAATTTGTAAATAAATCGGTTGAACGTAATAAACAAAAATATTTTTGGTGAACGAATCCCATATAAATCATTCGGGCCGCATTTCGGTACATGGGTTCGATTTATGACGTCGTCGTGTGCTTATTACTGCGTTGGAATGTGTGGTGTAGAGGCGACTTTTCGTAGCACGTTTCTATGTATCGATTTGTAGCAAACACGTTGCGTAGCGCACCACGCGGTCGGCGTTTATAAGGATTCCCGTTGAGCTTTGATTAATGTCACGCAACAGTAAGGGTGCGGTTCCACTGAGGCGGAGCGGAGCGGAGCTGTGCGCGATTGACCAATCACATGGCTTGAAAATCACGCACAATGAGACGTGAATTTCAAGCTATGCGATTGGTGAACTCCTCTCCGCTCCGCTCCGCTCCGCCTCAGTGGAACCGCACCCTAACTCTAGTTATAAGCTGTCCTCAATCGCCTTAACGCTGCATTGTCGCAATAGACTGAAGGTCATGAACAGAATGTAACTTCTCTGTACCCATCGATTTAGCATTATACTGACGCAGAGATTGACAAAATATCATCATGATTACAGATTATATCTGGAGGCTCGGAGATGCCTTCGCCAAGAACGCTCTAACTACATATATTTTTTCGAAAGGCGCGCGCGGGGGCCTATTATTATTATCGGGAGTCTATAACCAAATCGCCGAGAATACAGAATCGCTACTCCGCACTAAAACATATTTATTACCTGTGTTCACAGTTCAATTTAGTTGGTTAGCAAAATTTACTTATGGCATTTTGAATTCTCGCCTTCAATCTGCAGATGTACCTAAATCACAGGGGCATAAATTAATATAGGTAGCATTTGTGTGAGATACAATTAAAACTAATTCCGCCTCGAACGCGAACGCAGTAGGTATAGTTGTCATTGTAATGATAATACAATTTGGCCCGCCGCGCTGCACTCTATAAAACAACATTTAAAGATTTTAAAGTTTCAGTTAAAGGATGTAGTTATACAACTTTGTACAGAACTTTATTTTCACTTTGTATAATCTTAAGGTTACTAAGCTTCATTTACAATTCTAATCTTAATCTTATAAGTATATGTAGTTTCAAATATGCTTATTCGTGCACAGAACGGGCTACCTTCGCCAGAAAATCCATACATATTCAACGGAGATTTCGTGGACCGTGGGAAGAAAAGTTTAGAGGTGCTTCTTTTGTTGCTGGCGTGTATGCTGGCGTTCCCTGGGGGAGTCTATCTGAACCGCGGCAACCATGAGGATCTTATTATGAATGCCAGGTGACAATTCAAACTTCTAAAGCTTACTTATAATTATGGTAAACGTTAAGCTGCGGTGAAATGGAATAAATTAAAGTCAATTGTCTTCTAGATTACGATTTATGATGAGATTTTAGAAAAACAATAGGTATACCTATCTATGTCATTATAATGTTGTCCATAAATGCAAGTACCAACTACTTACTTATTTACTTCTAATTGACTGTTCCCTAGTTGTTAGTATTTCTATGAGCCACGGGAGAAGTCCCAGGTTCGATTCACAGCCTTACCAAACCATACAGGTTGTGGGTATTTCTATCATTTTTTACGTCCATTATACTATGACCACGTCCACAGGTCGTTTATATTAAATTGTAATAACAATAAAATCAACTCTGAGTAAAGGTAGCTCTTTAAAACTTGGGTTATGAAACCAATTAATTTCAAGCATGTAGGTACTTGAGATTAAAGAGCAATTTTTAATAACTGCTAACAATGTTAACATTTTCCAGGTACGGATTTATCAGAGAAGTGCACCAGAAGTACCGGGTAAGTGGCCCCACTACCGGCCTAATTGGTCTGTTAATATTGCATGAGGCTGACTTCGTTTAAATTTAACTAAGTGACTTAATGTTCATTCAAATATAGTTTAAAGTTTGTTTATTCCAAGTGTTAATGCAGTAGGTAATAGTTTGTATTCCAAACCAAAAACTACCGTACAATAAATTAGTTAATTTAGTGTATTGGGCGCGTGGGCTTGTCAATGGTATATTTAATTTATTTTATGCACACAAAATGAGAAATCTTCATGTAGGTAACGTTGTTTGCCTAAAACTTATCTTACAGATTTAATTAATGAAATCGTAAACAAGTGTAAAAAACCAAATATCTAAGTATTGTAAAATACTATTCTTTCCGCCTTTGACTACTCAAACTGGCTGTATATAATTTTAAAGTAAATATAGGTATTATTTTTGCAAAACTATGCTTTTAACAGTTTTTCTTTAAGACCTAGATTCGTTATCTTGTATGGGGATTTTTTTAGAGGTCTATTATAATTTTAACGTATAATTTTACCGTGAAACTATTTTATATACCTAGGCACCGAAAACAATTATTAAAGCAACATCATCATTTTAATATTAACTATTTGTCGTCAAGAAAACTTAGACAAAAGCTAATATATTATCCTCACCGTATAACGTATAACCTTATACCTACCTACTATGTGGCTTAGAAGCCGAGTGGCTTATATAGGCATTTGAGGATTAATTAAGTAGGTATTATGTTTATTGTAAGCCGGCTTATTGCGATTAAGTATAAAACTAGCTAAAATTAATAAGGTTTGTTGTGATCCAAGATATTATGACAGTTTCGTCGCTCAGCAAATCCACTTTCTTATTTGGCTGGATTACGAATAGGAATGAGCAACTGTTGCCAGTATTTTGTGTAATACCACAGGGGCCCAGATTTCTCTTACTTAATATTTTCTAGAAACTTTTTTGATCAATTTGGTTATAAATTAACTGAATAGAACACTGGTTATAATGAATTTCTGCCTTCATAAATTTATAACAAAAGATACATTTTGAAACAAAAAAGGTTTGGTGCTTTAAATATAATGACAAAAGCTAGGGGTATTCTCCTTACTTTGCAATTTTATTAGACAAAGGATATTGCGTGCATTTTTTGTTGTCACGATAATAAGTTTTCTCAGAGCTTATTTTAACAAAGTTACGAGTATACCGTGGTGTGGGGTAGCGGGTTGACATAAAAGAAAATCTTTATGTTCTGCAAAGTTTTTAGCGCGTCTCCTTTTAGTTTTAGTTACAAAAAACTTTAGTTTGTCGCAAAATTACCTTTGTACCTATAGGAAAACTATTTGGAATTTAATCAAGAATTACAACATTTATAAACCTGTAAAATTGAAATGTCACGCATTCTATTTCAATTGAACGAATATTAATGTAATCGATTATAATCGAATCCGGGCCGATAATCGAATTAATCGTATTCGAATATGCAGTAATTGTTACCGGAATTGATTTTATCATTAGATCCGTATCAATAAATCGAATGACTCGTATTCGAATGTGCTCCTCGTATTTGAATTTATGTTACTGTAATATTTGGTGCAGCACAACGCAGAACGTCTGCTGAAGCTAATCGAGAACATGTACCGCTGGCTGCCGCTGGGCACCGTCATCAACAACCGCGTGTTCGTGGTGCACGGCGGCATCTCCGACGTCACTGACCTCGACATGGTTCGCAGCCTTGAACGGGATAAGGTAAGGTTAACCATAGATGGGCAATATGTGATCATGATTAAAAATTTACAGTTTCATCTTGAGGTCCGGAAATGCCCCCGCGACCGCCTTTGGGGTAAAGGTAGTTACAGCGTTCTTGGTGGGAGCATTTTGAATTTTATTTTTCTGTGATAATTTTGAAAAACTCAACAGAAAATAATAAAGCATTTTAGGTTAGTTATGTTTTGTGACTATCAGTTTTAAATGCATCTAACTATAATATACTCGAGTGGCCGAGACTATGAAATTGCCACTCTACGCTAAAAATAAAATAATCTATGCTCACAGTTCAATTTAGCCTGTAAGCAAAATTTTAAATTCTCGCCGTCAATATGCAATGTACTTTAATCACAGAGACGGAGAGCTGGCATTTGTGTGGGATGCAGTGAGGGTCGCCGTTTTTGTGCTCACGACTTGGCGCCACTGTCGAGTGAGGTTCTGCTGTCAAAGCCCGCCCATACATAAACAGTGACAAATGACATTCAGACAAGTGAGAAGTGATAGACAGACCTCACTTTCCACTAGCGCCTCTAGCGGATAATTCACACACTTTTACCTTCATTTAAACGTCGCAGTGTACCTACTCGTATGCGCGTGATAGGTAGCCCGGTAGCGATCCGAAGTCATGACCAGATTTCCGTTTTCCAAGACAAATATCTTAAATTGAAATGAAACTTGTCATGTATTGCCAACGACGTCCCTTAACAACATCTGTTATTTGTCATTTACAATATTTTCATACCCATGTTAATGCCGACTACGATGTGTACCAAACAATAATAAAAAATCATGCCTATGTTTAAACATAAATCGATATGAGGAAATAAGGGAATATCATAACCTCTTATAACCTGTTACCAGCGATGTGGTCCAGTGGTGTCGCAGACAATACAGGAATTTTGCCAGTTTAGCTATGAATTTAGTTGGTATACTTTCATTTACATGAAAATATTTGAAAACATTACCCGGTCGTCGTGGAATCGGGGCGAGGTGTGGGCCTACCTGAAACGCTGAATTCGCCGGATGTTACGTGACTGATTCGTAGGGTTCACGTAGTACGCTACACTCCGTTTTATATATTAGACATGAGTGATTGGCGTCTGAACAGTTGAAGTAGTAGGGGTGACTGATATGTGGGAACCTCACTACTCGTGTTGAGTTTCGCGGTATGGAAGTTTTCCACTAAATTCACTGTTCAAGACGTTCGGGTACGAGGTAAAGTTGGTGTAATGAAGCCGATTCGACCGGAATGGCGCAATGATTAACACGCTGGATCGCTGTTCTACGAGTTCTGGGTTCGATGCCAGCTACGCCAAAATTTTAATGATGAGTTTAACTTTTCGTTCTCGGTCTTTGTGTTTGTTGTCAATGGCACTCACGATACAGTGAATCTTATTCTAATCTAGTAGTGTGGCGCTCTTCGTGTAGGTATAGCGTAAAAACAAAAACAAATTATTTGCCTTTTTGTTGTATGTATTTTTAAACAATCTTTATGGTCCAAAATACGTTCTTTTGGGAGGAAAAAAATCAGGAGTAGCTCTGTTGTTAAATACTAGGAGATCAGTATATTATCTAAAGTATTGTAGAGTTGTATCTTTAGTTAACTAAAATGGGCACGTCAAATAATATTCACACTATTGCAACTTTATCATACGGCATGCTTAGTTTCAAAAATCATTTAATATTGTGTATAAATATTTTATTCTTGTTTATTAAAAAATCTTAAACTAAGGTCATATAGACAGAGGCTGTTTTAAAATGGACTACTTAAATTTTTAATGCGAGAATCATTTGTTGCCTCATACAATGGAATATTCTAATCTTATTGTAAGCCTATCAGTAAAATTATCCAGTTTCTAATATACCTACCTATACTCTATTTTCCTCAAAGTAATCCTTGGAGTTCATTTGAAGATGCGGTATTTCTCTGGCGGGAGGTAATAGGATTGTTCGTATATCATTATTCCCAACGTTTGTGATAGCAGTGATTGTGGTAGGACAAATGAAGCGACGCCGACGCGACGCCGCGTTCAGGCGGTTACCGCAATCTGTGTTGGGGAATATAAATATAGCAGCCATATTAAACGGAACCGCCGCGCTGAGATTACTATTGATCGATCAGGTTCTTGATTTGAAATATGTAGAGTGGGAAATAACGAAATACTTGTGTCTTATTTAAAGACACATAATGCTTCTTACCTGGTTCTTGATAATTTACTTAGAAGTTTTAGAAGTTCTAAAATGGTAGAGGGTAAAGAGTTCGCCATGGTACCTAATAGGTACTATTCATACCTAGTGATAAATATTTTAACAAAAATTGCGTTCTTGTCATTTTAACTATAATTGGATGTTAAGTCTTTTTCTGTGATAGTCACAGTTGCTACGGGCGGCAGTGGAAGGCCTTAAAAGTTCTATAGAGTTCTGTACGCGGTAAAGACTTCTTCTGTACCATTTTATTAACAGGATTCAGTGTTCTTACGGATTCACGTATAAAACCGAAAGTTATATGATATCCATCTTCAAACCCCTGCAATAACCACTCTCCTTCTATTATTATTAATAAATCGTAATTAATTACTTTCTGCTGGGAATGTGTGGACATCGATAACCACTTTTTCTCATGTGGTACCTACATCTGATTGCGTTTGGTATTACCAAAACAATAACATCTTTATACCTACCTCTATGGTAATTCATGATGTGTATCGTGTAAATAGAATAAGCACCAAGTAAGTGTAATAACCACCGCCCGCCAAGGTACTCAGTACCATTTCTACCGTCATAATAATTGTTTTTAAGAGCAATTGTGTTCCGGATAGGAAGGTGTGGAGCCGGTTTCACTTTTTTAGAGGCGACCATCTCAGACCTCAGGGGTAGCAACGCATCTGTGACCGAATTGGAACAAGACTCATACTAATCATTACTAACTGGACAATTACTAATATTAACTAACAGGACTAACTATCACTAACAGTCCCTGTCCTCACACTTATTAAAAAACTAACCAACTAATATTCTAACACCATCTACTAACTAGACTAACCACCCTAGTCCCTAAATTGGGTCTTGTTCTAAGTCGGTCACAATTGCCATGGGCGGCAGCGGAAGGGTGGTGCTGCATGCTCGTTTGCTACCTTAATTCCATAAAAAAAAACCTACATCCAACTAATAACGTTAAAACGTATTGGAAATAAAATTTTAAAATTGAGTTTACCTTATGCAGGATAATAGCATTACCTTTCAAGTGTAACTTAATAATGTATGTGTATCAAAATGTAATGGAGGTGATTAAAATTCACTTAGTATGCAAATTAATGTTGGATAACCATATTTGGGTATGATTTGAATACGTTATGTTACAATTTGTTTGAAAATTGTAATAGATAAGTGTGAAAAAAATTAAATCGCATATAAAATTATTGAAAATTTGCGATATGTGCGGGATTCGAACATAGGGACTCCAGGGCGGGAGTCCGACTTTCAAACCAATTGACTATCGCTACTGTTTATAACTGGTACCAGTGTAGAATTGGGTTAGAAGCAATAATACAAAGTACACTGCGTTCGCGTTGGATATGAAATTCGTTTTAATTGCATCCCACATAAATACCATTTTCCGCTTTCAGATTGACGGCTAAAATGTAAAATGCCATTAGTAAATTTTGCTTACACGCTAAATTGAAATGTAAGCACAAGTAATCAGTTAAGTTTTCAGCGGGGAATGGCATGTCTATATTCTCGGCGATCAGGTATACCTAATTTTTTGGGATCTTCATAATTTTGTACATCGATATTTGTGTATGTAATGTGACATAATGGCAGTCTCGTAATCAATTTCTATGCAACTGGGTTGGAATATCAGCGTACAAAATTAATATTCATCAGTCTGACATGTTATGTTTTAACGAAGTTCAGCAAACCTATTGTAAGCACCTACTTCTAATAATAAGTTAAAGTTCGTACAGTTATTATTTCGGAATTTTGCAATATGAAAATGCCATTGAAATATTTAAGAAAATCATTTCACCTGTAAAGGATGTTCTGGACAAAAATAGGTAACGTGAGACGATACAAAGGTACTGCCTACTCACGCTACGATCTCCTGTACTCGGGCTTTCGTAAGCTATTAAGTATAAAAAAGATCCCAGAGATGATACGTGACCCGCCTGTTAAAAAGTTCAACATCATGTGAGAGCCGGGTTTGTATATTAAAGTAGGTATACCTAGGTAAAAGTTATACTCACCTACTGTGCATAACATGCATTGTTATAAGTGATAGAGATGTCACAGATCTGGTCAAGTTTTTTTATTATAAAGAAGTAGAAAAATTCCACTTTGCATAATTAAAAACACGGTTGTAAATATTTGCGATTAAAATAGAAGCTTGTGAAAATATTGCAATAGTATTATAAGATATTACACTTTTATAGTATTGTAAGATGTTACACTTTTTTAGAGGTGTGGCGACACCGCGCACATGTCACATGGTGACGTCACCGAAGCCTGAAACGCGCTATCGAAGATTTCTACATCGCTGGCATATATACCACGCCTTGAGTACATTCACTCGGGGCCAGGCCGCCCCCCAGGCATGTCGTCTCGCCTGGCGGGAGATCTCCCTATTGCCACATTGATGACCTTCGGACATGTACACGTCCCTTCTGGCACCGGTAGCGATCCAGGCCTCACCTCCCACCTCACCTCACCGCTCACACCAGACGGACAACATGCAGCGCGTCTCTTCGACACTCAGCCAAGCTCGCCGGGATCATCGCCGCGGATGGAGAAGACGCTTCGTGATCCCGGTCCGGCTGCCCTGACGACGACTCCACGGACGGCTGGAGTGCACCACTCGCCCTCCGCATCTGTCGTCTCTCTTCGATAGCGCGTTTCAGGCTTCGGTGACGTCACCGTGTGACGTGTGAGCGATGTCGCCACAGAGGCGACCATCTCAGTCCTCAGGGGTAGCAAGGCATCTGTGACCGAATTAGAACGAGACTCTTCTGAGTCTAGTTCTGGGTCGGTCACGTTGTCATGGGCGGCAGCGGAAGGTGGTGCTGCATGTTCGTTTGCTATCTTAATTACATAAAAAAAAGATATGCAATTTGTACATAATTATTTGTTTTTTTTCGTTTACCAATATCAGTTGTGTCCACCAATGTGTATAACAACATTTCAAAAATAATTTTATTTTGACTTGAAGTTACCAATACATACGAGCAGATCTATACGAGTAGGTACATAGAGAAACGTTTGGTTTAAATTGTCACCCGTATTTCACAGTCGTAAACCAAACAGGTGATCCTGAAGTAATAGTAATAGCAGGTTTATTTACAGTACGCGTCAATTCTGCGGCCTCCGATCAACGAGAACGCGGCTCAGGGTGCCGAAGGAGTAGATAAGGTGGAATGGAAGCAGGTTAGTCAACCGTTATCAATCTTTCAGCATTTGCTTTACGATATTGATCCGCTTCACGGACGTTTAGGGACTTGTCGCACTACTACGAGTAATAAGCTATTGTTGTGGATATGTGGACTTCATTCAATTTCACATACAACATAGAGAACGTTAATATATCTGTAGGGAATAAGGCAAAATTTAACGCGCCATTGTGCGAAAATATCGAATGGTCAACTGACAGTTTTGGCCAGGTGGCCAAAGGTCTAAAATATACGTAAGGTAGAGAATATTTCATGAAAATATACGTATAATAATTTCGTATAATACCCTCAAAATATTCGTAATAATACGTTCTTCCGCATGTAGACTAATTTCTAAGTAATTTACTTTTTGAAACATAAAAATTCTTATAGATTATAATTATTAATTAATAACCGCTAACATATTCATACCCCCGCATCGCGGATGACATGGAAAATAATCGAACTAAATTGTTTAGATAATAATCTTTCAAGCAGAATCACACAGTTGAATTGAACACGAAATTCAGTAGTGTTCACTCATCCAATTTATACATCCGTTACATCTTCAGATCCAATTAAAATCGAGAAACAAGAATGTAGAGCGCTTCGCCACTGTACGCGCGCTATTTTCCGTCCTAGATTGTTTTTATCTCGTGACACAGAATGGCGCGAATTAATATATGTAAAAAGTTAAAAAACATTGCAGAGTGTGGAGTGCGAATCGCACTGTGCGATATTTTGGAAGTCGCTCATTCATTGTGTAGTCGGCAGAAACATGAAGCAAATTGCTTCATGGGCAGAAAGTCACATTTAAAACAACTTTCTTAAATACGCGCTGCCATAAACTAGTCAAATGTAAAATTATTTTTGAAATTACATAAGTAGGTATTTTAAAATACAGCTAAAACTGTAATATTTTGTAGCTTTTTGACCCTTAATCTTATACTATGAATCCAAGTTAAACCAAAAATAGATATAATATGTTGTACGATTATTTTACTTGACTTAGTCTTATTGATAATTGTTTTAATGAAAAGATACACATACTCGTAAGTAAAGTTAATGTTTGAAACCGCTAGTGTTCTCAGCACTCGGTACATAAGACGGGCGCCTTACACCTCCTACTTCCCCTTTCACAATTTTTATCTCAGTCCCTAGTTAAGTGACACGCTATGTTGTCTCTGTAAGCTTTACTTGACAGCTAATATATTTTTCTTGGTGACGGTGTAACAGCATGAAATTCATGTACCTATGGTTTAATATTTATAAATGATAACATTTAGCTTGTTTGTGAAAACCGGGATCTTCGAGTATTAGTAGCTTGTCTATCTGTCTCGTTATAAAAGACAGTAATGACAGTAAAGTTGCATAGAATTGCACTGCTCTGAAAATTGATGGCTCCCTATTTATTATTCCATAATTTTCAATAACTATTTTATAATTTACTTTACCTTTGAACCTTGTAAATGAAATATTTCCATTTGATTCGCAAAAAATTGTTACATTGTGAATGATATAAATGAACGAATTCTTATATTTGATATATATTACATATAAGGATAATTTCACATAATTATATGTACGTATTGTACTTACATATTTTATTTATCTACGTGTTTCATTGTGATAAACTCCATTCGGCCAAAACTACCCGCAGTGTTTTACGTGTGTGCCGTAATATTGCGGCGGCTAGTTAAAACGCGTATCTAATGTTTCTTTCTGGCCGGCAACGCGTCGGAGTGCTTTCCGTTGTTACGAATGTTCATGAGTGGCGTTGACTAATTACGAATAGAGCTTTAGCAGAGTTTTCACATAGAATGAGCTTCACGTTCAAGCAAAGTTCACGTTTCCTTTTTTTCTCTGCTTCCAGGCATCAGTGATTCTTTCTCATTATTTATGTCCATGGACTACGGTGACCGCACATATCATCGATTTGCTTGTCGATTAAGTTATCGACTATTGACATAACAGTGTACCATAGTCTGAATGGTTTCCAAGTTTCTCTCCACACGTTTTCTAAATTTTATAGCAAAGGCAATTTTCTTTTTATTGAGGTGTGTTAAATACAAAACTCATTAAAAACGTGTAAATTGGAAAAAAACATCTATATACAATATACAGCGCAAAAAATACTTTCATAATACGATACAACAAAATATTCAATCACGATAAAAATTTCACTTGAAATCTTTTTAATGGGACAGCACTGTAGGTGGCAGTCCTAACTCCCTTGTGGAAACGTAGCAATACATAAAAGTTCCACAACCTTTTAATGTCTTTGAAATGTGGTTCATTTTAAAGGCTACTCGTTATTCTTGATTGGTGGTCTCAGAGGGCGACGGTCGCGCTTGAGGATCGGTATTTCAAGGGAAAATTATGACGAGTACCGTTTGACCTTTTCCTAGCGAGAGGTTTACTTGAATAATAAGTGTAATTTACAATTATTCTAAAGCATTGTTAGGCGTTATACGTAAGCGATAAATTATCTAGGTTTCTTATTATATTATTATTTTATGCAGGGCTTTATGTGACCAAAAGATGATTAAACAAGATACAAAGCTTTGTATACTGAACGAGGATTGGTTTTAAATTATCTACACTCTCAATTGAGTTAACTATTGTGTTTAGAGATCTGTATTGTACGAGTATGTAGATACTTTAATTAAAGACGCGTAAGGGTGTATAGTTTGTGTTATTCCTAGTCCTGTATTTTTTTTGCAGTAAGTAAGTAGCGACAACAAAACCAAATACCTACAAGTAAAATTTAACTACGGAAATTATAATTAAGAAATTGGAAAAATTGTGATCTCGATTAAAATCTGGACTGTATCTTCTTCCTTGATTGGGGTCGTGTTCAATTAGTGTCATCGGATTTCTCGATATCTTTATCAATGCCGTCAACTTCTTAAATTATACCTATCTCTGTCATACTTTTCATTATTCATATATACCTACGAAATTGCGCAATTTACTGTAACTGTAAAGTTTAATTACTTAATTTAACTTAATTTTAACTTAATTGTAATTTACCCACGTATTGAAGTTGTTTTAATGATTTTTACGCTTTTTAAATTATACTCGTACTGGTGAAATGTATGTAGGTATGTGAAATAAGAACCAGATGCACTGTCAAATACAATAATCTTCATAATTAAATACAAGTTTGAAAACTTGGAAGTGTTTGTTGTCATAATACGATAATTTAATTTAACATCATCCACCGCAAAGGTTTCCTCGCTATGCTTTAAATTAATTTAATGTTTGTCAATAACGTTACTATGTATATTTAAAGTAAGTATGTATGTAAATAGATAGTACTTTTATCAATGAATTTTCCCAGATCTCATATATTTATCATCATTGTCACAAATATGCGAGATGGCTGCGGTCTTGAGGCTGCGGTAATTTCAGTGGATAAAATTTTAATTTACCTGTGAAGAGTCCAGGTATTTCGTGACAATTTACAAGTGATATATTGATGTTTATTAACAAAAAGATCAGCCTTAAATTTATTCCCTTCGTCAATGCTATGGGCTCAGTGTGCATTTTCCTTATAAAACCCCCAGCATTGCACACGGATGGCTCTGCAATCCCGTATCAACGCACTGCAGCCAGATAGATGCGTTCAACCGTAATGCTGTCGATATTCGAGAAAAACAGACTGGAAGTTCGTACGAATTATGATTCTACATATGTAGATATATCCGTAGCTTACCTAAAAATCAAATAGTAAATAATAATAATATGCGCAGTGTTCGATGGAAGATCAATCATTTGCTTTGCATTGATTTCACTATTTGTCTTGAAGTAGGGTTTGTCTTTATCCTATTTAATTTGATCGACACTATCCTTCTTCATAAATTCTTATATCTCTGATTCAGTGACGGCTGACACAGAATGTCACGCGTGCAAACTTTATAAAGAATTGTCCCAATTGCTCCCGAAGGAAAATATTACTTCGTATTGTTATCTCCACGGACATTACATTCGAAATAGTACATTATGATACAAGTGCGCGAAGTTGGTCATTACAGTCGAGGCGGTATTGCACAGCCCGAGCCGCAAGGCGAGGGCTGTAATAGAGCCAAGACTGTAATGAACAAAGCACACGCGTATCATACGACGTTTTTCAACACACTTGCGAGGAAAAAACAATTAGGTAGGTATAAAATAATCAGCAAATTGTAAACGAACAAATGTTTGCACAAAATGGCGCGGAGGTTTATTTTAATATTTTTTCGCGCGCCGTATCTTTGGTTGAATAACTATGCGCGCGCAGGATAAGTCCAGAGGCACCGAACACAAGGCCATTCAGCCACAATATATTAAACTAAATAATTATGTATTTCTAATAAGAATTTACGGTAATTAATGATTTAAAATATTGTATTTTTTAAATGCTTTAATAGATAATTAGATGAAGTATAATCTTATCTTATCAGATTTTGACTACACCAATTTTATTTATTTACAAAATACCTAATAAATCTTTTGGTAACAACCTCTTTACGGATATTAAAAAAAAAGTGGAATAAAAAAAACACTAGTGCGGCAATGAAAAGTAAAACGCACTAGTGTGTAATAAACCGCATTCGGGCGTAAGACTAAAGAAAAAATAGCAACTTTACGAGCAAGTGTGTTGAAAAATGAGTTACCGTTAGTTACCACTGAGTTACGATAAATAAACATTTGTCGTTAAATTAAACTAAAATAAGTAGATATCTACTATTTGTGATGTAAGCTTTTTACCTGATGGTTAATAGTGGACTGAAAAGTTGACTGAAATGGTACAGTAATAAAAGTTTAATGGATGTTTTGATATGGGTAAGACTACATTGTGACGAGGAAATTTAGGTTTGAAGGGTGTACACAATTTAAAGTTTCAGTCGATTAATGATTCACTACAAGGCGTGCCTTCAGGACATGAGGACACACCCGTGGGTCTCTTCTCATACATGAGAAGGCATAATACAAAATTCTTCACCATGCTGCTCTAGTGCTTTGCGGAGGGGTTAGTGGTCGACTCAAATATCGGATGTTTTACGTCGCCCAAAGACCTCTGACGTAGCTAAACGACTGCTCAATGATAATAACAATGGAGAACAACCAGCTTTTAAGTATGTGCTGCGCAAAGCGCGGAACCGCTCAAAAAAATTAACCGTTGACATTCACCCATCCAACTGCGGACCGCACCCGCTGACACACTCGGTTATGAGGGCTAAACATTAATAAATATGTAGATATTTGAGCATTTGGGGATTTTACTGAAACTAATTTTAACAATTTGTGGTAGTTGATATATAAGTATTATTAACTTTGAAATAGATATTCTATTATATTGATACAATATTTGGGGCTGTGACTAAAATTAATCACTATATTGTGGTATCTGCGAACCATATGGTAGTTATAGGCACCTATCCTGTAATAACGTGTTGCTTTAGGTAGGTACGTTGTTTTGTTGTGAAGACTTCGTGTGCGAATATTATTAAATGTATAAAACCTACTTCAGTAAGATTTTGGGCAATAAAAATTGTAATTGGGTTTATAAACGAACACAATGTAAAACGGCATTTTTAAACTTTGCAAAACTTGTTTATCAAAGTTTTAAACACTGTGTTTACTGTGTTTTTAGCAGCCCGTGTTTGAGGTAACACAAGCTCCAGTAATCCAAGCCGAAATTGAAAATTATTGAGGGAAAGTGCGGACTTTGAGTAATGTGGTAATTTAAGACAAAGTCTTGTGCCTCCATTTAAACGTTTTAAAATGTACATCTACTTAATATTTCAGAAAGAAGATTTGCGTAAAATTCTGCTATTTTTGTAATGTCAGTAGGTACTGTGGAGTTTTTTTATTAGTTTGCCTTCGCAATGGTAGGGATAATGAATAGGAAGACTTAAAAAAGCGAAATTAATAAATTGTTATTGAAGCATTTTCCATACTTGTAATTGACGAGTTGGGTTGGATCTGATTAGATCTGTGCCTCTATTATGAGTTGTTGTAGTAAACGTAAATTTGTATGAGAATTGTAGTTCAGTATCGTAACCGCTAGAGGCGCTGTACGGATTCTCATACAAATTCTAAACGATAGACGCTAGCGTGTATAGTAAACTATAGTATTAAAAACTCATAATAGAGGCACTGGCTAGCGACATGTTGAATTATTTTTGAGTAAACAGGAAATATTTAAGATATATACCTAAGCTAAAAGAGTTCTTTTGATAACACATTGTAATTTCTCATAAGTATGTAAAATGCCCTCAATTTATTCAAGATGCCCTCGCAGGCGCTGGAAACCTATCACACAATAGGCCAATAATATGCAAATGACTAACACGCAGAAATCTAACTACCTATGATGCCTTGACAAATAACAGGGATTCTCTATTAACTGGGCTACAGAGTTGTTAAATACATACATAATAAACCATTAAGGTCCCAGAAAAAATAGCTTTAATATTTGTATGGTGATGACGATGCTATGACAATTGTAATTCTTTGGTCTAAGTAATTTTAAATTTACACGGGTTTCTCTGAGTTTATCCTTGTGCCCTCATTCTCATCGTACAATCTCTTTTAAAATCTAATCCTTACGATTACTGTGACCCGTTTGTACACGTGCAGCGAACGACAACAGCAAATAAGTATATTTTTGCTTTGAGTCACAAATAGACGTTGCATTTCGTGACTGAATTTTATAAAAGCAACAGAAATAAAGTTCTTCAGACATTCATTCACAAAGTTATTAAATGTAACGGAATGTACGCTGTTTCGTTCCAACAGTTTTTACGTTGATTTCAGTGGACCATAAATATTTAACGTAAAGTGACACACATTAAGGTTAAACCCTTTTTATGCAAATTTTATCGCAATCCCAACAAGCTACGTACAATCATTAAGGAACGACGGTGAGCTACAATAAAGTGACTTTGTATTTATCTAGGAATCTTTTAAATTATCAAATAAAAAGGAAACGGTATTTTGGAGTAATCTAGTAGCTTAGGCTGACCTAAAATTACTCGAAAGTAAAAATTTACAATTATAAATTAAAATATTTAGAAATGCCACTTTTGGGATCAAAGGTTAGAAAACCATCGTACAGTTTTTTATTTTCATGGGCCCTAAATTTCATTACATTTATAAAACTAATATAACCTTACCTTTTGGTTACTATACATATAAAAGATTGTGTTGTAACTACTGTATCAATATGCGAACTGAGGTTTCCCGTCTATACGATACAGGGCATAGGCAGGACCCTAAATCTTCTTCTTACCTATAAATGCTTAAACTGTGTCGTATCGTTATAATTTGGCACATTTCGACATATTTGGTATGTACGAAATGTGTTAAACTATTCAACCGCGTGACCTAATTGATTCATTTATAAATAACCAGACTTTGACTTTAGTTTTCAGTGAGGAAATTGTGCCTCGCTGACTCAACCGATCAATAATTTTAACTGTAGTACTTAGCTGTGAAAAGTTATACCTAACTGTCATCAAAATTATTAAGTGTTGTTATACTATAAAAAATCTGAAGTAAATGAACAAAAGAGCAAGAAACACATATTTTTAGCCTTTGTTCAAGTCAGGCGTTGGTTTGTTATGATTCGTAGTTTATTACTTTGAACTTCAATGACATTGAATTAGGTCTTAGCTACTGGATATAAGCAACAAAGTTTAGAAACTCTGAAATCGCCTAGTATAAAATTTAATATTTTAGCCCATAAAGAGCCTGTCCTGGTAGAAACCAGATGCTTGGTTTGTCGTCTAAAGGGGTATCGTCTGAAGCGACAGTCAGTTAAAGACATTTATGTTTATTGCGGCTCATTTCAGTAACATTGTAACTTCATACGGTGATAACAAGTGGCAATAATCCATAGCAATAATCGTGACATCAATAACTACTTGGTAAAGGCTCGTAATAGCCTTCCTTAGACAATAGCAATTTATAGGGGCTTGGAATTGTAGCGGAGAAGGTACGCTCGTTTTATATAAAATATTACCTTTTAACGGCCATAATTAACAAGTTTAATGTCTTAGAAGTGTTTATAATTTAGGTAACATACATAAAATTATCTAGTCGTGGGTAACTTAATCGGGTCGTACGGGCTACGGCGTGCCTACCTGACAAGTTTGTCTGTATATTTGAATTATACATATTATAGGTACTCTAACACTGGAACTTGTACACAAATTTTCATAAATTACTACATTTATGGAAATTTGTGTAGTTCAAGTTTACCTGATTAATTAAATTGTACCTGCAGGTAAATCTGTAGGTTTGTGAATTATGGACATGACATGTGACGTGTATTTTCGCCGTTACAGTTTAATAGTCACACCGTGATCATGATTCATGTAATAGGATCAACTTTTAAAAAAGTGCCACAGTTAAAATATTATTTTTAACGGACAATGTTAGATGACTAAATTTTAGGAGCGGTCTATGAAAGCATTATTGCTTTCGATATGGCGGAAAAGCTTGCAGGATAAGTGTTATCACGTTATATTAGTTAGTGCGCTGACAAAGGTTGATTGGAGGGATTATGGCCACACAAAGCTGACCTGTTCGTGATAGGAGCTCTTTAATTATGTAGATAGGAAACGTTACGTGACGACGTGTTATCACGTTGTACCGATAGACGTCTCTTGCGGTATCGGTGATTACGTTTTTCAATTAATTTTATAACAAGTTCTCTGAGCCGTCATAGTAAATTGCTTTTGTTCAGTTGTTTCACTTTGATGTCTAAAGGATTTTAGATGTATTCGCTATGTGCAAAGCGGGTGGTAGGTATACCAAAACGATCGCAGCGCACAACGTGACAAAAAATGGAAACTTCTGCGGCTCATTGGCTGACAAAATAGAAATATTTCAGTACAAATCAAAGCTAAAATATGGGTCACGACTATTGTTGCGTTGTTCAATGCAAAAATAGTGGCAGAAATAGCTCCTGCAAATTTTATACATTTCCAAAAGCGGCATATAAATTGGAACAACGAATAAAATGGATAGCTGCTGTGAAAAGAAGGAAGTAAGTGTCCTTAACCGTGTTAATCTTAAATTACAACATTGCTGCAACAGTTTAGATGTTTATATATCTTAAGTGACAACTAACATGTCTGGCGAATCACTTGGGCTCGTATTAAGTAACTCTTGCCGTTTCGTCGTAATTCTTCAACATCTCTTACATGCTGGGCTAATACTAATTTATTGCCTTTTATGACCGTTTGTGGTTGGAAACTAATATTGTGTGTAATACTTTCGAACCCGGTTTTTATAATTATATCCATTTTACACATACACTATTGAATAAATTGTACTCAAATACAGTCAACAAGTACCATTTAATCTTTATTTTGGTTTTTAATTGCAAAAATACTAACAATGTTTACATGTTATTATTTGACAGCTGCCGCAAAAGTTGCCAAAGCTGCGCGTCGCCACCGTCGCGCACGTTCCCAATTGTCTTTTAGTTATTTGGTTGGCGTGAATATAGTGTTAACATTATTGCTTTTTACAAAAAAATTAACCGACTTCAACCTTGATAAGCAGAGATAACTCAAAAACTACTCGCCAGATGGCGCTTAATTCAACATGTAGGTGTAAAGTTCTCGTCACTACAAATTAATCAAGCCCAAACACTAGATAACTACAGTAAATCGTTGAGGAGTTCCCTTGACACTCTTTCGGCTTCATCAGATCGACTCCAGACCTTCATGAAATTGTAGCGCTTTCATGTACTTATGAAAACATTAACAAACACACTAGTCGTCCCTACAATTTTCGAAAGTTGCCCTCGATTTCTCCGAGATGCCATCATCAGATCCTGGTGATCCTTTTAAAAGGATCCCACTGCGCATATCTACTTTACAACAAAAAAATAATTATCAAGTACGGCCCATAAACGACGATAAAATCGCTGAACAAAAAGCATATATACGGTCGAATTGAGAACCTCCTTCTTTTTTGAAGTCGGTTAAAAATGTGTGACTACTAAGGTACGAGGTACATTCGGTTTCTATCTCTTTACATCTATTGTTACTACAAATTGTTTTACCTATTGTACTATTGTTCTATTGTCACATACAAAGGTAATTTATTAAAATTCTTTAATTGTAACAACATGAACTGGTAAATTTATCTTCAAATTTGGTCATTTGTAGGTATCCCATCAACTCCTATAATACCTATGCGAATTTGTATAATTTGCGTCCCAAAATAAATATTTCATTACCATTGTAAATACAGGGTGAGCTTTTTCTTGAATACAAAAATCGGTTTACTCTTAGATAGGAATTTCATTTATACATATTCATAAGTGTTGAAAACTTTGAACGATTCGCTTTGGGGATGTTCAGTTTTGCTAATACTTATGAGAAATAAAATTTCTTCAAGTTCCTCTCAGTTTTGTTTTAAACTGTGTTTTGATTTGTCACATTAAGTTTAGGAAACCTTTTCTGGGGAATACTTAATCTTCTACGTTCAAGGAAATATTTATCCACAAAATTGTCCATGTCATGTATGTTCAAGTAATCCTTACTAATATTATAAATGTGAAAGTGTGTTTGTTTGTTTGTTTGTTTGTTTGTTTGTTTGTTTGTTTGTGACGCTTTCACGTCGCAACAAAGCTATTATATGGTAAGGTTTATGTGTGTGGGGATAGTTAGGAGGGTGGAGAGTGACGTAGGCTACTTTTTACCGCGGAAAAACATCCCATTCCCATGGGAAGATCGATGTTTTGTTAGTTACTAGATATTTATTTTCGGAGTTGCCAATAGATGGCGTTAACAAAATTCATTTGCAAGTTCTGAATTACGCTATCAAATACTACATGTAATTTACTTAAGTCATAGGCAAATGTAATAGGCTACTTTAGCTCTGCCTCGAGAATTCCCCGCTCCGGCTGTGTTCAGTGTACCGCCCGCCCGCTGGCACTATCCTGTTGGCTGATGTCCGCAAGTTGCTGGACTCGCCGACACCGGTGGTGGGCGCGGGCGACTGGAACTGCAAGCATCCGGGGTGGAATAGCCTAGCTGCCAACAGAAGTGGAAGGCTACTTTTTGATGCCGCTGAACAGCACGGCTACACTGTCGAGTGTGTTGCACACCGTTACCGCGGCTCTGAATAAGAGAGAACGCGTGTGTGCAGTATTCCTCGACATGGAAAAGGCGTTCGACCGTGTTTGGCACGACGGCTTTCTCTACAAGATCTCACAGCCGTCGGCGCCCCGGAGTGCCGTTAAGATGATCTCCAGTTTCCTCGAAAATAGAAGCTTCAGAGTAGTGGTTGAAGACGCCGAATCCACCGAGCGTCCGATCGCAGCTGGCGTCCCGCAAGGGAGTTGCCTGTCCCCGGTCTGCTACGCCTGCTACACCGACGACATCCCGGCGGCAGGGGGGGCGTCGCTTGCCCTGTATGCCGATGACGTGGCGTACATCACCACATCGCTGAATAGAACCCACGCCATTGTCAAGATGCAGCGTGCGCTTGATGCCCTCCCCGAATGGCTCGCCGCGTGGAGACTGTCGGTGAATGTCGGGAAGACGCCGGCTGTGAACATAGGAGGATACCTCAACAGGCGGGACCCTACTCTGGAGCTTCATGGACAAGATATCCAATGGGCCCCACAGCCCAAATACTTGGGCAAAATCGACGGAAGACTCTCGATGAAGCCACAGGTTACGAAAGCCGTCGCGAATTCCAGAAGTGCGATGGCAGAAACCAGTGCTCTCCTCGAGCCTCCCTCTCGGACTGAAGCTCGGGGTCTACAAGACCTACATCAGACCCCGCCTCACGTACGCGGCAACGGCGTGGTACGCGCTCGCCAGCGAACCGCAGCGCAAGAGGATGCGCGCAGTTCAGGCGATTGCGCTCCGCCGGCTGACTGGTGCGCCGAGGTACGTCAGGAACGCCGTCATCCAGAGGGACCTTCGAGTCAAGAGCCTGGACGACTTCATCGAGCGATTGGCACGCAACATGTTCGGGCGTGTCGACGCGTCGCGGTTCCCGCATCTGCAGGACCTGGCGCCGCTCCACACCCGTCCACCGGACCGCTGGGCCTTCCCGCGCGACTTGCTGGTTGCGCGGGACAGGCCTAGCACTGACTGATACTGGGGCTTCGTAAGTCGTCGCCCGACGCTGATCGGCTCCTGCTGGGCTTCCCACCAGCGGGATTCACCCGGTAGGGGCTCGATCGCCTGGGCGGCGCGAAGATGAACCCCATCCCGTTTAAGACTCTGTGGCCTGTAAAAAGGTCACCACTCACCGGACTTGACCTATTGGTTAACCACAGATGGACAACCAAGGGCCTTAGGGCCCAACCCAAGGACTGGCCCGTTTTAACGGGCCGCGAGAGACATCCCCAAAGGGGAACTAACTGTCCCGAGGGCTCCACACACCTCAGACAGGGTGGAGTGAAGAGAGCGAGTAGTAGGCTACTTTTTAGCCTAAATTCCTACGGGAGCGGGACCTACGCGGCTGTTACCTACGGGTCCCGAAGCGAAGCGCGGGCGGTTCTCTAGTAGTGTATATTATAGTAGCAATTAAATATTAAATTAATGAAAAAACATTACGATAATTCTCAGAAGTTTGTACATACGGGATGAGTGACCCGCCAAGCTGATGTCAGAATGGCCGGTCACCTTTAAAAGTGATTTATTTTGAAAAATACGGAGGTAGCAAATATTTAATGTTAGGTAGCAAATAGTAGCAAATAGGTAGCAATTTTGTAAATCTACATCAACGTTGAATGAGTATATCAATGAGTAGTGACCCGCCATTCTGACGGACACAATGATTCGCGTTAATGTTACACACGGTGCTGCTCGCCAGTTCCGTCTTGATCAACTTGGCTTGGCACGCTACCGTATGACTAGAATTATTTAATGTAGGTAGGTATAGCTATCATTACCTTTCTACATTTCTTCGTCATATAAAATATGCGATACTTCGTACTCCGTCGTCTGCATAATTTTCGTAAATGTTAGTACAAAGATTTGGTTCCCGAATTAAAATACTTACATATTGAAGATATTCGTGTTACTGGTCAATGAGGGTAAAAGCGTGTGAATTCGCCGCTAGAGGCGCTAGTGTAGAGTGAGGTCTGGCTGTCAGTGCCACAAACTTATCTGACCCGGTAAGAAGGGCGCTACTGTCTTTGTCTTTGTCGGACAACAGCTTAACATTTGCATTAGTTCCAATTTTGGCTACCGGGTCAGATAAGTGTGTGGCACTGTCACTTCTCAATTGTCTGAATGTCACTTGTCATTGTTTATGTATGGGCGGGCTTTGACAGCAGGACCTCACTCGCCGGGGGCGCCAACTGGTGAGCACAAAAACGCCGACCCTCATTAGGATGGGACTCTAGTGAATTATACGTGGGCGTCACAAGAGTACCGGCTAGTTAGCAAACAAGACTAATTGGGCACAATTAAAGTAACGCAATGTTTCCTGGACGTGTTGTTTTTACAAGCCGCGGGGCTAGCCGGGCAGAGATCACCCCATCGCCCAGCTCACATGAACATCTATCATCAGGCAATCTATCTAAAGACTACATGGACGACAAAGCGTTTATCGTTAGCGGTGTTCACGACATCATCGTAAACGATTAACGACGTTGACGACGACGTCAGACTATACAGCTCCCGTACTAATTACCGATACTGTTTTGCGTTCCATATGGAATTCGTTTAATTGCATCCCAAAAAAATTCGAGCTTTCCGCTGCTATGATTTAAGGTTCCTTGCAGATTGATGGAAAGTAGTTAAAATGCCGTAAGTTAATTTTGCTTATAAACTAAATTGAACTGTAAACACATGCCATTTTTTTTAAGCGGAGAGTGGCAGTTCTCGGCGACTCAGGTGTAGAAACTCTTTTAAAGCACTGCGGCTTATATCAACCCTAAGTTATTTATCGAGTTAAGCAACGGCGAGGCGGCCGCGTTCGGTAGTTGATAGGACAACCCAGTATGACCACCGAGAATCACCCGAGCAGACGACCTATGTACCCTTTAGTAAGATAGAAAATTTTCAGCCAAAAAACCAGCCACTAGTGGAGCAGCATGGTGGAGTAGGCTTAGCCTTCTTTAGTTATAAGACATACCCACTTTCAGTAGTAGGCAAATAATAGGCTGAGTCTACTAATTACTTATCCAACAACTATTTAATATTTCACTCCGCAGACTTTTAAAATCGTCAGACTGTTTAAACGCAGTAATAAATTAAAAAGTTTTAGCGTCACATGGGGGTGACTAATTTCTAAATAGTTTGACGACCCTATTAAAAAGCCCAGCAGTAACTTATCTCGCTGTCCAATGTAATTAATTTACTTACGAAACTATAAAATATGTGTTATACTTAATTATCGATTTCCATAATTCAATCGTATCCATTATAGATAATATTCAATGCAAGATTAACATGTGCTGATATCTACAAACCGATTTTCTCATCCAGCTTTAGTGTAGATATTTGTACTTTGTATTCTATACTTAATTCCATTATTCTAAATCCAATCCAGAGGGATTACCGGTTTAAGCTTCTTTCAGCGATAGAAAGAAGAAGTTTAAAGCTCGACGTTCACAAATAAAATATTTCCAAGGAAATCTAATTGCTTCTAGACGTCGGGATAGCATGTTTGTTTGCAAATTTCCTCTCAGAGAGAGTTAAGCATTCACTGACTCATTGTGATTAATATTTCTCTTCTGGGTAGTATAAAACCGGCATAAGCTGAATTGAAAAACTTAAAAAGATTGTTTGTATTATCCAGATGTTGTTTTCGTAAGTACGTTTTTGTTATTTTCTGGAATGTTGTATCTGAAGCGGCTGACAGATTTTTTGGTACACAGAGTAAATACATACCTACTTACATTGTAAACGTAAAAACATGTAGGTAAGTAAGGTAAGTAATGCATTAAAATGTTTCACGAAGCGTTGATGTATGTGCTGTGTAACTGAAATGAATGGTGAGGAGTACATAAATATAAAACCATGTATTTTCTACACAATTTTAGCATAACATGAAACTTTTACGTGACGTAACTATTTTAATTCAAAAACTGCAATTATTTTAATAATGTTGATATTATAATGGTTAGGTACAGTGCGTGTTTTTTTGCGTGTCATTCGGTAATTTAAAGTTAAGTTGTATTAACCTGCTCTGGGATTTTTTTTATCTGATGTTTGAATTTTCTATTACTTTAAAACTTTAAAGTGTTAGTATCGTATTGGTAGAGGCCGCGATGGGTATCGATCTTTTATGTGACCTATAAACTTAGCTGAGCTCATTCAACATTTAGTAAAATTCTAAAGGCACGCTCATAAATTTATTCAGCGTTTTTATTTTTTCAAAATAAATGTGATTAAATTTGTAAGTTTTACATCATTGATAGGTCGTCGCTCGCGCTCCGACAAGATACATACTCGTACCTACCGCACTTCCTCAAAATAAAAGCTACGTGAATGCGGCAAATTAATATAGTAGTTGTGAAGTTATGGTCTTACTAATAAACGCTGTACTTATAAAGTTTTTCCATGTTGAAAATTATTTGTCCCTGTCATACGATTCTCTGTAGTCAAAGGTAAGAAAGAGACAAAAAATTTAAACTGAATAACTTTATATAGCGTTTATTAGTAAGACAGTTACAATACAAAGTGTGCGTGTAAAGGGCATATCTATACAATACAATACAATACAATACAATACAATACAATACAATACAATACAATACAATACAATACAATACAATACAATACAATACAATACAATACAATACAATACAATACAATACAATACAATACAATACAATACAATACAAATATTCTTTATTGTGCACAAACAGGACATTACAACATACATAATTATACTGGAAAGAAATTTCACAAAAGGCGGTCTTATCGCTAAGTAGCGATCTCTTCCAGACAACCTTTGGGTAGGAAAAAATAAATAAGCAAAAATCGGTAGGGTGCACAATTACAGGGCTAAAAAATAAAGTATTATAAGTAATATAGGAATATCAAAATAATAAATCTATACATGCATATACACTTACATAAATATAATATATACGTAATATATACATACATATATGTATATATAAATATATATATTATGCACAGGAAACAATATAGGATACAAATAAAAATAGGATATTATACGAATACTGATAATGTGTAACAGTGTAACTCATAGTGAAGAGGAAGAAAGATTAATTAGGTTGTGTTGTGAGGTTGAGAAAAAACGATTTAACTAGGTTTTTAAAGCGGTAGGGACTTTCACAGCGTCTAATGGTGAGTGGTAAGGAATTCCATAGTTTAACAGCATAGACGGTGAAGGACTTATGATAGAAATTAGAAAAAAAAAAAAAATAGAGCTCTATATGTATCGTGTCGTAATTAAAACAATGTTGATAGTACACTGATGTATCAATATGTGCAGGTATTCGACATCCTGTGGTCGGACCCGCAATGTACGAGTGGCTGCGAGCCGAACACGCTCCGCGGCGCCGGCACCTACTTCGGCCCCGACGTGACGGAGTCCTTCCTGCACCGACACAAGCTCAGCTTCCTCGTCCGCAGCCACGAGTGCAAGCCCGGCGGCTACGAGATCATACACAATGATAACGTTAGTATTAGCTAAAAACTAATTTACTACCGGCGCTCACAGTTTGATTTAGGTTGTAAGTAAATTTTACTTAAGGCATTTTGAATTATCGCCGTCATTCTACAATAAACCTTAATCACAGCAGTGGAAAGCTGGCATTTGCATTGGTTATTAAAACAAATGTGATGCAGGCTATCACACTGGCTGCAGCAAGGACGATGAACTTCCCTATCGTTAGGTTATTTCCCAAAAATAAACTTCAGCAGTATCTGTTCACAGAGTTTATTCTCTATATTTTATACTTTATCCACATATACATTATTCTCTCCACTTTATAACATTTTAATTTCCAATTACATTCGGGCAGAACTTCCCCTTACAACTGATACAAAAATAATGCCCTGCACAACCTTAGTTCGCCATATTTATATCCTACCTTCAACCCCACTTTACAGTTAAATCGGAAGTTAATAACACTTATATAATCTCAAACAATAAATGAATTTATTAATAAATCGTAGGAATAAATTATAATACACAGAATTATTATACACACAATTGTATAATTATTATAATTAATGTTGGGTTATATCGGGATGCCGGAAGTAGAACTTGTAACACAAATTTCATAAAGCGAAAGGAGTAGGTATAAGTAGAATATTTAGTCCCTAATTTTGTTCAGTTAGGTTAGAAACGAGCAGACACGTCTAATAATGGTAGGCTCCGCTAAAACAGCAATAGCAAAGACATCATATCAGGCATCATTACATGGTCAGGACATTAAAACTGAAGCTGTCCTACAGAATGAAGAATGATACTTTGCAATACAATGCCTACCAGGTCAACTAGTATTTTAAATTAAAAAGATAAAGTATGAATGTACCCTTATTCAATGTAGTTATTCTACGTCTAGCGGAGCGGACGCGTCACCACAGATTAGATAATATTTGATATTGCTCCAGCGTCACTGTAAATTCTGTACGAGAGCAGCGAGCGAGATAGAACAACAACGATGAAATATTAACGGCCAGCCAGATGAAAACTGCCACGCTATAAACTTTTTTTTTTTTATTTATCATTTTTAGTCATTTGTTTATGACACCATTCAGTTCCAGTATCTACGATGGCGTCCGCGGTAGTTTTATTTTTATACTTAAACAAACGATTTCTCACTATTTTATTTTTATGGGGGATGAATTTACATAAAATATCCATTCAGTGCTCCCCTATTCTACATAAGGATCCCTATTTATAAAGTTTAGTGATTTACAGTTCACTGGTTTCAGCTGCGTTATCTAACAGTCAGTCACTGGTAGCGTTTTAAGTAGGTATAGGTATAATTCTAATTCTTCGCTTCATAACATACGGTATATTTTTCAGAGGCATTTCAGTCAATATAGGGCACTTAGGGTAATTTGATTGAACACACCTTTTTATGGGGGAATTCAGGAGAATCCTCAAAGGATATCTGGCTTCGTTAGAAGTGGTTTGGGGTAACTTGGCCTCTAATTCAATAAAACCAGAGGGCATTCATCTGGTCGTATGTGGCGAAGGGAACGCAACTGCGCCTCCCTTGTGTGTAATGTGGTATTGGTGTGCTGAATTATGTCATAATCAATAATTATTGCATATAGATACAATCTCATCGTAATCTTAAAAATGAATTAAAGTCTTGTACCGTGTAGAAACAGCTACGAAAAAGATGTTATTATGCGACTCTCGTTTTCTTGATACCGAAGTTTTAGTGCCTCTTGGTGCGGACTTTGCTCTTTCAGTATTATATACTTTTCTCTTTTGCTTTTTTCTATTAAGATAAAGTTGCAACACGATCTCACTAGGTAGTAAATGGTGATTTGGTGTTAACCTATAAACCCTACTGGGATGTTTGCGATGGGAGATAATTAAGGATGTTTCTTTGGTCTACATTACCTCCTACAATACTTTGTTCATTACTTGGTTATTCTGATAGGTGAAATCAATTCAAATTCAAATCTTTTATAGCCCTACGAACGTAGTAGGTAGGTTGGTATACAGAGGTAATAGTAATAGAGGTAAATAAATCCTAAAAATTCTACCCATAGTAGTGGTATCTGTGCAATATTTATATCTACGTACGTTTAAGTATATCTACAGTAACGCGTCCTCATTACGGACTTTTGATACCTACATAACAAAGTTTCGCGCCGTCGTTCAAATTTCCCAAATGAACAGAAGGCACGCTATTACCTACTTATGTAACTTTTCTCATACTCTTTCGTATAAGTTTTGCCAAGTCAAATATAAAGAAGTCATGGAATTTATCAGGAATTCATATTTTTGATCCCCTTGAAAAGCAGATAATGAATCCTCTAACTCCAAGCAAACTAGGTAAAACTTAAATTCAGTTTACGAAGTTTTAGTCAAAATTGTCCATTATTAGGTATCTACTATTAAATATATTATGATCTTTATGTATGGCTATAGTTTAATACAATGTTACAATTTAGTTATCATGTTTTTTCGTATCATGCTGCTACATACCTAATGTATCTCATTAAATTTTATCTAATTAGTATAATCTTTATTGCGTAGGTATATTTTTATTATGCAATGTTTTTATAACTACATACATGTAGGTCAGTACTTACCTAGTGTATTTTCTCAATGGTTATTATTATGATAGATTTCGCTGGGTATCGGTTTAGATTTTACTAGTATAGGCATTTTATATTCATACTAGCTTCCGCCCGCGCGGCTTCACCCGTGTGGAATTCGTTTAAACTTCATCACCCTTTTTCACCCCCTTAAGGGTTGAATTTCAAAACTTTCAAGTTTCTAGGTAGGTACAGTAGTTTCGGCTGTGCGTCCATATAAGTCAGTCAGGTTTGTTTTTCATATATACATAGATGTATACTGGAAACGGCATAACCTTATCTAACGTTAGTACTTATTTGGAGATTTTGTTGCAGGTAATAACAATTTTCTCGGCGTCCAACTACTACGAACTGGGTTCTAACAAGGGAGCGTATCTGAAGTTGCGGGGAAACAATCTGGAGAGACAGTTCGTTCAGTACACCTCGGCGGTGTCTCGGACTCGGCGGCTGACGTTTCGTCAGCGAGTAGGGCTGGTCGAGGCGTCCGCCATGCGGGAGCTGCACAGCCAGATCATGCTCGTGCGGAGACAGCTCGAGACATTCTTCCGAAGCATGGACGTCGATCAGAGCGGTAAGGATATCTATGGACATTCAACTTTGGTTATTATATTGTTTTTTTTCGTAGATATTAGGTTTTAGTAGGTAGGTCTTTTTTGTTGTAGAGCTCTTATGGGCTTGAGAAGTTTTAAAGTTTAAGTCGTAGACAAAGAACGGTATAAATATCTGGTGATAGCGGCAAACATAAGACAGCATGATTGAATGTGATAGAAGAACAAATTTTATCGTGAGCTGGTTTTTGTTTAGGTAACAGTGCTTTTTCTAAAAACAGGCATGCAAAACAAAACAAATCATAGTATTATCCTGTCTCGTTTTTGCATAACAGTTACGTAAGTTGTTCCAGTCCTAGTGTGTCTACGGTCTACGAAGCGTCTTAAATTGACAATATCACATGGTTTCTAATTTAGTTGCTACGGCAACCGGTGCCACAGTGTGGCCAGGAGTTTATTAGTAGATTAGATATAGCCAGAAACAATTTATTTTGCATTTATGGAGAATATCAATGTTTGCTCTCGGGTAGTCATGTTTGTGATTGTTAATTGTAGGTATGTAAGTATATGCTAATGCAATATACATAAATACAGGCCAGTGTTCGTAACCGAGAGAACCTTAGTACTCGGCTACGTGTTTGAATGTTAGATCCACAGATAAAATCTTTATGGTCTGTACACCAATGAACATAAAATAAAGAAATAAAAATAAACAAGGAGCACAAAACAATAGGCGACTTTATCGCTACATAGTGATAGTGATTTCTTTCAGACAACCCATCAAAGGATAGGAATACAAATAGGTACCTATAGCACTCAAGTGTAGCGGCGTACATAAAGTCAACGGAAACAAAACTGATAAAATTTTATAAGCATACCTTTAAATCGCAGTTTTAATCATAGAGGGAGCGCAGAATAATACCTAAATGTAAATTGAAAACTTTGACTAAGATCAATTTTGTGACAAAAATGTCTTAAATTATTTTGAAAAAACGCTGATATTCTTCTAACTGCTGGACTAATGTCTAACAAAATCAGCTAGGAAGCACTACAATAAACAAGGCTATCGATTCAAAAAGCTGTCCTCAAATGTGTTCATTCAATAGCGACGCTGCCACAGATATACCTACATAATTATGTACATAACAACCTTATAACATTCCATGTGGCTCTGGGATTTAATAAATTTAGGAAAATAAAAAGAAAAATATTGTATTTGTAATTTTAAGTCCTAATTAATATAATATAAAATAAAAATAACAAAAAATTCAATATTTACAAAGTAAGTTCAGTTTATTTAAAATAAAACTTTATTAAACATTTTTTTATATTTCCATCAAAAAATCTTAGTATCAAACTTGTCTGAAACATAAAGCCTAAACCGAAATACCATGAAAAGAAGTTCCAAAGCAAATTTTCAGCATAATTTATTTTAGTGACAGCTCATTTTCATTCAATGTGTTCGTCTTTTGTCGAATAATAAATTTGCTTTCTTGAAATAGGGAATGATTCGACTTTAGAAGACTGCTGAAGCAGTCAATACTTACAATGATTTATGGTAGTAGTAGTTCTTCTATAAGGGAAAGGTCACTCACTCGTCACGAAATCTCGAAAACCGCTGGACGTATAAAGATAAAATTTGGCAGGGAGGTAGTTCATAGTAAGTAAATGTCTGTTCAGAACGGATTTTGTAATATTCTTCCCCTCAGTGGGTCAAAGAGGGGTTGAAAGTTTATTATGAAATGACTTTCATTTTAATTTATGAATGCATGAATTTACTTCCATGCGGGCAGCAGCTAGTAATTAATTAAATAATGGTGCACATATTGAACACTTACCTATATTTTAAACTATTCCGACACTCACTCACTCAACTAAATCGCATTGGAGCATCGTTGCTCTACTTTCCTGGCCTGGTCATTATCTGGGCGATACTTATACTGTAATCGTGCCCGAATTATTTGTAGCGAAGGCAATAAATACGTTAAGCAATTTCGGAGATAAACGGAATTTACATGTTCGGGTTGAACATTGATGAATGTTAAAATATTCATTTAACAAATTGGATAAATTTCAAATAATGGGGTAGGGGTTGAGTGAAATCTCAAGGTCTGCCGCAAATTCGCGAACAGAACGAACGAAATTTCGAAACGAAATTAGTAAAGAAACTTAGTTTAATTTAAATCCAAGACCGTCGTCCAATAAATACCTAATATACCTACAACAGATGTGAATATATAATAAATGCTAGAGAAAAATAAGCTCATACAAAAGAAGCTTAAAGTGCCACTCGATCAGATGGACTGATGATCTGAAGAAGACTGTCGGCATCTGATGGATTTTTGAGGCCAAAGTGTCAGTTAAGTGAGGTGTGTGCAGCGATAGGCTTGTAAAGGCTGATAGTTGAATGGTAAATGAGCTTAAAACTCGCAATGTTATTTCTATGCGTCGAAAAGAAAGTAATTTTCTACATCATTTTATTTCATACTGTTAGCGGGATGTGCTAACGCTATACCGTGTTAGTCATTTTTGGCCGTCACTCATGTGAACACGATAAGCGAACACCAGCTTTTACAAATAAACCACTCCTCAGGGCACTGTCGTCGCCATCACTTTCACGCTGTTAAGTAGGTACGTTTAAAGTGGTGCGTTGAACAGTCCTGTGTCATGTTTGACGTCGGCAACTTATGTATCAGGCCGAAATATGTCGTCCACAATAACACTCACTCACACACATCCTCACTGTTCCCACTTTCACGTTCTTCCCACTAGACTCTAACTCAAATTTTGAAATTTTTACTCACTGAATGACTGACTGTTTTATCCCTTTAAGCGTTAGATTTCGTTTTAATTTATGAATTTAACTCAATCTATTCATTGCATTGACATGAAAATTTGCTTAAAATATAATGCTTTAACATCTCAAAGTAATATAGGTACATAAACTCTTATGTTATGTTTTGAAAGAACACAAACAATTCACAGGATATAAAATATGATGTTGATCCACAGTAATTGTTATGTTGAATTACATAAGTATATCCGAATTTATTCAGCGGCTTTCATATGATGTCACGTAATAAAATGATTTTCTTACGTAGTTAAATGAACGATCATTAATTTTATTTCTATATAAGTATTTTAAGGTTAAAACGTCGTCACCATATTATTATTATAGTAACATACTATTAATGCTGCGTGAATAATATTTTTTACAAAATGTCACTATATTTTAATCCAATTCTGTACTTTTCTCTACTTCTGCCACTTATAGTGACATTTTTCTCTTAGGCAGGCTCGGGGGTTAAAAATAATGTTATTTGCCATTCAAAGAACGAATTGAAATCGTAAATCATTTATTACAGTAATCTTTAAAGTTGGATGAAAAGTCAAAGAAAGTTCAGACTCCATTTGTCATTGTAGTTGGTAAAGTTCATTTTACATTTTCTATGTCAAATGTTAAGAATACTTTCTTATTCTTTTGTATAAAAGGTAAATTTAAGAGAGCTGAGGAAACAACTAATAACGAATCCTGAAGTCTTGAAAAGGTTTTGTTAGTGGATTGCGTAACGTAGCCTACTCCCTCGTGCCTATGCTATCCACGTTTCTAAACGAAACGAATGTCTCAAGAAAAGAAACATTGGGTCGTTAAGCGATTTCCCACAGCAATGGCTAAGTTAGGTCTAAGAATAGAATATACGGAATCCCAATAGTAAGGTAGGCCTATTCAACAAGAAACGCCACTAACAAAGTAATACAAACTACTCGTAATAGAATTTTTGTTGTCATTAATTTGGTTGCTATTATCTATTAAGAAATTGTCCTGAAAATATGGCGCTTTGGTATCTTCTTTCATATTTTTTTATTTCTGCTGACATTTCTACCAAAACACGTTAAAAAACTTTTCTTGGCGGATTTTCTATTAGCATGGGAGTTAGCCAGAATCAAACGAGCAACGAAATGTACTAATACCGTAGGAACTCTGATTACACTAGACTGAACAGACAAACGGATTATGACTATTAATGGTGACTCGTTTATCCAGTTGCTGAACTAATGACTTGAATATTGAATACACGGAGAGGTGAATGAAATTTCAATTCCATACTAATTCTATAAATGCGGAAGTAACTCTGTCTGTCTGTTTGCTTTTCATGCTTAATCGATGAAATTGCTATGATTTAGATGAAATTTTGCACCTATGGAGTTAATCTGAGACCCGTTAAGGACTTTGCCCTTTCCCAATTTCCATGTAGATGATGAGATGTAGATATATTTATAGAAAAGGGTAGTTTTCACTATGTTTTCACTATGGATATGCGTAAAGGTACCTACGATAAAGTGCGATATACAACCCATCGTAATGAATCATATCATTATATAACCCATAGGTAGACCAAGACCTGGACTGCGACATAGGATACTTATTTCTTGTGATAAAATCTTGCGGGATCATTGTCATCTTTATCATTCTTTCTCTCTCACGTGGACGAAGCCACGAGCAAAAAAAAACTAGTAGTGAATACAGTGGTTTAAAAATTCTACAGGAACAATAAGCATCAGTGACTGGTGCTATGCGATGGAGGAGACCACACATCTTGGTCTACCGTGGAGAATGTTGAAGGACAAGCTGGTCCGCACTGACCCTGATACCCGCCGTGTGCGCTACATGGACACCTTCGATCTACCAGCTAATGTGAGTATATTCCTTGTATTTAAGCATCTGACACAGCAAATAAGTTGTCTGATAGTGATACCAGACAAATACCATACCAATAGAACTTGGTCTTAGTTCGCTAAAAGTAGATATCACATACATATAATGTACCTACCTACAGAATAATATGAACGACACTTGACATCACAATATTTTCTCTGAGATTTGGTTCACTACAATGAAAGGAGGATATCAGATGGTAAGGAGTCGCCATCGCCACTAGACGTCACTTACACTGACACGTTCCTAGTAGAGGAAAAAAGGTCCCTCCCGTATTATTTTTAGCTCTCTGATTCGGCTAACGAAACACGTAAAACATTTCACTTTCGATTTAAGAATGAAGGTAGATTGTGTAGGAATATCCTATCAGAATTCATGATTACCATTGGGATCGGGCTGTGGGACACAGAGCCCGTGATCTCTAAGAGGAAACACCAGACCCCTTGACGGTAATATAATTATGTAAAGATATACGATATGTGAAGTCGAGTCAATAAGGTAGTAATTAGCAATATAACCATATTCATATATTCTTGGTAAACTTTGATTTCTTTTAGAAGGCGGATAAATTGATAGTGTGCCAAATTAAGCAATTGTTCCCGCACAAACTCATTACGTTTCCTTTGAATTTATTTAGCGTAATATATAATCTATTAATAGTAGGTACAACAAATATTTTAGCCGCTTATTTAGTTTTCAATTTTGGTTTTCCTTTTTTACACGGTCTTTATTACATTTTCCCAACTGAGCGCGAGACAAATTCGTGAACATCAACTGACAGATTTCCCTTTTTCGGACTGGGACAGGTTTGAATGGAGCTCGTTTAGTCCATGTAGCTGTATCTTTTTATATAAATACTAGCGAACCGCCCTCGCTTCGCTTCGGGACCCGTAAGTATCAACCGCGTAGGTCCCGCTCCCGTAGGAATTTCGGGAAGATAATAAACTATCACCAAAATTAATTCAGGTTAAATTAAATTAAACTTAGAAATAAACTTACGGCAAAATAATAGCAAAGTAGCAAAGGATCACAGCAAGATTAATTCAGATTAAACATGGAAACGCGGCAAGTTTCGTATGGCAGTGGGTTCGACCAAATTTGATTACCATAAAAACGGTTCTAATGTGTTAATCTTAAAAGATAGACATATACTGTCGTGGACATTTTTTTAGATCATTTCAAGAGGAATAATTCTTTCATACATATATTTTTGGTATCTTGAATCGTTTTCGCAACGCATGCAACGAAAGCCCTCGAGAATTAATAATTTTCCCCGTTTTTTCCACATTTTCCATTATTTCTTCGCTCCTAATTGTTGCAGCGTGATGTTATATAGCCTAAAGCCTTTCTCGATAAAAGGTCTATTCAACACAAAAAAAAAAATCAATTCGAACCAGTAGTTCCTGAGATTAGCGCGTTCAACCAAACAAACAAACAAACAAACTCTTCAGCTTTATAATATTAGTATAGATCTGACATACGAACAGGCGAACCGTCTCGGGACAAGTGATCAGCGTCTTTTATGGACATCAGTAACATCAAAGCCGTCATCGAAGGAGTTACGTGGGATTTATCTTTAGTAAGGAATAAAACGAAAATGTTTTCGTTTCAAATTTATGAGAGCGTGCGGAGGCGCAAGGCTTTCCTCTTTGTGTAAAAGTTCGTTTTATATTTTGTTACAGAAAATGGGACGAAAATCTGAAAATCAAACTGTAGTTGAGACCCTCTATAAGAATAAACGAAGTTTGGAGGCTATATTCAAGATATTAGATAAGGATAACTCAGGTAACGTATCCATTTTTTTTGTATTTCTTAATTGTACCTAATCGTACATACATATGCCAACAAGTTACTCTATGTTTTCTAAAGCTATTAAAATTTTAATCCATTTTATACACACATCCAGGTTACATAACACTGGAAGAATTTTCCGAAGCGTGTCAATTGCTAGGTAAGTATATGCCGAATCCGATGACGCAAGAGCAGCTAGTGGACATCTGTCGGCTGATGGACATCAACAAGGATGGGTTGGTGGACTTGAATGAGTTCCTCGAGAGCTTCCGTCTTGCGGAGAGGAGTTTCCACGAGGAGGAGAATGAGTTGATAGAAATCGAAGCCTCCTGACAGGAGCTCGAGCGCTGTCCCAGCAAGACAGCGCTCGACAAAGACGAGACGGACGTAAAGGTTGAGTTGTTGGAGATGGAAGAAGATAAGGTAAAAGATAAAAGCAGGATTATAAGAAGGGAAAAATCCATTGCCAAAGGGCCAACTAAGCCACATCCAATGGGTGAAAGTGTGCCCAGTTTCTCGCAAGAGGACGATATTCCGCTCATAGACAGCGATCCCCCGAGACGGCCAGGACTCTTAGAAAGTGACATCTAAACATTTCACTGCCGGGATTTCATTCTATTTATTCAAGATATCTAATTGATCTACTCTAGATAATATTCTTCGGCGTCTAATTCAAGTCACTTATATATATTTTTTTATTCTTTGTAAACATTCAGTTGAACTTTAAAATATGCGTTAAATTGTTAAAGTTTTTCAATACCTACGTTAGGTTTTTTTAGTTTGAAATTCAAATTCAGATTTTTTTAGTTTAGTGTTAATACAATTAAGTTAAAGAGTGAAGTAAGTTTATTTTGTGTCCTATAGAATATTGAAAAAATATCATTGTGACATTTGAAATTATTCAATTTATACTGGTAGTGATTCGTAATGCATTGCATTTTACATTAGCTTATTATGAAATCAAATTTATAACTTTAAAGTACTTTTAAGCTTAGACGATTTCAAATATACTGTAGATGTACCTATGTTATTATTACAGACGGGTCTCAACAAACATAGATGACGTAACATCTACGTCGTGTGTGAATGTTCGCATACCGAAATAATAAAAGTTCTAACTATTTACAAAATTATCCGACTGGGAAGAAAAATAATAATTTGTATAGAAAGGTGCCAACAAGATAGATAAATTAGGTAAATAATTATTTCAGAACTGATTGTGATCTAATAAATTATTACAAAACATAACGAATGGGAACAATTTCTATGAAGTTCGGATGCATTGCGTCAATATTTTACGATATTGATTTTAGATAGCTAATCAGGTGCTCTCATGAACGGACATGTTGAAATATAGTGACGCGGAACACGATGTTTGTTAATGGATGTAGAGCTCCTATACTTTTGTTACTACTTAAATGCATTAATTCATCGAATCTCACTAGATTTTTAAATTTTCACTCTTGTCAAATTTTTAAGCATTCTTAGTGTTTTCTAGTCAAAAAAGTAGTTTATTCTAAAGGTACTGTAATATTATGTATTTAACTTATAAGTCATTCCAGAGACAAAGTTTTTTCGCGTTGTTACCGTTATAAAGAACTATTTTGATATCAATACAAACACTTGCAGGAAATCATTTATATACATACATAATATATAAATGTATTTACTTTTATGCTTGATAACTACGAAAGGAATGTTATAGCTAGTGTTCACTTAATATCTTTAAATACCATATCAACACTATACTAATGTAAAGTGCTTGTAATATGTTCACAATATATTTAAGTGTATTTACTTATAGATCAATGCTTATCTAAAACACCGATTCTTCATGCTGTATTTTTATGATTATAATTTAAATGTTATACATAGATCTATTTTAATATTATATATAGTACCATAATTATGTAGTCTTACTACTTCAATTATCTTATAGCATCTATGTACAATCGGCAAAATTGATTCGTACCCCACTTTGTCGACAGTTCGTTTGAATTTTTGAGGATGTCAAATTCGTTTTCATTTCGAGCGTGTCTGCTGCACATATGACTTATTATTATTATGCTCATTCCGTCAAATCGTCAAATGTCACTCTAAATTTTTGTCAAGTGCAATGATTTACTTTTTACAATCCATACTAATATTATAAATGCGAAAGTCTGTCTGTGTGTCTGTCTGTGACGTTTTCACGGCTAAACCACCGGTCCAATTTGGATGAAATTCGGAATGAAAATAGTTGAAGACCCAGAGACACAAATAGGCTACTTTTTTTTCAAAAATCAACCCCTAAAGGCTTGCAATAGGGGATGAAAATTTGTATGAAAAATCTGAACCGCTTGAACGATTTCGATGAATTTTCCCATTTAAACGAATTTCGACTTAATTGCACTTGATGTGTTATAAGAAAATGAGCTGAAGGTGGGGTACGAATCAATTTGGCCGATAGTACATGAAACTTAGCTACCCTAAATATATCGCTTTTGAATTAATTAAATTAATACTTAAAAAGTTTTCCTTTACTATTTTATTGTACTTCAAAATTATTGTCCAATAAATTGTGATACTGCAAAAGGATTTTTTATTCTATTACATCTGCTGATCATTACCATGGTAGAGCCTAGAGTTCGCCCGGGGTAGTACCACCGCCCGCCAAGGTACTCAGTACCATTTCTACCGTCATAATTATTGTTTTTAAGAGCAATTGTGTTACGGATAGGAAGGTGTGGAACCGGTTTCACTTTTTTAGAGGCGACCATCTCAGTCCTCAGGGGTAGCAACGCATCTGTGACCGAATTGGAACAAGACTCATACTAATCATTACTAACTGGACAATAACTAATATTAACTAACAGGACTAACTATCACTTTTTTTTTCTTTTTTTTCTTTTTTAATAACGCTTCACACTCAAAGCCCCACACTAGGATTCCCTGTGTCGTGGGTGCCTTGGACAACACACAAGAGACAAGGACACACACCCAGACCGAGAACGGAAATTTAAACTCATCATTCAAATTGCCGCCTCGCTGGGAATCGAACCCAGGACCCTCAGAACAGCGATCGGCGTGTTAACCATTGCGCCATTCGGGTCGTCGTATCACTAACAGTCCCTGTCCTCACACTTATTAACAAACTAACCAACTAATATTCTAACACCATCTACTAACTGGACTAACCACCGTAGTCCCTAAACTGGGTCTTGTTCTAAGTCTGTCACAATTGCCATGGGCGGCAGCGGAAGGGTGGTGATGCATGCTCGTTTGCTACCTTAATTCCATAAAAAAAAGAAAAAAGCATCTACATGAAATTTAGCTACCCTAAATATATCGCTTTTGAATTAATTAAATTAATACTTAAAAAGTTTAACATTACTATTTTATTGTACAGTCACGTGCAATGATAAGTTGTATACTTATATACTTTTCGGAGACACTAGTCAGGATGGTGGTATAATGCTCCGATCATCAGGTTGCAAGGTGAAAAATAAAACACAGTGGGCGTTCAATACGTTTCTTCATGATTTAAATTAGGTTTACACAGTTTAACTTAATTTGATTAAAGCTTTTAGGTTATGTTAAAACGTGGTACGACTGAAATACACTTAGAGAAACGTTATGCCGTCGGGCATAGGTACAACGCAGTATAGGATTTTATTACAAAGTACACTAGTTAACTTAATGCGACCGTTCAGCTCGACGTCTGCTCGAGAAGTCCCCGCTGCTCGTAGTCGACTACACAGGTGCCCTCTGTTGGGTTCCCCCTCTCCGATATCCCATCGAGACACGTTTACAATTCGTACAGTGTTGCCATTTAAATAAAAGTTTCCGGATTTACGTTTTACTCAAAGTTTAATGATTTATTTAGTTTGATTTTAATCTAATTTTATTTCCGACTCCGACACACTATACTATAACTTGCACTAATCCCTAAGGTAGAGCATACCCAATACAAAAAGAAAATAATTTCAATCTGACTTACGAGCATAGTTTGTGAGTTCTGCGTGGTCATACATACATACAGACAATTAGGTTGACCAGGAATATAAAAAACCTTGCCATATTGCGGTAAGCTCATGGAATTAATTTGCTTTATTGACACGCTTACTTTCTAAACATCACTCGCCAATTGCTTGTCAGTGAGTTGAATGTCATATCATTGTTTTGTAACTTTAAGTGCTTATTTTGTGCTTTTATCGAAAAACTATTCATAGTCGTGAAAGAAAACTGGTTTTCTGTGTGCTTAAACAATATTTCCTTACAAATAATATTTAAACATTCCGACTTTGTTGTGAAAAATGGCACGAGCGTTACTACTATTGCCCTGAAAATGCCCTGAAAAATTTACATACATAGACATCATCATCAAATTGATAACCTCCTTTTTTGAAATCGGTTAAAAGTTCAACACCATGTCAAAAGTTCAGTCGAATTGAAAACCTCTCCCTTTTTTGAAGTCGATATTTTCTTTAAATAAATAGAAACTGAAGTCCGTCAACTCTGACAACTGTCAGACGCCATTATACCGTGTTACTTCATACGAATGTAATGTAATGTCATTGTATACATTATTGTGACAAAATCTGGTGGTTACATTGAGATATTATGTACTAAAGTACCTCAATGGGTGGTTATACATACTTATAATAAATGTAGTAGGTATGAAATGTTAATTGTGGCAATTTTTTTTTTAATTTTCAGAGTGGACATTTATTTGAAAATCTGCCCGTGTATACTTATTGCACGTGCGTGACCGTACCTACTTCAAAATTATTGTCCAATAAATTGTGATACTGAAAAAGGATTTTTTACATTACCATGGTAATAGAATTACTTAAAGGGAAATAAAAAGCGATCGGACTCGCGCACCGAGGGTTCCGTACAAACCTAGAGTTATACCATGGACGTATAAAGAGAGTTATACCTACATACATATTCACGTACATACCACGACAATCGAGTCATAGTTATAAAAATTGTTTAAAATTATTATGTATGATGTAACTAAAAATTACGATTTTCGCAATTAACTTTTATTTATGTGTGCTATAAGACGTTGCTTTGTACCAAATTTCAAGATTCTGAGTTCATGGGAAGTACCCTGTAGGTTTTAATTTCCTTGCGAGTTTCGAAACAATGCAGAAATATTCGGCATAAAAGGCTGCATCTTTTGATTACATTGGCTTAGAAGTTTGACTTTTTCACAGCTCTAAGGGATAGTGGACGTGAGTATTTGATATAAATTTCAGCTTAATACCTCCACGCGTTCCTAAGAAATAGGGAGTTGACAGATGGTCGGACGGATAACAAAGTGATCCTATAAGGGTTCTGCTTTTTCATTTTGAGGCACGGAACCCTTAAAAGGAGAAAGAAGGTTTGCTTTATATGTCTTTAGTATACTTATCTACCACGAGGAATCGCCCTCTTTGTTTGGTATGAAAAGTTTGAACAGGTAGACTTTTTCCAAGTTAGTCGTCTTATCTTGGATTTTATTGTCAAATAATAATAGTCTGAGAATAACGCCATATAAATAGGTATGTATTATAAAGAAAAGTGTGAATATTACATAACCATACTGTAAGTAATTCTTCTATAATTCTGTTGTAAATAACCATTCTGTATATTAATAGGTACACAGGATTTTTTGTCGCGCAATATATTTTAACGAGGTTTTTGTCCCTTGCTTAGTAGCAAGAGCAAAATTCATGTGTGTTACACATTACAATATATTTATGTAGTAGGAAAATCTCCATACGCCCTAGTGAATTGGGCGGTTAACAAGATAAATCACTTGTAAGAGACGCCTCAGGGTGCTTTTGTATATTTTGTAAGGTAAAAACAAAAATAACTTTTAGTTTTTTGCGCTTTGCTCTTATACGATTATAGTGTGCGCAATATTCAATAAAGGGGTAAGTAGATATAAAGATGCAGTTTTTAGTGTTGACAAGTTATTTTTAAATGAATTGGACCACGGAACTCTCAAATGGTGCTGTGGTCCAACTATTTTTAAAGTTGGACAACTGCCCCTAGTAAAGACGCGTGGTCTAACTAGTTGGACAGAGCAGTTGGACCACTGCCACGAGGTAGGTAGATTTTTTAACGTATTAAAATAAAACTGTTTATTACTATTTCACCCCAGTTTGTCATTAAATAATGAAATGAATGGTAGGTATGTAAAAAAAATATTTGAAGTATTTTCCTCTAACCTTTAAAAAAATATTTCGATGGGAAACACTGGCACCTTCACATAGTTAAAACGGTAGCGAACTCGCACCCCCACAAGCACAGACATAGTAACCCACAAGTTCTTGCGTGACGACTGACGAATAGCACGAATATATGTAGCACAGTAGGAAGGTCACAAAACGTGACACAAGATCACACATCACTTTAATTTCACGTCATTAATTATTGTATTGCATGTATCATCAGCGCCACCGATTACGTTCACAGCCTAAGTATACCTCGATTATAATCCACTTACACTCGATTATAATTCGATAAATCTATCATAAACCATTTGTGTGTTACATACGAGTATCTATAATATCTGTTCCACCTGGGAATCGCGCTCACTTAGCAGGCACTTAGACACAGTCACTCTTATCACAAACAGGACAAAGATTAATTTAATATAGCATTTTGATGTATCACTATCACATACATATCTATATCAAAATGACATCATACATTAACAAAGGTTTATCCCGCTCAAAGCTTAAATGCGGGTCCTTACAGTCCTAATAGCTAACCATTAAAATAAGTGGCTCAAAGCTAATTCGCAGCGCAAATCCGATCTTTTCCTCTATTGCTCCACATGAAAAGAAATGATTTATGACTACTTCACGTCGACTGAAGTAGGTTGAAGACGCTGTTATGTTTTATCTACAGAATTTTTGTGATGTTACCGTCAAAGCATACTTTTTTGTTTTGCTTGATTCCGGATCTAATTTTAACGCATTGGCCCTCAATTCCTGACGTACCTATTACGGATTGTCTGCCTCTAATTAAATTCTTCAGTAAATTCTGTAAAATTTTATCTCTAATTAATTTCTATTATTACGCTTCTTTGGTAATTAAGCCCACGTTTCTTCTGTATTAAGGAGTAACGAAGCAGGTATCTATTTACCAGATTTGTAAAAAATAAAGTTGATTACCGGACGCCCACGAATATTTACTAACCGTACTAAGGTACTTACTTATTACTTACTACGCACGACTTATTTGACTTCTTTATAACTTTCTTTATTTCTTACTATGAAGCTTCTGTCTAAATCTCATGAATGTATGTAGATTTTTTTTCTATTTTAGGTTGATTTTGTCTTTCGTAGGTTTTCAGGAGACATTTTTATCCATATCCAGCATCGATTAAGTTCCACCGAATTCAACACTAACATACAGACAACAGACTCACAAGTATTTAAAATCAGGGTTGTTTTTGTACTGCTAGGTATAACACATACGTCACTGTAAAGATAAGACGTATTTTTTTCGAAATCACAGTCAGACCTCTTAATTTTATTTGCAGATCATCTATCTACCACTCGCATCTGTGGTGAGTGATGTCGAAGACGAGAAGGTCAAGTAGCGTATCAGTCAAACACGCTTACTGCGTTTAATTAACGTTGTCTGCCCTTTTCTTGTAGGCTAAATGATAGGATCTTAAGCGGAGACCGATTGGTTTAGGCACGGTTTAGGTATGAGCCAAGAATATTGATGTTTCCCTATCGGTGTCCTACGTGAGCGACAAATACGACGCGACGACGCGACGTTGCGAACGCGATAAATGCGATCAACTCAACGGTATCCCTACTTGTGTCCTATGTGACAGTCTGCGACAACAGGCGACGTAACGCGTAGGTACTTGTTTTGAGAGCGATCAGACGCGACACCACGAACTACGAAATGATTTCCCTGTAAAAATATTATATTTGTTTTCTTTCTGTGCTTACGATATCTCTCTAATAGTCTGTAAGGTACTTTAATTATGAACTTTCGAGCAAAATAGTACGGTACTTCTCCATGATTCGAGAAGTAAAATCAAAATCACGTAGGACTCTCACTTGTCGCGTAGACTACTCACGTAAGACACTTGTCACGTGTGGCATCACGTCGCATTACGTCGCGCCGCGTCGCATCGTATTCGTCGCTCACGTAGGACACCCCGTTAGGTAGGTGTTTTGTATTTCTTTTAATTTTGACAAATTAAGAAGCATGGATGGAATTAATCTGGTGTTATGTTGTCAGTGCAGTTCAACTTCATGGACATTGTAATTAAGGCTAAAATGACTGCGCAAATAACAACTTTGTAGGTACAACTTATCCGACAAACTTAAATGAAAGGATCATCTTGCTAGCGTGCAGCGAGCAGCTACGGGCTATGTTTTCGCTAAAAAATGAACATAAATATGCATTCTGTGTAAATAAAAGAGATGCATTCTCTTTTGTGTACACGGAATGTCGCATTTTTTGTACGTGTCTTGAACGGTAAAATAACCGAGCTATCACCGACTCGCCGGCGGTGGGACACCTGCCTAATGTGTCAGGTGATTAGCCTCGGGTTTGTATCTTGTGATTGTTTTGATTACAAATCAATCTGAAATTAATAACCTTATATTGTAAACAGCTACGTCAAAATATTAGAATTGAGAATTAGGTAAGTAAGTATATTATGTTTCATACTAAGTATTGGGTATATGTGTTGTTATAGTTAACTTACTAGTAGGAATAACATAATTAGAAAATTAATTAATGAAAAGTAGATAAGTAGGTGCCAAACGGTTGACAGATTTAATTATGCTTGGGTAGAGTAGATACCTACCTATATTTTGGTTTAGCAAACACATTTCAATATTTATATCAATGGAAATGTAGTTTGAGTTGTATATTCAAATTATACTTATGTATGTAGATATTGCCATTAAAGTCAATATTAAACTTTTTCTATGGTTTTCAAAATAGCATTTTTTAATTTGTAATACTGACATCTGTGGGGCAACAGTCAAAGTTTTATGTTCATAGTGTACAAAAGAGTACAACATGTTCCATGCAGATGTCGCTTGTAGTATGTGAACGTTAACTACGTTTATTATTGTTTGGCTGATATTCATAGATGGAGTATTTCTGGCTTGTTAGTACTGTTTAGTTTCAACAGAGGGTTCTTATTTATAAACTTATAAATAATAATAAAAAGACATGGAACACCATTTTATGTAGTTTCTAATATAATTTAAGAAAATCTTATATAATCTTATACGGCTACATTGCTGTTAAAACAATTATTACAAAGCAGAAATGGTACTAACTTACTGCTGTGGAGGACGGTGGTACTACGCTGGGATGATTTTAAGACTCTACCACCTATAAAAATTAAAACATTTAATATTCAAATAAATACCTGTTAAAATTCAAGAGAAAAGAATAATTACAAAGTAGAAATGGCACTAACTACCGTGGCGGACGGTGGTACTACGCTGGGATGATCTCTAGACTCTACCACTTATCAAAATTGAAATATTCAATATTCAAATAAATACTTGTTAAAAATCAAGATAAAAGAATAATTACAAAGTAGAAATGGTAGGTACTAACTACCGTGGCTGACGGCGGTACTACGCTGGGATGATCTCTAGACTCTACCACCTATGAAAATTAAAATTAAAATATTCAATATTCAAATAAATACCTATTAAAATTCAAGATAATAGAATAATTATTATTACAAAGTAGAAATGGCACTACCTACCGCGGCGGACGGTGGTACTACGCTGGGATGATCTCTAGACTCTACCACTTATCAAAATTAAAATATTCAACATTCAAATAATTACTTGTCAAAATTCAAAAGACTATAGAGAAAAAAATAATATTTTATGTAAGTAGGTAACACTTGGTGTATCTGATATCTGACTAACACAAGCCAGTACAAGGCATGTTCATGAATTTTGTGTACCTAGGTGTACAATTATCATAATAAATCGGTGAATCATATATCTTTGTCTTATGATCGTACTTGAAACCGTTTTAGATAAAGACAAACAAGGAGTCAAGCCTATCTGGAATATAAAATAAATATAGATAGGCTTCTTTACGTTTGTAACTTTTTTTAAATCATTAGTCTACAGCAGGAGCTCCTGATCAACAATCTTATATGTAGTTGGGGCATAACATTGAAAGTGTTATTTTTATTGCGAATAAAGACCGAAAACGGTTATCAAGATAAACGTAGCAAAGTTTTATCGTCGCAAAAAATCCTCTGCTATTGCTTTTTGCGGTTGAAACTATAAATTAATTTTGTATGAATAAGTTTAAATAACTCGCTAAAACTATTTAAAATAGTTTCTCCCTATGGATGCAGAACGTCCCTGTAACCGGTAGTTTGCAGCTATTAGGATAATTTATAGCCTTTTAATATGGTCGAAACCCGCACTGATTTTATTATTGATGTTGTGTTTTTTGTCCGGACAGACGCCACGATCGCGTGTCGCGTGCTTCTGACGTCTTTTTTTCAGTTAATATTTTGGGGGTGTAACAAAAAAATATTGTAACTGGCCACTGACTACCGGAATATAATTTTTGATCATTTTATAAATTATAGCGTCGATCGCTTTATAATTTGTAGTTGGCTACTGTTTTTTGTTCATACCACGGCAGTATAATTCTCGTGGGTCAGCTGATGTATGAAGCCTCGGAGCCATAGTGTTCAAATACGTTTCTTAGATCCTTCTTCCAATTGAGTAATTATAACTCTGTTATATAATGTTCCTAAAACCTCGAACACAAAGATCAATTCAGTAAGTTATCGCAGACATGACACTAGATACGAATGTATTGCCGGTAGTAGTTTGCCATAACACCGAGTCCCATTGACATGAATACGCTCTGCGGAATTACATGTTATACGCTTGTCATATTATTGCAAAGCGACATGATGTTAGTAATCGCGCGCTCAACATACTCGCATAGTATAGAATGCGGCAAGGAAATTGCGCGGTCGCGCGCGCCTTGCCTCGCCGCGAAACTTGACTCCGTCCAGCCCGCAGCCGCTCAGATTCAGATTATCGCGTTATTGAACGCCACTGTTTCACTTCGCGTACGAATCACGATGCATCACCGACTCGCATAAAATGTGACACGCTCTTTCACGTCGCTGTTTTCCTTAGCCACAGGCCACAGCTGCATCGGCAGATATTGCGTGTTTGTTATTCGCGGTTTATATATAAATTGTTTGGGTTATGTCATAATCCTGATAATTATGATACTAGTCCAGTATAATAGAAACAGTTACATTATTTAATATGATGTTACGTAACAATCAAGTTCTTTTCTGCTGATTGTACCTATCTGGAAATATATTTTCATTCACAAATGAAAAATTAACAAATATTAAGATAATGAAATATCTCTCCTAACAAATAGTAGGTAAAATCAAAAGACTAATTTCAAAAAATCTTGCAATTTCTTTAATAGGTATATCACACTCATATATTTGTAGAGCAAAGAGATTTGGGAAAGTAGGTATTTTGTAGAGTTAGATTTTCTGCTCTAATTTATTAAAATCGGTAACATTTTTTAACTTACGTGTTAATACGTCTAAATAAATTGTTCACGAATTTATACTTGCAACTATAAACAAATAGAAGCAGTAAGGTAAGGCACTCAGATCGAGGTAGCGATTCGGTTCCTTACCGGATTTCGATAAAAAATGAAACGTTGAAAAAATACAATTTGAAAATGTACCTCTATAATATTTCAAGGTAGCTTCACGATTCTTATTAAATCGAATCTCGTGAGTGATGGAATTCTCTATGCTCATGTGCTCACGTTACGCGGGGGCGCCCGATGCGCCCAGTAGCTATGCCCAAGTCGGGAGTTTTTTGCCTCTTTTCTGACAGATCGAATTAAAATAAACGTTCCGATAAGGCGTCCTACAATATTATCATCCTGTATTTAGTTACGTGAGCGTGCGTCTGGCAGTGGGAACTTAGTAGGTGGGACTCGACCATTTTGATACGTTTTGTTTTTTACTATTTCAAATGTAAGGCTTTTGATTGTCTTCTATTGAAACTAACTATAATATGTATTTAGATTTAATTTGATTCTCGAGTCCTCGTATCTTGGGTTAATAAGGGGACGAAATAATTCACGTTTTCTACACTTTATGTGATGTTTATAAAATACAACTACAAAAATCCACTTATATTTATTGACAAAAACTATATCAGGCAAAAAGTTTAGTAAGGGCAAAACAAAATAAATTCTATGATGCGTGAGAGCTACCGGGTTGAACTAAAAAGTTTTTTTGTCAAACCGTTACAAATAAACAGATGGCATGTTTTTGCTTCGATGAACTTATTTCGATGATATTGTGTAACGCATTCCAAGTGTGGATGTGTTATAAAAACATGAAAAAATATGGAAAAAGTCTTCGTATTTCTTAGAACAAAAATTTCATAGCTGATCATAAATTGTAAAATAAACATAAATTAAATTAAATCACAGTAATATCCAATACGGGAGTTTTATTTTATTCTTTTTATAAAAAATTAGGGCATTTTATGATACTAATGGTGAATATGTAGGTATGATTCGATTAATTGTTGACTCTATAAAATAACTGTAGTGATTTCTTACCACTTTCCGTGAGTAACACTAAGGCTCAATTTACATTGCCGCGGAATGGAATGGAAGCGAATTTTTGCAACGAAATTCTACATAGCATAATGAACTTTATATCAATTGTGTAAGGTACAAACTAAAGACGAGCCGAAAAAGAGGGAATTCTCGAGAATGCGCGGGGATTCCCCGGAAGACGCGCGACCTCTTTTTCGGCTCGTCTTTAGTTTGTACCTTACACAATTGATATAAAGTTCATTATGCTATGTAGAATTTCGTTGCAAAAATTCGCTTCCATTCCATTCCGCGGCAATGTAAATTGAGCCTAATTCGAGTTATTTTTTTCGAATTCATGTAGGTACATAATTATGTACATATGGTTAAATACTTACTATGTGCTTCATTCAAATCTATGTATACTAATAATATAAAGCGGAAGAGTTTATTGTTTGTTCGTTTGAATGCGCTAATCTCAGGAGCTACTGGTCCGATTTGAAAAAATCTTTTTGTTTTGAATAGACTATTTATTGAAGGCTATAGGCTATATAACATCACGCTACGACCAAAAGGAGCGGAGCAACAAGTCTCCCAAAGCGAAGCGAGAGCGTCTACTTAATAATATATGTTGCAGGACCACGTCTGCCAGGTCCACTAGTATGTATTTTAATATAGATAGTTCATATCCAGGAGACACCCCTTTGTTTCCTACTTTTAATGTGTTTGCTTTAGGTAGAGAATGTCGAATGTAGAGCTAAAATTTAACTTAACTAAGGCTCTTGTTTCTATCGGCTTCAAAATTAAACTTTTAAATTTGCATAATCAAATAAAGACAAAAATTTTGACCTTTCTAGGTAGGCTCCATCATGTAGGTAGGTATAGTTTATAATTTGATGACGAAGCCTAAAACAAAGAAAAACTTGAGTCACGAAATACGATGTAAAAAGTTTAATGATAATCTTTTAAACGTAAAGGTACCTACTTAAACATATAAAATTATACCACTTGTAAAACTTGATTCTGCTAGTGTATAAAAACAATATAATTGCTAAATTGATTATCATAAAGTCGATATGTTAATTATCACAAGGGACACCGAATGGCATTGTTCATATTAAAACAAAAGGAATTTTCATATTAATCGCACCGAATACTCGAGAGAAGGCATAACGATATCCACGTTATCGAGTTACCTAGGCTACTGGGCATCTCGCGTAGACATAGAGAAATGTACCAACGTGCTAGCACAACAACATAAATAAAATTATAAATGAACTACACAAGGTTTACTTTTAAATAATGTTCAGCCTCCACTTAAAACAAAGCATGACCGCGTAATAATAGTCGCTTCGGTGATTTTATGGAAACACGATATCGTGTTGGCCTCTCACAAAAAGAATAAAGCAAAACCCGACCAAAATTGTTTTAATCGTCGGAAGCCGCACGGCACTCGGCATTATTGAATAATTATGAAATTTGTTGATTATGCAACACGTTACGATTTGAATCATTTAATTAGTTGAATAATATCTTCTTTATTAACTATTGGTACAAATTCCTTCAAATAACCTACTTTACCTACTTAATAAGCTACAATTAAAGTCGTCACGAAATATATATTATACACATAATAATTATTTTATACAAACATTAAACGCGATAAAAAATCATAATACTTACTAACAAGCAAATATGAATAACACTGACCTAAAGTTGTCCTTTCTCGCCTCTCTGTGGAGTTCTTGTTTCATATCGAAGTCGGCCAATCATGAAAGCGGTGACGAGAAATGAAGAGACAGCATACGATTTGTTTGAGCTAACGCACAGGCGATCAGCTACCGATGGTTCGCTGGCCTACCTACCGCGGCTTTCTGTAACAGAAAAAACTCATAGCTCTGTTTTAAGGCACCCGAATTCCTTCGAACCAAATACGTATGTGTAATCGTACGTAACAATTCATTTTATCCGGTGCGACTTCAAAAAGTTCATCGCAGTGTGTTACGTCCTTATCTTTACTGATGTGGTTCTTTGTTTCGCCTAGTCATTTAGTACAGAAGTTATTTTAACAGTTAAACAAGTATGTATTTGATTTATAGGAAATAGTAATTTGTAAAAAACATTAGTGACAAAATCAGAGTTTATTTCCATACTTAGGTATATAAGCTCGAGTGTAGGTAGAGCTGCCTAATAATAATAAGGAATCATTATTAGGTATACTTAACTTCAATAAATGATCGATCTTAGTGAGAGTCTGTATAAATGCAGTAGATTCCACTTTAAATTATATAAGTCCATATTCGATTATACATTTGTTCACGCTTATCCAAAACGGGTTGATCGATCAAATGTATTATTATGATGCCGTTTTCACGCTTATGTTGATGGTGTTGTAGATCGTAGTGATTTCATCGGTAAAAGCGCACTTTTCACTACTTCTTATCTTAACACGTTATAATACGTACTACCTAGTCGACATCAGGAAAACTGCTCTCAGTTTGTCATCGATTTGGGATAGTGTTTGTTTCATTTCAGTCAGCGAATAAATAAAAATATAGATACATAAGTTTTTCCAGTGTGGAACCTTAGTACCTACCTACTAAGGTATAGGTTTTCGGAAGTGAAACAAGGGCTCTTACTAGGAGGTACCTAGGATATCGATAAATAGGTTATAAAAGGTTTTTTAACGTTTCCAAGGTCAGTTCAACTAACTTAAATAAAATTGACAGAGACCGAGATCTTCTACAAAATGATAAACAGATTAATTGATTTTTTGTTTAATATTAAAATTTACAATAAAGATTCGTGCGCTTCTGGTTCCCACCGTATAAGGGCATGTGATCTGTGATGCAGGTTGCTGGCGGCCTGGCGGGGTCAGCGGCGCCTACCTGGGGTTTCCGTGAACTGATCGCCTGTCAAATGTAATCGCGTACCTTCACGAACCGCTCCTTTACATCACTAGTACCTACTCGGGTATTGTTCCAAAATCAAATAATCGTACGGTTAATAAAAACATCCAAATAATCCCAACTAATTCAGCAAAGATTGAGAGATTTTTTAATCAAGGGCATGTACCCTACATACCAAAACTGGTGATTAAATTGGAGCGTTTAAATTCGTCCGCAATAACCCTATATGATATAGATTTCCTAATGGCTTAAGAAAATACCTAATTAGTATGATAATATATTTCGAAATGAGGTAGAAGAAATAAAATTTCAATTTTAAATGGTAGGAAGTCGTTATTTACATTTCTGCAGGTGACGAAAAACAAAGGACCGATAGATTAACATACACTAAATGCCGCGGAATGCCTCGCCATTCTGGTAAAGTTTCGAAAACCGCACATTAAACCGCATTTAAAGAATGCGACGGAAGTAAAAAGTTACTGAGCTCGTTACCAAATGGGTTGAGCTTACAAAACCTCAAAATTCACGGAAAGTTAAGGGTGTGATGAATTTATTTACCGGCTCTCTTAAAATAGGGCGTTTCGATCTACAACTTTATTTTAATTAGTATTTTATTGAGTCTATAAATATATCATGTAACCGAGTTGTATCGAATTTGATGGAGTTTAACTGACAAAATAATAATAAATCAACTGACCCAATCTTTAGCGACTATAAAATTCACTACGACGTCTATGGCTATACCACTGTATTATAATATTTTTTGTACTACCTTACTTTAAATTTTTTGAATCCTTGGAAATTATTTGACTATGATCAGACATTCCTTAACTTCATATAAGTAAATTGTTTTTTAGGTTTATATCTAATATTGATATCAATCGATGTGCTACAGGTAACAGGAAAATTAGGACATGATTAAAGTACGAACCGTCTTATCAATGTCATGTTATATTGATTGGTAAATAGATATGGGTTAGGATAAGTTAGATTGGGCTAAGTTGATAGGTTGGGTAGGTAGGTAAGGTAGTAAGTAGTCTTGAATATGATAATATCTTATAGGTTTGGACTCGTACCTATTTGAAGATAGTCCAGGTCTTGAATTTGATATCTAATCTTGCAAACCTTGCAAGATTATGTACTAACATAATCTATAAACGCGAACGTTTAAAACATTTAGTGCATTGATGTTTCTACCAACTTGATGATAGTGTTAGTTAAACTTTTTTGGTGTTAAAGGATTGCGCCGTTAGAGCTTTGCACCCAAACTGGGTGCACCTGCCTCGATTGTTATCTACACCGATTGTAGTAAACGCTTGTTATGATCGATCGGCGCTTCGCAGCTCGTATACTTTGGGGTTAACGTTTGAATTCAGTTTGAACCCGTCAGCGGTGTTTGCTCTATGATTTTCTTTTGAATGAGTTGTGGTTTTATGCGATTTTTTATAGGTGTTTTAAAGTTTATTTATTAACACAAACAACTTGATTTGGTAATGTTTGGTAACCTTTCTGGATGTAATTACCTAATAGTAAATATAGATGTGTCTGTAGATTCAAATTCAAATAACTGTGTATTGTTTTTATCTACTCTGGGAAGCCTCCAAAATTAGAAGTAGGCACCTAGGAGGAGATATGGTAGTCGGGGCGACCATTTTTATAATAATAAATTTGAATACTTAATTGCCAATGTTAAAAATATGTGTGTAAAATGTAACCTTGGTAAGTTATTTATAATAATTAGGTATGTATATAGGTACCTAGTGTTGTTTGAATTTTTCACAGTAGGTATTATTTATTTTATATTTTCAATGTCAAACAGCTCGGTCCCGTGTTTATTAAACGTTATTGTTATTATTCATGAATAGCAAAATATTCATGCAACATAATATAGGAACTTGCTTAAAGTGTTCTTTGGATACATATTTAGGTAGGTGTATAAAAATAAAATATATTTTTTTTCTTGTGGCAACCTAGCGTAGATATTCCTTAGATAAAACCATAATTCCTCTTAGAGTAATATACCGTTAGAACAGTTTCTTCACTACTACCTAACATAGGGACTGATTTATAGCATAGAGTATTATTAGTGTACTAAGATTTTCATATTCAGTATCTATCCACTTAAAAAAATGGTATGTATGTTGAACCTTGAACCTTGAACCTTTACATTAATAAACTGATTTGAAAATATTGTTTTATAATTTGAGCTTCAACCGTAAAGATTTTGACAGACGAATCGATTTAGATTAGAACTAAAACAATCTATTTTACCTTCGAAATGGCAATGAATATCGTAATACTGTTTTGAATCAAAACCAATTTAATAGAGCGCTTTGAGGTAAATGTTGATAATGCACTATTTGCAGTGGAATCGGGGCAGCGAGCGTGCGTGGAGCAGCGAGCGATGCATCAATCCGCGCGGCGAGGGGCCGAGTGCCCGTCATTCGCGCCGTGTGAAGCTTTTTCGTGTATCGATATTCCACGTCAGTTTTTTAAGTAATCTTAAAAGAAATCTTCAAAACCATCCAGTTATTATCAAAATGCATACAGTTTTGTTTATTTTTGTCTTCACTGTAAAGAGTTGGAAGGATATTAAGTGTTCATTGGCGTTTAAATGTAACCATAATGGTATCATCATACGAAATCTATTTGGAGGTTATCGCATGATGAAGTTTCAGATATGATTATAATTTATTTGGAATAAGGGATATTTTACGATGAGATTTTCAGTGCAGGCTTTGGTTATATTTGCTAACTGTATGTGTTAGCTGTTATAACTGTGTCTTTTTATGTAAATAGCCGACAAACGAGCTGACGGGCAGCCTGATGGTAGGGTGTCACCATCGTTGATGGACACCAGCATCACCAAAGGCCTCACCGACGCATTGCCGATGAAGATAGATAGATGGAAAGATGTTAGAATTTTATAATACTATCACAGGTTCACATTCAAACTTGTGGCTGCAGGGCGAAAGATTCTAATTCTTCATTGTGATATTTTGAGTACGAATTTCGTTTCACTTATATGACGTGAATTCCTACTTTTCATGTATTTATGTATATGATTATCAATGTTTATTTTTTTAAAGTAAGTAAGTTTCATTTAAGCGCCGATACGAACGGGAAAACCATTGTTGATAAGGGGCATATTTGTCTTAAGATTACAACTTATTTTACTAAACCAATCACTCCGATTATCACAGTAGGATTAAAATAATTTTGGAAACTGCGTTTACCGCTGTTCGCAAAACGCCACCACACGATCGTAGATAAATCCTGAGGAGCATCCTGTGTTCCCCGTTGCTCCGCTGTCCCCGCCTTCCCCTGAGTCGTCCTTGCCTTCCGACCCCGCTGTCCCCACCATCCCCGCCCTTCTTGTTGGCCCCGCCATGCCCGCTGCCTCTGCCGACTGATACAAGCTACAACCACAGACAAATTGGTTTGGATTTCGGTCAAATGATCCGAGTGTTCTTTTCATCGATCCTTAACTCGATATTTTTAGCGGAGATGTCTAAGAAAGATTTCAGTGTTTTTCTCATATAACTTACTTTTTTCTTGCAATTTTAAATTGAATGTATACAGGATATCGACACTTAAACATCGTATTTTGGTCAAATTAATTAGATACTTATTGAGAAATGAGAAAACTGTGCCAACTTTACTACTAATATAAGTAATAAATTTTGATAATAAAAAAACACCACTTACACTATTTTGAAGCAGGCATTTATAGAAATATGTTAATAACACGTTACCGTTACGTAACCATAAAGGCAGCAAAGATTTAAATTTAAATGACAGCGATTAAGTTTGTAAATTATCGTAACTCAATAGTATGGGCAATTATTACCGTAGCCGGCCACGATCAAGATAACCGATTTATTAATCGTCACTAATTACTGCTGGTGTTAGATCGACCTTTATCTAGACACCATTTTATTCCCTCTATCAACAAAAAGTTACACAAAAACCGTGAAGAAAGGTAACATTTGTACGAAGGTCCGTTTCGCGTAGTGCTACCATGCTGTTGACTATGGGACGAGAAAAACGGGACATAATTTATGTGGATGTCACTTTCGCACTGTCACGTATTTTAAACTTGAATGTAATTATGTAGTTAGTACATTATTATTTATTAACACAGCTTTTAATAAATAGCTTGGAAATTTATTATTTTACATGAAGGGTATAAATTTTTGGATCAAGGGAAGTAATTGGTTTCTCACTAATTGCTTTAGGCGGCAGAAAGGTTTGATATAGTCCACGGTCAGTAGATTTGAAACCGCAATGAATCTGCGATCGTATTGAAATAAGACTTTAACTAATATTGGAAATTGATTCCGATTCTCCGTCTATAATTAATAATAATAAAAACGGGTCAAATAGAATCAAAGGCATCAAAACTCTACTTATTAAAATAATTTCGAAAACACAATAAATGTGAAATACCTAATATAATTATTATTCTGTAACTTAATATTTTATAACATAAAATAATATTTACCAGACCTTTATCACTACAACTCCACATGGAATAAACATCGCAAACAAAGTTGGAATATCGCCTTCGGACATAAATTTACTGGTTACAGTAGTCGCCGGTCAACGTTTCACCTGTTCATTGTTTGGCTGGCGGCTGTAACAGCAAAAGGGTTCAAATATCACAGCTTTTGGAGATAATAGCCCGCGCTGTTATAAATCTTTATCGGTAATAACTGCACTTGCAGTCCTTGCACTGTTGCTATAATCAGTGGGTTACTGGTGATTTATAATTTGGTTTCCTAACCTCAACATCGGATGACTTACCGTTTCCTCTCGTTATTTGTATCGTTTTTTCATCGTATCAATGATCAAAATGGAATATGGTCTTGTGGATATAAATTTAAATTCGAATTATTAAGGTAAGTACAGTGTAGGACTGTAGGTAGATACGATAATTTCGTTAAATGAATGTTGTTTATAATTCTAGAGAATAAAAGCTTCATGAGAGTTCTACATCACAACTAAAGCTATAAAATTATTTCAGAAAAGTTGTCTTACGATGTTGAGTTACCAATGCTAAGAGTGAATTAATTTAGTTATTTAAATTAAAAATACCAGCATAATCTGGTTACAGATCCGTACAATAGGTATAGGTTATATATGTTTCCTCCCCTATGTTTCCTCCTATAAGAGTTCTTACCACTTTTCTTGCGTTCTTTTCTTTTCGTTTCTTCTTCGATTTAGCCATTAGGTACCTAAGTAGAGTTAAAAGGACTTGTCGAAGCAGTGGCGTACTTTTAATTCTGAATAAATAAACGCTTGCATAAACCATCTGGCACTCTCTTTACTAACATGCCCAACCCCAGAAAAAAACATAAGGTGTCTGCTACATACATAAACGTCCGCATTGGCTAGGAATCGAACCCAAGAAACCTCGTGTCGCAAGCAAAAAAAACCTGGTTTCGGTTTAAGGGATTTATGCAGCTAGAGAGCCGCAAAAAGTCGTTCATAGACCTTCTATAGCGCACGCGGGATTGTCGTCATTAGGCCTGCAAGCTCGTTTGCCATTCCAATCAGAATGTAAAGTACTTGGTTTAGCAATCGGAAAGCTCGGTATAATCACGCTGAACGGATGTAGATGTCCGTGTGGGGAGTCGCGGCGATAAATCTGGAGTTCGCCGGCGGCGCGGGTTTCGGGAGCGATCAATCATTACTGACGTCGCTGGAGGTTGCCACAGATAACTTATATCACAAATCACAACTTTTATAATCTTAAGACGAGGAGAGATAGTGCGCAGTTTAGCTTTAAGGATCATACTTAAGTTACATGTAGGCTTGTAGGTATAGTTTTTGTATCATTAACAAGAAATTAGAGAATCATTATCATCATTCCATTATGGCCCGACTATGGCCCTACTGAGCACGAGTCTCTTCTCAGAATGAGAAGGTTAAGACTATATTCCACCATGCTGGCCAAGTGCGGATTGGCGGACTTCACACACCTTTGAGTTTTGCAAACTCTCCGGCATGCAGGTTTCCTCATGTTGTTTTATTTTCGTTAGTAGTTAGTGACATTTAAGAAAGATAGACCTTTATTTTCTTAAGTAGGTACATACTTTTTTGGTTATCATTTTTATTATTAATTTTATACTACCTTTCAGGATACGACGTTCATTTACAGGGCGGTCTCTCTGAGAAGCTGCTCTGTGGAATATTCTAACGACTCCTTATTAAAACCTAAACTGCTTTAAAGAGGAGAACGTCAGTCTCGTGATGCATGATAACTAGAGGCGACTCTGTATTAAATCAGCTTGCTCGCACTTATCCGCATAATTCACTTAATATCACTTACACAGGTAAAATTGCACCATAAGCGCCTTATTAGGGATTTATAAATTTATTCACTTGCCGGAGTTACCTACTCAAGGGATAAATGATCAAAGTTATGAGAACAAGTTCGCGGCTACCAGTCATTTAATTCTATTTTTGCGAATCAAAATTTACGTGTAACGTATAAGGTGCGATTATAGAGGTGCCGAGTTTTACTTATAAAATCAAATAACTCGTAATAATTTATGTAGATCTGGACTATATAAACATTCATAATATAATGTACCTACAAATGTTCACGCGCATGTTCTATTTTTAAAGTGTAATATCTAATTGTTTCGACGACAATTCTGTAATACCTAGTTGAAAAGAACTAGACTAGTCTAGTAATCTAGTAAAAAATATAGTCTTCTCAACCATAGGTTGAGACCATATTTTTTAAACGCGACCTTTTAGTCTTTAAGGGAAGCACCACACATAGACCGAATAAGTAGGTACGTGGTTCTTGCTACACTGAACTGAACAAAGCAACTAAGTTTCATCAGTTTTATAATAACACCTTGTGCTAACTGGAATAACCATTGCACATTGTACATAGTCCCCATATGAGTCTTGTTCTCAATGAGTCAGTCGCAGACTCGAAGTTGTTATGAAAAGCAGTTATCTTAAATCCATAAAAAAACAATATTTTTACCATTTTAGATCAATATATATTATGCCATTATCGTTTTTGAGTTGCTACAACATGTTTTATGGTTGTATGTATCTCATTATAGTCATTTTACGTTTTAAGTGAGTTATGGTTTGAAAAATCACCAGTATAGTCATTACGGTCAAGGGAACGCCACTAAAGAGCGCGATTTGTAAGCTTGCATCACAAAAGCGTTTTTAGCGTGTGCTTTTGATTGATCTCCAGATAATATTTACCTGCAGGATATACGCCGTGACTACATTTTTGCAAACGAATTTCGACCGTAGGTATTACATACAAATGCCTTCTTCATTAACTTATTTAATAAACCATAATTATGTTATTTAATAAATATCGAAGAAGGAGTGATGATATACATAAAGTTCATAATTTGATTATCGACTGCATAATGTTTCTGTGAGTGGTTAAAATCAAATCCAGGCGAAGCGTTGGCCGCAAGCAGGCGATTAGAGCGCAGAAACTATGTCTTGTAGATTTATTTGTCTCATAGAAATTGCAACAAGTATATAAAAATAAAAAATAAGGTACCCACAATATTTTGTTTTACACACGCTAAGGTATAAGGTAACAAGGAAGGTAAATGGTAGAACTTGAGTTAGGAAATAATTATCTTAATTTACATCAAAGGCATGTGTTCTCAAACGTAATTATTTGACGATTCGAGCCTCATCTCCAAGACAGGTTTAGAAAAGTTGTATACTGCAGTATCTAGTTAATTCGACTACTTAATTTAATTAACTTTTGACAATTTGGCGTTCAACAACATCTACCAACTATAGGTATTATATTCCTATCTCTAAGTACGAGTCTTAGTCTAAGTACGAGATAATCAGAATCAAGGGTAATTATTTCAAAAGTCGTACGAGCAATAAAAGGTTATTATAAATTTAAGATTCATTAAAAACAATTACTATGCATTGTGTTAAATTTAGGAAACAATAATACAGATACTGTATGATATGATAATGTAGATCATTAAGTAGGCTTCTTCCTAAATATAAAAAAATGAGTCATGATTTGATAAATAGGTAGGTACTTAGTTGTTTTATGTAACATTTGTTAACAATAATAGCACCTAATGTTGCATTTTTATTACAAAACTTGAAAAATGTTACGTTGAGCACCTCTATGATTTTAGCATGTCTATATTATTCCATAACAATAAAGGAGATGGTCCTAAATGAGTTTGTTATGCTGTCCTACAGGCATCGATTAGGAACTCTTTGGCGGCGCGATCGCGCTTTGGGCTATGGCTTATGATTAGCTTACTGTTGTTTGAAGCGCTAAGTACATAGCAAGTACTACCTTCGCACAATTTATGCGAAAAACTTGGTCGTCTATGAAATTAATTATCACGAGCTTTATTTAGGGTAAACATGGCGAGGATTTGAATATAAAAGAGAGTTTTCTTTTGTCAAAACATTAATTCTGAAAATCGAGAATTTCACAGCGTATTTAAGAGAAAAGGAGGTATTGTCGGGATTAAATTGGGTCGTACCTACAACTATTGCTCGGCTTCTGTTTTACCGCAGGCTTGTCTGTTATTCAGCAGGATTAAAGCAAGAGTAGGGGCAGTTTATTACATTATCTAAATTCATTACATCCTAATGTTCATTTGCAAAGAGGTAGGAAAGTAGTACGTATTAACCTCGAAAGATACAAATTTCAGCAAGAGATTAATGTGAAACATAAAGTAAAAAATAAAATATAAAATAAAATGAATTAAAAAAGCTGAGGTCCAGTTGTTTACATATCAGTATATTTGCAAAGGTAACAAAACTAACAAATAAATCAAACACCAGGAGAAGAATGCAGAAAAATCGAAACAATAAGCTGCTTTTCTTCTGGATTTTTACAAAGAAGAACAAACATAAAATTATTAAATTTTAGACATTTATTTCAGAATATTACTAGAAAATAGAATGTGATTTAAAAAAAAAGCAACAAATAATTTTTGCAACAAGCATGCTTGAGTCAAGTTATACGTTCGTTGAAGAGGTTTTATGGTGTTACTTTATCTATGTTGAAGGTAACAAATTGCGCAGTTGGCTTTTGAACCCGTTGAGTGAGCCTTCATCGGCCGGCTATTAGCGGTACTACTTCACTGGCCTAGGGCCGTTGTACCCAAACCCATAGTATCGATTACAAATTTTAAGTGTTTATCTCTTTCATTGGTCTACGGTCAACGTTTGTATTTCTTTTAACGTTAATGAAGGTGTTTGTTTTAAATATATTGTAAATAGGTAGGTACCTTTAGCATTTGCTTATCAAAAAGGAAACCGCCAACTTCAGTTTAAATAATTTATGCCACGTTTATGAATCTTCCGATCATAACATCGATTTTGGGAGACAAACATAATTTTTTTTTGTTGTAATATAGTTTGTTTTTTGTAGTAATGAGTCATTATTTTACCACTTGGTAACGATTTTTTTAGTGGCTATTCAGAAAAGTATTTTTGGTATCTATTCAACTAGTTATTATTTAGGAAAGACTAGAATTTATTTAGATTTAGATTTATTTAGATTAAACTAGAAATTATTTAGGAAATTTTATGTACTTAGTTTTATGTTTTGATAATATTGTTTTCAGGAAAGAAAACTTAGGTTTAAAATTTTATTGATATTGAATCAAAGACTAAGAACGTGAAAGACACTGGTTAGTTTTGAAAAATATCGACAAAATTAGGAGAAGCGACCTCGCCTTTCCGAAGGGTGCTTTATAGAGGTACGATTATAATCATTGTAAAGCAAACGATAGATGGCGCGGTACGTATAAATCGGGCAGCGATCGCGTCCCGGTCCCGGGCCATTATCCTGTCGATACTCTCGTTCGTGCGCACGAACATCGTTGAGTTACACCTCTGTTTACTGTCAGCCTTAATTCCTCGCTCGTGTCGTTCCAAAGTTCACAGTTGCCTTGAAATTTCTGCTCCTCCAGATTACATGCAGATAAACTGTCTAACGGAATATCTTGAGCATTCTTCTCAGTTTAGAATTTATTACCTGGGAGTTTGTGATAGGTACCTACATACCTAATCGGTGTACCTTATTAGAACAACTAGTAAAGTTTAGCAAAACAGTAGGTTTAAAGTTGCCATGTCTGGATTTGCCTCAAGTAAAACCAATATCCAATTTATAATAGAAGGGAAAAAATACGAAGTACGGGTTTCGGCTGGGAGCTTAAGAGCTAGCATCTGATTTTTCCTTTCCTGTATTTTGAATAGCAATTACATTTAAAGTAAGGTGACTAGTTCAAATATCAAAATGCATATATATTTTATATTTTTGTACATATAATTTTATTTTTCTACTTGGACTGTGCTTCAAGCTAAAACGAAATGTATTCATAAATAATAATGTAGATATGAATCGAATCACGTATCATGAATCATTGACTCTTATCAATGTACCCATGTTAAAAAAGATTCAAAATTTGGGGCATCAGTCAGATGAAGTGTAAAATGGAGTACTATGATGAGTGATTACTTAGTGGTGGTTATAATTTAGGCTTAACGCTAAAGAGGCTGCTTGTTAAGTTCACTTGTGAACGCGCGCTCGCTTGTCGGCTGCACATTACGACCTCATAATGCTGGAAAGAAATAATTTATATAATTTTTTATTTCTATGTTAATTGCAGACGAACCTTATGGAAAGTAGTCTTTGATGTGTGGTCAGCCAAAAAAAGTCAGAATGAATGCATCACATTGTTATCACTGACATTTCCTTGTTTTGCTGACCATAAGGGTGCGGTTCCACTGAGGCGGAGCGGAGCGGAGCAGTGCGCGATTCACCAATCACATGGCTTGAAATCCCAGCTCATTGCGCCTCGTGCGGATTTCAAGCCATGTGATTGGTGAATCGCGCACTGCTCCGCTCCGCTCCGCCTCAGTGGAACCGCACCCTAACTGAAGATTTTTAACGTTCACTTAATACAAGAAAGTATCTAGGCACATAGTAGTTAAATTATTAAAAAAAAAAATTTTAAAGAATTTCTATAGAAGGTTTTCTAATGAAAGTTTAGTTCAGATTAAAACTAGTCGTTTTGTTATAATATTTATGTAATGAGACGTATTTAATAGTTAAATTAGATACTAATTATATTTTTTATTGCGCATTTGCATTTGCTATAAAAAATATGCTTGTGTTATGTTGTTATGTTCATATTTGTTCGTAACCCTTGGATAACATCACGTACTTTATAGAAAAGCATTCTCCACAATCTCGTAGCCACCTGGACATTAATGTATCGCTGACCATTTATTTATATTAACAGCGTTTCTTTATGAGTTTATCAATGATTGCCTCGAAAGGCTCTATTGATGTACAGTGCGCGCGTTATGTTGATAAATAGCCGATGACTAAATGTAAATACATAATAATACGATTCAGTTTTTGTGACCTGTCGGATGATCCGCCGTCGCGTCGGCTTCGTCTTTGTTTGAGCACGAGATTCCAATTGCAGGTCTTTGGGTGGCTAGAGATCTCTTGACAGCCGGAATAAAAGATCATAGAAATGATTTAGGGAGGCAAGTGCGTTAGAAGCAATGAAAATATCGTTTGAGTTTGGAGTTATTTATATTGTTGTTTAGCTCGCGTTCTTGATGAGCATGTTTGTAGTGTGAATGATGTTGTTGATGTTATTTTATTGGTACAGAAATAGCGAACGGGTATGCTTTCTACATAGCAGTGGCTAGTACATTTCGTCGATAAACTTAATTTTGATTTTGGTAACAAGCATAACGGTAGAAATTTTCTAAAAGGAGGATAGGTGCTAGCCTGGTACCTATGTAGAAACTTTACAACTGTAGGTACTTACAGAAACGTCAGGATGAAATTGGGTAGTGCAGTGCTTAACGGTCTTTAGTATACGCAAGGAAGGTTGACTTAGTCTCTGGAGAATCTCTGGAGTTCCTTGCCAAACTCTCCAAATGCGTTACTCTTTTAATGCATACGGAAATAAATACTCATTGATTTACAAACACTAACTTGATTGCTTTGATTGTTAACACTTTAACGATATCAACAATAAACCAAGGCATTAACAATTAAGTTTCTGACAAAGGATTGCCTTTAGAAAAGGCCCTTTGACCGCAGACACCTCAGAAAGATGAATAAGTAGGGCGACATCGCTCAGGGCCACGCCACCTCTGGGGTCTATTGTGTACTGTCCCTATTAACTGCTTCAGAAGTTCATAGTATTTTTTGTCTTCAATCAACGGCCGCAACATCTTTTGTGTGCGGTGTACGTGGGGCCCTCACGACCATCCTTTTCAATGCTCATCGTATTATGCAAACGTATTTTGACACATTGCTGCCTATTGTTTACTGTTTTTTGAGAGCCGTAAATTATCCTCCGGTATTGTGAGGTGAAGATTTTGTGACGAAGAATCAGGGGTCTGATTTAGGATTAGCTTGATGTTATGATTAATGTGATTTCTTTTGTCGCGTGTTATTAATATTCCTATTAAGGGTGGTATTTTTTAAGCAGCCGAATAAATTTTCGTTAGTGGGAAACGTAATGCTGACAGGTATTCAAAGTATTTATCGAAACACTCGAAGTAGATATCTACAAATGTGGAACTTTTAAATCCAGTAGCTGGGTTTCCTACAAAATATTGAACATGGAGTAAGGCACTATTTCTGCGTCTTAGCAGTGTAGTGTGTGGACAGGTGACAAAGGCTCGCGGTGTCTTTGAGGATTGAAGCGCGTCGAACGAGTGTGGTAACCAATTGAGAGAGTGTCGCCGACATAATGCGGGCGCACGGTAGCAGGCTTTCGCGTACCGCCACCAGAACTCTTATAGAATTGACTGTGGTCATCACAAGCTATTTGTAGCAAACCATATTTTACTATGTTTTTAGATTTCGGATGTCATAGATGTGTCCAATGCAATTTTTTTAGTATAACAGTTCAAGAATCATCCATTTTTTAAATTTTTTCCATAGTGATCACTCTCTGTTAGCTACCTATGTTGTAGATAGGGTTTCTGTTCGTAGCTAACCTACCTACTTTGATCTTCTATCTGAGACTGTCTCAGAGTTGTTGAAAAACTGTCACAGTGAGACAGTTTTTCACCAATTAGGTAGGAACTATCCTACGATTGTTAAACTTAACTCACACCGATTCACGCCGATTAAACACATTTTATTATGATATGATTATTCACGATATGTATTTTGTACCCCAATATTTTGACCCAGTTGCTTGAGTCGTGATCAGTTTAACTCAGAGTTCTTCTGTGCGTCAGTGATATAAGATGCTAAATCTGTTATGGTTGTAAAAATTGTGTTAAAAATAATGTTAAAAATATAAAAAACACATCGTATCTGAGCATTAGGTCTGTGGTCTATTGCGTTGTTCCACGGAACAATGAGTCGGCGAGGCGCACATAAGCTACAGTAAACAATTAGCATAAATTAGAAGTGTCCTTTGCTTTGAAATCTACCGCCCGCTTAGTTTCGTCGGGTTTCGTAGTCTACCTATACCTATCGTGAATAAATATTAGATTGTCTTGATTCATACGAAATTCAATAAAATATCATATCGTTTTGATTCCCAGTGAGACGGAAATTTTAATAATAAGCTTAAATTCCTGTTCTCGATCTGGATGTCGGTATGTTTTCTTTTCTTTTGGGTTGTTCATGGCACTTGTAACACAGGGAATCCTAGTATGAATATGTAGCATTATTTATTTTTATGTTAATAGTCGTTCGATGGTAAATGTTCACAGTCGCAAAGGAGAATGATTTGCTTGCTTTCCTGAGAAAATGGTTCTTGATAAACGGTTATACAGACAAACAGACAAAGAAGAAACAGGGAAACCGTTCTTTAATTTGCGGTATGGAACCCTAGAAACTATTAAAATTTATAGACCCAGTAAATATTTACTTACACAGGCAATAAGTTTTATAGCATGCCGTTACGTTTCGCCACCTTTATGTAGGAATGTAGAGCTGTTCTAGCTGCCTTATCTCATACTTTCTTAGAATAACTTGGTTATTTACTTTCTGCATCATTTTATACAACTCCTACATTAGGTGTATTAAATACTGTAATAGATACATAACATTATGTAGGCAGCAGCTATTCTACATTATGTTATCGTGAGGTAAAGTCGTCAGTTGTTTCGTTTGCCTTATGTAATGGCCCCTAATGCTCAGTCATTGGCGAGCTTTCCCCCCGATAGCAATTAGCGTTTATTACGGCCCCCATTGGTCCGTTCACACAATGCCGGTTTTATTATGTGTACACACTTGTAGGGAACAAAGTGTGAGACTACGCCATAGGCGAGATCTTTAGGAAATGAGGTTTTTATGGTAAACATTCATAAATACTCACACATAAGGACTATGACAAAATTCAAGTTAAGTCTTAATACTCTAAATTACAAGTGTTAAAATAACTATTATGACATACATATTTATTATTTACACTTTTATTATTTGTTTATGATTTTTATTTCAAGCCCGACAGTCATAATGTTTGAATTAGGTATGAGTTATCTCATTTCTTATGATACCTACTTAGGTAGGTTACATAACAAAAATACATTTTAAGATATCTAATACCTTACTAGATTTACGAAAGGTTTTATCTACTTAATGCTCTTTGACGACCTAGAAACGATTATTAAACTTTTTTAAAGATAACAATCCACTATACAACTCAAATTTCAACTAATTACACGACATAATTACACAATAAATGCTTCCTATGTTTGCAGACGTAATTAAAAACGAATTAAAAATACCGTTGCATGTTAATATCTGTGACGGAATGGATCGTTTTTTCACATCGAATTTAAAACAATGCCGTGTCAGCCGCCCCACTTGGGCTTATCTCGCATCAATAAATGCCTTTCTTGAAACATTTAAATACATTATATAAAATTTGAATTTAAAACAAATGTGTAGTGAATTAATACTAATTCCCCCTAAAGGGGACGCTTGCGCAGAGCCAACGCGGCGCTATGTCATTAGTGCCTGAAAAGAGATGTAGTTAAATACAGGTAGTTGTCGTAATTTTCATTTGATTGTCTGATTCTGTATCATACGTTTGGTTATTATTTTTCGCTTCCATAGTTAAGGTAATGTCAAAAAAGCAAACGTATGAACGATCTAGGTACCCACTGATAAATTTTAATTATTTTAAGTTTGCGTTGGTCACAAAAAATATTTATAAGAGTTTCAAAAGAAGCATAAAACGAGAAAAATAAGCATAACGTACCTACCTATACGAAAGGCATATAATTGTAAAAGGGCTTGAGCGAGAGGTCTCGGTCTCGGGTTTGATTCCCACCGATTCCTCGAGCCAACATCGATTCACATCCGAAGTAGACGTGGTTTATGTCAGAATAATTTTGTTTCCGAGTCGTGATTATGTGTGTTGTACCTATTATTTGCGTGTTCTTATGTGTTGTGGATGTTTATACTTATTATCACATTGTGTTTTATATAATACTAGGTAGTAGGTACATAGCTTTGAATTTTCTACAATCTATTTCTAGTAAGTATAGTAGCGATAGCCAACTATTGCATTTGCAGAATTTAACGTTAGAGTCCGGAAACGGTAGGCTCCGGATCAAAACCAGGATTAGGTAATCCAGGATTATTGAAAGTTAGAGATGTCAGTAGGCATCACAATATGCGTATTAGAAATTGATTATCGCTTGCTTGGGTGACGGAAAACGTCGTGAGAAAACCTGCGCGTACGTGGTTTATCAAAAATGTTCTCAAAAGTGTGTGAAATAGGTAATCTGTACTTGGCCACCCTGGTGAGTTTGGCTAAGAGTCTATGTCAAAGTCAAGCACTTGTTGTAAAATCTGATGTCTTCATATTTTAAGTGATAAAATTATTCAAGAGATCATGCTGTGTACTTAGTATACCTACCTATACCTAACATATCTCTCTTCCTTTATACTTGTATAAGAGTTGCTATAATAGATTAGAAGAGACTGAAGCGAGACGAGGAAAGTTAGATATGCAAGGCGATGGTTACGGTTCTAAGGACTTGTGCGATTGTATTTAATTGTTTCGAAGCGGATATTAATACCTCAGTCATTTTTAGGGTTCCGTACCCAAAGGGTAAAACGGGACCCTATTTTTTTATGGAATTAAGACAGCAAACGAGCATGCAGCACCACCCTTCCGCTGCCGCCCATAACAACTGTGACCGATTTCGAACTAGACTCAAAGGGACTAGGATGGTTAGTCCAGTTAGTAGATGGTGTTAGAATATTAGTTGGTTAGTTTGTTAATAAGTGTGAGGACAGGGACTGTTAGTGATAATTAGTCCTGTTAATGTTAGTAATAGTCCAGATAGTTATTGTTAGTATGAGTCTCATTCTAATTCGGTCACAGATGCGTTGCTACCCCTGAGGACTGAGATGGTCGCCTCTAAAAAAGTGTAACCGGCTCCACATCTTCCTATCCGGACCACAATTGTTCTTAAAACAACTATTACACGGTAGGAATGGTACAAAGTACCGTGGCGGGCGGTGGTCCGTCCGTCTGTCACCAGGCTGTATCTCATGAACCGTAATAGTTACACAGTTGAAATTTTCACAGATAATGTGTTTCTGTTGCCGCTACAACAACAAATACTAAAACACTGAATAAAATAAATATTTAAGTCGAAATATGGCTTCGACGCTTCAGCGATAAATTTGTTACCTTTCGGTCCAAAAGATGGCGTTGCTTGTGGCTACAAAAACCTAAAGTAAATAGTTAAGTGAGGCTTTCATACAACAGACCAGATTTTTTTGGCGTTTTTATACATAATGGTACGGAACCCATTGTGCGCGAGTCCAACTCGCACTTGGCCGATTTTTAATTTAAGCACAACTATGCTTAGTTAAATATTCTATTTGATTATTAAATACTTTGAAGAAAAGCGAATCTTAATACTATTACAGAGCACGAAGAGTCATAACTCGGGCACTGAAATACTTAATACAAATTAAAATATAACAAGTATACTCGTATCAGGAAATATTACGGAAATTCAAATTAAATAACACTAAACTGCAACCCAATTGTGATAAGCTTTAATAAAAAATCTTGAGGTTATCGCAATGATTTTTTCTTCACATATGTATAAGTAGTCCACAATCGAGCGATTTCTTACTTTCAGGAAAAGGAGTAATTTTATCAATTCTCGGTTGTCAACACTTCCATAAGACATACAATACAACATAGCAACATACTAACTGGCTAAGCACGTCGATGATATCAACGATTTACCCTTACTAAATTACATGATTAATTTTGGTTGTTATACGTAATGCGTTTAGTAACAAATTATCTACATAGTCAATTATCGTGTCACTAAAATATCCGCCATTAAATTAATTTGATAAATATTTTGATTTATTCACTGTTTATAATTTGCGCGCACTTACACACAATATTTGTAATCGCGACGTCCGTAATATCGTAAAGGCATAATAGATTATAATTAGTGTTAATGATCACATTATCAAAACAGAAAATAATATTACCACAGCATGCCTTTTATATTGAACACAACGTAGGGCCATTCCCTTGTTCAAATAGACCAGAGACTGCAACGGAACAAGGACACCTGTCGCCATCGCCACAGCTCGTCAGATTCTTTTTAGTCAAATCACCCCTTTAAATAATAGCGGCCTCAGGAACCAGTGTTTTAAAATTCTAAGTGTCGGTCAAAATATCGCAAGGTGTGCATTTGAATATGATTAGCAGCTTGTCATAAGTAAGTTAGATGCCTAATATATTCAAATTTTGAAAAGGGTTAAGCACATATACTTATAAATAATTGATAGGCTCTTTTTATCAGAGAAACCTGGAACCAGAAAGATTTATGTTCGAATTTTGGTGTCCCTAGTTACTGAATACCTATTCTTAAGTGTTTATAATTATAATTATCAACTGTTTCTTATTAAATACGTACCTATAGTTTGTTCCATATATTGATACGATACCTACATACCTATATATCACGTAATAATAAAAGGTCTTAAATATTATGCACCTACCCGATAATGAAGTAACAAGGTAATTCAATCATAATAATGACTATCATATTTTCCGACATATAGTGACATCCTACTTCCTATTAATATTATAAATGCGAAAGTTTGTAAGGATGTATGTGAGTGAGTGAGTGAGTGTGTGTGTTTGTTGCTCTTTCACGCAAAAACTACTGAACGGATTTTCATGAAACTTTGCAGTAATATAGCTTAGACATCGGAATAACATAATTTGTTAAAATTTATAGAGATTTTTGAAGGGACTGGTTTCCCGAAGCGAAGCGAGGGCGAATTTACTAGTTATATTATAAAGATGTCTGTTACGATAAATGGAAATTAAAACCAACCTTACAATTAGTTAAACCACTTAGTATAAACATTTGAATCATTAACAGTTTTTTGAGACACGATGAAAGGAATATGTAACTAGGGTTTGATGTATTTTGTAGATTTTGTTGCGATAGCTACCCCTTGCTAAACAAATGTCTGACAATCCGTTGGGGTGCTAAATCGTCCCGACAACAAATTAACATATCAGTTTTATATCGTTTTGCATAATTACCCCGCTTGTCAAAAGGAAGATGCATAATGAGTCGAAGAATTATGAACTAGAGATTTCCTAAGAGGTTGTAAAGTAAATTAGAAGTAAGTGCTTATATTCTCTGTAATTTTAATTAGAAGCGTGGGTATAAACTTTGTTGGCTATAATATTATATTTCCAATTAAAACAGGATTCTTACGATGGGTAACTAACTCTGCAATTGTGTCTTAGAACTATGCCATTTTAAGCTTAGGTACCTACTGCAGGAATAAAAAAGGTTCAATAGAAGAATAATGAAAAAAGTTACGACTCGACCAAATTCATCTTTTATTGAACTATGTAGTTCCTGCGTTGAATTCCAGTCTACAGAGCGTCGTAAGAGGTGAAAGAAACCTGCCCCAATGTGGTGGTAGGGCTAGAGCCTAGCTAGCTTCCACTCTTTTGTTTGAGTCAGCCGCCAAAAGACTCGTCGTGTTCTGACGGAAAGGTTGAGAGCAAGAATTTTTTTCTTACATCTTCCTTTTTCCTGGCCGGTAACGCACAGGAGATGATAAGGCGTGTTATTGATGTGTATCAGGACGACGATGACCACTACCATCAGCTGGCTTGTCAGTTTGTTTGTCCACTTTTAACATAAAAATACGAGGTATTTCTCCGTACGGGTCTGCGAGTTCAAACAACGAGACATTTTGGTTATTGTTTAAATTCACACATACCTAAAGACATTTTAAAGAACTCTTAGGTAGTGTAGTGTATGTAGTCTGTGGTAAGGATATGACGTTGTCTCTGGCATGCGGGTTCAGGGTGACAGTTACAGGGAGCGCGGCAGAGAGAGCGCACGTCACTTGTGGACTGGCATGGAAGTCTAGTGGTTTGCACCGGAGCGGAATCTTGATAACCGGTGAAATTCACCGGTGATTTGGCGACCTCCGGTTATTCACCGGTGATCTCCGGAGAATCGTGTTCAATGTTGTATTCTAGATATGTTTGAAGACTAGAATTAATTACATAATATTATGGTTCGCTATTCTTCATTCAAAGTATGTAATTTAGATGGTCGTAGTGAAATTCGGCTTTAATAGCTTCTTTAGCACCTACTTTATCTATATAATAAGAGATTAGAAAAGTCGTGTCTGTTTTTTTAAGAAATTAACAAAACAAAATATGGAGGAGGGTTAAGAAACTGTAACCGAACATGAATCAAAAAAAAAATTTGTCTTTTTGCGCGCGCTAATCTCCGGATCGGCTGAACGGATTTTTATGGGACTTTCGCTGAGAGATAGAGAAGATTCTGGAGCAACTCATAGGTTACTTATTATCCCGGAATCCTAGCGGGATCAGGACCACACGGGAGAAACTCCTATGCAAGAAGGCGCGGGCTTAAATTTTTATGGGATCTTCACTGGGAGATAGAGGAAGTTGTGGAGCAATGTACAAGCTACTTTTTATCAGGATTTACGTGGGATAATCTCATATGTATATAGGACTTTCAGTGGGAGGTAGAGGAGTTTATGGAGCATTAAGTTAGCATTAGTGTGACTAAAACATAGTAAAAAATTAACTACTGTTATGTGCGGAGTAATATATAGTCCACTATTAATCTTAGAAATCTCGCAGGGTCGGGATTCACGCAGGAAAAACTTTGTGACACACCGAGTTTCACGCGGGCGGAGCCGCGGGCACAGCTAGTTTTCTATAGCCGAAAACTGTTCCGGAAAGTAGGATGCAAAATTGTGGAAATACGGCATACCGTACCCTGTTCATACTCGCACAGGCGTAAACCCGTGAAAAATTTTAAACTCGTAGCAAGCATTTGTGCTACACTTGTGGTTATTTTCGAATTCAAAGTTCTAAGATTATCGTACAGACCATAAATGATAGGAATTATAAGATTATTAGACTAGATTATTCAAGTTGAATCTGAAAGTTAAGTAACCGGAGAAAACCGGTTTTTCTCCGGTGTTTTCACCGACTAACTTTACCGGTGAATCACCGGTGATTCTCCGGTACTCACTGCTCCGGTGCAAACCACTGCATGGAACGAGCCAATATACGTATCATACACGTGTGGAGTACTACATAATGGCGACGAGGTAAAAGGTCAGTGGTAAACACAAAAAAAAAAAAAAAAAAAAAAGAAGAAAAGAAGAAGGAGGAAGTATGAAAAGGTAAGTGAAAGTTTGTTTACTTTTACAGTTATACAGTGGATAGTTATGTGATTAAAATCTGTTTTCTTGCGGTTTTTCTTAGCTATGTTTGAAGAAGGAATCAGTCTGGCTATTTGAAGAATATCAGTTCTTTTCCAAAAATAATGTAAGCCAATTGGCATTCAACGACATCTAGATGTCGGGTAGTGAACAATTTTATTAGTTCAATTGATGGAGGAAAACTATTGACCTTATTATAGTTCACTTGCACTATACAAGATGGAGCTGTATTAAATGCCGGGACTACCAGTCTCAGGCACCTGGATGTCATCAGTCATGGTATTAGTTGTGACTTAACATGATTAAGTGAGGTGTAATTATTCATAATAACTACTTCGTGCCCCACTTGACTGCTTATACAAATAATTTTATTGTTACTTGTTACTTACTCTCTTATTTATAAAAAAGTATTGGCAATTTTGCCTAGGAGTATGTTTGGGATATTCAAAAACATTAACAAGACTGAGGTCGTAAACTATATAATAATAAGATCGCATTGGCACCGAAGTGTGAGAGCTGAATTCACCAATTAATATCTTTGAAAGTACTTACCTTGTTTGCATTAAAATAGCACTTTTTATATATTCCTTATGGTCCTAGAAATAATGATGAATTAGCGAGTTGCGGCAACGCTGTGCTATGGGCAGATGTTGTCTTGGATTAATGTAAATAGATTGAGAGTTTGTACTGGACTTATATCTATATTGCGCAATCAACCGATTGTAGTCTAAGCACCGAAATCTAAGCTCAATTCATATGTGTATATCATAATCAAAACTATTAAAATGTGATGACGTGTGCAGGTTCGGTGAATAAGAGAGACGTGTTGCTTGTACGAAGTCTTTATTATTACTCCCTCATATAATGATACTTAACCTAACTCATATTAAGGTGTCTCAGCTACACACTACAAAAGAAGTTGTGGTACTTTTCTGTTGCGCTGCGAACCCAAAGTGAAGCTGGTGATGTGTAAGTAAGTGGGTGCCGTGGACGAGGGTTTGGGCGCTGGGGGCCCGTGTAGCAGTCCTGAGGTGAGTCGTGCACATTATTTGCTTTGGCTTTCAAGCAGACAGTGAACTCTTGTATGTAAGAAGCGAACATCTGATAGTTGTCATCCGTATTTCTCTCATTCTAATTGGGTGTTGACCCATGAACCCCCTAAAAACTAAAGGGCTAATTATTTATAGCTAGCTTACCTAACTGAAGGATTGTTCAAGCGACGGTAGGTAAAAGTATTAGTTTTAATTCCAATCTGTATTGAAGGAGATAGATTATTATATGCATTTGGAAAAGTCCTAAACGTTTTCGGGTGATTAAATAATCTTAATATTGTCATAATGTTTAGTGCAATCGTACCTTTTACAATAACTAGGTTGCTCTGGTGGAATTATTGCTTGAGTTTTACTCAACGTAAGGAAACAATTTTAGTATGTTTTGCCAAATCAACATAACTAAGCTTTATCCTAAGCTGCTCCATTCGACATATTTATCACTAGTATGGTGAGAGAGCCGGAGGTGGTAGAAAATCTTAATGAAAACGCGAATAGTGATTAAAGCAGGGGAGTAAGTTCTGCCACCCTTTCTAAATAATAAAATTATACATAAAATAGATATTCATTTCACAACAGATTAGGTATTCATTTCACAACAGATTTGGAAATTTGATGGTGGATAATATTGAATGGGTTTCTCTGAAGCGGTGGTGGCGTCTTTGCCATCGAATCATTACTGGAAGAAGTGCAACCTCTAGGTTAATGAACTGAATTAGAGATGGGTTCATTATTTACTTAGGTAAAACACGTAGTCTTGAATAAGGTTGCCGTATTAAAACCTAGACTTTGGTTTTTATCATACATGCAGAGTGGTTGCCTTGAAAAAAAAAAAAGAAAGAAAGAAGGATGAGAGTACTAGCATCGACAGTGAAGGAGGTGTAGGAGCGGTGATGGTCTGGTGGTTGGGAGTACGGTGGTAAGAACTTTTTGGGATGGCACTGATAAGTGCCAAATGGCCTTTTGGTTTGACTCAGATAAGAGCCTTTTTGGCGGAAGTATTAGTCACGCCCCTGTCTTCACTGAGTCACTCCTGGAGTAAGGTGTCCAGGGTGCGTAGGGCGCTCATGTAGGCTTGTCATGTTCACCACACGGGAAGGCTCCTTATTTATTTTATTTTTACCAGATCAGTTTTAATAAGTAGCGCGCTATAAGTTTTTCATCATACATAATCTTGAATATCAATTATTAAAATCAATATACATTGGACTTTTCTGGTACAAACAGCTGACTGACGTTAAGCACAAACAAACAAACAAACAGTAGTAACTATGTTGTATTGTTTTAAGCATGGGTATTTCGGTATAAAAACAATAAATTGAATAAATATAACCATAACTTTTAATGGATAAAAAATTGTATGAATTAAATAGCTATAACGATTCTATTGATTCTTGACCTCGTGAATAGTAATAGTATCAATCATAATATATCATAACGAGGTACTTACATACTTGAAGGATTGTTAGGTGGCTGTGCAACTATAGACTTTAAATTGTACCGCATAAAAGGATTTGTTAAAAAAATCTGGTTTTGGTTAGTCTTTGCGGTGATTTAATAAAATTAATGGAGTTTTAATGCAAAAATACTTAATAAAATAAATATATTACGCGATAAGGTAGTACAAGACTACGTGAAATTGTAAATTGTACGTGATTATGTGTGTCAGGTAGTACGAACCTACATGAAATTGTAAATCGTGTGTGATCGGGTGTATAAGGTATTACAAACCTACATGAAATTGTAAATTGTACGTACAAGTTGTGTGTCAGGTAGTACGAACCTACATGAAATTGTAAATCGTGCGTGATCGGATACATGTATAAGGTAGTACAAACCTACATGAAATTGTAAATTGTACGCACACGTGTGTCAGGTAGTACGAACCTACATGAAGGTGTAAATCGTGCGTGATCGGATGTATGGGGTAGTACAAACCTACATGAAATTGTAAATTGTACGTACACGTTGTGTGTTAGGTAGTACGAACCTACATGAAATTGTAAATCGTGCGTGATCGGATGTGTAAGGTAGTACAAACCTACATGAAATTGTAAATTGTACGTACACGTGTGTAAGGTAGTACGAACCTACATGAAGGTGTGAATCGTGCGTGATCGGATGTGTGAGGTAGTACAAACCTACATGAAATTGTAAATTGTTCACGTTGTGTGTCTCAGGTAGTACGAACCTATATGAAATTGTGAATCGTACGTGATTGACGACCCTGTAGCCTAGTTGGTAGCAACCCTGCCTGCGACGCGAGGGGTCCCGGGTTCGATTCCCGGCCAGGGCAGATATTTATGTAGCACATAAATATTGTACTCGGGTCATGGGTGTAATTGTGATGTGTTATTTATGTGTGGTCCATGCCACCCGCGACACAGGTACCTAGTAACCTACTGCGTGGGTATGAATGTGTTAGCGTTTATTATTATTACTACATAATTGTAAATCGCAACATGATCGTATGATCAGATGTGTCGGGTAGTGCGAACCTACATTCAATTGTAAATCGTAACATACAAGAAGTATATAAAAACATAATAATAATAATAATAATAATAATGTTTATTGTACACCAAACACGATAACAACAACGGAAAGACAAAAATCAAGTTTATACAAAAGGCGGTCTTATCGCTAAAGAGCGATTTCTTCCAGACAGCCTGAAGGGCTAGAAGTTATGACTATAGGATAGCATTCCTAGAGGCAGGGTGTAAATATATAGATATATTGTGAAAACAGTAAAACAGTATATTAAAATATAGAAATATATAAGTAGATAATATAACGTGATATGTTGAGAATAAAAACGAAAAAAAAGAAAGAACACAGATTGACATAAAACAAAACATGAATTGTTGATAGCAATGTCTAACAGGTCATCGATTGTTAGAACAAAAGTAAAAATAAATAAAAAAATATTGTGATTGTAAGAAATAAGATTTGACAAGAGTTTGAAGCTTTGAAGGAGCATGGGGATTGGGCTTATCGAATGGACTTGGGAAGGGAGTTCCAAAGTCGAACAGCGGTTACAGTGAAAGAATTGCATGGTGGGATTGTAAATAAATAATTTTCTTAATTGGAAATGCTTACTGTTGATAAAGTTACAATCAGGTAGTTATTGTGGGAATCGTCTGTTGTAAAATGTGGCCGATAACGACACCCTTTTTTATAAAAGGATAATTGCGCAGCGGAGGTAATGGTGGTTGTCACGAATAAATTGCTGTTGTTCCGGAACTTGTGCCTAAAAGAGATAAATACTATGTTCAGATTTCTAAGAGACTGTAAGGGAATAAAACAGGTTTAACTGTAAACTGAATACCGACACATTGTTCATACGGCACATTTTGCATTACCTCGGGGTTTTGAGTATGCCCGCCTATTTTTATATTATGTTGGATCCACGGTAGATCAGCAAAATAATCCATTAAAATAAATTGGTTATGAGCAATTGAGATTATTATTATAAAGAAACGAATAGTTGTCATATACATAGGAAGGCGCTTTTCTGCAACTCAATATTATTTATATTACAGAGTTAAAGTTAAGGGGTATTTATGTTTTGGTTTCACAGTTTCCCTAGAAGCAAAGTTGAGAAGATTATTTTTTTAAAAATAAATTTCATGAGGTCTCACCATGGCGCACTCTATAAATTCGTAATTTTTGTAAAATGAGTATTGTCTGTACGTGTAAATTGACGGAAAATAAAATCATTAAAAAGGATAGAGGGAGAATGGAAAGTTCATGGTGAAGATGAAAGGGAAAGTTCATGGTGAAGATGAACGGGAGAATGGAAAGTTCATGGTGAAGATGAACGACTGTGTAACTTGATTGCGTCATCATTCATCATTCAACCAAGAGTAGGTAACTTTAACCAAGAGAAGCATCTTTCATCAAATTTTATAATAAGGAAGGGATGTAGTGTATGTAGTCTGTGGTAAGGATATGACGTTGTCTCTGGCATGCGGGTTCAGGGTGACAGTTACAGGGAGCGCGGCAGAGAGAGCGCACGTCACTTGTGGACTGGCATGGAACGAGCCAATATACGTATCATACACGTGTGGAGTACTACAGGTAGGTACGCCGGTTATCTCATCATAATTTATTTCGTAGTAAGTCACCTATGCAAGATTAGTAATAGAGTAAGAAATATGCTCAGAACACTACACTGTCGTCGCTGAATTACATGAGTGTTACTCATAAAACAGGAAAAACCAGCCAATAATGACAATATAAGTGTACTTACAGTTGACAGTTGATAATATGCAGAACCTTGTTAGTACGACTTCGTGTCGTTATCAAGATAGGGGCGGTCAATTGTGTGAAGTGCTCTTTGGTGTACGAGTGTACTATCTATGACAATAACAGTAATGCTTCGTAATTGTTGCGCGTTGTGTCGCGTGCAGTACGCTGCCATTTGTCTAGAATATTGTAGGTCCGTGACAACATATTGTTATTGTTATAGGTTTTAATGAGGTGGCATTAGATTAGACAGAAATTCGCTTTACTCAGATTGTTGAAATTGAATACGGCACGCTTCTTATGTTTCAGAATTTGTGTTTGGTCAAAGTTGTTTGTGCATTTTATGTCATTGTAGATAAACAAGTTGTTCACCTAAAGGCGTTTAAGTTGGAAATGATATTAGTAACCAAATATTATGAATTGAAAATATCGCACACTGATCCAGTACGTAAAAATAACCTGATAGACTGACAATAACATCCTACCATCATACGAGGATTAAATTTGTTGATACATAGTCCAGCGAACTTGTACACTACGAGCCAAGCACAGTTAGGGTCAAATCACACCGAGACGAGACGCGACGCGACGCTGCGCGCAGTCTTTCAAAGAGCGGCTCCAAATAGAACTTTATTTTCTACACGAAAAGATACACATTTCATTGTGAGAATTCAGAATACGTTGCTTCATGCAGCGCTGCGTCTCGTGACGCCTCGCGGCGTAGCGCGGTGCATCGCTACGCAGCCGTGCATCGTCGGTACGCGCGGCGTGCAAGATTGCCTACTTTTACGATGCACCTCGCGGCATTGAGATGCGTCTCGCGGCGACGCGCGGCGCAGCGCGAAATCACTGGCCTCTTCCAGTATCGTTGCGTCGCGTCGCGTCTCGGTGTGAGCTGACCCTAAGTCCTTGCACTCCAACGCTTACCATAATATGTACTTAATCAAATGATTCAACATAATTCCGCGTTGGCCGTTAATTTTGGTTGACATGGACATTATGCACATGTAGACGTAATTTATACCGAACAAAAAGTTGAGTTGTCATATCCGTCAAGTGAACAGTGTATCTAGCGCATCGTCGCACCGCTCGCGCCCCTATCGTACGTCTTATTTGAAATTCGTCCCCGTTCTGATATGCAAATGGGGAGCGATGCGACATTCGAATACAAAAAGCTCGAGCGCGGTGGCAGCGAGTAAATCAATCGATCAACGCCGGATACAGTCGTAGGAATACGTCTTCATTGTGTTCATTAGCGTCGCAGAGCCGTGCCACCACAGCCCACTCCGACCACACCTGCCCGAGGAGTATGTCCGGCATTTACGAAACGGTCAAAAATTCAAATTTCGCTGTGATAGTTTTTTCGACTCCATGAATCATTAAAACAATAGGTTATTTCTAACAGAATTGTTTGTTGTTTGGATGAATTTATTTTATTATCTTATCGAAAGAAGATGCCAGTAGATCCTAGTTTGATACATTTTAAACATTTAAGATTTAATGAAGATCTGCTGTAGTTTGGTAGCACAATAACTCTACAGTTGGATTTTTACATTATCTACTTAGTGACTAATTGGATACCTAAGTGCTATATACAATATCATTAATAACTCTTATTAAACTTCAATTCGGTACTTTCTAATGAAAATTTGACAATGACGTACAATCTATTGAATCTAAAAAAATTACTTTGAAATTCTATTCATTACGTTCTGAAGTTATTCAAAGAGAACTTTTTTATTGCTAACAGAAAAAAATAAAGATTCAACAGTTATTTTTTCAATTCAATAAATATAATTCTAATCAGAAAAAGTAATCAAAATCTATACACAAACAAATTACGTTCAGTAATTGAGAATCCGTCTTTTAATTTAACTCAAACGCGCGCTTCTCAGTCGTAACTGACCGAATGAAGGCCCGAGCGAAATCTATTTTCATGTGGCACACACATTGAATGTCAATTTTGTTTAGCTGACATTATCATTATTCGATCTTTTTAATTTAGCCAATTTGAAGTCACCTATATTACAATTTCTTTACGGCTATTATCAGGCGAGGCGCTTAAGCGACGGCTTCAAAACACAATGGTATCTGATTGGGACCGTTACACCGCCATTATGCTATTAAACACCCTAATTACGGATCAAACGTCGTAACCACAAAGGCTTCATCTTGCAATGCATTTTTGACTTTTGTCCAAAAATACGTGGTGCGAGAGCTGATGTTTAGCGGTTTCTAAATTGCTGTGGGTTCCGCTTTTCGCGGCTACCGTAATTAATAACAAATAATGATAGTTATTTTACATGAGATACGGTAGAGTTAATAGATATTATCTTGAGAGATTACGTTAAAAGTTTTCTATAGGTATTTCATTTAAGGGTTTTGTTATTATAGTTTGTTAGTATGTCATGCAACGGTTTAACAGTTTATTGTCGGGTTTTTAAGGGTTCTATTGGATTTATTGATGACTTTTTGGGTCATCAGCAGTAGGGTTGGCCCCAGACTATAGAATGTATCTTGAGAATAATGTGTCTTTGACTACAAGATAGATGAAGAAGCTTTTACATAACGTATTTATTTTATTTACGTTATTATTTGAAGTATTATGTGTAAAATATTTTATTAACTTTCAAACAGCTACTTGAAGAAATGTTTAAACAGCTTATTGTTTTCTCGTCCTCGTATTGGACATATGTTTTGAATAATCCCAAGCTCTTTTATTCAGTAACCACAATAACCTTCAAGATATTATGCCGAGGGTTAAACAAAATTCTCGCTATTGTCAAGAGAAATCATATCAATGAAAACTGAGAATATCTCCTGGTATTCTTACGACAAACAATAAGTCATACAGTATTCGCTCGAATAATTCCGTGCTTCATTCCTTTAAAGTGTAAAACCTCAAAACCACATGCGTTTCCGTATTTTTGTTTGTGATTTTGTATCGCAGTTGGTACTTTTAAATTATAGGTGCCTTGAATGTTTCATTTCATTACAATACGTTTTTTTCATTGTAGAAACAATGTTACAAGTTGTTGAGATTCCAGAGGATGTGGCACAATATACATACCTACTACATACATAAAATACAAATAAAATACAACACCTACACATTATTTTATTTATTTATTTATTTATTTAACCTTTATTGACCACTATTTACAATATAACGGTACAAAAGGCGGGCTTAATGCTAATTGCATTCTCTACCAGCCAACCTTTAGGCCAAACAGAAAAACACGATGAGCGGTACTAGATGAAAAAAAAAATAAGAAAAATATAACATGTCTACATAACATACCTAACACATATACACATACACATATTTACTTATATTAATACATACACATTATAATAAGTAGTATATGTATATATATATATATAGGTATATATATATACCTATACATATACTACTTATTATACATATATAAATATATATAAATAAACATACAATTCCTAATATATATATATTCCTAATATATATATATATATATTAGGAATCTTAATAATATATATATATATGACGGAGGAGGTAGTAAACCTATGATACTGGTTTGATGCGATTAATCTGTACGCGATGATTAATAGGGAATCTGATAGCTGTCAATAGAATTGGAAAATAATAAAGTATGGCTAGCGGTATAATATCTTGTAAAAGCTCGTTCTATGTTGAAATGCCGTGAATATCTAATAGTAAATAACGTGTGAACCGCGTGTGCGAGTGGATGATCGATAACATCAATATCTATCGTGAAGTAAATCCAAGATGTCAAAATACCAAACCAAATCTAAATGATCTAATAACGTATTTACTGAGCCAAACTATCTGATTCAATAAACGGAGGTGGTGGTGTGTTTGGCTAGAACTAACCCTGTGTTTCATTTGATATCCTGAGCTCACGTCCTGACATATGAAAGAAGCCCACATTGCTTATTTAGTCATGAATACCTATCTGGAATTTAAATAATAAGAATGAACGCCCACTCTACTACTGGACCCGATTTATATATATATTAGGAATCATCTCTTATTATATATATATATATATATATAATAAGAGATGACGAGCTTACGACTTATGACTAACAAAATATCAATCCATTAAGTGAGTCCAGAGTCTTCTTTTAAAAGTTAACTTACTAGCCGGTCTTCTGATATCAGCTGGGAGCAAATTCCAGGAGCGTGCGGCCTGGATAGCGAAGGAGTTGGAAAGGAAATCTGAGCGATGCAGTGGAATAGAAAGGAGGTAGGATTCAGCAGAGCGAAGTGGCCGATCATGCGAAGAAGAAAGGTATTAAAATTTCGATTTTAAATATTCAGGTGAGAGGGGTTCAAAAAGAACAGAAGAGAGTACACTGAGAATCCTGATTTGCCGTCGCTTATTATTTATTATTTTCTTATTATTATTTTATAATTTATATTATTATTTTCATTATTAACTTTTTACACGCAATAATAATACATAACAACGTTATAAATAATGAAAAATTAAAATTTAAATCGAGATTAAAGCTTCGTTCGTGTGGATTTTGATGTCATTTGGAAATAGGTGATTTTATACGTGGATTATAGTAAGATGCCTTAGAGTAGGTACCTATCCACCACACTCCGGTACGTTCGATGGATGGCTATATTAATGATATCTTTGGGTCATCAGCAGTAGGGTTAACCCCAGACTACAGAGTATACCTTGAGAAGAATGTGTTTTCGGTTAGGCTAGAATGCTAGATGCTTACTTTATGTTTGAGATTTGTTGCCATCCTAAGGTCTACGAGAGGGTATAATGACTACTAAGTTAGTAAGGATAAGTTAGTAGGAGTGTAATTTAGTTAGTTAGTGTAATTTACTTAGTTAGTTAGGTAGTTAGTAGTACTAACTAAATTACACTCCTACTACTATTAGGTACTAGCCATTTCTCATTAAACTGAGTCTAAAGTGAGATTTGGTGAATTATTCCCGGGCTGTATAAACCTGTCATGTAATAACAAATAGGTACACCCTTGAGACGGAATAAGGTCCCTTCATGTGGATTGTGAAGGTTGAAAGTATCTTTGATATTTCTAACTTTCAGCTTTCTCAGACTTCGTGATGTACCTACCTACTACCCAATACTAGAGGTTTTAATTTTAAACTGGTATGCTTCCCTGCTTACTTGGAGAATTAAAGTTAAAGATTTCATTTTTGCTTTTACCTGTCTTCTTCTGACGACTGAAGACTGAAGACCGAAGACTGGATACAAACTTTCAGTATTCTAGGATTTTGGGAATTACCCCAGCAATTTTGATATGCAGGTAGGTAGGTATGTACGTGACTCTTTCATACTTAAACGAACATTTTTTAGGTATCTATAAAATCAGAAACATTAAAGCGAGATAAATTAAGAGTGTAGGTTTTAAGTATTTATTAGGTCTGCTATAATAACCTGATTGTGAAAATTTAAGCTCCCTAGCTAAGCCAAGTAAGCAAAAGTACATAGGTACACCTACCTTGCCTATGGACAACTAATTCTAATGTGTATGGCATATTAACAGTAGGTAGGTTTCTATAAAACGTGATAAGGTTTAGATATGAATAGACAGGTATTATAGAAAGGTATTATACATAAAGACAACGGCCCTATCACGTTATAAAACGGCACTACTTCTTTAACGTTCCAATTAGGGATAGATCCCTTATGTTTCCTATTCAAAGCAGTTTTATATAGAAAGCGAGCCTTGTTAGAGTCTTATCGCGTTTAGTAGGTACGTGTAGCATATTTACGGCAATAAGTATATGCCTTAAATTAAACCACTGGCGGGTAAGCCATAAACGTAGTCAACCGTCCATTTTCCAGATATCGCAACTACAGCCAACGAACACGCAGGCTCTACGATTTTTTCAACACAGATCATCGTAACAGCTTCTGCATCTCATTCAACGAAAGTCTCTATTTGTAGAATTACAGGGTCTAAATTTCAGTGTGGTTCAGTGTAACATATGACATTAAGTATGTGAAAGTAAGTCTATTAGCATAACGACCCCTGTGCTTCTTAACGCAACATGCTTGGTCACGCTGCCCTCCGACGTTGGTCGCAATTTCCACGGTGGTTCGTGAAAAGTGGCGCGTACAGAAATGTACGTGGATTTTATTGGTTTGCGCTTAATTGATTTCTAATATTTTTCTGTAATTTGATAAAATTTGTTAGTATTTGTAAACGATACATACGCACCACCAATCTATACCAACACTTCTCAACATCAATACCATTTTCGGATTTCCGACAGTCAAACAATACCTATTGTTTTCCCTCACAAATGTTGGCGCCTGGAAGCGAACTCAGGTCATCAAGCTCAGAAGATAGTTATATAAGTGGCATTTATAATTATTTACATTAAATGCTTCTTATAACTAGATATATATACCTGGTAATATCACTTACCAGGATGTTAGGACTACCTATATAAATTTACTATCAAAATCGTAAGTTTTGTTTATAATATAGCTACCAAATGAGAAAATAAAGGAAAACTGTCATGTCTGTCCATTCGTTTTCTTCAGCAACCCCTACAAATGAGTACATTAATTCGTGTCGCTCCGGTAAAAGTTGCTTTTCACGTAAATCCAATTTGTGCGGGCCGTTCTAAAGGGCGATTCGTGGCTGGGTGTAATTATTCATGTGTTATGACATCTTATTTGCATATAATCGGTGAGGCAGTCCCCGATGCGTGAGGCAACAGCCAGGCGAGCGGCAACGGTAAGCAAGTATAGGCCATTCACACGAACAAGTCCTATCTTGATCGAAGCCGACCTATGAAAAGCGAGCTCTAATTAAAAAGTAAACTACCTAAGATGCTTCGTGAATATGCACGAACGAGGCCGGAAGAGATTTACGAAACGTTGCCGCATACGTGAACGTAGGTAATTAGTGATTGTGCTAATGGAAACATATTTACTTAATTACGTTACTGAACCAGTACATGCATGTACGAGTATAAAGTATTAAGGTTTTGTACTCGTTAGTTTTGAACTGTAGCCGGACATGAAAATTCAAGACTTAGGCCTTAGGCCCTTAGGGCGCATTCGAAAAGAACGCTGGTTACCGGCGCCGATCTGCCAGTAGGTTTGGGTAATAAATATCGATATATCAAAATATCGATATTTTTTCAGAAAAATATCTGTAAAATAAAAATATATATAAAATAAAAATAAACTAATCTGACCCGGTAAGAGGGGCGCTACTGTCTTGGTCTTTGTCTGACAACAGTATAACATTTGCATTAGTTGCAATTTTGGCAACCGGACCAGATAAGTTTGTGGCACTGTATGTTGATTTTTTCTTGGCTACAGGTACATAAACATGTTTTTTAATAATAAAACTGATGTCATAACAGCCAGATGTGTATTTAGGTACTTTAAAATTTCGAATATTTTGGCAATTTTTATAAATAATTGCACATTGGGCAAAACATACCGATATATCGAAATATCAATATTAAATTTCTTGGGTGGTATATATCGATACATTTGGAAAATATCGATACGATAAATGTCGATATGTTTTTCCCATTTGCCCATCCCTGTCCCTATCTGTCAGCACGTATCGGTATAGTCTAAGATCCGAATCTAAATCGACGTTCATCGGGTTGAAAAGAGAATCAAAATTATCAAAATAATAAATTTCGTATATATTAGAAAATATATTAAAAATGGGTAGACAACAAAAATCCTGGACAGAATATTAAGTATTAGTTTATACCACTCTTTAGTATTAAACAAATATTTCTTAGTATTTAAAATGATTTTTTTGTCTTTAATAAATCTGATATTCATTTATTACATATTAATAAACCTTTTTAAATACTAAGAAATATTTATTAAGCACTAAAAAGTGGTCTCTAATAAATTATTTGTTAAATATTAACAAATATTTTTAACTATCAAAAAAAGTTTCTATTAGTGTTTTTGATTCTCTTATCAACCCGATGAATGTCGATTTAGATTCGGATCTTAGACTATACCGATAAGCGCTGGCAGATCAGCGCCGGTAACCAGCATTCTACATGAATGCGCCCTTAGGTAGGAAGGTTTATTACTTTAGGTTAATACTTAGGTTTAGACATCATTAAACGTTAATCAACCAAACTTTATCAATTAGGTATATGACTTAATTCCTATTTCTACCTATAGGTCCTAGATAAGAAAAAAATTAAAAAGATTTAATTAAATTTACTACTGCAGTGAATCGTTTTTGGCAAATATTGCAACAATTAGAATGTTGAAATTTACTATGGTGACTAATGTTTCGTAATAAATAACGTAATAAAAAAATAGGTAGATACATTGCTTGATTTTGTACGGCTGCAATCTTTTTACCGGATTTCGGCACCTAGAAAGTTCAGAGCTATGCCCATTAGAAGGACCTATTTGAGTTGGAAAGCTGGAATGGAAAGCAGTTGCCGTGTGACCGTCGGTATTAGCATGGCTTGCCGTTGCATATCTATGCATATCGCCGCACCATTGTGCGCACTGCGGCCGACCAGCGCGCAACATCGCCCTCATTTGCGAAACCAAATACCGACAGCAGAAACACCTCTAAATATTTATTTGATTAATTGGTACAAATTCAGAAGCTATGGTAAACTGTACAAACGAGCGTTTCGTAATTTGAATAATAATTGTTTTGTCATGGCAGTTTCAAGGTAATTTAATCACTTATCGATAGCTTTGTGAGATCCGTTAATTTTATTTTATTAGGTGTGTGTATATCGAATTAATCGTTATAAATTAACTTTAAATTAAAATAATTTACGTTATTTGTTACACGCTAATAGCAATTGAATGTAATGTCTGGAGATTTATTTAATGCTGTTTACCTTGGAAATGGGTTGTTACCAACGTACAATTTCGGGAATTCGAATAGAGTTCAAATTATAAATTTGGAATGTTACGTTGCACTATTATCTTATTCGGGGTTTGTAAAAAGTTGTTTTACAATGTTACTTTAAATATGTTACATAACTTTAAATACCATAAAAATGCTTACCAACATGAATACTTTTCAGGACTCTGCTTTGTTACAGGACCTACCACTTACTCATAAATAAAATGTGAAACAATGTGATTATCTGCACCTAATTATTGTGTATATATTTTTGTAAAATTGGAGCTGAGATGGAAGATGAAATTATTTGTGAACCTACATACATTCTTTTTTAAATACATTAAATATTACGTGTTACATTAAAAACACGTACGATATCAACTTATTTTGCAATCGGTACAACAGACGCACGATGTTACAGATTCAGTTTAGACACACGTCCAAGACAAACGCACGTCAGTGGAAACCGTATGAGAAATGACGATTAAGAACAGTTGTAAGTAGCCTTTGTTTGATCGGTCCGATAACTTCGGCTATTGTGTCGGCCGAATATGTTATTCAACGCGAAGTGAACTATCAGAGCTGCACTGTTCACATCATTTTTATACACTACATTTCTCTGCTAAAACAACCATATGTCAATTACAGCCGTGGGAAAGGTCTTGCTGTTTTGATAGTTTGACAAGGTTGTAAAAGAACGTACATGTTAAATAGGCCACCGTCTCTACCTTGAATAATAGATAGAGACAAAATGAAATTAAGTTGCAATAATTGCCAAATAAGGTAGATTTAGCTAGATTGACACAACAATGCATACTCTAAAGTTGTTATTTGAAAGGACTCTAGTAACTTCAATAATAATATCCTAGTTTTAAAATAATACCTATATGTAAATACCCACTCAAATATTTTTGTATCAAATTGATAAAATAATACCTTTCTGGGAAATAAAAGTTTAGTCAATGTAATAACTATATTTACGTAACTGTGTTTGTTGTAATTAAATTTGTTCATACATTTCATGTAGTGTACCATAAAGAGTTAAGTTATGTCAACTTATTTATTTATTTTTCCTTTGTTTATAACAAGCTTTGTCGCCGAGCAGGTAGAACATAATGAACATTCTCTATCAGTCAATATGGTCAACAGCGTGAGACTATTATGACATGCAATGTCAGCCATGAAAATAACAAATGTAATGCTTGTAGTTGTAATAAAATTTAGTACCTAACTACATGTAGTTATATTATAATGTATAGAGAATTTAGTGGGTAGATATGTATACATATAGATCATTGTAATACATATTGGAGGATAAGAAAAGTATCTTTTTGCATTAGGTACAACTACTGGGACATTAAAAATAATCCAAAGAATATAACAAATCACTATAAAATTAAATAATCCTATAGAGAATAAAAAACAACGTCAAAAAAATGACGAGAATAGCTGTATCAGCCAGTGATACCTCCTACTGTACCTACATGAATTGAATTTTACGTGACATTACGTACCTACGTACAGTCCGCCCAACTTATCTCTGAAATGGCAAAAATTGGAACTAACGAAAAGTCATTCATAAGTACGTTGTGGTCATTCATCTGTCAGTTACTAGTGTGCAATGATTGGTCAAATGAATGTCAAATGCGTCCGACAGCGCCTCTTTCGTTTCAGTCTTAAGTTGGGTTTACTATACCTTAGCTTACAGTTCTGCGAAAAAGAACAATTTGACGTTCATAGACGTCAAATGAGCCGCCTTATGGTAAGTGATCATCATTGCTCATAGAAATCACGTGACACCAAAACCAATGAAAAGAAAAACTGACTCATAAGCAAATTCCGTGACAAAAATATCTGTTGTTCTTTTCCAAGATTAACTCTATATCTGCTTTAAATTTTGTTAAATTTAGTTAATTGGTTTAGATATAACAAAGGTCACAGACAGATAGAGAGACAAACAGTTACTTTCGCATCATATCAAATATTAGAAGGGTTTGTAATATGTAGGTAGGTACAAAACAATTGAAATCAAAAATGTTATTCACAGCCTCTGTAATATTTTGTGCTACCGCTATTTAAGAGGCTGCGTTTATTATTTGATGATACGAGACCATTGTAATACAATTATTTAATTTCGACTTAATTACCTGAAACTTTCACACATGAACGTTACACATCATATTTCGACTTAAACAGTTTTATATGTAGGCTATTGTTAGATTTCGGTTCTCACAGTCATTTAATTGCCTACTAACTACCGTTTCGTAATTAGCGGCTCGTAAATGAATTGAAAGGATAATGGGGGTGTATCTAACGTCTATTTGAATAATAGAAGGTACCTAATAAAATGACGCGTTATTTAAGAAACTAAAGACGAAACATCTATAAGTGAGACCAGAATACGTACCGGAGTACATGTTCATTGTCCATTCTACCGTGACATTCCCAGCTTTATGTAACTAAGTTAGCAATTAGAACCGTATAATTGATGTCGGTTATTAAATTTCGTGAATTCGTAATAAGCGGGGTCGATTATCGTTGCCGCCCTCGTAGCCAGAGAGCATTGTTCAAAAAACTAAACCTTATGCAGTTACATTAAATTTTATATTTGTTTTTATGGTAAGTGTTTGTTGAACTGTATTCAAGTACTAATTATGGTTACACAAAATTGTCTGTGTTGTGGTTTGACTATAATTATACCCATGAGTTTATTATCAATTCTAGATGTTCTAGGTACGAGAATAAATGTGAAATTATGTATTTAGGCTTAGAAAAAAATGTTCAAGATTTTATGAACCCAAATGAATGATCGTCACAAAAATGTAGGTGCTTTAAATTAGAGCTGAGCTTACAATCATAGCTATTTAACACAAAAATATATAACTAAATCGACATCGAAAAGAATTATCAAAATCGGTTTACCTATGTGGCGTTCCGTAACTCGACCAAAACGCCCAAAACGTTAACATTTCTGTCATTTCTGTCGTTTTGAGCGTTTTGTTCAAGTTTCGGAACGCGGCCCTAGTAAAAAGTTATGAGGTAACACACAAAATAAAAAACCAGTCAAGTTGAGAACCCCTTTTTAAGTCGGATAAAAGAAGATTCCGCCTAAAGAGTTAATGTACCTATTGGAAAACATTCGCATCTAGCTTGATTGAGGATTTTATTTGATTTAAGGATAAGCATAAATATAAGGAAAGATGGAATGCAAGATGTTCGTAGGTAGGTAGCCGGTAGGCTACGTACGTAAATAATTTTGTATGTTTTTGTACGTTCCTTGACTGCCGAGGCATGATCGTGTGCGTGCACCTACCTACCGTGGACACAACAACACACATTGTCAACCTTAGATATTTGCCCAAGGGTACTATTTGTGTGCATTCTAAGCTGCTTCTAACCTACATGTCATAAACACACAAACGTATATATTTATTTGTATTAAAAATGCAGTTTGTTCGTTTAATGTTTATATGTATTGACACTATTTAATGTTTTAACATTTTAACTGTAACGGGTACTCACGATATTTATTATTTACACCGATATTTCGACCCAATTGCATGGATCATGGTCACGGCGAGACTGCGGTGGCGGGGGGAAACTATTGACAGCTGACACTCAAAACACTAATGACAGATAAGCCTGTCAACCTTACGTCTTGTCCGTTTGACGTCCTTTGTCACCATATCACGACACACGACACTAACGACATATCGAAATATCGGTGTAAATAATAAATATCGTGAGTACCCGTTACAGTTAAAATGTTTAGTGTCCGCGATGATAAAAGTTTAAAATCTTATACTATTTAATGTATTATTTTGTGTACATGGTCTTTCTACCATTCAGTAAAACTCTCCAATCTCAAGTAGGCCGGAAGAGATTTCATAAGAAATAAGCAATACCTTTTTACCATCCTTACTTTGTATATCTTATTTGTTTAAACTCTTTCCACGTTTACACAAACTATTAAATAAATAAATAAATGTATCATATCATGTTGATACCTTTGTTCGAAGATCATCTTTTTGATTAAATGTATTCTGATCCTGAATTGGGGAATATCATGATTTTTTTTATTGTTTCTAACGTTTATTTGTCAATATAATACCGTAAAGGTATATAACACTTATTTTAAATTAAATATTTAGAACTGCAATGACATTATGCTGATTTAAACGCCACCATCTTCCCGCGCCTAGCTTTCACGTCATCTTTCTATGTAGTCTATGGAGGGTGTTTTCCACTTATAACCACAAAGCTCAACAAACGCTTTGTTTGTATTGAAAAATAAAAGTTTCGGGCGTTTTATTTGTGCTAAGCGGAACGAACCTTCCATAGACTCCATAGAAAGATGACGTCAATGTTCATGTCTTTATTGAACGAAGACGTCACTTCCTTTTTATCTATTTTAAATTTCCCTCGTAAATTTGCCACTTTTAATTAATTAATATTTTTGTTTTCATAGTGTTTAAACCAAAAATAACGTTAAAGGTGTATTCATGTAATCGATAACTACTGTTAAAAAAATTCACCTAAATTTGAATTACATGTATTATAATATATTCCCTAATTGTCTCATTTTATGCTATGCACCAATTTGTCACTAAGCAAAGTTTGTGATACACCTACCTTCTTACATGAAACTTTTATTGTTGACGCTCTTTTTATTGCGTGAAACTGATACGTAAATGTTCGCACCGGACTCTCGTTTCTTTGTATGGTCATTGTGTTTATTCATTTAAATAGGTACCTACCCACTACCACTCGTAATGAAAAGAATGGGTAGAAACAATGCACAGTTAGTGTGTAAATGCCTTAATGGTTTTAAATGAAGTGATAGATATATCTATCACCTAGGTATATAAATTTAAAATTTTGCAAAAGAACTTGTAAGAAAATGAGAATATCACCATCGAAGTCAATTAAACAACCATTATTGGGAATAACTCGTAAACTACTCAGATATTATCAGAATTCGCTCTATTACGATTTACGATCAAGTGACAAGCACCAGCTTTCGAATAAAAGAATTATCAAAATCATTGCTCCCAGTAAAAATTACGAGCTAACATACATACGTCTACATACAAAAAATAAATAGGTGCAGTCGAATCCTCTTTCTTTTTTTTGAAGTCGGTTAAAAATAAGTAAACCCCGTAAACCCTTAATAACATCTACTAAAAGCTACGTAATAAACCTATAAAACTCTCGTTCCATAACAATAGTTCGTGGGGCCGTAGAAATTCGTATGTAGGGTCGCGAGCGTCAGTTGCGCAGGTTTTTTTCTGTTAATGTATGTAAATGGGAAACAATTAGGCGAGTTAAAACACGGGGTAGCGGTAGGCAAGTGCGCCTCGCGCCCCCAGCCATATGCTGTGGGCGGGCGGCTCGTCCTGTCCGGAATGTTGGTTTTACACCAACCTTGCCGCATGGGGTCTGACGGTTATATATCGGGTAATTATAAAATTACATACATTCTGTGCATTTTATTGTACACACGTAAATATTCTGCACTGTTTGTTATACATACGTTAGTTAGATTCGATATTAATATTTTTGTTTCACTGTAAAAGCCAAAACCACGGTGAATTACGATGAAGATTTACCGGTCAATCCTAAGATTCACCAACATGAGTTGGTAAATGTACGAAATAACAATAAAGTATAACTTTATTCGGTCTTTTATAATCATTCATTTGGCTAATCTTAGGATAGGATTTACATCTAGGCATGTCAAATGTTGGTTTTAGAAATAAAATAATGAATTAATGAATTGAGAAGGACAGGAGGGAACTGCATGTGGTGATTAAATCGACTGCTGCCAACATTACAGTGACCGAGGCGCGGAATAGACGGAACCAGCTAAAACTAACAGGGGTCACAGCCATTATGCCCAGTGAGAAAATAGAAGAAGCTTTTGTCACCAACACCTTTTGCACGATGTAAATCGTGAAGACTGTCATTTCAAAGTAGGTACCGAGGCGAACCAAAGGCAATGACCAATATTATATTGGAAGTTTCACCAACCGTCTGGCCAGACTTGAAAGATCACAAACTTCGTATTGGCTACCAAAACATTACTTCTATCAATCATTCGCATATCCTTCAATGTTACAAATGCATGGGCTTCGGTCATCGGACAGTCATGTGTTAGAATGCAGACAGATGCGGATACTTCAGTGGAGAGCGTGACACCAGGACGTGTAAACGTACGGAGAAATCACCAAAGTGTATTAACTGCTTCAATGATCGCAGTGGAACCCACCCTCACCCTGCATACAGCTCCGAATGCCCTGAATGGATCAAGTGGGACCGGATATCACGATCCGCCGTCATGTATTACTAAGGTTGAATAAGGCAACAACAAAAAAAAGTCTCTTCGAATAGCGCAAATAAAGCCTGGTAGGGGCTATGCAGCCACAAGAGAGTGCCTTTACGCGGCGATCGGGAAAAAAGTGGCTCTGCTCAAGAACCGTATGTAGGGGCAAATGCTCAAGTCACTCTACCGTCCTGCTAAGTATTAATTATTAATAATTTCTATTGGTAAAAGTCAAATTATTAAAATTTTTATTTGGTGTTTTTTTTATTTAGGGAGTAATTAAAATAAAATTTTAACGACCAGTTCTTGATGATGTTAATAAAATGCTCTTTTGGAGAAAAGGGGGATGCTGGCCCTAAGGTTCCCCAATTCCCCGTAGGGGGACGGGGGCGATGCCCCCCGCCTTAAAATCCATGGAACTCAAATGGAAGATAAATGGGTTAGGTTATGGTTAGCTTTAATTTTATTAACGCGAAAAAAAGGAACCTCGAAAAGCAGGAATCCGTAGAAATCCGTGACATGGTATTGTTATTATTTTGCAGTTTTCATTAATAAGTTTTCACTGTTTTATTTCTAAAATCAACATAGACCTTTCCGAGATGTACCTTAACCTTAAGATTCACCAAATGAATGGTGGTAAAAGCCTTAACCAGTTAATCTTAGGATTTATCGTGGTTCGGGCTTTTACAGTACCTATCTAGGTATAGGTATCTAAGTATAGAGCGATAAAGTTATGATGTTATCATTATGGAATGATTGACATGAAAGGTCTAAAAATATTTTGAGAAGAAAAAATATTGAATGAATGATTTTTTTCTTTTTAAATCAGATAATTTTATGCTGTACAGTTTTGAGGAATATCTAACAACAATAATTATTTATTATTCCAAATATCTCAATGCCAATTCAAATTTTACAGTCTCAAATATATACGTATTTATAAATAAGCATGTACCTATCCTTGTTAGTTATTTCGTAGTGTTATTTCTATTTATTTAATTATTTATGCGTTGGACTTCCTAGCGTTGTATAATTTGATCCGCATGAGTTATAGAAAAATACGTAACAATGTTTTCCAACTATTCAAATTTATTTATGTTAAAATAAGTAAGTAGTCTCTTTAGGACCTACGAATGGATTCCACTGCAGATTGGTTCGTTTCTACCTGGAAAATTTTAACATCTGTACCTACCTAGTTAATATGTGCCAAGGCAGTATATTAAGTATCCGTAACAAAATAAGTGGTACATAAAATTTACTTTAATTATTATTTAAATTGTGTGTGAAATTTGTCTTTAATATTTAATGGACACTTTACAATATCTTCTTACCTACTACCATATCTACTACAAACACCTTTGCAAACGTATTCTTAAAATATACATACCTTTACATAGGTACATTCATACGTAAATTATCAAGGAGTTGGAAATAAAATGATGCATTTTTGGCTCTACATGTGGCTGGAGCATCACTATCAGGAATGATCTGTTGACGTAATAGGCTTATTACACCATCCTAAATTTAGTCACCTAAATCTGGAGGGCTACTACGAAATCCGAACTACGAACAACGTACGAAGTTCGATTTCGAAACGTCACACGTCAGTTTCATACAATACAATTTTCATAGTAGGAAATGTTCCGAAACGACTGATGTGTGACGTTTCGAATTCGGTTGTTCGTAGGTCGGATTTCAATTCGTAGTAGCCTCCTGATTTAGATGACTACATTTAGGAAGATGTAATAAGGCTATAAGGACTTTGACGTTTTAGTTACGAGCGATGCTTTTGGTTTTGAGTGGTTTTGAGTACTTTTACGCTTTTGGTACATATTACAAAAGAGAATTTAGGTATTAGGTATTATGGTATTATATATTCGTTTAAAATTTTTGCTAACATGTGTAGGTAGGTACCTACCTAATCTTTATTTTATTGCTATTTATATGTACCTACACCTTGTAGGTGTCTCTATCTACAATGTCTGTGCCTAATATACCAATGTAGGTTTTGCTTAAATCTCTATTGTTTTCAAATATAAATTAATGTTAACCTCAAACACCTATGTAGTTAGGTACCTACTAGGTACGTACCTACATTCCTAATCATATTTTGTTCGTATTTTCTTACTCGTAGATACATAGGTAGGTACTATTCTCAGACTACTACTTAGATATTAAGTGTGGGTAGGTACCTATCTAGCTAATCAATTTTGTTTGTAGGTACAACATATTATAAAAAATACCTAGATATATGTATTAGGTATTTATTAACATTTCTTTATACATAGTTAGGTATCTACTTAGTTAAATTAGGTCCCTAAAATAAAAAATATTTGTATGTAATTCATTGCTGCATAAATAAAGGGTCTGGTTCAAGAGAAATAAGGATATTATTTTAAAAAATTATAGGTGGGTACGGAAATATTTTTTAATAATTAGTACTTAGGTAGCCTAAGTAGGGTACTTATATTAAAAGTAGATAACTGCAATGTAAATAAAAAATATATTTAATTTAATTTTTATAAAAATAATTTACCCAGACGGGTAAAGTAAAAAAAAAACAAATTAAAATTCTAAAAGGTTCGTGCGAACTTCAGTTTAGTGCAGATAAAGTCATATTCGATCGAAGGGAGGGGCTTGAGGCGCCGCCCCGTTCAAGCGCGGCCAGTGGGCGGGGCTTCTGATAGGTTGATAACGCTACTATTGTTACACGACTCTACGTTACCGCTCAGACGGCTCTAGCCGCTCTATAGTGTTGCTCTATTTCACTTTGTCGGCTTGTCGCGAGCTGTTGTTTTATACCGAAAAATTTATTAAGGGTCCAATTAGGTGTTATATTTTTCAAATAGTTATATTATAGTTGCTTTATTAAGTGTTGCATTATCGACTCTATTAGGAGTAATTATTTGATAAACAGGTAGCTGTTGTTGCAACTTTGTGGTTATAATTTACCATAAATAAAAAAATAAGCTCGATAATGTTATGTCTGTTGGTTGTATAAGATACTTAACTAGCTGTTGCCCGCGACTTCGTCCGCGAGGAGATGTTTTAAGTTATAACTGATTTTCATAAAAACTATGATCCCTTAATTACTTTAGGGGTGAAATATTACAAAATCTGGTTTTAGCGGACGTCTACTAACTATAAACTACATACCACCCTGACAAATTTCATCCTCATACGTCAAGTAGTTTTCGCTATTAAGTCGTGATGAGTGGATTAACTTTCGCTTTCAAACATATTAGGTAGGTACATCAAAGATAGATTGCATTTGGTACCAGTAAAATTATATTTTAGAACAAATTTCGTTTCCTTTAAATTTATTACTTATTCCAGACAAAACAACAACACAGTAACAATCTACACACAACTATAATTGTTCTAATATGTTACATGTATGTATGTTCATTACAAACCATGAAACAAAATAATATCTACGTTTAAATTCAATCAATCAATTACAAGCGTTTATTAAATTACAATTGTTACAGCCCTGTGTTTACCTAGCAGCTCGTTGAAGATTTAAATTGTAGCTACATTCTATAAATATATCGGTAGGACCTTCCTAGCTATTAGAAAATTATAAGAATGTTAACTTAAAATTGTGAATGTTATGTTGGTATCGTTGAAGAGAATAAAAGTCAACATACCTCATTTGGGTCAGACGTCTAATGATTCATCGTGTTTGATTTGGGAGTTCCAAATCCGTTAGGTACCTACCTTTTTATATTCATTTCCTTCTTTTTTGGCGTTGCCTTTAGCGTTATTGATATCGATGGGCGAGGAAGAACATTATTCTGCTCTATTATAGGAGTATATTTTATTTAAAATTGGTATTAACCTAATGTGAAGTAGACCTGCTATTTGTGTCATGTGTATTGTGGCGGATTATCCCTAAAGCAAACTAGGTATGTGCCTAGGGGCGCGAGGTTAAAAAGGGGGGGGGGCGAGGAAATAATTTCCCACTGACAGAAAAACAAAAAAAATAAATTGCCAGTAACTCATAGGCCCACAAAAGGATTTCATGTGAACTAGGTGCCAAAGTTAAAACATGCACCTAGAGCGAGAATGAAAAAAAAGGCCAACAATGATGTCTTACCTCTGCACTTAGGTGTAAAGATAAATAACTCAATCTGTTGTTTGTCTGTCCTACCGTCTATCACAGGAATACAAAGACACTTTGAAAGAATATCTCTACAAGATGCGTCTTAGCAGGTGGTTATCACAATAAAAAATTACGAAAAAGTTAAATTCCAAAGGAAGTCTTTATAGGTACCTAACCTTAAAAATAAAACACATATCTACGTGGTTTCTTTTTATTGACAAAATAATATCGCTCAGAGCCACGGAACGCAAGGCGTGCGAGTTAGACTCGCACTTGACCAGTTTATTTTTAATACCTATACTTATTTCTAATATAAATATTATAATTTGATTTTTATTATTTTTTGAGAAAAAGAACTTTGTGTTCCGGTTCAAACATTCGCTCGTCAATGACGAAGCAACTTAAGCAAGCAAGATACCTAAATCAAAGTAAAGGGAAAATTATATAAGGAATATACTTCATACATTCAAATTATTAAGGAACACGAGGCAAAATGCGATTTGCTAATTTTAAATTATTAGTGCAATTATATAATTCACGTCATGTTTTATTATTTTTTTGAAAACCTTCGTTCGTCGATGAATTATCAGTATTTACGGTGATTATGACGAAATTGTCACGAACAGTATGAGATCATTAAAAATATTAATTTTTTATTACTTTTGAATATTTTTTGACGATCGAGTCGACTACAAATTTTATAACGCAAACATTTCTAAGTTTTGTTAGATTTGAAGTCTAGAATTTTACGTAAATATCAAAATTTTATTATCGTTGGACTAACATAGGTAACAGTTGTTATCATTCATATAAATTCAGAAAGTATTTTTACCATCAAAGTGGTTAATCAGAAATTATAAACCAGAGTTTTTAATCCAGGAGAAAATAACCTCTTAATTGAGTTAGAATGCCAAAATAATATAAACTTTACATGTTTTTCGAGAAATACCTTAAAAAGAAAGTGTAATTATTTTATATAAACTTGAATACTTAGGTAGGGTAAACTGGGTACGGTTAAAACACAGGGCGGTTGAAACAAGTCGAATATCTCGCGAATGGTTGTGCCGACAGGTAAGGGTTCAAGGGGAAAAAGAAGCAGGTGACAAGTCCAAACCTAAATCAAAGTGTTACATTGGTCACCGGGTGCTGTATATTTTTATAAATAGGCCTATTGTATTTTAGCACCCAAAAGTAAGTATCTTTCTTTTGAGTTTCAAGCTATTATTATGTTAATCTATTCAAGTATAAATATTGAGTGTTCATTTATGATTTAGGTGAAGTTTTTAGAATACGGAATGATGACTAGTTTTAATAAGTTATTATTACTACCATTACTATAAACTTTCTTTTACCAAAATTCGAGTTGGGGACGGTTGAAGCAATATATGTGGGTACAGGTAAAAAAAAACATATAATTTTGTTTTGTTTTCTCGATGCCGAATTCGCATAGTAAAGACTTTCATAGAGCAGATTGAGTTAATATGCATATACGGAGGTAAAAGTTGGAGATAAAACTATGCACTATCAACAAATTATTCGTCAAAGCCTGGTTACGTACACTGTAGGACTATTAAAACATTGAAGACCGATTAATATTGTCATACGATGCCATGATTATTATAATACAATTATAACTAATGCTAAATAAAGCATGTTGCTATATATTTTTTGTATATTTGGCGTGCGTTTCAACTGACCCTAGTCACTGTTTCAACCGCCCCTGGCATGGGGACGGTAGAAACACATCGGAATTTATTTTCAAATCTAAATATCTCTAAAAATAGCACCCACCAGAACTAAATAGTATAGACCTATTGTAGGTAAAGATCCACTCTTCAATTTAATATGTCATCATCATCGTTCTTTTTATAAACAACAAAATTACGAACAATTAAAGCCAAATCGTTTCAACCGTACCCAGTCTACCCTATAACACGACACAAAAATATAAATTTTAAAACAATTTTTGATAAACAATGTGTTTACAGGTAGGCCGTGCTTGTGTTTTTAATAGGTCGCACCGACCGGGAATAGGGTGGTGATCTAAATAATAATAGATGGAGTGTTTTGTTCTATCAGGTAGCTGTCAGATCGTGTGTCACAACGAAGCGGCGTGGGTGGTCCTGGCTGGATAACACAAGCACATTGAGCGTATTATGATGGAAATGGGCGACGGAGTAGCTCGGTTGCGGCTTTGTCGCACCAACCACGACGAATGGTACATGTTATTTCCAGCCTACACAGCCCTGACCTCTAAAAATAGAGCAAAACTGCTCGCAGTGCGTGAAATAACACCGTAATCTCCTAAAGGGGATAGAGGGAGGTGTCAAAGCAAAATGGTGGCGCAGTTCGCGCGTAAGGAATCCCGATTGCAATGAGTTTGTGGGTGTCGTAATGCTTGTTAGTTGACACCTCGAAGGATTCTGACGAGCAAAAGGGTGGGACGTAAGAAGATTATTATCTAGCAAGCGACGTCCGTTGGGCCAATGCAGCCACAAGTACCTACTTTTGTGTTGAGTTTAAGCTTTGTAAATAATACCACAGACTACACATAGATACTCGGTGTAGATGTAATATTATGTGGAATTATGTGCCTGCTCATGTTTCCTGTGTGATGATAGGTGAATCCGTATATGTAGGTATCTATATTACCTAATAATATTAAGTACCTAAGTACATATAAATATAATAGTATTTTTTAAACGATTAGATACCTAACCTACCTAATGGAATATAATTGAAATGAATTATAATGCAATATAGATATTATTGGCTAACTTCTGAGAATAAATTTCTTTAAATTATAATAATAATACCTTAAACTCCTAAAAGAAGATAATCTTTGTGTTAGGAAGTTTGTGTAGAAAAATTCTAATTTATTTTATTTAAATTTTTAGACGTTATATTTTAAAATTTTCCATCTAAACGATATTTTGTAATTGAAGATGGTTGAATTGGAGTGTTAAATAAATCTTAATTATTAAATTACTTGCAATAGATTAATAATAACCTTCTGCATTGTAGTTTTCAGCAGCTCTACATGATGAGTTCTGATACTGTATTCATGAATAGAAAAAGTTTTGGTGAGCAAATCAAAATTAAATAAGAAGGTTTAAAGATTTATTGTATTGAGTAAAGAACAAAATTGTTGTTAAATAAGTGTAATAATAAGAAAGCTGTGTCGTAGCATTTTATGTCCGTCCCGAAAAATTAAATAACAACATTAGAAATTGGAAGTAGGTAAAAAGTCATTACTTAGATACCTATTATTCCAATAAATATTTATGTAAGTTGCCACGAGATATTAGCAACCTCATAGCAACTATCTATAACTAAGTAGTAGGGAATGCAATCCCGACTTTATCGACGAATCCCGAAATTTTTGGGATCTCGTCTGGTTAAAAAACACACATTTCTGAATAAAATGAAAACTGCTTGTTTATGATAGTGAGGTGACCTACATAAACTCTTGCGTTACGGAGTGACTGACAGACAACACACAGCCGAAACTACTGAACGGAAGAAGCTGAAATTTGGCATTTATATTACTTGAAGAGTGTAGAGGAGCACTAAGAGAGGACTTTTCAAAATTCATCCCCTAAGTGGGTGAAATAGAGGGGTGAAGTTTAAACGAATTTCACGCGGGTGAAGCCGCTGGCGAAAGCTAATTTGAATTAAAACAAAAGCCTTTAACTAACTAAATAATTAACACTTTTACTAACATGAATATAATCAAAACAAAAGTAGGTATAAGGAGACTCAAGGAGATTAAACAGTAGTTACTTATGATTTTGAAAGTAAATTTTTGAAAAACAAAGTGTATCAAGAGTAGGTACTAATCTGCTAACCGGTATCTAATACTTATACGTTGCAATGTAGCCAGCTTCGCCAATGTAGGTGGTTAGTATGTAGTAGCACCGAGAAAAACAATTCTTACTGGTCATACTAGTATGACATGAGAAATGCTCCTGGGAATGTCCTTTCCGGTTCAACACTGGATAGAAACAGAGCGTGACTAATATGCAAACTGCAAAAATCTCTCGCCCTTGTTCCTCACACACTCAAATAAATCCATTTCTTTAACTAAGCTTGTGGATCTATTTACACGTGTAAAAGGACTTTTAGACGCTCGCAGAGTTCCTTCTAATTTCTCTTGAAGTGGAGTATTAATTTGTGTGTGATGAGTCCGAGCGGATGTGCGTAGCATCGCTGACCATTGTCGCCCAATCCCGTCAATGTCGAACGGGATCTCGTCATATTATGCTACGGGATTGATCCCGAAGAACGACACGGGATCTCGCGAGATCAGGATCCCGCGAGATCGGGATTGCATTCCCTAATAATTAAGCCATCTACCTATTTCAAAATTATTCAGACATTTTTGAAAGGATTAAAAAATCTGAAAAATGTTACCGCGATCAGTTAAAACTTTACGATCAGCGAGTCAGTGTTCCTTGAAATAATAATTCACTTCAAAATTTCATTTTTACCGTGGCCACATTTAGTACATTACCGGTCGTCCCGTAAAAGGGTCGCACTTATATAGTTTTCAGATAGGAGCTTGTCGCGGCGTCAGATAAAAGTCGGCGAGCGCCATCACAAATAAATATATTCATTAGGTGACACCCACGCCCTATCTCGCCACTAAATCCTGCACTGTCGGCGAGTGTCGGAGGAAGCTGGAACACGGACCCTCGTGAAAAGAAACAAAAAATGAAACAACCAATAACGCCTTCACTGTTATCGTTGCTAGTGGAAATGTTTTATATCTCGCGCCACAGATAAACAGATTTTAATTGGATCCGATTTCGGAGATAGAAATAGTAAGCCCTAATTATCTACAGATAAAAGAATATTTTATTAACGGCCTGTATCGGTGTAACCAACGCGATGCTTCCCGGGTCCCCGATTGAAACCAATGTTTGAGATATTTAATCAGGTGATTCAAATGCAAACTTCGTTAATGTATATTCTAATGAATGTGTGCCGACAAATTGAGAGATAATTAAGTAAATTCTTAAACAATAATTATGGGTAATTTGTTAATACGTGGTATTATTAATTACTTTGTATACCTAACCAATGCATGGCTGTAAAAGAATACTGCGATGCGAAATTGTTATTTTAAGCATATGAAGTTTCTTATCAAATTATATATCTACATAATATATTGGCATGTAACAACCATGACAATGTTTTTTTTAATATAAACAACCGACAACGAGCAGCAAAAATGTTTGATGGTATAACGATGTAAGCATTTGTAGTTTTTATTTGAATAAAAGTGTTTTTTTTTAAAACTGGTTGTCTTTGTAGCTGAATTTAAAGCAAGATGATTATTTATCAATGTGACGCGTAATATGTGTGTTATCAGGTATAAGAAAGTATAGAACAAGTGATAAAATGTATGACCTGTATAAATAAATTGTGTAAATAAAGAAATTAAAACTTTATGTAGGTACTCGCTAAAGCATGTTTGTCCACAAAGTTCCATAAAAGCTAAGCTAAGCTAAAAGCTAAAAAGAGTCGATATTACTATGTTTTTAATACTTTTCAAAAAAGACTTAGGTAGATATAATTTGTTTGTATTGCGTAATGTGTCTATGTAGTAGGTATATCTTTTAGCTTCTATTTCATTATTCTGGCTAATCAGTATTGAAAATTTTATTTTCAAACCAGATTTTTTAAAACTTTCATGCTGTAGCTTGTAAGATAATTTTTTTTTCTTTTTGAAAACTACGCTAAGAAACACACTAAAATTCAGTGGCTGCGGGCTAATACCCATCATAGGCTTTTCACTGAATAAAACAAGAGGAAGTAGATTGGTACTAATTCAACTGGAAAGATTTAATCTGTTTTATTCTAAGGCAACACTTTTGGTGATCGACAAAGGACACCACCAAAAGAAACAGTAGTCTTATGTCTGATTGTGGCAATCTACAAAGATTCTATTGATAGTTCTGGACACAGCTACAGTTGAATTCTTATTACCAGAAAATTTAAACACATTATACCTATGGGTAACTTAGAGTTCACCCGTAGAAATAGAACCGCCCGCCATGGCGCTTAGTAGGCACCATTTCTAATTATAAAATTATAATTATTTGCTCTAGCAGCAGCTATGTTCCGGGTAGAAAGGTGTGCACACTTTTTTAGTGGCAACCATCCCAGACCCCAAATGTAGCAACGTATCTGTGACCGAATTAGAACGAGATTCTTACTAATTGAGTTTTATTCTGTGTCGGGCACGGTTTTCATGGGTGACAGCCATCGATGGTGACAGCAGAAGGTTGCTCGTTGCTTGCTCATTTGCTATCTTAATTCAGTGAAAAAATTGCCAAATGTTTGTAATTTTCTTGTTGTTGTTTATTCTCTGGTTTTCTTCTAATGATCTACCTTTCTGTAACTACATAGTGATTCTTGCTCATTTCAATAACTTAATTACAGCCTTATTGTTGCATAGAGGCTTGTAACGTCATGTTCTTAATCAAGAACGCTGAACGATTTGGCACGTCTAATCTAACTGGTTTACAAAATGTAAAAAAATATGTACACTTAATAATAGAACTTAGTATCAAATTGATAATGTTGTACCGATAATAAAAAATGTGTAAGATTTTTTTCATTTGTAAATAACATTTAATAGTGACAAACAGTATGAAGTATGAGAAGAAATAAAAATAATGAAGAATAGCTTTTGTTGCAATTTTAGAACATTCCAAGTATTCATAAATAAGTATTTTATGATGGGAAGGGACCCCTACAACTACATCATAAGGACTCATTTACTTTCTTTGTGAACATATTAAATGGTATAAGTTTCAAACAAATTTCTTTTACCAGCATAGGAGTAAGGCAATTGAAAAGATCTCTACATATTCTTCAAAAGGTGTTGTTAAATTGCCTTTACCACCATTTTTAATTATTAAAAAGTAAAAAATATTACCTATTGCACTACGTGCTATACGTTATCCTATCATTTTAGTTACAACAGGATTTTATTTTATTTTTACAGAAGATTATGGAGTTGTATCTGGAATCAATAATATCTATTTTTACGAGTAGTAGAAACTAAGTTTGCTATTTATTTATTTGAAAGAATTCCCATTCCTAAAATAAAATATGATTAATGTCGTAAACTCCCTCATTTTATCCGGTTTCTTTTTGAATACAAAGAAATTTCTCGAACACCCCACAGGGATAACTATACCTATTGATGTAAATGAATAATACAATAAGTCTTATTCATATACCGGGTAGGACTGAATATCTTTTACTTCAATAATTGGTAAAAGACGACCTTTTACGCCACATAATATGTAGTGAACTTGCCTGCAACGTTAGTAATCCTGGTTCAATTCTCAGCCCATGTAGAGGCTTATGCGACGCGGCGAAGGATAAAGTTTGTTTTCAAAGTGTGATTTGTTACCATATATCGTATTTGTTCTGTTCATGCTATATATAGGTACAACAAAATACCCATATCGAACAAAATACCCATAAGCGAAAGCAAGTGCTTATTTAAAAAAATATAAATACTCTACCATGTCATTTCGGAGTACTAAAATTCCCGATTTGAACATTTTCTTTAGTTTTCGCACTTGCAAGACTAGAAGGTAAAAAAGGAGTAGATACGTCAAGTGAAAATTATTGAAAGGATTGCAGGTAACAATAACACATTTAACTATAAGAAATGCAAAGTAAATAATAAGAGGACGCTATAAATGTAGGTATAGTGAGTGATCGAATTATCTTTGGTCTAACGGAATGAGGATGGTGTTTTATACAGAGTGTAATAGGATAAGGTGTGAGATAAACTTAACGAAAACCGCATAAGGAGCCCTACCCCTTCCCAGTATAACGTTCCATTGGCATATTAGATTCGATATACTAAAAATATATTATTTATCTAAGAGCAGAATAGTTAGGTATTTCACATATTTTCTTTATTTATATTTCTTAAGGTAAGTAAAAAATATATAGTAATAAATTGCTATTATTTCCATTTGTATTTGTAGTTATTTGAGTCTATTTTAGTTCTTCAATCCTTGCTTGAGTCTAAATCTAATTCATGTCCTCCTACTTACTGTATTCCAACAACAGTTGTGAAGGCAATCCCTTGTGTTAGCTGGCGTAGATTCATCAACGTAAAAACAATTCAGCATCACCTCACCTTGCACCGTGAATTATTATTACAAGTATTATAATTATTACAATAATAATTATTCTGACGCGGGCTGAAGTGACGTCACTACGTCGAGTAGCTGATAACTTGTGTTTTGTTCAGGTGAAACTTCATACATTAAATATTATCGGAAATACTTATTACTTACTAAATACTTATCGGATTAAAGCGAAACGATTCAAATAAGTCCAATTTGATAACCTTTACGACAGTATTCGGAGGTTTGGTGGTAGAGTTTTTACTGTTGTGGTTAGATCTTTGTACTAAAGCATCTATGCAATATGCTTACGTTAAGTACAAATTAATTGATTGTAGCTTTGGATAGCCTGTGCCTAATACCTAAAAGGCAGTCGTTCCGTTTAGTCAAGCTTTGTAACTATTTTTCGTAACCCTGTACGAAAGTAGAGTCTTGGCTAGCAGCGCATTAGTAGCCTTTAGTACCTATAACTTAAAAGATTACGGTGAGGTGACTTTTTGCCATAAGGTCGCGAGCCGCTATTGGCATAAAAGATCAATTAAAATAATTGTTTTGATTTCAAAGGAATAACAAGTGAAACTATAAGTCATTTTCTGGTCTTTTTGTACAAACGGAAACCACATCCTACATGGAGATTGCTTTAAATTAAAGATCTATCATAAATACACAAAAGGTACCTATATGTAGATACGATCAAAGGGATATTATCCTTATGAAAAAAGGGCTATAATGCAACGGCAGTTGCATTTCGGCCGGGACCTTCCGGCAATTCTCTTTTCCCTGTAATTATAAGTAAAAACCTCGCTGTGATATCGTCTGCATAATACATCGCACAAAAAGAGGTTTTGTACTGCTGCTACAATAATTATCCACTGGATCTCTAATTCAGTTTTCACTTCTCGTAATTAAGACCACAGATTAAATGTGCAGATGTCAAATGACACTTGACAGTTGTTTAATTATTTATCCTGTTATTCAATAAAGAAAAATAACAATTTTTAATATTCTTTCCGTTATATTAGGAATTTTTTGTGATAATAATACTTGCATAAGCACTGTTTAAAAAAATGTTAGGCCGAAACACTTACCCAAGATAGATAGAAAATTTAATCGTAGTTGGTGTTATAAACGATGAAATGACGATAGAATTTCCTCTTCGACATAATTAGAATAGAACGCGCCCGTTACGGCAACTAACAAAATGCTAAGCATGGTCAAGTAGAACCACACCTAATTATAGGTGAATTATTACACTAATGTTATTTCAACAAGTAAACGAGAATTGCCGTAGAACAGAAAGAGAACGATATATATTAACACCTCCGCTGTGAAGAAATGGTGAAAGATCACCTGTGCTCACTACCGTAATTTTACCACCGGCGGTAGAGCACCTGTCCCTTTCATACGGTTCAAGCTTAAGCCGAATCGAACGAGTGTGAGTAGGAGTAGTTTCATTGGCGCTCCAATTCATAAGGTCGCAACATCAGCGAGTTCGCTGTAGCAAAATATTCTTTAAAAACCTGCAGTTAAAAGTCACGGTGGTCGTACCAAGTTTGTTGAATCTTCGGAAAGGACGGAAGGCTGCAAATGAATCCAACGCCGTAGTAGTTTTGACGCGTTCGGAAATCGAATTAAGAGCGTTAGAGTGAGAGGTGTATGGAGGTTCGATTGAGTGGAGGCAGTTTTTTGTTATTGTTTGACGGCGGTGATTTTTTCCGAGGCGTGCTAATGGGAGAAGGCGCGCTAGTGGGCGCGCCGGCACGGCAAGCGCGCTCTTCAGTGTTCTGGCTGAGCTTCGAGCGAGCGCGTGCTAGCCGAGTGCCGTCCGTGTAGGTGATTGACAATACCAGAGACTAGTCGAGTTTGAGTGAACTTTTAGTTGGTGCGTATGCTGACGTCCGAGGTGGCTCGACAATGTTGATATCTGCGGGCAGCGGCCCCACGCCCGAGTTCTCCCCTGCCTCGTGTTGTGCCCCCTGGAAGATGGAGCCGGCGCCCCCGGCGCCTGCCGCCATTTCTCAGCCTTTAAACATATCGCCAAACGGTAAGTCACTTGATAGATATTGAACTTTATGTCATTGCAATTTCCTATTGGAATCTATATGGGCAGTTAATCAGTCAATTGTCAGTCAGTTTGAGGAAAAAAAACCAAAACGTCAAATATAATTTTTTGAAATATCTAGTTTTATATTTCTCGAAATATGTTGTGGTTTTCATTAGTTACAAGCTTTTTTTTAGATAAAGATTATGCAAATGCCGAGTGTCCATTGATATTTAGTGACCAAAATTATTAGGTATCATATTTTTATCAACTTCGTTCTTAGTCTTGATAATATCCATATTACAAAAAAACAGTAGGTACCTACTGAAGTGGAAAATCTTATAGAGCAAAGCTATAACAATACCTTTGTAATGCAGTAACTGTAGCTGTACTAACTAATGATAACTTTTAAAGGCTTCCCGACTCATGTTAACGTTCTACATGGAATTCTTATATAATCCGCTTAAGGAAATACATTTTTATGTTAGGTATAAATAAAAAAACTGCACGATTTAATCTAATTGCGCCGAGCCGTCGGCATTGTCGTTTGTAGTGCTGTCTATCATCATGTTAATTTTTCCACTATTTTTATTCTTACTTTTCCTTTCTTTCTTTCCCGATAAAGCACAGGTGTATCTTTAGTGATGTTAATGTTCATCCGCGAGGGTGACCATCGAAATGTTGCTGGTGTTCCGGATATTTACAAAAAACTTTATTTAAGAAGATAGCGTGAGTATGTCGGCTGTTGGTATCTTAACATCGATTTTATTTAAAAATCATTCAAACAATGCGTAGAATTAAAGATAATCAAATAATACGTATATTTTTGTTATTAGGAATATTTTTAATTGAATTGAATTGTTGATAAGATTAAAATAATATATAATAAATAAATAGAATCTTACGAGTTCCACAACCATACCTATCCTAAGAAGCACTTACATTATTTTACTTAGATCTAATTAATTAAAATTTATTACGTTAAACCAATTATTTTTGAGGCTTTAAATCTTTACCCAAAGATAAAACTAATTAGTAATAAAAATAGTAGATATAATATATTCCTTCAAATATAAAAAGTTAATATTAAGTTTACTCAATTTTTTGAAAATTGTTTTTATTATTTGCTATATTTGGAAAAAACAAGTCTGTTTCTAGTGTCTATAATTGTTACCTGGAGTATTATAGAATATTCACAATATTATTGCGCTTTATCTACACACGACATAAATAAATTCTTGTTTTCACACCACATAACATAAAATAAAGAAATAAACATGAACAAGACTTAGGTACATTATTTCAAATCATATCAATGAGATTAATACTAGTGAGAGTAATAAAAGGCAGTAACTAAAAGAACTTATGGATCAAAAAACATAAAAGATGTTTCAGTTCTCTATAGTCTAAAAAGGTCTGTTTAATCAATCAATTTTTTTACTTTTATTTTTTTCTTTGCACAAAAATCTAACATTTTTATAATTTTGCTCCTACTGATCATAGCGTGATCTTATAATATAGCCTATAGTTTTCCTCAATAACTATACTATTAAACTCAAAAATAACTTTTCAATTCGAATCAGTAGGTACTTCCTGAGATTAGCGCGCTCAATCAAGCAAACAAACTCTTCTGCTTTATATTAGTACTTATAGACTTATAGATAAAACTACATGTAAATTAATATTGTCAATTATTATTATTGACACATTATTACGGCACAGGGAATCCTTGTGTGGGGCTATGAGTGTGAAGCGTTATTTATTATTTATTTATTTATTGAAGCTGAATACGAAAACTATTCTTTACAGGCACGGGCAATTCAAAATTGAGTAATTTGATGAGTATTAAAATGGTTTAGGATTTAAAATTTGGCAAAACGTATATTTTTAATTTGGGTTAGGTTTTTACTTTTAAGGGGACGCTGAATTTTTACTGATTTTATATTATAACTTTCCATAATTGGCCGTTAACATACGAACTAGAAAAATATTTAGGTATTAGATCAATTTTTTCACTTAACAAACTTTTTTCCTTTAGATATTATATTTTTCCACTAAGATCACTTCACAATAAATAAACATCAAATACTTAGTTTTTATAGATACAGCTGCCACTAAAATACTTTTTTAAAATAAAAATGAGCAGTATTTTTTATTCCTATAAAGCGCACGCTATTGCTAAATTTATGTTTGACGCAAATTTTATTCTTATATAAAAAAGAGTCGTATAAAATTCTACGGACAAGTCCTTTTACCTCTGCCGCTATATCTATGGCTGTAATATACTATTCATGATTCAATCACCCGCTAAAACTATTCGCATTCGACATTTAAATATCAACTATGAACTATAAAAACGCTTCAATCATAATTATTGGTTACGTGGCGCATAGCGAGATATTTCGTCAATGCCTGCCACGCGACAGCTGGCGTGATGAGTGAGCGAAAACTGCGACCTATCGCAGGACATTGTCTGCATTGTATCGACGATCAAACTAATTAATCGGTAGATTGGTTGCTAGATAGTCCGGTAGCGTTTCCGGTGAAGGTTGCTCAATATTCACCCGACTATTTCCAACCATAAGTATCGATAACGCCTGAATGTTTTGATTAATGATACCACGGAATTGTTATTCAAACGACTCAGTTATTATTGAGATCGATGTCGTTCGATTGCTTTCAATTGTGTTTTGGGATATAGGTCTAAACGAAATTACAAACAAATTTCTATTTGTTAAAAATCGGTCAAGTCTGAATCGGTTATAAGAGATTATTTAGTACCTGCTACAAATATTTTATTCAAAGGTAACATTGTTTTAGTAAAAGAAAAATAGGAGCATGATTTTCACGCTGAGTTTTCGTTAAATATAAGGAGTATGGTAGGAATTTATTAAAATATGGTAATAAAAAAAATAATAAAATAAATATAACGCTACACACTCAAAGCCCCACACTAGGATTCCCTGTGTCGTGGGTGCCCTGGACAACACACAAGACAAGGACACACACCCAGACCGAGAACGGAAATTCAAATTCATCATTCAAATCGCCGCCTCGCTGGGAATCGAACCCAGGACCTTCGGAACAGCGATCCGGCGTGTTAACCATTGCGCCATTCGGGTCGTCAATGGTAATGACGCCAATTAACGTTTAAGTTTTTATAACATCGCCATTCCACGGACTTTTAGGCTGGAAAAAGGAGTGCGGCAGGGATGTATGTATGTATGATGATCTCCTATTCTTTTTAATATCTATGGCACATACATCATTCGAAAGGCTTTGAGTGATGGGAGGGAGGTATTTCTGTGGGTGGCTTAAAAATCAGTAACCTGAGATACGCAGATGAGATGACACCACACTCTTTGCTTCAACCGAGGCAGAGCTCGCTGACCTTTTCCGCAGAGTTGAATACGTGAACTAGTCGGACTCACTATTCTACTCTCTTGGACCCGGAATTCGTTAGTGAGTTTGCAATGCTTATATACTTTGAAGCCCTGTTGTCTTAAGATCCTAAGAAAGAAAAGAAAATCCTAAGAAGAATGCAAATGGTCAAAATGGAGTGATTCGAATAGAAAGACCTGACTAATCCGTAGGTACTTTGATTTTCTTCATATTTATATAAGCATCCGAAACATGGACAATAAAGATATAGAATTGGAAAATCTTGTGGTTGTGGTGATAGAGAAAGATGCTTCGTATACGTATACCTATTTATATCACCTAGCCGTTGCCGCGTTGGTGTGACTAGATGCCTGCCCTAAGGAAAGCTGAACATGTGGAGAAATGGAAAGAAGTAATAACATCCACGAAGGCCTTTACAAAGCGGCAAGGAAGAAGAATAACCTCCCAAAATCAGAATATCTCTGTTAATATAGCTGCAGCACATTTAAATGCGCATTATAGTATCGCAACATTTTTTATTACACCCATCGTTGAGTCCAAGGCAATCAGTCATGGTAGTGGCATACTCTGCCCAATAGCAGACTGGTCCCTCATGTTGACGGTCGCAGCGCTAGAGCCATGCAACAAAATCTTGACGTTACTCATGCATGGGTTTTTGACTTGGCTCATAGAGTTTTTGATTCCTATGGTAGATAATTTACTTTTTTATGGAATAAATCCTTCAGCTATTGCTTGTGTGAACTGTGAACAACCTAGAACAGGACTCTAATGGAGACTAGGAAAATCCCAGTCCAGTTGACGGTGTTAGAACATTAATCAGTTAGCTTCATCTATTGATGGTAAAACAACAATACCTACCTAGCATAGCACGAAAAAAATACTATGACAGGCGGTGGCACTACTAGTCTTCATCTAAAATCCTTTCCTTTCCGACACGTTTCCTTTGCGACTGGTGAAGCATTGTTGTCTTTGGCATTACCTATTCATATCCATAGGAGATGGTAACCACTTAGGTTTGACTTTTGGTTTCTAGATTATTTTCATTAAAAAGTGTTGTAAAATAAAGCTTAGAACAATATGCCTTGAAAAAGATCTCCTTAATGCAATAGCAGTGACACAAAAATATTTGACTGGTGTAGGTACTAGGCCGGAGAAAGCTACTTACTATATGAAATTAGAAGATATACGATATCTTAATCGCCTAAAGACAGGTATGTCATAAAAATTACTTTCACATTCATAACTATCTTTTTACGAAAAGTAAGTTCAAAATCAATAAGTAGGGTCATTTTTATCGAGAAATTTATATTGAACCATGCTACAAGTACCAGCTTTGGAATAAAAAAAAAGAATAAGAAAAATTCGAAATCTCAGTCAAAAGTAATGGAGTAACGACGATAAATTAAATATGCATTATTAAGAATTACTTAAATACTACCAGATGCCGCTCAACATTTATATCGTAAAAACCTCCCAGACAAACCGATAGAAAGAGTTACTTTCCCTTTTATAATATTGGTAACGATTTAATATCATGAAAAATTTGCCTGACATTTATTTGTAAAATTAAGGTAAAGGACAAGTAAAATGTAAAATGAAAAGAATCTTAATTTAATATTGTGACATATAGGTATACAGCATTTTTTATATTTCTTTCGATTTTGTTCATACTATACCTACTCTCAGATTTAAGAACGCATTGCATCTGAATTAGGATTTTTTATCGGAGTAAGAGTTTCCTAACTTTTTTTCAATATTTTTTGTATAAAACATAATTTATTAAACTTTTAATTTATTTCAAGACTTATGGTTATAACACGTGATATTATAAAAATATCTTATTAGTGTCGATAAAAATAGTAGTAGTTCGCCCTCACTTCAGTTTATCTTTTAGGGATAAGCTTCATGAATAACCTTTATTACAGTGTTAACATCTACTAACTTTCTTGAAGTGACAAACAACTTCATCTGGTGATTGACATGTCACATGTTCTCCCGAACATACACATAGATTTTTGAACACAATACAAAAGAATTATCCAAATCGGCTTATAAACCGCTGTCCTAGTGCTTGAATGGCCAACCGACCAATTTTGTCTGAGTCGTTTTTTTTATTTCAAACTATTGCAATTTTGATAACGCGCCTTGCAATATGTATTTTTTATTATTATTATTGACCTAAGGTCTGAAAGTCAATAATAATAATAAAAAATGTGTGTTGTGGGGCGCGTAATCAAAATTGCTATAGTTTGAAATAAGAAAAACGATTTGGATAGGATTGGTCGGTTGGCCATTCAAGCACTAGGACAGCGAAACGGCGAAGAAATCCACATCAAAATAGATCACTCATAAAAAAGCATATATATTATATACCGTCGAATTGAGAACCTCCTTCTTTTTTGAAGTCGGTTAAAAAGGAATAAAAAATTGTTAATTACTCGCTCAAAAAATTTATAGTATAAAAAACTAAAAACATTTTTGCATAAAGGTAACTGAAGCATACATGGAAAGCAATAAATGTACACTGGAGTCGCCGAGAATATGGAATTGCTACTTCCTGCTCAAAACAAATTTGTTTCGGGTGCTCACTGTTTAATTTACGTTGTAAGTAAAATTAACTTAAGGTATTTTAAACTCTCTCCACGACCCACAATGAATCTTACTCACAGGGACGGAAAGCTGTCATTTTTATTGTTGTTCGTATATTGTTCCTGTGCAAATTTTCAAATTAATCAGACTTCTTGAAGTTGGTAAAAGTTCAGCTGAAAATTTTTGTTACATACCTACCTACAGGTCAAACTTATAAAAACGTATTAAAGAACAAAGTTTATCAGCATTAAATTTGTTATTACCAGTTGGAAACATAAAATTTCAAAAGAAATACAGCAAATCCATGGGATTACTCGATTAAAGTAACTGATATATCGGCATATTTAAACATTTTTTCACACACTTCAAAAAATTCAAAAAAAAACACAACACTAAGCGAAAAAGTATGTGTATGTCTTAACCATTTCTGAATTGATCGTTTAGCAGTTTCTGATGATGAAATTCAATACTTTCTTTGCAGCCCATACATTAAAAAGCTAACACATTTTTTCGGCCTTTTAGCAAAACTTTCCGTTGTTCTATAAAATCAAATAAGCACAATTTAATAACGAAGCTTAATTTAAATTGAATAATTGCATTTTATTTTAATGAATTGTACAAATTTTTTAATTTCTTGGATGCAAATGTCCGGACTTTTAAAATTTTAAGATGGTCACCCTACATGGGATTCGATGATGGCATATAGCATAAGGCACTTCTCACACAACGCTATTTGCAAGCGACTCGGATCTTGTCAATGTATGAAAGCGACGCGTCTGCGATGCGTCTCCTGTAAGAGTGAGTGAGTGAGAAGTGTCATATACAGTGAATTTTGGATTGTGTTGCAGTCCCGTAGCTAATAAATAGCGTAGTGTGAGAAGTTCCTAAGCCCACAGAGAAATGCCACAGATTATATACATTAGTACAGATGTAAATCTCCAAAAATTGCGCGCTCGTGCAATGCATGGACACACATGGACAGAAAATATTATGGAACCACTTTGAACCACTTGGTACTGAACAATGTTTCGTGCATGTTTCGTGTCTGTAAACATAATATAGGTCCCGGTATTTCGTATGTATAATATTAAACATTCATGAGTCAGGATGTCTGTATGATGACGCACAGGCTGCTAAGGGGGCTTTAGAGAAATCTGATGCTGTCAGGTAATTAACGTGGAAGCTTTGTTACAATTTTTTTCTATTGCATAATGCTTAAAGAATAGAACAGCAAAATAAATACTCTTGCCATCCATTATTTTTCGCTGCCGAAATTATAAAAAGATATACCTGTAGGATACCCATAGGCCATAGGAGTTTCAGCTCAAAACAGTCCAGTGGTCATGCCAAAATAAAGCCTTAAAATAAAAGGGGGTAGATTTCTAATAAAAAATTTCCCTGCAATGGACACCCGTACCTATACCTACTTCCTTCGCGTTTGATATGGAATTCGTATCGGCCACCCACACAAATGCCAACTTTCCGAATCTATGATTAAGGTTCATTGTAGATTGGCGGCGAGAATTTAAAATGCCTTATGTCAATTTTGCGTCCAATCTAAATTGAACTGTTATCACGCGCAATAAAGTTGTTTTTAGCCAGGAGTAGCATTTCCCTATCCTATCCTCGGCGACTTAAGTATAGTTGTATAAAATGCTGGTAGAGGCATAGGTTTCACGATGCGTTCTCGCCTTAGGGCGCAAGACATCTGCAAAAAACTGTTTAGGTATTCATTAATTTACTCGTTTATCTTCACGAATGTACCTAGTTTTTACTGCTAGTTTTTGCCCCTAGCGTAGTGTGGTAGGACAGAATATGCAACTGGATTGTGAACGGAAACGAATAACAGTTCCATTTCTCTTAACGAAGCGGCGGTGATGCATCTCATCTCTGTCATTCGCATGCGGCTTTTTGTGATGAGTGGAATGCCTAGATTGAGAGTATCTGGTGGAAAACCTTAACTAGCCGTTATTCAGTTTACGCATGGCTTAAAGCAATAATAGTTTAGAGTTTTGTACAGTAAATTCGCGCACTTGTGTTTTATGTGTATTAGATATTGATGATCTGGTCTGAAATCTAACTCATCTGATTAACCACACCACATCAACACAAGCAGAATTTACTTAAGGCGTTTTAAATTCATGCTGTCAATCTACAATAAACCTAAATCACACAAGCGGAAAGCTGGTATTTGTGAGGGTTGCCATGAAAACAAATTCCATATGACGACCCGAATGGCGCAATGGTTAACACGCCGGTCGCTGTTCCGAGGGTCCTGGGTTCGATTCCCAGCGAGGCGGAAATTTGAATGATGAGTTTAAATTTCCGTTCTCGGTCTGGGTGTGTGTCCTTGTCTTGTGTGTTGTCCAAGGTACTCACGACACAGGGAATCCTAGTGTGGGGCTTTGAGTGTGAAGCGTTGTTATTATTATTATTATTATATCAAGCGCTTTCCTGTCTGGTTAGCTATTTCTTTTATCTGGAAAAACATCGTTGATATTTTACGAGTACCTACGGATGTAGATTATGTAAGTATGAAAAGAAATACCTAAAGACTGGACCCAAAAAAATCTAAATCTAAGAGCTTGGGATGATTTGCTTTGTAAGCATACGTTCGATTGTTTACTAAATAATACTCAATCAGACATCATTAGAGCAAGATTGAGAACTGTGTCAAGTTGGGAGTCTGGTCAGTGGTCACAGGCGCTTCCATCTGCTTCCATTGGCACTCTCTTAGATCCTGAGACTTTGCACATATCTGTTTGTCTGCGTTTAGGTGTCAAAGTTTGCTCGCCTCATACTTGCTCCTGTGGTGCAGTTGTTGGTGCTTTGGGGCTCCACGGTCTCTAGTGTCAAAAAAGTGCTGGCTGCTTTTCCCGTCACGCCGCTTTGAACGATATTATTAGAAGGTCTCTTGTCACAATAAACGTTCCTTCAGAATCTAACGGTATTTTAAGGAAGGATGGCAAGTGGCCTGAAGGTATGTCGATCGTGCCGTGGATTATGGGACGGCCACTAGTGTGGGATGCAACGTGCGTTGATTCACTGGCTCCGTCTTATATCCATGGTACGAAAGTCAGAGCCGGTGCTGCGGCAGAGGCGGCAGAGAAGAGTAAGCACTATTGGTAGTATTACTTTTTCAAAGCATTTGGAGTTGAAACTCTTGGTCCGTGGGGTCCTGACGCCCACTACATTTTCAAAGAAATAAAAAATAAATTAAGGGAAAAAACTAGTGATCCAAGAGCTGGCAGTTTCCTCGCTCAACGTATTAGCATTGCTATACAGCGAGGAAACGCTGCCAGCGTATTGGGTACTACACCACAGGGCCCTAGTTTATTTAACTTATTTTAGTTTTGTTATATTATTTTTATTTTGTTTATATTTTTAAGTATGTACCACTAAATACTGTAAATATGATTTGATAAATGAAATTTAAAATATAAAAGATAGCTTTCAAGCAATAGACAATTTAAATATTCATTAAGTGGGTAGTCAACAAATCAAATCCTGAATATTTTAAAGCGTAGTAGTGATATTTTCGCCACTTAATAGCATGCTACTTTGACATTGGTACATGTCAAAATAATAAAATACAATTAGTTGTTGGAGCCATTGTTCCATTTCAATAGTGATATATATTTTTTTGAAATACGTTTGATCAGGTGGCTTAGTAAATCTAATTAACATTTAAATGATGATCACGCATAATAATAAGGTGGTTTTGAAAACTGACACGGCACTGGTTAATTAGTAGACAAACATTACAAATGTATTAATGGGGCGTAAAGGTAGCTGGAACACTCCGTAGGTATTGCATTCATGAATAAAATAAAACGCACTTGTTCATACTTTGTGAGCGGGCATGACGCAATGTTCATGCTTTAATATTGCCGGTAAGATATATACAGTGGGGACTATTTATTATTTTGGTACGTAAAACTAAATATTACATCCTCCTTACTCCTCGTTAATTTATTCTGAATAAATTAACAGTATTTTTATGAAAACATCCAAATTCATTGATGTAACCTTATTTGGTTTGGTTGGGTTATTTACTCATGCTGCTGTTGTAAAAGGATGTGGACCACAATAAATTACGAAGCTTGAAGTAACTGAGGAACTCACCTAACCTAAGTGTCTGACCTCAAACAGACTTGGAGTTTTATTTAGTTAACATTAGCTGATTTCATGGGTCTGCGGGGTACCAAACTCTCGCCAAGTCACGCTAAACATCTTCTAATCTATAGGTACCTACTATTATTAACAATCCCTGTTTTCCCACTTAATAACGACCGAACTAATATGATAACATCATATTCCAACTATCCATAGGTATGCCAGTAGTATATTTTATTGACGTCGTCCATTCGAGTAGAGTACTGGACTACCGAGTAGCTCTACTAAATCCACGAAATCTAACAGCATCTCCATATTTTCCACCTGCCTTGATGAATATCTCCTGATGATAATATGTGCTCCTCATGTGTGACGTAGATTTACGCATTGATCTCATCCAATAATTCTCATCCTTTCAATGATGTAGCTTAATGGTTGCAGTTCCTGTAAGTTTTGTGGGCTCAGCGAGCTTAACGAATTTTCTCTCCGTTGAAATTTGCTTGTATTTAATTTAAGTAAAATAAAAGAGAAACGCATAATGGCATTTCCTCATCTCTTAGTTTCATTAAAAGTCATGTTTAAATTTTTAAGGGAACACAATCTATATTTCCTACAGACCTGTCTGAGATAAGGGGTGGACTTTTCTGGAGGACTTAAATGATTAGATACGAGAATTCTCTTGTCGAAACGTTAAATCTTGGACGCCTGCTTCACAGCACCTCAGTGATCTGTAGAAAATAACTTCCATAAGGCAAAATGACAACCATAAAATATTTAACCATAGTCTACAAAGTTAGCAACGCATCTGTGAACAAATTAGAACGAGAAACTTATAAACAATTCCTAACTGGACTATTCCTAACAACAACTAACGTAACCTAACTAGGCATCACCAACGAGACCATTTTGTTCTTGGCTCATACCGGAACATCACCTGTTTTCGTAAATTGCCAGGTTTTATGAACATTATACATAATGTACACCTGCAAGAGCGATTGCGTACAATACCTTTATACAACACAACCCCCTTCCCTCGTCGAGGCTATATTTTGGGACACCGGAATAGATAACCAGAAAATACGGACTTTCCCGCTGAATAGATATGGGACATCAGGCCATGTTAGGTATCACCAGCTGTCTCTGTCCACGTCCTCATAAATCAAAACATTTTAGCAAACTTATCAAACCAACTAAAATCAGATAAGGCAAGAGCGAAATATTTTTTACATACATGATTTCGATGCGTAAAATTTTTTATTTCTATGAGCGTACATTAATTAATTGGAAAGTAGGTATTTTGTAACTGCAATAAACGTCGATTGAATTGAGTCGATTTAAAGAGCTTATAAAACCGACCTGGATAATTATATGCGCACTTGCCCCTGAAAACGGGGCAAGTGTCAGTACCAGTAAAACTAAACTAAGCGGGTATTTTAAGATAAACTAAACAGCGCCACCAATTATTCAAAAGTAGAACTTTGTTTTAGGCTATTTCATGAAAACATAGGTCGCTAGTTGTGCTGTGAAATATCTGAAGTTTTCAATATATCTATTTATAATATGTGCGTTTACCTAGTCGGCGCACTTACTGACCTTATTGTTCTGAAACCATCTACTAACTGGACTAACCATTCTAGTCCTAAGTTTTTTCTAGGTCGGTCGCAGTTGTTATGGACGGCAAGACGACAAAAGGGTGGTTCTATACGCTCGTTTGCTAACTTGATTCCATAAAATAAATCTAGAACTATTAATTGTCTCGTCCTATATTTAGCGTACGATAAGCAGGATACCCATCCTCGACTTGGCTTGCACTTAAGAGGAATGAACCCCAAAACCATTATGTTACCTTAAAGGCGCTCCCTCACCGGGAGCATTCGCGTGAAATATAACATTACAGATTCGAGCATTACATTAGTGTAGGGGGAAAACCGAGCATTACAATGCGCACCTTGTAATGATATAATGTGGAATATATTGATACAACTTGTAACATCAATGCGCTTTTTTATTAGAGTGCTCACAAATTCAAATCTACATATACTATACTATAAGCGAATACTCGTCAGTCAGGGAGGTAATATTATAATGTAATGCTCAAAGTTGAATCTATAATGTAACATTGCCCGCGAATGCTCTCGATGATGGAGCACCTTTATGTTTGTAAGTACCTATTAGGACCCGCCGCTACCCTAGATATTGTAATACAACATGGAAACATAAAAAAGTTTATTGTCCTGTTCCGTTAGAAGTGTCACAAAAAAAATTGGATGTCACTGCTAAAACTATTTAATTATGGATTTTGATTTTGATGAGCGGCAATCTAGGATGTTTATTTGCAGTAAAATTGGATCACCGTTAGGTATTTAAAAAGATTTACACACAGGAAAATTTCTCATCATGTTATTAATCCGGTCAACGCAATACTAAAATTCTGACGAGCAAATCATAGAAACGTTTGCCTAAATGTCTCGACATGTTTATGGGTAGTTTCTTGTCAACATAAAACCTTATAACAAGTTATAACATGACAGCTCAAGAGCTTATTGGTTCAATATGTGATCTAAAATTTTATGTTAAATATTGAGGACATTTGTTTTACGAGTTTATTTTCCTTCTCTCGTTTTTAAATTGCGAATTTTCTACCCTATCATATGTATTGGTAACATTTATGTTATTCAAACTTTCGAAAAACAATTTAAGATTCTGTTGTTAACCTTTTGCATAGCTATAAAAAAGGCTTTGCTTTCTGTTTATTGCTAATAAACATAAAAAGTAAGCTGGCTTTCATTCCGGACAAAGTTAAGTAGCAATTAGTCAACATTCTTGGGTATCTTAAACAGAGCATTTTCTACTAATTATCTATACCTATTCCATATTTTTTAATTGTTTTGGCTTAGGGTTATATTAGATCAACTATGTTTGAATAGCTTATATATTTTTGATCTGTATGTAAGTAATGTAAACCTTTAACTTTATTTCATCAATTTCAAGAAGTTGCAATTGCAAGCAAATGCTCAGAAGTCAAATCACAATGACAATACAATTTTATGTCAAACATGGCCGAATACTACGCATAGGATCGGCTCAAGGGAACTCCTCAACGGATAGGTAAGAGCAATGTCTAAATTTATTGCATTTCATTTATATAATCAAAACACTTTACATTAAAGCGAGTTCTTAGGTTTTCTAACAATGAATTTATTGATCAGCTTTAGTAAGAATGTTGTACTACTGTATAAAGTTTAATGTGAAATAAAAGTAAAATATACTTTGGGAGGACTTATATTTCCTAGTCCAAGTCAAACTCCACTACTTATGCAGCAACTTCCCATTGGACATTATTGCGCTCTCCATGACTCATGGTGGCAAGGTTTCTTAGGGTTCCTAGCCTCTAGGTTTGATATGACCCTTAAGTATTTTAATATCGACCGGGAAGTACCTACATTTTTAAATTATAACATAATATCCTACTGAAGGCTGTAATTTACAAGTAGAATTAATTATAAAAAAAACAAACAAACCCAAACAATGTTTTTCATCCAATTTCGAGCGGCATTTTGAAAATCAATATAGCCTATGTTTCTATAACAGTTCTGAAGAGTTCAACGACGCCTCATATGTCAAAATCTGTTCAACCGTTTGGGCTATAGGGCCAGCCAAAGAAATGGATATACATACAAACATACATACCTACTCGAAAAACATTACCCTCCTTCTGCGCAGTCCGGTAGAAATAGACTAGTGGACTCCTAAGGGACGCCGTAAGCTGTATCGGTGCCTGTGAGCAAAACTGCTTACTTCCCCCTCATAATTTAATACCAATCTCACACTGGATAAATGCCCTCCACGTGTGCCACCCGCGTGCGGTACACGCCTTGGACGCCTGTTTTCGGCGCCCCTGGACGTCCTAGCTTCGCTTTCGGGGATTTAATATCATTATTGGGCCTGTTCCTAAAAAATGTCGATACCTGACTCGTGGGGCATACCAGTCCAGTTGATGGAAAAAAATCCTCGTATTACCTAATAGGTACTACGAGGAAACGTCGTCGTCGTTACACTACTTAGACAAACTGTTGTGACCACGAGTCAGGCATAGAAGTGTCAACTATATGCATTTGATCAAAATCTAAACCATAATATTTTACCCATCTTAACAGTATGCAGGGGCACTACGTTATGTTGTTGCGTACAATATTCACCACGCTGAAACATTTTTATCTTTTTATTTGTCTTTCCACCTTTTAATCAGAAGTTAACACTTAGGTACGTACTAATCTATCGTAGAAATCAGAATCAAAAAAAATATATAATTCATAATATCCTAAGATCCCGTAACATTTTTATTACATGCATCGAGTATTTGATTAAAATAAATTTTTATGTACAATTAGGCAACTAACAATATGGGTTGCCTGGTGTGCCTATCGAAAAATGGCCGCTAGTATGTTTGATTAACGAAAAAAATGACTTTCTGGGGAGAACTTACATGCATCTGTTATTTATATAAAATATACTCCAAGCTCAAGATATACACCTAGAGGTCCTAAAAAGTCGGGTGTGCCATTAGGCCCATGGCCGCAAATTGTTGGCAGCCAGGCATAAAGAGGTGCTATTCTGGTGAAAGTTTACGTCCATCTGTTATTTGCATCATTTATTGGTACCTACGTGTAGAGGGCATCATGCTGGTTCAGATAAATACATGTTATGTAAAAGTCCTTCCGTTTCCGAGATATTCGACGTTTTCAAAGTTTTTAAAAAAAATTCACCCTTCCCCATTCTTTTTGGCGCCAGGACTACAAATGAAGACATTATTTGTATCTCTTTTTTGGATAGTAGGTACTCCTATATAAATGGTGGTACAAGACTAACCAGACTTAGTCGTATTGTTGTGGTACCAGGCTTAAAAAATATTGTTACTTTGCCGTGGTTAAAAAAAAATGTATAGTAGCTTAAATGGCAAAATAATAAAAAACTAACCCATTTCACCCAGATTCCGAAATGGTATGTTACAGGGTATGGTCCACTTTTAGATTTTAAATTATTTTCTTTTAAAATGTGCTACACCCCATTTTTATGATGATGTGCTACAAGTTAATTCCAAAATTTGGTTTGTTACCTAAATCAGCTTAAAAACCATCCAACTTTGCCTGATTCATCATTATTCGTGAAATACAAATTTGCTGTTTTTATTGTGAAAAAAATGTCTTCAACCTTATATTTACTAGAAATCTAACCAACTGATATAACATCATCTGATATTCTGATCCACTGAGGAATCAGTTTTTGGGGATTTGAACGGAATAAATCCCTGCTAACTGGAATAACTATCCTAGGGTTTTTCCCGTTGGCTCCCATTCCCATTCTCACCCGTCCCAATTGACCCCGAATTCCGATTTTACAGATAACGTCAAATAAAAGTAAACATTGTTTAAAAGTACAGTTATCAGAAATAGTCTTAAAGTAAAAATTTAACCTCGCCGGACGAATAACTTGAATTGCCGTTCTAAATATCATGGGTTTGGCCTGGTTCTTAGTTTGGGAGTTATAATGCCCATAAATCCTAGAGAATGAGGCTTCGTTATTTACTAAAAGGATCGGGAGTAAGGGGATAAATAATTTACAACAATAAAGGTAATTGACTTTAATAAACAAATAGGTAGTATAAAATAATGTAATAATCTGTCTTATTTTCATAAACATACATTTGCTATATTAACGAGAGAGAAAGGAATTAAGTTTAATAAAAAAATATGTATTAAAACATACCTAATAAAATAGTCTTTCAAGTGCAAAATCAGCCTTATTTGACATATCTACTTATAATTTGCTAAATTAACAACAATACAGCGACCACCTACAGATTTATTTTATTTATTACTAGCTGTTGCCCGCGGCTCCGCCCGCGTGGAACTCAGTGTGTCACAAAGTTATTCCTGCGTTAATCCCGACCCCACACATATTAAGACACACTCCACACATCTTAAGAACAGTTGATTTTTTACTACGTTTTAGTCATACCGTACAAAAATCCTAAAAAATGTAGATCTTGAGAAAATCGATAAAAAGACTTTAAGATATAAACGTCGGGGTTTTTTCATTCCAAACTATTATATTTTTAAACTACATTGGTAGTTTTTCATTCGGGTGCCAAAACATAAAGACCAGCTAAAGCGATGCTGACCCTCGAAAAAGCAACATAAATTTGATCATGAGAAAAAAAGCCGGTTCGATTCCCGATATATGTATAGATATCCCGATATATAGATATTAATGAGCCCGCGACTTCATTCGCTCATGGAAGCTTTTCCCGCGTAAATCTCGATCCCGCGGGAAGTCCGGAACAAAAAGTAGCTTATATAATGCTCCATAACCTCCTCTACCTCCCACTGAAAGTCCCATAAACATCTAAACCCACGACCTCATTCCCGGGTATGAGTTTTTACCGCGTGAATCCTAATCCCGCGGGAATTCAGGGATAAACAGTACCCTATATGTTGCTTCAAAACTTCCTCAATCTCCTAGTAAAGGTCGCATAAAAATTTAAGCCCGCAACTACGCGCAGGAGTTTATTCCGCGTAACTCCAGATCCCGCGGGATTTCCGGGAAGACAGACTTGTTAGTTTTATATTAATGTTTGTTTAGAAGCTATTTATACCCCAAACGCGAAGAAGGTTTTCCCGCGTAAATTCCGATCCCGCGGGATTTCTGGGATAAAAAATATCCTATATGTTAATCTAAGTTGCCCTCTATGTGTGTGCCAAATTTCATGAACATCGGTTCAGTAGTTTTTGCGTGAAGGAGTAACAAACAAACAAACAAATACACAAACTTTCACATTTATAATATTATAGTAGGATTATTTTTATATCCACTTAACAGTGGCATTATGGATAACATTTTACAAATTTTTGCTTACACACGTTGGGGGCCCTTGTAACCCGAGGGTCTCGTATCATTGATACGGCTGAAACGGCAGCAGCTACCCCCCTGCAAAAATCATTATTATGTTTAAAAGCACTTTTTCTATCGTACACGTTGAAAAAAGAAGGTGAAAGTAATAACAAACTATAAATCAAATTAATCGTTTTCAGGGTTTAGTGGGACGGGTGAGAACGGGAATGGGAGCCAACGGGATAAACCCCTATAATAATAATAATAATAATAATAATAATAATAATTTATTGCTTCAAACATGGTTACAACAGATGTTATACTTAATTAATTTCGTCCATTCATATTTGGCTTTCGTGAGCATGCAACATTTGGTAAAACTTAATTTTAATTTTAATTAACTTTTACTATACAAAACAAAATAAATCATACTTTAATAAATGTCAGTTAAAAAGATCCAGATATATAAAAAAACAATAATATTAAAAGATAAAATCATAGTTATTAATGTCAAAAGCAATGTAGTTTAATGTCATTTTGATAAGTTGTCTTTATCATTAAAGAAATCTTCTACTGTATAGTAACATCTACTTAATAATAATTCAAACAATTCCCTTTTAAACAAATTGAAGGATTTCTCTTTTAACCCATTCGGTATTGTATTATAAATACGAACACACATTCCATAGCAGTTCTTTTGATAGAGACCTGTTTTCATTACAGTTTCTATGACTAATCTATTGGGATGCCGAGATCTCTTACTTATTACAAACAGGTGCTGGTGTTTTTTCACAAATATGGCTATTTCGTAAATATACATACATGGTAGAGGAAGAACATGCATATCTTTAAAAATGGGACGACATGACTTCCTAGGAGCCAAACCAGCTATAGCACGAATGCACCTTTTTTGCGTTAGAAACAATTTATTTAACATTGTTGAATTGCCCCAAATGACTATACCATATCTGAGATTTGACGCCACATATCCGTGGTACGCCATCACTGCAATTTTTTTATCAGTTGTTTTGCTCAATCTTCGCAATACATAAACAAACTTATTAATTTTGCTACACACACTTTCTACGTGCTCTTTCCAATTACAGTATCGATCTACTTGGATGCCAAGGAATTTTGTAGAGCTTACACTATCTATGGTTTCGTCTTTATATTTAATGTCTAATTGTAAGGGGATTGCATTTTTATTCAGGAATTGTATATGTTTTGTTTTTTTCACGTTAACACTTAAGTTATTTCTTTTTAGCCACTCTATTGTTGATGTAACTGTCATATTGACTTCGTTGTTATGAGTTTCCTTAGATTTTGTAGCCACACTTATGGATATATCATCCGCGAAGAGAACTGTCTTGTGTTTTATAGTTTCGGGCAGGTCATTGACATATATTAAGAAAAGAAGAGGTCCAAGAATACTCCCCTGTGGCACTCCGCAAGCATTATGCCTAAAACGCGATTTATATGATGTCGCAATTGATTTTGCATTTAAAGCAGTGATATCGACCTGCTGGTAACGTTTGTCAAGGTATTTCTAAGCCAATCATGAGCTAGTCCTCTAATTCCACAATTTTCTAATTTATTCAATAAAAGTTCATGATTTACAAAGTCGAAAGCGCTGGACATGTCAAAGAATAATACAGTGTTATAGTATTTCAAGCTTACATTGTGCGTCACGTTGGTAATAAGGTCAAATATTGCTAATTCAGTAGATTTATTTTTCTGAAACCCATATTGTTCCTTTACAATAACTTGATGTCTATGAAAAAAGCTTAAGAGTCTAATATGCATAGCTTTTTCATATATTTTAGAAATGATTGGTATCAGTGTAATGGGACGATAATTTTTTATTGACAAAGGATCATCTTTTTTGAACACAGGTATCACCTTAGAATATTTTAATTTTGATGGGAAGCATCCGTTTTCAAAAGACTTGTTAATCAGTGCAGTCAGAATTGGGCATATTTCTCGTATACACGCTTTTAACACACTAGTGCAAACTTCATCATAGCCCTCGGAGTGACTATTTTTCAAAGACTTTATGATGTTGTAAATTTCAACTGGATCACAAGGTTTAAGAAAAATGCTTTCCGATATTATTTTTCCGGAATATTTGTCATACAACTTATTGAGATTTGAATAATTAGATATATTTGTATTTGTCAGGTCAATATAATAATCATTAAATTTTTCAGCTATTATTTGTGGGTCGTCAATTATTGTATTATTAATTTCACACTTGATTTTTATTGAATTAAATTTAGTAACTCCACTTATTCTATTCTGGATAATGTTCCAAGCTGTCTTACACTTGTTGTTTGAGTTCAGCATGTATGCTTTGTGCATATTTAATTTGGATTTAGTTACACATTTTTTAAGAATATTAGCATATTTAAGATATTGACATTTAGTTTCTTTATTTTTGTAGGACAAATATCGTAAGTTTCTTTTTGTTCTGGAACTTACCCTAATACCTTGAGTGAGCCAGCGTGGCCTCTTATAAGAATTATTTATTTTTACTATCCTTTTTGGAAAGCACAGATTATATAATAGGGTAAATAAGTCATGGAAGTTGCTGAAAGCTATGTCTGCATTACTTTCATTTAATGACTCTGTAAAAGTCAGGCTATTCAGGTATTTTTTAAATAAACTAATGTTAGTTTTGCTATAATCTCTGCATGTTTTATACCAGATCAACGAGGGTTCATTAAGACTCTTCAGAGGGAATGACAACAATTGCGCCGTGTCGTGGTCAGAGATTCCTAAATATAAAAGATAACACGTAGAGTCCTTGATATTGCTTATAATGTGATCTATGCATGTGTTTCTCCTTGTAGGCATTTTTATGTGCAGTTGTAAATTGAAGTTATGCAAAATATTATGTAGTAACTCGCTTTCCTTATTTCTAACTAAAGTATTAATATTGAGATCTCCTGTTATAATAATTTGCTTTTCTCTTTTACAGTCAGTTAGATAGTGTAAAATATTTTCTAAGTTGCTCATAAAAATATTTATATCTGAGTTAGGAATTCTGTACACACAGATAACTATAATGTTCCCGATCTCTGCACTGCAACATTCAAAATGCTTTTCAACGGCGAATTTATTTATAAAAGGTACTGTTTTAGCTAAAGTTCCTTGTTTCACTAGTATGCACGCCCCTCCCCTTTTTTGTTTACATCTGGAGAAACTTGATATAAGGTCATAGTTATTTATTTTAAGATTATACTCATCACCAGCTTGAATGAACGTTTCTGTAAAACATAGTACGTTGATTTCAATATCATGTATTTTAAGTTCATGAAGCAAGATCTCCAAAGCATCCGATTTACACAATAAGCTGGCTATGTTTTGGTGCAATAATTTAAAATTATTTTTATTGACGAAAAAATGTTTTGTTTTCAGTTGTCAGTTGGTTGTCTAAGTCAGATATATCACCCTTACAGAAGTAAAATGGAATTGTTCCAGGTTTAGGAATTTTAGATGGTGATATTGATGACACCTTTTTTTTATCCTTATTGGATCTTGCTAGTTGTTGCTGTTGAGTGCGTTTACTACATGTTACGTTGTCAATATTGTTGTTATGTTGTTTACAAAAATAAAATGGAATAGTGCCTTTTTTTGCTTCAGGGGTGTAACTCACATTTTTGGGTTTTTTTAAATTTGGGTGGGATGCACTAATTATCTGAAAATAATAGGGAATCGTACCTTTTTTATGTAAGTTTGGTTTATTTTTTTGTATGTTGTTTGTAATATTTTTATTTTTTATTATTTTGTTGAGGTTTTTTGGATTAAGGAATTTTTCATTATAATCGTCAGAGTCTATTTGAAAGTTTATAATATTGGTTAGATTCTCGAGATATAACGAGTAGTTAAAATGAAATAATTGATTAATATTATAATTCGTAATTTTTGTTGTTAAAGCTATAAATTTGCAGTTAGAATACAATTGAATCAAAGCCTTTATTTCACTGTTTAATTTACATTCATTTAAATAGGGATTATTATATATTTGTAAAATGTAAACTTTTGCTCGTCCCAGTTTGTTAAGGGAAATACTGAGTGCATTCATAATCTCGAATGGGTTTTTGTCATTCGCCCCGATTGATATGATTACCTTGTCGCCATCTATCAATGACTTTTGTAAACTATTACAATAGCTTAAAGTTTCTTCACAAAGAGATCCCGGCTTAACAAAAGATGATACATTATAATTGTTTAATTTTATTACATTTCTACTATTAATTATATGTTTGTAAAGTCCAGTAACAGTTTGGTCCCCTAGAATATATATCGTGTTTTTTGTTCGTAGATCAGCGCCTTCTGTATTCGAATTGCCGGTAATACTTTTCTTCTTATTATCCGATTTTCTAAAATCCGTTATCTCATATTGAGTCGCAGTCGATCTGGAGCTAGACTCATTGATTTGTTTTTGGTGCTGAGGTTCATATTGACTTGCAGTTGATTTGAGGAGTTTCTTCACTAATCTTTGATTGATTGACATAGGGGTAGATGAAGTTGTGGGTTGTATTGACGTTGGTGTTAATATGGTATCCTGAGGATATAAACGTGACCCCCTATTGATTTTTTTCATTGGTGTTTCCAATTTGCTTATGTTCAAATCATCAATACCAATTTTTTTAAACATCTTTAATTTTTTCTCATACTCTGCCAGTTGTTTTTGAAGTTGCATGATTTGAGAGTTCAAATTTTCAATTTCCTGATTTGCAATGTTAAGTTGTTCTTGCAGTCGATCTATTTCTTCGCATAGAGTTGTATTATTGTTACCATTGGATTTACTAGGGAGGCTGATATAGCTTGTATTTGATATATTTAGGTTTAAGCTGTCGATATTTATGTTTGTGTCCGATTTATTCAAATGTACTAATGATTTCCTTTTTCTCCGTAATGTGATATGTTCAAAAGACATGTTTTTTTCTGTGTGTTCGAATGTAGCAAGAAAAGGAAGATATTCAATTGATCTTTTTCCCCTTTGCTATTCGCCAAAAGATGTCGCTATTCCGATACAAATTTTTCAAGAGTAGTTGCTAGATGTCGTTGTTTTTGTTAATACAATATGTTAAGAGATGGCGTTAGTTATCTTGTTTTAAAAATTTAACGACGTGATTTGAAGAAAAAGTCTAATATAAACTGATATAAAAATCCAATGCGTTACCACCCGCTTTTCACTTGTTAGACAACATCACTGAAGTGTACGCAATTCACTATATTAAGATTATATCCAAGGATTTATGTAAAAACACTGTTTTAAGGTTTCTCACTTTCTTGTAATTAATTTCGTAAAATCCTGTACAATTCTTCGAGATAACACTTGCACTAATCACTTGAACTCTAAAACACACTTTTATACTATAGTTGTGATTTAAAGTGTACTTTTTAATTTTTCACAAATATTTGAACGGGAGAAGACTTAACACGTATGTTTACTTAATCACGCCATCATTCGTGTATGTACATATTCCTAAGTCCTCATTCGAGTATATTTCTAGGTCGGTCACAGTTTTAACGGACGGCAGCGGAAGGGTGGTGCTGCTTTCTCGTTTGCTACCTTAATTCCGATAAAAGTATGTTTGTATGTATGTAAGTAATACTGCCACTGTTTGAATCGCATATGTATGTACCTACCGACCTAATGCAAGGTCTGTAAAAGTAGGAATGCGAGTGATGAATCATCACTGATGATCGCGCTGCACTCTTCCAACCGTGACTAAGAAAAATACTCTTTATTTTAAACGTGACACTTGCCACTCTCCTTGTATTGCAATATTTGTGCGAAGTAAGAAATTGTTATTAGGGAACATTTCAATTTAGTTTAACAGCCCTGATAACACAGAAACACTTAATTCAATATGCAGATAACATATTTTATAACAATAAAAATAACCCAAGCTGTACGCTTGTGGTTTTCGGAACGGTCCAAGTATTCATTAAACTCAAACGTCAAAATTACTGGGTATAAGTAATTCATGACTTAAACTTGAAATCAAATAATTTTATAGTCAATTTAACACGAACCGGTCAAGCTCTCATTTAAAAAGCAAATTTGGTAAAAATGGTCTTTAGAGTGTGTTCGTACCAACAATTCATTTCAGTTTTTTGTTTTGTCCAAGTGTACAGTTGCTGATATTTTTTTGCGATCATAAAGGGGCATTATGCGAATGCACTTTCGATCTCACGTTGAAATTTACACAAAAGGTGATAATTTTCCGGTCAATGATGACATTAATAGCGGGGATCGTGGGTCAAACGATATTTTTCCATACAATTTTACGTCAAACAGTATTCATCTCTCAGTGTAGGGGAATTTGTAACATGCACGAAGTTCAACACCTGCGGGCGAAAGCACCCTTTCATGACATATCTATATATGTACATGTATTATAAATATTGTCATTGTAGCACCAGTCATTTGCGTGCCAAACAGCTACTGTAGTTCCGTAGAGTTAACCAAAGTTTCCATCCGATTATTATTGTTTTTACATAAATAAGCAGTGTTAAGTTTTAACTTGGCAACAATCGCACCTGATGGCAAGTGGCAGGCCCGCCGCTAGATGTATGAGCGCCCGCGTGCAATATCGTTTTGTAAGTGGCGATGAATTCACAGTAGGATTTCACTTATAAAAACAGTTACGCATTTAAAATAGTAAAATGTGACCAAAAATTAACTCAAAAAAAAATACTAAGTCATAATACCTATTGTCAATGACCTCTAAACAAACTCGCCGACGGAATGGGTAGCTACAAAATAAACAAACATACAAAGTTATTGCAGCAGTCTTTATGACATCACAAAAAGAGAAAACAAATTGTTATTTGTAAAATATTTAACTACAGAACCCTGATAAGTGATGAAACTGTACCTTAACACGCTACACGTTTTGTTTACGGTAGAGTTGGCCTTAACACGCTTGGCCATAAATTTCGGTATTGCTAGCCACGACAAGAAGAATTAATTGCGTTAACATAAAACAACGCTGAGTTGTTTCGCATTTTGCACATAATAACTCATGTAAGCATATCGTGAGTGACACCCGGTCTTTAGTTTTCCATAATTAATTAAGCACTAGACTAGTCAGTGAGTTCATAAAAGATAAGCAATGTAAAATTTGCATTCTTGGCTAATTAAGTAAACAGAGTGTGTAATTAAGCCTATGGATGTAAAGAAATGATGTTATAAAAGCTTAAAAGCTAGCGGTCAATAAATAAAAGGGACGAACGAGCGTCGGAGTCAACGCCAGTCAATACATTTTAATCAGTGATTTATTGGCCCTAATCCTCAGCTCAGCACAAATAAGCTATCTTGTCGACTTAATGTTGTATCAGCCCAGGCGTGAAACTCCCGCGTACCACTAAGTGGTCCTTCCAGTTTCCACTCGAAATATTTTAATAAGGCCTCACTGCTCACGCACCCAAATAAAAACACATACACACTCACTCACTGACACGAACGATCTCTAAAACCTCGACTCGTTCGGGCCCATTTTATTTATAATAGTAGCGACACTAAGAATCTACATTTTTGCTCTAAACGGTGTTAATTTATTGACCGTGGGCAGATAATATCACTTTTTTCTTCCATTATTGAAGCGATTACACCAGAAATTATACGTCGAAGTCCGTTCCTGAGTGCTTCATCGATTACGAATGCACCAAGGGATTTTAAACCTTACAGCATTGATTTTATGTTTAAATTTTCAATACCAGTGACACCTTCTTTGACGAAATCACCTTATACATTCGATAATATAAAATGTGTAAAGTTATGAGCAAGTTATGCCACTTGCATTAATATCGATGCTTAACCTTATAAACAAATTATGGCATATTAACTTAATAGCTTAATTTATAATTGAACGTGTTACCAGATATTCATAATGAAGGCATTGTTACGATCGGCCTTTAACATATCAGGTTACAGTCAACGACAAATTGCGTCAATAAAAATATACCTACCTATAACTATAGGTACCAACAGGAGAAACAAACATATCTTCATATTTATTGTTTTTTATAACAAGATTCGTTTCTAATTCATTAAAAGGATCACGTTTTATGTAAAGTTTTATTATTTAATGTACCTAATTGTGACATACGCAAGTTGGTTTTATATGCCATTTTTATATGTTTTCATATATTTGAGTAATATTTTGAAGTTTATTACGCAAATATGAGCGCTATTTTCGCGCTTTACGCCCAAGAGGCTTAAAATTTATTTTACTGCGCGTCACATAACCATTATATTTTTACAATTTGTGGAGTCAAAACACTTGTATAACTTTATTTCGCTTGAATAACTCATATACTTACAAGTTACAATGGAATATTATGTTTATTTGAAACTAAAATCTATTGTCCGTGTTAATAAAGGTACTTATTTCTGTTATTGTTCATAATAGTACCTATGTACCTATATAAAATGATTTAATTCAATTGTATTAATAAAATAACGATTATAAGCAGCAAAGTGTCCTTATTGGTATTTAAGCAACTTTACTCAATATATAAGCAAAATAAATACTCGTATTTACAATGTTTAATACAAAACATTACGGTCAAATCAGGTGCCACCGGACAATTATTATTATCAAAGAGGAAATCAAATTATACATACCTACATTAACAATAATTCTAAATGTTTATTCTATGACATGAATTTTAGATTGTCTAAGTCTAATTTTGTTGCCATTGTTTTATACTCGTCGCTTTGCATAACATGATTTCAATTTAGATGAACCGCGATTAGAGTTGGCTAGCGCGATATCACGCTTTAACAAATTGCTTTTTGAATTTTAAGAGTTGATAGGTATTTTAACTATTTATGATTGACTTTAACAGGGGAAGAAACGTTTACATTTTTAAGCTATTGCATAGCTTCTATCGCGGGCCTTGAGCGCGGAGACCGAATGCAGAAATTCCATAACGATAAAAAACCTAACACCCCCTACTCGTGACATCTATCGATAAATACCAGAACTTTTAACTGAGCTAACTAACTTTTACTTTATAACGGCTAAACCGATTTGGCTAATTTTAGTCTTGAAATATTCGTGGAAGTTCAGGGAAGGTTGCAGCGATGAGAAAATATGGAAAAATTGCGAGGAAAATACTAAAAATGAAAATTTTAATTTCCCATAAAAATCTTACCTGTCAAACATTTGATTTTCGCCCCGTCGGTTTGGTATTTTAAAAATAATTACTGTAGATCTGGATTAAATAAGGCGTTGGAATCGACAACATGTATTCATAATAGTCGAATTATCGCGTATTTAGATTTAAAACATGCAAAATAACATAGACATATACTATAGACCAGGGGTCGGCAAGTACTTTTAGGTGGGGTCCGAATACAGTGCGAAAATTTTAACGAGGTCCAAAAAATTTATCTTTGAGATATATAATATTTCACATATACAGGGTGTCCCGTAAGCTGTACGACAAACTGAAATAGATGATAGCTTGGAATGAGACCAGATGTCAAAAAATCGTTTTAGTAAAAGTGTCACCATTTTCGAGATTTCGACCTTTGTTTGATTTTTCAAAAATCGAGCTATCATACCCTACTTTTACTTGCTGACTACACAAATGAGCACATATTATAATAATTTTTTTTTCACGTACTCCCAGTTAGTCTACAATCCCAAGCTATGATTAAGTTCAAATTATTACGTGTTTCCTAGAAATTCGGGTCTATTTAGGACTTTTTATGTTTTCGATTTTCTTTGATTCAACTTTGACGGTGGCTCGTGGAAATAAATACCTAGTCAACTAATAGTGCAGATAATCTTAAAAACTTGCTTGGTAAATGGAGATTTTAAAACCGTTAAACACTGGCTACTTTAAGAAGAAAATTTACAAGTTAATGGTATTTTAGTGTCGAGGGGTGTTAGTTAATTTGAACCTAAAGTGGTACCTATGTATTAATGTGTTTGTAAGCACAAAAATGACCAAAACCATTGCGATTTAAGCTGCAGGTTATTAAATTACCCCCCTTAGATTCCCTTTGTTAATTATGGCTTTTGCTTTAATTTTGTTTTTAATACAACCCAAATAAAATCCAAGGTTTTAAATTCAGTGACCTATCGGACCGTGGGATTGGTCCTAATTGTCTCATCCAACGGCGAAGATATGCTCGATGCCAATGAGCTCGTACTTGACGGGCAACCGTGCTGGCAACCGTCGTTCTGCAGTCAAAGGAGAACATCTTGGGCCTGGAGCGAACAGCTTGTTCAATACCCTCAAATAATCTTGCATATTTTAATACATCCATTTCATATTTAAAAATCTATGTAGTTATATCATATAATTAAAAAATCATAATTTCAAGCCTATACTATTGTGTGCGCGGTGCGTAAGACGACTAAGTATATTTCATTATTCCCATCATTTTCCGCAAAAACGGAATATGCACAATGTAGTAACAATATCCTCGATCTAAAAAACGATGTCTCATGCATGTTCATATTCCAAGCTCAAGGTCCTTAAGGACTTAAGGATCTTAAGAAAGTTGATGGTCTCCTGGTCAAAAATTTTTATCGTCTAGATAAACTATTTACTTTTTTTTCTATGTACTTGCCTTACAATATTTGGCGGTCCGCGGTTCAACCTTCCGCGGTCCGTAAATGGACCGCGGTCCGCCTGTTGCCTACCGTTGCTATAGACATTACATGACATAAAATAATGACACTATAATGACATTTGGTTGTTCTATTGCGTGCGTTCAGAAATATATTTTGTATAGTTTGCTTTACTCTTCATCATATTATGTCAAATCGCCCCGTGAGATGTCCGCCCATTATGACGTAACAATTTTATTATTATCACAAATGCAGTATTATTTTTTGTTTTGTTAATTTATATATGCAATACTAGTAAATCCGCCCTCGCTTCGCTTCGGGGAACCAGTCCCTTCAGAAATCTCTATAAATTTTAACAAATTATGTTATTCCGATGTCTAAGCTATATTACTGCAAAGTTTCATGAAAATCCGTTCAATAGTTTTTGCGTGAAAGAGTAACAAACCCACACACACACTCACTCACTCACATACATCCTTACAAACTTTCGCATTTATAATATTAGTAGGATAGGATATATTATGCAATAGCTTTACCGCGGCAGTCTCCGAGTGCCACACGTCTTTTTTTTGTTATTAAAATATGGGTAGATAGGTAATTGTGAAATTGAATTGATACCCTTGTTATCTTGTTATGTTTTGAAGATGATACCTATTTTGAATAAAAAATACAATCCTACATCCTACAAATATTATAAATGCGAAAGTTTGTAAGGATGTATGTGTGTGTGTTTGTTGCTCTTTCACACAAAAACTACTGAACGGATTTTCATGAAACTTTGCAGTAATATAGCTTAGACATCGGAATAACATAATTTGTTAAAATTTATAGAGATTTTTCAAGGGACTGGTTTCCCGAAGCGAAGCGAGGGCGGATTTACTAGTATTTTACTATTTGGGTAAAATTAGGGTATACTGGTAGTCATTAAAACATTTTTCATCACACCTATTCGAAAAAGACGACTTGGTTCGGACTTACGGGGTTCCAAAGTTGCTGTTTTCTATTCAGCGGGCGGGAATGAATTTTCATACAACTTTTCCGTCCGGCTAGATCTTTTCCGTCCTATTTTGAATTTAGAACATTTTAGTATTTTGCGCTAAAGAAGTCGAACTCAAATATTGTTTGAATAAAGAATGTCTGGTACGACGCGAGGGCCCCGCCAGCTGAATAATAAAAAAAGAAATCAAATTAAGATTTCGTTTTCAAATTAAAATTAAGTTTTCGTGCATTTTTACGTATTATTTTATATATATATTATTTTCTCATAGTGGGTGATGAAAAGTAGAGTGTATCACTCGGGTGCAAGTATATTTTTGGCTCGGGCGACGTACTTTGAATCCCTCGCTACGTTCGGGATTCTACTCTAGAATCCCTCACTTCGCTCTGGATTCAAAAAACGCCCTCGCCGAAAAAATATTACTTTGCACCCTTGTCATACAATCTACTATTTATGTTGATGGAACAAGAGGAAAAATGGTAAAAGTACCAAAAACTATAACACAAATTAATCGATTTTGGGGTCTTGAGAACGGGAATGGGAGAAAAAAATTACTTTTAATTGAATTAATAAATTAATTTTAATTGAACAAAAAAACCTACTCATCATAAACGACGAAAATCGGCCTTGTAAGGAATTGCCTTGTTAACCTGTTTATCACAAATTTCAAAAAGTGTAACCCTAAAAGTGCAAAGAACGTCGTGTTCTCGTGATAGAGACATATAATATAAGGGTTTAATATTTGAGAAGGAAGATAGTGTGCTAGCTAGGCTCACGAAAACCCTCCTAATTACTACGAGTATTAGCTTCCAACTACACGTACCTATAGTTGAGTCGCCGAGCTTATGGAATTGCCACTCCTTGCTTAAACCAAACTTATTACCTGTGCTCTAAGTTCAATTTAGCTTGTCATAAAAAAAATACTGAGGACATTTTTACGATAACGCCGTCAATCTTAAATGTACCTTAATTGCATTGTCGGAACGCTGGCATTTGTGTGTCATGCAGTAATAAAGAATTCCAGGTTGAATTCAAACGGAGTATAATAACTAATGGCATTGTTTAAATTATGTTTCAGTCCCGGTATCACCGTCATCGTCGGGAGGAGGTGGGGGGTCTGGTACCCCGCTGTACCCGGGAGCGGCGTCCCATCCCCTGTCGTCGTTGCTGTCTCAGCAGCGCCTACTGGAGCTCTCCCGCTTCGGTCTGAGGCACTACGACATCGCGCACCATGTGCTGTCCCAGCAAGGTGCTGTTACAAAGTTATTAGGTAAACAAATTTATTGTTTATTATTGGAGCTGGTTACATTTTTTAGAGGTCAGATCTCAGTCCTCAAGGGAAACCTATCTATGAATGATTTAGAATGTGACTTTTACTAACAAATACCAGATTGACTACCTATTAGTAACAATAATTAACGGGACTAACTATCGCTTACAGTCCCTGCTCTAGTCCTCATATTTACTATTATATTGGATCTTTGAAACTATGGCCCAGCATGGTAACCACCCCGCCATATCGGTCAGTTAATTATCAACCGTATAGTCGTTATTTTAATGTACCTCAAGATGTTGACAAATTTCCAATCTCTTCCATGACAATCCAGCAAGCATTTTTGATTGTAACTGGTCACCGCATACAAAACCTCATTTTTGTCCAAATTGCCCAAGACATCAATGATGTGTTGATGTCTTGGGCAATGATGGGCAAAAATGATGATCAGTAAGAAAATAAATATACCGCTCATTGAATGAACGACTCTCCGCCTGCAATACGAATGTGTTAAGGATCAGAATCAGAATCAGAATCATTTATTTGTCATAGCATAGGTAAGTTATAAGATGTTACATAGGTATTACATTAAAGTCCCAATATACTAGCCATTTTATGGCGTACAAATATACATTATATACTTAAGTAGGTATTACATGCATTTTATAATTTATATTAGATTTAAGTATGTCAATTAAAATGGAGAATGTCAAATTATTATTATTACATTTCGAATTAAAAATTAAAAATTACAGATTTCTTATCGTCAAAATATTCATTAAGTGAGTAAAAGCATTTCTCAATAAGCCATCTCTTCAGTCTAATTTTAAACAAGATTTTAGGTAATACTTTAATGTCATCTGGTATAGTGTTAAAAATACGTCCACACATTACATAACAATTTTTGTTAAAGAGAGCTGTTCTAGCGGCATTTGGCACAACTATTCTGTCTCCCTTTCTTGTGTTTCTTATATATTTTTCCGAAGCTTTTAGAAACAGCTGAGGATTGTTTTTTACAAAACATGATGCTTCTAAGATATACATACAGGGCAATGTTAGTAGTCCTAGTTTAACAAAGAGTGGCTTGCATGACTCCCAAGGTTGCATACCGTGCATTGCTCGTAAGCACTTTTTTTGCGCCACAAACGCTTTTTTTGCATGCGTTGAGTTACCCCATACAACTAACCCATATTTTAATATGGAGGCTACATACCCATGATAGGCAGCTAGTAAAGTATTTATCGTTGACACTTTTCTTAATTTATGAAATAAGTATACTGATCTATTTAGCTTATCACATAATTTATTTATATGATCCTGCCATGTAAAAAGTTTATCTACAGTCACACCCAGAAAGGTGGTAGAATCAACTTCTTCAATCGCTGTACCTTTATATTGAATGTTTAATGGTTTTCGAGAGCTTATATTAGTAGAAAATTGCATTAGTTTAGTTTTACTTAAGTTTATTTGTAGATTATTATCACTAAGCCAACCTGCTATTGAGTCAATTGTATTAATAATGTCATCTATAAAATCAGATTTATTGTTATTAGCTGTCAATGTAATTGAAATGTCATCTGCGAATAAAGTACAAGGATATTTTGTAGCATTAGGAAGGTCATTAATATAAACTAAGAATAGGAGAGGCCCAAGGATACTTCCTTGAGGAACGCCCACGTCATTATTATAGTACACTGACCTTATATGAGTTATTTCTTGTGAATCATTTATACTGGCCAATTCTATACACTGGGTTCTATTTTTTAAGTAAGACTGTAGCCAATTTAGAGCTGGACCTCGAATTCCGTAATTTTCTAATTTTTTTAGGAGTACATTATGTGACACATAATCAAAAGCTTGCGTCATATCGAAAAAGAGACACACACACACAGTACATTTTTTATCGTCAATATTTTTAAGAATACGTGAAAACAAATCAAAGCAAGCCATTTCAGTAGATTTTCCTTTTTGGAAACCAAATTGCTCCTTTTTTATCGAGTTATTCTTTGATATAATATCATTACAGTTGTTTCTATGACATTTTTTATAGCTAGCCAGACAAGGTAACTAGTCTGCGTACTGTTGGGATTAAGCTGAGTGGAATGGATTGTAACGACGGTATTCTTCCATTGTTGAGCAGGGTACGTCTCAAGCCTGATTCGTGGACCAGTGTACCTACTCATTTAATGTTTAATCGATATAAGATTGATGATATTTTATTTATGACGTTTATGAATTGAAAGATAAATTAAACGTCCGACAGCTATTTTAAATTCATTTAGCCATACGACGGGATAGAAACCGTTCCCCTTCTCCTCTGCTTTGGTGCTTAATATTACTGATGGTACCTTCCTTGAAGCATGCCGGCTAGCTACCACTCTTTTGTTTCAATTCGCCACCAAACGATTCGTCGTGTTCCGGTTCTATGTTTGACAATTACAATATATACTTTCTTTTCTCATAATGTTAGCCGTCTACTTTCGGATCCTTGGAGTAGGTATTGTCTGATCTGTACCTAGCTGTCTATACAACCCGCCATAGTAGAAATTCTTGTGTTCGTTCTGGACTGTTTACAATTAAAAGACGGTTCTAAATAAATTAAGCAATACAAATCTTATTGCGATCTTCCTTCTTTATATTCATTCTTCTTGGCTAGCAGCGCTTCAGTGATGTCTCTGATGTTACTGAGTCGCCGAGAACACGGAATTGCCCGCGAAAAACAAATTAACTAGGTACCTAAACTCGCAGTTCAATTTACCACAAAATTAACTTGCGTTATTTTAACTATTATCGACAATCTGCAAGGTACCTTAATCACAGGGTAGGAAAGCTGGTATTTGGGTGAGATGCAATTAAACGAATTCTGTATCAAACGGGACCGCAGTATAGCCTACTACCAGAGGCCCAAGTCTGCTAAATGCTCTAATTGAGTCACATCATTGCATTGATCTATACTAAGTATATTCCTATCTCTATGCATAATTGTTACACATTTTTCAAAATCGTCATAAAAATGTGTCAAACTATTCAACCACAAACCAATTTATAAATTAGCATTCTTGGGTCCCAGGTGGCTCGTCTGCTTTTTCAACATAGAAGAACAATATTAATTACAAATACAGTTATAAGAAAGTAAATTTAATTCACATGGTTCAATTTACCCAACTGAAGTGATTGCACTGAACCTTTATAATCAAAGCACTGAACCAATTTATCGAATTTATAGCGTATTGGCATGTAACAAATTAATGTTTGTCCTTGCGTTTTCGATGTTATTTGAATAAACAGTAATTAGGCCAATAGTCTTATAAAACATTGAAACAATGTGAAAAACTCGTGTAGACTAATATGTAAGTATGTAGATACATTTTTGGTATTTAATTAGTAAAACCGAATAATGGTTATCACAATAAGTATGTCTTCGTAAAATTACTTTGTTTAAATAACATCGTATTACCTACCACACATACCTTGATCATTTTAAACTGTAAGAAATCATGTGAATACTTACAGAATGACTTCTGGCAGTAGATATAACCGATTTTTTTTAGATAAAATAAGGGATTGCAGCTTGCAATGATCCTAATTGAACGACCAAATTCGGTTATAGGTTATGATAGGCGCTTGGAAGGGATTTCAATGGAAGACCTCTAGTGGCAAAAATTTCTTGAGACCTTCCGAGCTTTGAAGGGTGTTAGTCACTGTTGGTATCAACTGTTACCGTTGTTTAATAGTCGTTAATTCTTGTCGAAGGAATTTAGGGTGACATAAAGACTTCTGATCTTCTGATCTGGATTGACCACTAACACTTCCATCAATCTGCACTGTAGAAACATGATTTATGTAGTATGCTCTAGGCCATTCTAGGCTTGCTCAATTTACGGGTACTCAATAGCAGATCAGTGTGTCATTAATGGGTTGAAACCATTATGGAAATACATTATATTCAATACCCGGTAAAACTTGTAAAATTGTATTAAATTAACAATAAAAATTCGAAGGATAAAATCTATAATGATTCAGCGCTACTAAACAAGCATTCATTATAAGTATAAATAAAAGATATCACTGGATCAGAAGAACATCGGCGATTTGTCGAAAGCGTCGCGGTCGGGGGCTGTGTTTAGCGCAGTCCTAATAACACGGTTGTGAGAAAAATCTCAATTGCTATTAATCAGAGATAAGCCATCGGCGAAGCGTGGCGCGACGAGAACTGTTATTGACGAAAGCTTAGATCCTAATCGATTCATAAAACTTGCAGTGTGTTAATTATAAGCCACTGGGTTGCGGACTTGGTGAATCTGAACGCTGCCGCGAGCATTTGCTGTAGGGTGGCCATGTCATAATCTACTATTAGAAAGTATTGGAGACTTGATGATCTATACCTTTCTAGAACATCTTCTAAGGAAAATAAGTATAAATATACATAAGCTATTCAGATGGGCTAGTATTTTCAATATTTGATTATCGCTTGTTTTATATTGAGGGAGATTTGTTGATAATAATGTGAGTTTACGCGTGATGGTATAAATCGAAGTACCATTTGCTTTCTGGCCGAATTTACATTTTCAAGTCAAATTATACCTACATTACTCGAATAGGACCAAAAAATCTAAACCAAAAGAGAACAGCCATTTTTCTCACACTGACACCATCCTTTAATAAAGTATTAAAGGAACACGGGATATAGCTCGAAACCAAAACCTGTTAATTAATGTAAAGTGTCGGTTTATAAATAGTTCAACATTATAAATTAATGGGGTAAATATGAGTAGAAATCAAATTAATCTGCCAATCCGCATGTGGCCAACGCGGATATTCTCATTCTGAAATGTTCTGAAGAGGGTCCCGTGCTCAATAGTGGGTTAAGATGGGCAGAGTTTATGATTACTTACTATACGGCAACTAATATTTATGAATTTGGAATGTCCTAATTGCTACAGTACTTATTGTCAATAGTGTGTTCCTCTTTTAATACCATTTGGCGTCAGAAGTATCTCAGTACCGGTGACTATTCGCATCAATAATCGTTTATCGACTGCATCCTTTGTAATTACTGGGTTTTTTAACGCGATCGGGATCTCTATCCAACTCGCCGATCAGTTCGATTGGGCTTTCAAGTTCTAAAAGCAGATATAAATAATGGTGGCCGAAGTGATTTTTTAAGCGACGATTATTCAGTTTTTATTTGCACCTTTATGCATACGAATTAGTTCTTTTTATTTTTATTTATTAATATTCAAACATCGGTATTTTCGTTTTGTCTGTTAAAGACTCAAAAAGTACTCAAAAAATTTCATGGATTGCGTTTTAAACAAAAAGATTAAGAAATAATATTAAGAAAATGACAATGAACTTTTAATTACAAAAAAATATATGCGAAGTTCTCATAACTCCTAAATGACACTACAAATACACAAGAACTTTACCTATTGCAGAGCGCAGAGGCTAAAACTCAGAGTTACTAATAGACAAACTTAGGTACCTACTATTGCGCGCTGGCAAAATCTTCATTGTGTAATTGCAAATGGTATAAAATTATCGACGGGTACTTGTAACATTCATCGCAATTTCCATGTCTGTTCAACCAGTATCAAACAAAGTATTAAAACAATTAGTGCGTCATAATAGTATAGGCGGTTGCAACTGAAGCGTGAGGTAGAGACATTGGCACACACTGCAATATCGGGTTAATATGAGGAATTAGTAGAAAAGGAGTGCGCAATTAGGACACATGGTTACTTTATGTTTGTTCAAGGGTCGTGAAAAAGAACTCAGGAGGCACTGGGGCGTGCTCGAACCGAGTCTGCGTAATTCCCGTTGCATTTCTATTCGTACGTCGATCTCAATTACGGACGCTGCAGAAAATAATGTAATTAGTCACGACCGTGACACGTTTAGCTGCATCGGACGATGTTCCATGTATGTCCCGACGGCTGGCAGATATTTTATATAACATTATGTTTAATACAATAATACTCATACATCCCGCAACATTTACAACCTTTGTATGTTGTTCTTTATTGAAAATGTCTTTTTTTGTACCTATATACATATTATTTTTCGCTTTATATCTTTTTACCGGCAGAATTAAGCGTCAGTTTTGTAAATATAGCGAATGTTAAGTGATGTTTTATGCTTTAATGTTCTGAAAACGACCTGTTCCAATCTGAAATATTTTCATCAGACACGACTCATTTATTAACGAATTGAGTTAATTTAATTAGGTACAATCGCAAATTTATTGATAAAGCCATGCTAATATGACCATCAAGAAATGTCCTAATTAACTATGTGACTCTTTTATAGCCAAGCGAGATAAATAGTTTTTTAATTAATTAGAACCTGGATTCTTATCCCACACGCACCTCTATTTTGTCGTTTATATTCGTATGCCAAGTTTTAAGTAGGTACTTACTTATTAATGTTAAAGAAAGATAAGGAAGAAACATAATACTTATACCTAAATATTGTTCTCAAAGCGGAAGTAAAAATAAATAATCTGTGCGATGTCGTACCCCACATCATACAATCATTTCATTAGCCATCATATTATTTTTTACAATGTAGACATTAGTTAATGCTCGACTACAATCCCACCTGATAGTAGTCGTGATATAGGTAAATAGATGTGGTTGGTAAAGCCCAGTAAATAATTCACTCTTCTCTTGAAGGCACTTACATTGTAATCGGACGGAAATACCGTATAGGTACACTTTGTCTACTACTACTGTTTTACTATCACTTCGCATGTCACTTGAGCCATAGTTCTGGGCCTTCTGCACCCTGATTGATTGTGAAAAGTTATAAATGCCCCAATGGCGTCTCGACTGAATAGTTTGACACATTTTGTATACAAAATTGAATATTTTGATACATTTTTGGCATATTTTGTATACGAAATTGAATACGTTGACACATTTTGGCGGGTTTTTCCCGTTGGCTCCCATTCCCGTTCTTACCCGTCCCACTAGACCCCGAAAACGATTCATTTGATTTATAATTTGTGAGTACTTTTGCCTGCTTTTTTCAACATGTACAATCGATAGAAAAAGTTCTTTAAAGTAAGATAATGTTTTAGCAGAGCAGTAGCTACCGTCGTGTCAGCCGTATCAATGATACGGAGTCCCCGGGCTATAGGGCCCCACAACGTGTGTAAGCAAAAATTAGTAAAGTGTTATCCACAATACCACTTAAATTCGTATTTCCCAGGAAAAAAACATCAATACTAATAATAACATGTTTTTATACCACTTATTTGTTTATTAAATTTAATTACCTTTATAAAGTAGTTAACACTTTTATTTTACTCCCAATTCTTTTAAGTAAATAACGACACACAAATAGCCTCATTCTCTAGGATTCCGTCTCGTTGCTTCCATGGGCAAAATAACACCCAGACCAAGAACCAGACCAAACCCAGGTTACTTAGTAGGACAATTCAAGTTATCCAATCAAGTCCGGCATGGTTCAATTTTTACTTTAAGATTTTTTCTTTTAACTGTACTTTTAAGCAATGTTTAATTTTATTTGACGTTATCAGTAAAATTGGAATTCGGGGTATAGTGGGACGGGTGAGAATGGGAATGGGAGCCAACGAGAAAACTCCATTTTTTTATAGCCTAAGCAGGCAAACGAGCAGACGGGTCACCTGATGGTAAGTGATCACCGTCGCCCAAGGACATTGGCAACACCAGGGGCGCCACCAACGCGTTGCCGGCCTCGAAGGAAGCGATAGACCCGCTTCTTGAAGGACCCCATGTCATAGCACTGTGGGAATACTGAGGGATGAAGTTCGTTCCACAGTTTACACGTGCGCGGCAGAAAATGACGTGAAAAGCGAACTGTGGACGAACGCCAGGTATCCAGGTGGTGTTGGTACGCACAGCATACAAAATTGAATATTTTGACACATTTTTGGTATATTTCGTATACGGAATTGAATGGGTTGACACATTTTGGCACGTTCCGTATACAAAATGATTGAGCCAGCAGATTGGAGCCCTGGGCATATGAAATAGGTAATTAATTATGATGATTGATGATGATATTGTTATTGGGCTTGGAAAAACTAAGTAGCTACAATTTATTACTAATTCTATGAGAAGTTTGTTTATGTTATGTTTACATCACAAGGATACGATTGATAGCATTAAAATGTATTATTTGTTGCACTTGCAAACCCACATGTACAAACCTAATTAGGTGCGTCACGCACGCATAAATGAATATACCTTCTATATACTATACCTACACGTTATAATTATGCTGAAGAAACTATTCAATAAACAGTGTTGAGACTGTAAATATGTATGTAGGTATAACACGCTTCCTTTTTCATAACTACGCAAATAAAGTCGTTGTATTGTGTTTTTATATAAAATGATGACTTACGAGCCACCTTATAGTAAATGACCATCTTCTTTTAGGACATAATTAAGCGCAGCGTTGCATGCTAATAATAAAATTAAAATATAGAAAAAAGACTCTTATTTCAGAATTATTTAGATAATTAAGGTATGTATAACTACATAATTAATGTACTCTTAAATAACACGTGGCAGCTACTTTTCTTACTCAATTATCGACTGCGTCGACTTTACACGCGCGGGATATTCCACGTAAATTTTCGTTCAATCCGAATGCATAAGACAGTAAAATACTGTGCAACGTAGCATATTGTCAATCAATTTTCGCCCGTGGTGATTTCGTAACGTCACGTGTCGGGTTCCCACGGAAGCCTGGCTCATTTCGCCCAGGGCTGTCATGCCCAGCCACTTACGTATTTAACATAGGCACACATAGTCTTAGTTTAAATGTTATTATCTAGCCCAACTGCCCCATTGACGGCGTGGAAATGGGCACGCATAAATATTGCATTATCGAATTATGATCCTGTACCGCAAGGGATTGCAAATTGCAGGTAATTTGAACAACGATTACAGAAATACTGTGCAAAATGTAAGTAACGAGTGTAAATCTATGGAATTTTATCAGTTCATTTATATAAAAGCAGAGTTCTATAAATTCAGATGCAGATTTGTATTAAACACCATGTTGTCTTTTTGTTTTTCAATGGGTTCGTACATCACAATTAGTTCACAGTTCCTTAGAAACATATCCTAGACAAGATTTAGTCCTGTTTGGGTCGGTCAAATTTGTCATCCTCATTTTTTGTCTTAGATCCATAAAACACCCTTGACTGGCCAGTAATCGTTCTAACAGCGATTTTTTTCTAAACAAATTTTGTAAAGTATTATAATAGAAAACAACACTAGGGATCACGTATTATTCGTGACATGTATGAAGAACTTGCAGAAAACGCATTTTTTGGTTCAATGTTGAAGGCGAAGTATCTAGCCAGGCAGTTCATTGACTAGTGAAATGCACCATCAGGTGTTTCTCTTAGCCTTTGATGTGTAGGAAGATAAAAACCCCTTCTATTTTATATCACAAGCCAAACATTTGTAAGCAGCACAGCAAAAAAACTTAAGATTTTTTGGTTAGACACTGCAACCACACCTTGAAAAATCCTTATTTATTACAAACGTCATCTACTTATACTATATGTGGATATCGATAATAAGGGTTAAAATTATTTTATAGTAGATGACATTGATTCCAAACACATTATAATTTCATTCAATTTTAAATTGTTTATGATTTCGTCCCATGTCATTGTCTTCACTTGAGAGAGTTATTATTTAACGAACCAAGCACCGATTAAAATATCTTTTGTCCGCTAGACAAAGGAAATAACCAACTAAAATCACAAATGAGTAATTCTACGGTAGAGGGTCTTTTCATTCCGATATACCTACTTAAATTTGTGGATAGCTAATGATATCTACTCAAGAAGATTGGCCGCGGATCGCCGCACGTAATGAAGCCGTATTTAAGCTTTGGTCCTATAATCAAAATTGAATTACCAGGGTTGACATTCTTGCCTCACGAATGAGGTTTTTCTTTTCTGCTCCAATTCTTGCAGGCTAATTTGAATTTGTAATGGCATTTGACGACGAAATAATATTTAAGTTCTGGATTTCACTTTAATGATACGGTGGAAGGTATGTCGGTATGAAGACTTTAAAAATGTTGGTGCGATATCCTTCTATTTTTCTACTTAATTATTCAACATAAAATAGAACCACACACGTCTACTTAAAGGGCTATTGGAAGAAAATATGATATTTCCAATGAATTATTATCTACTGTTATACTGGATTTTTTGAAATATAATAAATCCTTATAGATACATAAATAATAATGTGTGTGTCATTAAGAGTGCCGCAAAAGTGACTAAAATTCTCTACTAAATCTCGTCAAAAAGGTAAATCAAAATCCTCGCACAAGATACACATCGTTTATGCGATTACTTTTTTGCCGACAGTATTTACAGGTGGAATTAAAGTTATTTCTACACAAATTGATTTAATATTTAGGGAATAACAGATTTAGTAACACGAAAGTCGCGTAGGTATGCGTTTCTGACCAAAAAAGTGAAGAGCAGAAAGAGAGGAGACGAGACTAATTACGAGTATTATTATTATTGTAGTTGGAGGGTTTAATAATATAAAATAAAATTAAAAATGTAAATTAAGGTAAATACATTTAAACAATAAATCTGTACATGTGCCCAGTACGTCTATTATGAGTTTTTAATACTATACTCGCTAGCGACTATCGTTTAGAATTTGTATGAGAATTGTAGTTCAACATCGTAACCGCTAGAGGCGCTGTACGGATTCTCATACAAATTCTAAACGATAGTCGCTAGCGAATATAGTTTTAAAAACTCATAATAGAGGTACAGGTCCTACGTTTATTTAGATGAACATTTTAGTTAAATATGAAATCACTAAGTAAACATAGTTATTTATTTTGGAAATGCTTAGTTTTAATTTAATTACCTGTTATAGAAGATTGTTGTGAATAAAATATAGTTATTAGTGTATATTAAACTATAAGTAGGCAGGTACTAAGTAAGTAGTTGATAAATCTCAATCTTGTGTGAAGCGAGTAGTGAAGCAATCGCTTTATATCCATTGAACTCAAATAACTTCATTAATATTAACAAAGTTAAACAATTCATTACCCACTTTATTATTATCTTTTCCAATTGTCTTCTCGTATCACCTAAACCTAACATTCAAAACATAATACTTATTGATTAACCTAAGTTGTTAATTTTATTATTTACTCCAAAATAGCTACTTTGTGAACATTGTTAATGGCCAACCTATTCGACGTAAGAATTTATGTAGTCTCTGACAAGTCCTCGCCTCTACCTGCCTATTACCTATATTGTTATGATGACAGAGATCGATGGCCTAACATGTCCTTTAAAGTTCGATCATCTTTTCCAGTATTACGACAGAATTAAGAAACAACAACATACAAATCGTTGAACTTCACTAATGTAGGTGTAGGAGTTTTCCCCCTTTAAATGCAGATCCCGTGTGAAATGTGGGATAAAAAGTAACCAAATTTATTGCCAAGTAGTCTTTCTTATTTTCCAGCGCAAAGCGCTATTAAAATTAGTTCAGCTGATCCAGAGATTAGCCCGGATAAAGACAAAAACAGACAAAGTAAAAATGTTTATGTTTAAAAAGCCACAAGCACTTGAAAAAGCACAGTTATTTTAATAACCGATAGAGACTTCAATTTAATTTATATCTACTTATTTATATACCCACCAACAGATTCTAAAGACAATCATACACTAGGATAATAAAATAGCATTAGATCGCAAAACCACAGACTCATTCATCATGATTAATGTTTGACATTAGAACATACATGTTCAATTGCTACAATGATTTTTATTTCACTTATTGATTCATGTTAGACAGAAAGACAGCAAACTACAATGATTACTGGTGCCACGATGTATTTTAATAGCTTCTGAATGACTTATTATTATGACTTATCATAATTTATTTCCTGATACAAGTATAGCGTTTTTCTTAATTGTGTTTACGTGGTACGGTATTTTAGCGATAACTACAGGCAATTATGATAACGAGGTGTGATTCGAGTTGCAGCTTTTGTCCGTGGTGAATATTGAAACTGGGTTTCAAGTGAGTAGACGCTGGTACAGCAGGTTCATTTTATGAAAATTGAAATAAACGTTTTTTTAGTTCATAGAATACCTAGTAATATGCTTAATTTTTTTTATTACAGATATTTTACTTTATAACATTCAAAAATTGCTAACGTTAGCAGTTCTCTTACGGCAGTTTCAATTATATATTTATTTATAATCTCTTGACAAGTTAGTAGGTAATAACAAGACAAGTAACACGATAAACAGAATTAACTAGTAATAACTTGTATAATAAAAGTAGCCAAGTGCCATTTACACTCGCTCATTGAAGGTGTCGCATTATTCTAAACGTAAAAGTAATAATTGACTGGATGCTTTAGTTGTAACTTAGTTCGATGACCATTTAGTACCATAACAACGCTATATTTGCAGTTTTCTAAAAAGTATCAGGGTTATTCTCAGAGTACTCCGTTCTACCAAAAACTCCGTATAAACAATATTTTCTTTGAAAGTGTTAATTGGGGTTTGCAGCACATATTTTTTTCCAGATTTATTAATTCATAGTATTAAAATTTACAGGAATGTGGGATTCACATTTACCACTTTGAAAGTGTTTAACAGTTTCGAAATGAATTGTCTGTAATATTTTTAAGTAATTTTCATTCTATTTTCATTGCTACTTAGGTTTATTTTGATAATATTAAGTAGCTTAAGCCTATAAGGATGTGATTTTATAGACTTTGTTGATTACATTCGAACGATGATAATATTATGTACATTACTGATACACACTTGATTGTATTGTAGGTGCAGATTCTTTCACGGTGAATGATGAAAAAATATCATAAAGGACACGTGTGGTTACAATTACAAATTCCACTCTACATATATCACTTCTAACAAACCATAAATCAATCAGTCGGTTTATGTTTGCTTATTATTAAAAACTTTTTGCCCCTTTGCTGAAATGCTAGTTATTTTTCGTATCACAAGACGTGATCTAGTTTAATAGCTAATTTATTAATTGCTTCTGAAGGAGCTAGTGTCTGGTTTACACTTTGGACAAAAACTCGATCAATCACCAAATCAGGCATCGTTAACACATGGGTTGCATTAAGTCCCATAAGCTGGGGCCATCCACCACTTTGCTATAAAGATTTTGATCTATTAGTTCCATGACTCGACACTTCCCTAAGCGGTTAGCGCCAGCTAATATAAAGACTCGCTTAATATAAATTTAATCAACAAGATACGAACCTTTCAGTGGCCTTTCTGCGCCCAACTTGTCCCTCTTTGTAGACGCACCGTGTAATGACTTTAAGCGCCCATAAACTACTTTTGTGTGGAAATTTATTAACTGGCGTTTTGAATGTGTGCCTTTTGTTGTATGAGTGATGATTAATTGTTAAACGTTCCAGTTATTTATATATTGTGGGATGTTTACATAAATAAATATCGTTAAATTACTTAATATGTATTAGTTATTTAATGTGTAAAGTTATGTAATCTCTACAGGTTTATATTTTTTATAAGTACACAATGATCGTTACCATTTGTTAAAAATCAAGAGTACGTAGGTAGGTAAATATAATAAACATAACCGACGAACAAACGTGTCACTTGATGGCAATATGCCACCGTCGTCGTCCTCGTTCTTCAGTACCTTGTTAGGTTAGCCTAACCTAACACGAATTTCTTGACAAAAATTAACAAAGAAGGAAAGTAAAAAAAAAGGTAATAAAATATAATTATTATTATTACTATTATTTTTAGCAGTTAAACTCACACAAAATTTCAGATTAATTACCTTTTAAATACCGAATAAATTAAATGGGGTTCTCATAAGCGGTGTAGGTATAGAGGTCTGAATCTGATGTTTTATTCAAGGGGGCCTTGACTGTGGTTCATAACCTGTAATTCATGTCGATGCACTGCATTGCCAACCTAGCCGGAAGTTCTTTGCAATTCCGGGTGGCCACATACATGGCTTCGCGGTTGTTAATGTTAAACCAAACCTATGGTTTAGCATGCCTCAAAAGCAGTCTGTAGATACAAACATTCAACTAGCAGTCACTCATCCAAATATTTCCTAACACAGGCGATCACTCACGATCACAAGAGGTGGCAATGACTTCCGGTCTACGTTATACAACACACAAAAACAATTTTCTATAAAAATACAAAATAAGTGTTCAATGAATTTATACTCAACAGCAAAAACTTTCGGCTTAAGATAAACAAGTCCGATATCTGAGAAACATTAATGAAAGAATTCCTAAATGGTTTTATCAATTTGGTTTCCTGCTTTACTAAAACTCGAAGTGTAATAAAAAATTCTTACTTCGGTTTATGAATGGCAACATGTTTTTGCGGAGTGTAAAAACACAAAATCTCGACTATCCGAAAGTCAGTTTCTGTCTGTCATTCACATTTTGCTACTACTCTCCTCAATTGCGGCATAGCTGTTTGATAATGTTGTTCAGAAATCGCCGTTAGTTCGCGCGAATAGACCAACTTGACGGTATGACAGTACCAGAAACTAGTAATTTGTAGAATCTAAAGCTGTGTGAGAACAGTGTACAGAAAGATCGCTTCAGAAGCACGCGCGTGCATTTCACGCAAATAATAACAATTTAGTGGTACCTCACACGATCCGCCTGTGCCTAGGCAACGGCGGGTAATTGGCTCTGGTCATGCGATTACGTTTCTAGCCGATTTAATTACTGCAAAATGATCAGTGTGCCGGCCTCCCGCAATTTACCTATCAATCAATACTCGAGAGACTCGCCCACTGGCGGCGCACAAAACGCCCGTATAGATTTTCAATCATTCTAGCGAAATACAGATTATAGTGAAAGGCAACGTCAAATGCACGTTCTTAGAAGGCATCGTGATCCTATCTAGACTTCGTGATGATTACTTACAACGATTTAATTTTTACACGATTGCATTTCTTGCATGTCGACTTCAAATTAAATCCATTTGATACGAACTGCCATTTTAACAAAAGAAAGGTTTATTTTAAACTTAACAAATTTTAAGTGACTTAACTACGATATCATTTTAATTCGTACTAGCTGACAATAATAACACTTTAAATAGTTAAACAACTTCTACCTATTATTTCTAATGATGTCCTAGTAGATTATGACTTGGTGCATAAGAACATCCGCACCATGTACGTAGTAGGTATAATCAGCTGTCAGGATTCAAATCAATAGGTATGTATGTATTTATATTAATTGTACCTGGACTTATATAGGCAATTATGATCGATAACTTGCTTTCATACCTACCCGAAGTAAATAATTTAATTGGTGTAAAATTGGCAAATTTTCTACTTAGGTGTAGGTAGTTTCATTTAAATCATGTATTAAACTGTTCCGTTACTGAGTGACTGACTGACAGACAACGCACCCAAAAAGCTAAATGGCATGTATTCCTTGGTGAGTAGCGCTAACAGAAGATTTTTGAAAATTTCTCCCTCTAAGAGATAAAAAAGGGGATACCTAAACACAACATAACAGCTCGTGTTAAATGACTAGTGTTAAATGATGTTTTGGCAATTATAGGGACAAAAATAAAATGTTTATATGTTATGTGTCCGACGGTAATATTTCAAGTTTGGTGATCAACTCCCGAGTGCAAAAGCTATCTACGCGTTTATCGTCACATCTATATTAGATTATTATAACGACTCCATAAATGGGTCGTGTGACCGGCTACGTGTAAACTCGAGCCTCTGTTTTTGCGAGACGCGCCGTTTCGGCGTTAAGCTTTAGTTTTATCAAGACATAAAGACCCGTATGAATTTATCCGAATGGCGTTGACAAAAATGAGAATATAAATAATGTGATGAATTATTCAGCGTGATCGGTATGGAGGGCTGTTGTCGAGTAAAAACAGTGAGTGCGGCCGCCTGCCGGAATGCAGCCGCGATGCCTTTTTATGTAATTGTCTCAGAGCACGCACTCATCCATTATCTAACTGATTTAGGAATTGCAGAATTCATTACTTTTTATCACCTCTTCCACACCATAAGCGTCCTTACGTACCATTATAAATAAATGAAACTCGATCAAATGAATTTATTTCGATATTATTCCAATGAGATCCTTAATACTTTAAACTAGTTTTAGTATAGCCTTTTGTTTGGATATTTTTATGCGATTAATATCTAGCACAAATTAGATTAATTTAAATTACTTTAACGATTCGATTAATGTTAGCGCTTTAATCGAAGTGGATGTTTGAAATTGAATCAGAAGATGTGCGGAAAATGAGCTAACTAAATAAGAAGATTAAAAATGCGTGTCTCGTAGCCCGACTTCATTTAGTGGATGTCATTGTTTCTATAATTAGCACTAATTTGCAGTTTCCATTGTTATTCTGCACGGACGTCCGATTATTATTTTTTTAAGCACGTTCACCTTCTCTTCAAGACAGAACAACCATAGGCAACTTAACAAGATAGTTTTAAACTTTATGACCATATAGATAAGAATCAAAAGCTTTTAATGTGATTGATGTTATTTGAAATGAAATTGCGACAAGTAGTTGGCGTTTACTCACGTTTAACGCTCAATGAAATTGCATCAATCGGTATCGTGTAGCTATTATTGGTATTTTTATGAAAGAGTTTAATTTGATTTAGAATTGCGTGTTTTTACTCAATGCAGGTGTCACTTTTTGAGTGGCGTTTGTTTAATACGCCTCAAAGAAAATGAGCGTAGGGCCCTTATTCGTATCTATTCAGTTTTTGTCCGACGATTCTGATGCCTTTTGATTGACAATTACTTTTTCTAAGTTGATTTACATCTTTCAGGGACACTTCGGCCGCCTGGACTGATAGGTGGCAGCAAACCCAAGGTGGCGACGCCTGCAGTTGTGTCGAAGATTGAGCAATACAAAAGAGAAAATCCAACGATCTTTGCATGGGAAATTCGTGAGCGGCTGATATCTGAAGGTAATTTAGTGAAAATTGTCATTGCAAACTGCGAGTCTTACCTTTATGAAATTTCCTTGATAATTAGTCTTAGGGTTACTGGAACCGAAAAATAATCTTTGGTGAAACATAAGGCTTTATAAGAGCCACGTTTGTTTTCTTATTACATATTAGGAAATTTTGGCTACTATTATTAACTTCCCTATTTATATTAAGTGAAAATTCACACCTTCATCTCACCAACATTAGCAGAGATAGCGTGTAGCAGAGATAGTGGTTAACTTAGGTTGCAGGTGAAAATAAAATAAAGATAAAAATCTCAAAAACGGTGTCTTACTAAGCAATCTTTTGACATTATTACTTTTTCAAAGCATTTGGAGTGGAAACTCTTGGTCCGTGGGGTCCTGACGCCCACTACATTTTCAAAGTAATAAAAAATAAATTAAAGGAAAAAACTAGTGATCCAAGAGCTGGCAGTTTCCTCGCTCAACGTATTAGCATTGCTATACAGCGAGGAAACGCTGCCAGCGTATTGGGTACAGCACCACAGGGTCCTACTTTATTTAACTTATTTTAGTTTTGTTATTTTATTTTTATTTTGTTTATATTTTTATGTATGTACCATAAAATGCTGTAAATATCATTTAATAAATAATATATTATTATGAGACACAGTATACTTTACATACTAGAATAATAGTACGGAGGTAGGTTCACAATAAGTAATATATAATATAAATAATAGTGTATACCTAAGTCAGTGAGTTTTTTGGATAGTAAGTACGTAGATATTATAGTGATTTATAGTCAGTTAGTTTATTATTATAGTCGGAGATATTGTATAAGTTAGAAGCTAAACGTTTCCCGTTTTGCGTACATTATTATTACAGCCGGGAGCTATCACGAATGTCCATGCTAGTAGGTATAACTGTCGGTGGTTGATTCCGTAGTTTCGTGCAAAAAACATCGTTTCTGCGGAATCATTTTTTTTTTCAAATTTTTGCAAAACTGGGAGGGACACTTATACATTGTTTAGTTACGGAGAAAATGATAACTGAAATTTCATGACTGGATGGTAATGAAAACAGGATGGAACGTAATAAACTAATTTATTTTTTGCTGATTTTCTTCCTAAGTATTCTCTCTATGACCTAGGAGTCATGCAAAAACTCCTTAATAAAATTGAGGACCGACCAAGTAAAGTCATCGGTTTGCGGTCCACTGCATGAGTGTACGAGAATGACTGCTAACAGGCAAAAATGACGGCAAAATCGTGAAGAAGATTACATCTACCCGGAACATCACATGACGACCACGACCGCTCTGTCAAGAGCGTACCGACTAAGAAGAAGAAAATTGAGGCAAGTTTTACAGTTGTATTGCTGAGGAGGCTTAGCCTAGTATCGGTAAGGCTTTCGACCGGGTCTGGCATAGGGCTCTTCTCACGAAGTTACCAACTTACGGTCTCCCTGAGAGGTTATGCTGTTGTGTAGCCAGCTTTCTATGTGAGCTCAGGTATGAAACCTATAACGCTGGTGTCCCCCAAGGGTCTGCTAATGAATGATATGCTGGATCATGCAAACGGCATTCATTGCTATGCAGATGACAGTACGGGAGATGCATATTACACAGCCCCCCCCCCAATTCCTCTAAGTCACGAGTGGAGGATAGCAGAATCAAACGTCAGAAGTCGAGAACTCTCTGGGCCAATTCTCGGAATGGGGTCGACTTAATTTAGCTGAGTTCAAACCCACGAAGACACAAGTTTGCGCGTTTTCCGCTAAGAAAACCCCATTTGTCATAGCGCCTCAATTCCAAGGTACCGCGCTCACCGTAAAAAGTAAGTAAGTAAGTAAAAGTGTAGGGATTCTGGGTGTTGACATCTCGAGCGACGTGCAGTATCGGTGTTATCTAGAAGCTAAGGCCAAATTGGCGACCAAAAAGCTTGGTGTCCTGAACCGGGCGAAGCACTCCGACGACGACGACCGACGAGTCACTGACAGGTTAGTACACCTAAGTCTGAGGTGATACATAGCATACCTCTGATCGATTCGATTCGATTTGGTGCCAACTTCACCCTTCCATTATCACATCACTGGCCGAAGATTGAAGTTTCATCCACATCGCTTGGACTCGTGGCGAACGACTATGGTCCATTTTTCACGATCGTTTTTTGCCACGAACGTGCATGATGTGGAATGAGCTTCTCTCTGAGGTATTCCTGGAGCGCTACGACATGGTGTTCTTCAAGGGAGGTGTAAAAAGAGTAGAACCAAATGTGCGGGGTGTGTTGGTATACAAATAAAAAAAAAATATATACGCTAACAAAAGGCTCCGAACTGTAATTGATTTCGCAATTAGATAAACATAATATCATTATTCATTTCTTTCCACATCCCGTTTATTACTACCCGTCAAAAATTTGGAGGGAAAACAAGGTAATTGAGGGAAATTAAAGAATAAACAGAACAAGATGGCGAACAGTGTATATTGTTTAATTTAAAGTACAAATCGGAAGTAAGTACAGCGCCATTGACGGTGACGGCAGGAACTAAATCATTTCTTCTTTATTAAGTTTCTACTTGGGTGATGTTTACCATTATTCCAACATCCTCCCTCAAACATAACCCCATCTTCGATGAACAATAAGCCAACTTTGAGTGTGAAGTCGCTTATCTCTCTGTATGTAACGAACATCAATGGCTCCTCCCAGTACTTTGTCGCGAACAAAATGATGTCTCACATCAATATGTTTGGTGCGAGAGTGGAAATTGTCACAACCTCAAAGTTTAATAGAGCTTTGATTATCGCTATAAATAATCATGGCTTCGTTCTTGAGTTGTGGCCAAAAACTTTCTTGAAGTTGCTTTAACCACAAAGCTTCTTGTACACACGACGATAAAGACATAATACATATACTCAGCCTCCGTCGTAGATAGAGCAACAGTAGGCTGACGCTTTGAATTCCAGCTGATTGCTCCTCCCTGAAACAAGAATGTATAGCCAGTACAGGAACGGCGATCATCTTCTGAGCTGGCCCAATCAGCATCACAGTAAACATGAGTCATAGTTTCTTCAAGATTTTGTTTATATATCAGTCTGTAATCTTGAGTGCCTTTTAAATAACGCATTACTCTCTTAAGCACAATCCAATGTTGCATTTCAGGCGCGTTATTGAATATAATTAACATATTAACAACAAAACTTATGTCAGGCCTCGTCACTTGAGAAATATATAATAGGCATTCAATTATCTCTTGATACGGAGTATCATGTAAAATTTTTGCTTCTTCTATTTTTTGTAACTTTGTAGGTATTTAAGTCTATAGGTGTTCTTACTGTTTTACATTCTGACATTCCATATTTTTCTAATACCTGTTGTATAATTATTTCCTTTGATCTAGATAAATTATACCTTTCTCTATGTTTCTTTCTACATGTATTCCTAAACAGTAACGTAGCTCTCTAAATATCTCTGTGAATATCCTTTTATCACAAGCCGTGCCTTATGTTTTGCTATCTGACCATTTTAATCCGTTTTAGTCTTAAAAACCCATTTACATGGTATTGGACGTTTATTTTCTGGTAGGGTTGTCAACTCCCATGTACCATTTTCTAAAAGACTTGGGTGATGTTTACCATTATCCCAACAGTAATGAAGTGGAGATGAATGAAGAAAGCAAAAATTTTCTGTAATATACTTATTATTAACTATAATATAACCTTAAGATTATTATAAGGTCAAAATCAGTATAAGGTGGTATACATACCTATGAAGCAATAAAAAATTACTGCAATTATTTTTAAATTGAAGAGAATGTAATGAATCGATTTGAGGACGAAACACTGTAATCGTAGCGAAGAACGTCCGTAATGACGACAGTAACGTGCTGTTAGGTACGTACCTCATCATTTTCATCTAACTCAGAAACTTTTGGCGATCATGCAAATCATGTACATATGTGTTTGTGAGCAATTCGGCAATAATTTAGTATGTAACCCCTAGATTTTATCAATCTCCAGTCCCAGTCTACCATATCGTCTCGCGGCCGTGAGAGGCCAAAGTTCTGTCCGTTTGTCAATCGATTTTTACAATTTTAATTAATAAACGTCGGTGTCGGTAAGAACAAGTTTTTTTTAAGCACTTCGCCGGGACCCCGTTACAGTGCGCACGACCTTCCTACTCCTTGGTCGTGGACTAATAACTGTAAGAAGCACGTAGCAAACACGTCGATCTAGATATATACTGCTTATAGTATCGATATTATTCAAAAACATGGAACCATGGAAGGTAATGAACTTTATAGCACAGCGTGACTTAAACCCGCACTTATGCCACGGTTATCCATGGCGTAAGTAGCTCCTTATTACATGGCAAATGACGCTAACTTCACACCATTCAAAAATGAATTATTGCCTATTGCGCGGGTACAAAATAAAAAAAAATACATGTAGGTACATGAGGGTACTTTATGACATTGAGTGACGCAAACCTGCACCACAGATTATAAAATACTATGTTTGCCTGCACTTTAGTCATGTTTATCATTCTGTACAGTACAACTATTTATACGATTTCAATTGAAGTATGTTCTGTGTGTTGCAGGTAGGGAAATTGTTGGTGAAAACTGTTACTTTATCATATTTTTATTGGGAAAATAGGATTGAACAAAAAATAAACTACCTATTTAAGAAAGTATAAACTGTTTGGTAAAATCAGTAAAAAATGTTTCTTATAGTTATCTTCTCTTCTCAAATTGTTTGTTCAGTATTTTTTTAAACCAGTGTGTTATGCTTGTTAGTCAAGCATTCTGATAGGTTAGCGATTTTCCTAAATACAGTTTTATGCTGTAGAAAACTTAATTAAAACATTAACAAATTCGTAATAATCCCTTTCCGGAGGCTTCGTCGTATTTTTTTATCTGTCTCTTCATGTTTCGAAATCTTTGGTATTGCCTTTCGCACAATAAAATTACAAAAACATCGCAACTTAGAAAGTGTAACTAGCAATATATCTATATGAAATTAAAGCATCAAATCTATTATTTATTATAACTACAACTAAGCGGGTGTATGTCACTCGTGCTATAAAATAATATACGATACTCGTTCGTAAAGTTGCATTTTTGAACGGCGTATATCGCTAACTTCACGCCGTTCAAAAATGGCCAACTTTACGCACCGTATCGTAATGTACTATTTTTTGTAACAATTTGAAAATGAGGGTTATTTAATGTTAATAAATAATCAATAATGTATAAATTAATTAATGTAACTATTAAACCAAAAGCTCAGAAGTTTAGCTTTAGCATGATATACCCAATTCCCATACAAACTCAGGCCCGACGTTACAGAACTGAAAATTTGCCATAAATTACAACATAATATTAATTTTATGTTGCCCAATTTTCACAACAATCTGCAATGGCCATTAAAAGTATTCTTATGATAAACTTCGAGATTTTTAGGTTATACTTGTCGCAAACTAGGTACTTGGAGTGTCACTGGTTACGTGTTTAATGAAGAAAATATCATTAAATAATTATGGTACTAAGTCCACTTGGATAATTATCTTCATTGTACATAATTTTAGTATAATATACTTTTTACGAACGGGTATTTACACCCGACTTACTACGTGCATAACACTTAATATCATTAGGTGTCTATTAATTTATTGCGATGGATTAGATACATAAACCTATTGCACACATAGCGAGTTCACGCATTTGTAGCTAGAATAGTAGTAAAAGGTAGTTAAGTTGACGCTGCTATTACTTTTATAAACATGAACTAATTTTATGACCTATCGGAGAATTCAAATAAAAAACCAGTTTTTTTAATGCATTTAATCAGTATCATCATCATAGTTTATTAATATACAATCTAGAGACTTTGCAGGAGACACTATATTCTCTTGGTACCTTGCCCAACCAAGGTACCATATAATGCTCATAGTATGAGCACAGCAACCAACAGTCCTTTTTCCTACCACGCAGTTGCAATAATATTGAACAATAGCATCTCTTCCACTTTTTGTACCATCGATTAAAACATATACAAAATATGTTTCTGCACTTATGTGCCTAGACTGTATTCGGCCTCTTAACAACCATGTGGTGTCCGATATTGACAGCTCTTGTAATAGAGAGCTGTCGACTTATATAGTCCCCAAAATGTGACCGAGCCTGTTTCAATTGGTGTGTACCAAGTGAGATGAGTATAATATATAAATGATCGGTCAAGTATCTGGTCGCTGTTTTAGTGTTGCCAACAAGAGTGAAAAATAAGAGTAAACACTTGAAGCACCAACATAAAAATAAATAACAAGTGTGAAAATGCTTCTTATTAAAATATATTTTTTTAAACATGCTTGTTTATTAATTAACACAAACACACTCATACCCTCACAGTAGTATCTCTGTGTTGCGGGTGGCATGGACATTACAAATTAAATATCACTAACACCCAGGACAAAATAAATATTATTTATATACCAAATCGGAGTTAGATGATAGAATTCAACATCTCATTTGTGATTTAGTAACTTCGCTACACTCATCAATAAATTATTATCTATGAATATAAACTATAAATTCTTTAAAACTAAAAACTGTTCTTGGTAAAATCGATTCTTTAATAACGTCTGCATTCTTGTACTGAAGTGCATAATTGATGAAATCATATTCTTCTTAGAAAAGAGTGTCCACAGAGAATGCAGATTCGATGGTGCCCCATAGGTGACACCTCTGGTCTACTTTCCTCACTGGCTGGCGACATTCCAAGAAGCTTGGCACACAAAATCATTAGAATGTACCTGAAACAATATTTGGTTCTATTAATATAGATAATGCTAATAAATGGCCAGGGGTATGAAATAGATTACATAGGTTTGTATGAAACATTTGTACCTAAACTGTACAACTGTACATAAACTGTACAAAATATGTTTTTAAATTATTGCAATGGGAAGCTTTTAGTGAAAACACTTTCTGAATAAGAATAGTAATAGTGTAGAGATAATAGTATAACTAAGCAGTAAGTACTTACAATTTGAGGCGCAATCCATTCCCGTACAATGGCAAGTATCGTGTCAACGTCTAATGTCCTACTTCCAGTAGCATTGCAACGATTGATTGCTATTCCCTAAGATGTTTTGGCTATTCCACAATTTACAAAGCAAACCTGTTAAAGGTTATACAGGCATATTATGACATTTTGACGTATATGACGTATTGACATTGACAGAATAGACGACCTTTGTTAATCGATTCATTGAAGTAATCAGTATCGATTTTTTATTTATTTTACACATCAAACTATCTTATTAAAAATAACAATCATATAATTGTATATTAGGAACAACATGATAATACATTTAATCATAATTATTATTTTAATTAAGACGTATTACCGTGAGAATGACGTTCATCAATCGATTATTTAATCGATAGTTAACATAAAGGAACGTTAAGTGTTCTCATCTCTACGGGCGTGCTCTATTCGCGAATTATGGTAAGCGTTTACGAAGATTGTTAAATACGAAAAAAATACTAATATATTAATATGTCAGACATTTACGGAGATAGCGATAAATACTTTAAAAAAATTAATATCTCCATTTGGCCATTGCCAAAAAAGCTAATATTTATTTAAGTTAATCAAGGAAATAAGACAATTTTTTTGGTACCTAATTGACACGTGTCAAGTCTTGGCCTGAAACTGGTCATCTCCTTTTAACTGTTTTTTTTTCAATAGAACGGAAGGTAATATGAGTAGTAGGTATGTTGATTAGAGAGGTCTGTGCTTAGAAGCAGATGGTGATGAATTTTTTGATTTTTTTTAATTTTCTAAAGAAAACTACTCAATAATTTTGTAATATAAAGAAAGGCTTTTGTAAAGTTACTAATTTACAAATAAACTCTACATTTTATGAGTGGGAGGTCTCAAAGTGTTTTTTTGCACGAAACTACGGAATCAACCAAATCTTACTTTGCACAATGTTCATGACTAAAACTGTAACAAAAATAATTCAAAGTTGTTTCATCTTAGATCTTAAATTTCATTTTTATAAGATTGTATTATAACTTATTTCGGAAAAAAACATTAAATACCCTGTATTCATAACATAACACACTTCTTATAAAGACGTCTCTACCATCGTTTTTAATAGGCATACTTACTCCCTTTCTACGGTCCGTTAAAAAATAACTCGTTTTCATAGACGAATAACATAATATTTTGGACACGGCTCCCAACACAAAATTCACTATGCACTAAGAAGAAAAGATAAATTTATGACGAGCGAACGCAAATGATCTAGACGTGACGTAGAGTTCGTCCCCATCCCTGATTACGTAAAACTGAAAAGAAATCTTCCAAATATGATATCAAAAAAATGTGAGCCGTCATGGGACGCCTGGCAGATGTGAAACATATAATATATATTTCAGAGATTAAAGGATTTCTAATATTTCTATTGTGGATATCTGGCGTCCGCCATGTTCTACGTCTCGAAACACAGATTGGAATCAGTGCGCACACCCGGCGCGGTCAAGTCTCGATTGTCTAGTGTGTCATCTCATGCCACTGCATCCAATGCCGCCTTGTCATTTCGACATATCTGCCAAACATCACAGTGACACGCGACATCTCTAAGACAAATTTGACTAGAACTACTGACTCAATGAATAGGCTGAATCGATAACAGATGGCGTTACCAGTACGTAAACATAAACAAGTCCATTATTTATTTTACTTCTCCGACACGGCCATACTGACAAACAACGCGCTCTCGCGTTGAGCACTATGACTTAATAAAACGCCGAACTGTCAGTAATACACCAGACAAAGCGATATAGCTTTCAGACTACACGTGTACAAAGCGTTAAGCTTTCAATTTACACGTCTACAAAGCGCTAAGCTTTCAGCAATACAACACACAAAGCGATAGAGCTTTCAATTACACGTTTACAAAGCGTTAAGCTTTCAGTAACACATCACACAAAGCGTTAAAGCTTTCAGTTTACAGGTTTACAAAGCGTTAAGCTTTCAGTAACACCACACAAAGCGTTAAAGCTTTCAGTTTACAGGTTTACAAAGCGTCAAGCTTTCAGTAACACCACACAAAGCGTTAAAGCTTTCAGTTTACAGGTTTACAAAGCGTCAAGCTTTCAGTAACACCACACAAAGCGTAAAAGCTTTCAGTTTACAGGTTTACAAAGCGTCAAGCTTTCAGTAACACCACACAAAGCGTAAAAGCTTTCAGTTTACAGGTTTACAAAGCGTCAAGCTTTCAGTAACACCACACAAAGCGTAAAAGCTTTCAGTTTACAGGTTTACAAAGCGTCAAGCTTTCAGTAACACCACACAAAGCGTAAAAGCTTTCAGTTTACAAGTTTACAAAGCGTTAAGCTTTCAGTAACACACTACACAAAGCGAAAAAGCTTTCAGTGTCCAGGCGTCAGAAGTACAAAGCGCGGAGCTTTCAATACTCAAGCGTTGGGAGCACAAAGCGCGGAGCTTTCAATGTCCAGTTATCACCAGAGCTTGCTCGTCCATCCTGGTCTACCTAAAATCACTCTCAAAAATCTCGTCTCCGTCCGACCCGGTCTAGTTTCTTACCCTGTCAACCAGTATTCCAAAACAATGAGCCACTACCAAACCAGCACTTACACCGCTTTAAAGCTGTAATCCAAACCCAAATCCAACACCAAATTGTCACAGTTTACCCATGAACTGAAATGGCTGAAGGTCATTAACTCAACATCATCATCATATAACTTTTCAAATCATAAACATCATTACTTTGCTTAGTACCCAAAATAAATTAACTGATCGCCAAAGTTTAATCCAAAACAAATTTTACATTTCTCAGAAAAGTTATTTTTCTCAAACAAGTTATCACTACTCAAAACAAGTTCACTGAAATTTAATAAATCTCTCAATAAAATTATGAAGTTTTATTAGTTAATCACTATATAACTAGATATAATGCTGTCTATACCGTCAACTGACATTAATTATTCAGTGCATAAAAGCAAATCAGTAATTTAAGCCATTTATCAAAAGTGAATTTGGTACCGCGTAAATTTTTACTTACAACTTTTTACATGAAGTTTGTATCAAATTTCATTTAGTGCGTCATTATCAATTAGTCCAAAAATAACTTACATCTGCAAAGCATGAGAGCAAAAACCGATCTGACAATACCATAGATAGGTACCTTAAATGTTAAATACCTAGTAACTTATTGTTTCAAAATCATGAAAACAAATAGTAACTTTCTAATCTTAATACTTCGATCTGAATAATAAGATAATAATAATCAGACTTAAACAATTCAAAAATCTCAATAATTAACAAAATAATGGTAACCAGATTATCTCATTATTAAATTGACTGCATATTCACTACTTTTGTTTAGTAACACAATATTTCTTTTATGTTCCAACAATGGGTCGTTTACCTAATGAAGACTCGAGTAATAACTTAATGAAGTATTTTAGTTGCAATCCTACCATGTGTTATTATAACAAACTTTTAAAACTCTAATTCAGTTTATGTGTTGTCCCGCAGACATTCCATCAAACGAATAGTGTTCATAAATCTTTCCAGTGTCTTTTCTCAACCTAAATGCATTATTGACTCATGTTTGTGTATTGCTATTAAGTTCATGGTATTCCACACATATCTTATCGGAACTATTACGTTTCTTGACTAACAAAATAGGACTAGCAAATGGGGAATAACTGATGATAATAATCGCTGATGGACAGTCTCATGTGGATCGACAAGACGTACCTATCCTTAAGTTCACCTATTATTAACTCGGGTATAAATTATGGTAATTCCCTTCACAAAGGCATGACAATAATATTGCTCAAGGAGTTCTATTAATTGTGGTTCGAATTCATATGGAATATCAGTAGTATTGAATAAAGTCCACTGTCTCAGTTATTTTAATTTTCTAAATACTGAAACTACTTTCGGTTATAAGAACACTAAATCCTAGACTTAAAATCTCACGGCAAATCATAATAATTGCAACTAAAAACTCATCCGGTATTACAATATGAAAAATACTTATCTCTAAGTGGTAACCGTCAATCAAACTTAAAATTTATTTGGTGTATATCACATTAGAATTATGCAAATTCAAGAATAAAAAGTAATAAATTCGGGCAATCGTATTACAGGCGCAGGGATATTAGGCGTACTAATAATCTCGACTAATTGAGCCATATTACGGTTTTGAAAATCTAATATTGCACGCCATGAATCCTCACCCTGTTTCATGTTACCAAAACAAGGCGATGTCACCCTTGGTTCCAGACAGGTACCAGACAAGGTCCTGGTCTCCAGCTCCTTAAAACCCAGAATCGCTTCCCAAACGCAGCTCAAATCCGACGTAAACGCCCACGCCGACCTCATTCACTTCGAAAATATAGCGACTAAAGCGGGCAAGAACCCAACCAATTCGTCCGTAATAACTCCAATAACAATGCTTTGAATCATTAGATAACGCTTAGACAATATTCAAAATTAACAATGAACCACGCGGGCATTTAGAATACTATACAAAACAATAAAATGTGCTTTACTTCATTATTACGTTCCAGTTCAATAATTGCAGCATATTTCTTCATTTATATCCATCCTGTCAGTAGTGACATTTCAGATTAGAATTTAAGCCAAGAACTTTGTTTGTAAATTAAATCGCTGTAATATTAATAGTCATTAAAAATTTGATGACCTATCTTGACATAAGTTGGCAAATGTGCAACAACATTAGAGTGATTATTCTTTACTGAACATAACATCTATCTCATACTGAATACTCTTTACCAGAATTATAAGCAAGTTCAACCAAACCGCAAGACGTCATTATAGTGAGACCACTCGAAAACACCCTGTCACATAATAAATAAAACCTATGAAAATTGTATTGTGTTTCACTTTTAAAACAACGTGAACTAATGAGTAACCAATGAGGGTAACCACGTGTGAATTCCCCGCTAGAGGCGCCAGTGAAAAGTGAGGTGCTCACTTTTCGCTTGTCTGAATGTCATTTGTCACTGTTTATGTATGGGCGGGCTTCGACAGCAAGACCTCACCTCGACGGTGGCGCCAACCGGTGAGCACAAAAACGGCGACCCTCATTCGATCGACGTCGCCAATGAAAAACCAAACCGTTCACTTTTTAAAAGCGTAAGCCAATTATTGTTGTAGGTACTAGACAAATGGAATACTTCGCCAAGTTGAGCACAAATAAAGCAATCCCCTTTGTGTGTGTCTTTCTTTTTTAATTAATCCTTTTAGCTATAAGCGGAGTACCAAATCACCAAACACCAAGACAATTAAAAGAATACCTTCGTTATTCACCGCTACCTGACCTTTACTTTCAGTATCAGTGGTGTCAGTTACTGCATACAAATAAAAAGTATTCAAGAAATAATTTTAAAAATTTAACATGCGACAAAATAAAACACTTGTCGAAAAGGTCACTGCACTATACGTCATATTATCTCGTTATCAATTTAAAAATGTATCAACATTGAATGCATAACCAAATACCTCACATCGAATTATTTTATTTTCTTTTTAGGTACGACCTTATAGTAAACTACCTCCATTATCTTTAACAATTTTGTAAACGTAGATTTTTAATTTTAAATCGAAAACATTTTCATTTAATTAACAGTGTGATGTATGAGGTATGGCCACTTACAAGAACGGCCATTCGATGAGCAAGTATGTTGTAAGAAGTGACGTTGTCATTCTAATAATAAATTATTGGAAGATTAATATGCCTCTTTGTTAATATCCCGAAATTAGCCCAAACCAGGAATATTACACCAACAAACCTTACGGACGGACTCTTCCACGGTCTCTTCAAGACCCGACCAGCTTAACTAAGATTCATCACTTCTTATATCACAATACTTCAAATGGTACTTGGCCCTTGGGCAAAATTAAAGTCTGTTACCAAATGTAATGAAATTAAAAATATGTCATACCCAATACTCGCGAAAATCCTCCATACCGATAGGTACTTGCCATTTTTCTGCACAATCCTTAAGTTATACCAAAATTCTACGCCAGATTCCATCTTACATAGTATCATAGCAACTCACTGTTTACGCCTCATTATAATTATCACCACAAAAATATTCACTTTCCGTTGCCACAGGAGGTTGGGTAAGCACGTTGGGTAAATGCTGTGCCGATCCCACCGCTGCTTTCAGAGATTAAAGGATTTCTAATATTTCTATTGTGGATATCTGGCGTCCGCCATGTTCTACGTCTCGAAACACAGATTGGAATCAGTGCGCACACCCGGCGCGGTCAAGTCTCGATTGTCTAGTGTGTCATCTCATGCCACTGCATCCAATGCCGCCTTGTCATTTCGACATATCTGCCAAACATCACAGTGACACGCGACATCTCTAAGACAAATTTGACTAGAACTACTGACTCAATGAATAGGCTGAATCGATAACAGATGGCGTTACCAGTACGTAAACATAAACAAGTCCATTATTTATTTTACTTCTCCGACATATATACATACTAGCTGTTGCCCGCGGCTCCGCCCGCGTGGAATTCAGTGTGTCACAAAGTTATTCGTGCGTTAATCCCGACCCCACACATATTAAGACACACTCCACACATCTTAAGAACAGTTGATTTTTTACTACGTTTTAGTCATACCGTACATCATACCGTACAAAAATCCGTTATGTAGATCTTAAGAAAATCGATAAAAAGACTTTAAGATATAAACGTCGGGGTTTTTTTCATTCCAAACTATTATATTTTTAAACTACATTGGTAGTTTTTCATTCGGGTGCCAAAACATAAAGACCAGCTAAAGCGATGCTGACCCTCGAAAAAGAAACATAAAGTTGATCATGAGAAAAAAAGCCGGTTCGATTCCCGATATATTATGTATAGATATCCCGATATATAGATATTAATGAGCCCGCGACTTCATTCGCTCATGGAAGCTTTTCCCGAGTAAATCTCGATCCCGCGGGAAGTCAGGAACAAAAAGTAGCTTATATAATGCTCCATAACCTCCTCTACCTCCCACTGAAAGTCCCATAAACATCTGAACCCACGACCTCATTCCCGGGTATGAGTTTTTACCGCGTGAATCCTAATCCCGCGGGAATTCAGGGATAAACAGTACCCTATATGTTGCTTCAAAACTTCCTCAATCTCCTAGTAAAGGTCGCATAAAAATTTAAGCCCGCAACTACGCGCAGGAGTTTATTCCACGTAACTCCAGATCCCGCGGGATTTCCGGGAAGACAGACTTGTTAGTTTTATATTTAGAAGCTATTTATACCCCATACGCGAAGAAGGCTTTCCCGCGTAAATTCCGATCCCGCGGGATTTCTGGGATAAAAAATATCCTATATGTTAATCTAAGTTGCCCTCTATGTGTGTGCCAAATTTCATGAAAATCGGTTCAGTACCCCATACGCGAAGAAGGTTTTCCCGCGTAAATTCCGATCCCGCGGGATTTCTGGGATAAAAAATATCCTATATGTTAATCTAAGTTGCCTTCTATGTGTGTGCCAAATTTCGTGAAAATCGGTTCAGTAGTTTTTGCGTGAAGAAGGTTTTCCCGCGTAAATTCCGATCCCGCGGGATTTCTGGGATAAAAAATATCCTATATGTTAATCTAAGTTGCCCTCTATGTGTGTGCCAAATTTCATGAAAATCAGTTCAGTAGTTTTTGCGTGAAGGAGTAACAAACAAACAAACAAATACACAAACTTTCACATTTATAATTTTATAATATTAATAGCACGTAACTCCAGATCCCGCGGGATTTCCGGGAAGACAGACTTGTTAGTTTTATATTTAGAAGCTATTTATACCCCATACGCGAAGAAGGTTTTCCCGCGTAAATTCCGATCCCGCGGGATTTCTGGGATAAAAAATATCCTATATGTTAATCTAAGTTGCCCTCTATGTGTGTGCCAAATTTCATGAAAATCGGTTCAGTACCCCATACGCGAAGAAGATTTTCCCGCGTAAATTCCGATCCCGCGGGATTTCTGAGATAAAAAATATCCTATATGTTAATCTAAGTTGCCCTCTATGTGTGTGCCAAATTTCATGAAAATCGGTTCAGTAGTTTTTGCGTGAAGAAGGTTTTCCCGCGTAAATTCCGGTCCCGCGGGATTTCTGGGATAAAAAATATCCTATATGTTAATCTAAGTTGCCCTCTATGTGTGTGCCAAATTTCATGAAAATCGGTTCTGTAGTTTTTGCGTGAAGGAGTAACAAACAAACAAACAAATACACAAACTTTCACATTTATAATATTAGTAGGATAGGATATATATACATAATAATATGTATATATATAATTATATATGTATATATACAACGTGTCCCAAAATTCAACGATAAGCGGGAACTGGAGGATGCACTTGCTCATGACTACTTCAGGAAAAATAAGAAAAAAACTTCAGCCCTTTTTGTTTTCATAAAAAAATAAATTTTCGAAAATTTTCGATTTTTTACACCCTTCGTGTTATTTTGAGCTACTACGGCCACAGTTTTTCAAATATTTCAGATTTGTTTTTTGTATTGGCAACCTAAGAAGTCCTACTATTTATCACAATTCTTAGAAATCCCAGAAAGCCTGCAGTTTTTCCACAAAACTCAAACAAACACCAAAATTCCCTTAAAATTTTGCAAGATTTTTACTTTCAATCTATTTGACTCATCATTGTGTAAAAAAAAAGTATGAACACTACTGCGGCCAGTTGTTTTAAAAGTTGGTGCATCTAACCAAGATTACAAAATGGTATTATACTCTAAGAAATGTAGCCACAAAAAAAAATTCGTACCATTTTTAAACAAGACCAAAATTTCTTAATTGTTCAAGTTCAAAATAATCACTTGGCTTTTCAAAGGGACATGACATGCTACTTTGTTTACTGTGCACCTTATCGTTTTCAATTGACATGGCACTCGTACTGACGACTTTTGGCTTCGCCTTTTTGCAATGGATTAATTTGCAAAGTACTGACTTGGCATATCTTTAGACTGTGATTGTGTTTTGTGAATTGTACTTTTGGTGTTTTTGTACTGTTTGGCGTTTATTATGCCGTTACCAAATACACCATTGAAATACGCCAATAATTCACCTCATTTATGAAAAATGTCAGTACAATGCTAACTCTGCTAGCAGATTGTATGGAGAAAGGTACCCAAACGTTCAAATTTACCCGAATTATCGGGTATTTATGAATGTACTATCGGCAAAATTGATTCGTACTCCACTTCGTCGACGGTTCATTTGAACTTTTGAGGATGTCAAATTCGTTTTCTTTTCGAGCGTGTCTGTTGCACATATGACTTTCTTATTATTATGCTCATTTCGTCAAATCGTCAAACGTCGCTCAAAACTTTTGTCAAGTGGTGTCAAAGTGCAATGAATTACTTTTTACAATATCTGATAACTGCAAAATATATTTAACAGAAATTCTTATGTCTTGTATTATTTATAATATACAATTTTTCCCGCGGCTTACCAGCTAAGCAAAAAAATACCGTTAAAATTATTCCATGGGAATTTATTTAGAGGAGTAAAATATCCTTTGTTTTTCCCAGAATCTCAAACCTTCTCCATATAATTTCCAATAAATTCAGCATTCAGTCAGTAGTTCAAAAAGCAAAAAGCGAAGCCAAAAGTCGTCAGTACGAGTGCCACGTCATTTGAAAACGATAAGGTGCCCGGTAAACAAAATAGCATGTCATGTCCCTTTGAAAAGCCAAGTGATTACTTTGAACTTAAACAGTTAAGAAATTTTGGTCTTGTTTAAAAATGGTACGATTTTTTTTGTGGCTACATTTCTTAAAGTATAATACCATTTTGTAATCTTGGTTAGATGCGCCAACTTTTAAAACAACTGGCCGCAGTAGTGTTCATACTTTTTTTTTACACAATGATGAGTCAAAGTAGATCGAAAGTAAAAAATCTTGCAAAATTTTAAGGAAATTTTGGTGTTTGTTTGAGTTTTGTGGAAAAACTGCAGGCTTTCTGGGATTTTTAAGAATTGTGATAAATAGTAGGACTTCTTAGGTTGCCAATACAAAAAACAAATCTGAAATATTTGAAAAACTGTGGCCGTGGTAGCTCAAAATACCACGAAGGGTATAAAAAATCGAAAATTTTCGAAAATTTATTTTTTTACGAAAACAAAAAGGGCTGGATTTTTTTTCTTATTTTTCCTGAAGTAGTCATGAGCAAGTACATCCTCCAGTTCCCGCTTATCGTTGAATTTTGGGACACGTTGTATATATATGTGTGTGTGTGTGTGTGTGTGTGTGTGTGTTTCACATCTGCCAGGCGTCCCATGACGGCTCACATTTTTTTTTATTAATTGTATTTCATATAAACTTGGCTTGAACACTGCCGTGCACCCTATTAACCAACGACCAAATAAATAATAAACGAAATAAAACTATTTAAAATTTCGAACTTGGCGAGGTGCACTGCCGTGCACCAAGTATTATAAGAAATAGGAAACGAAAAAATAATTTTAATGAACAGAACAAAAGGGGTATTTTTTGTGGAACTTGGCGAGGTGCACTGCCGTGCACCAAGTATTATAAGAAATAGGAAACGAAAAAATAATTTTAATGAACAAAACAAAAGGGGTATTTTTTGTGGAACTTGGCTTAGACACTACCGTGTCTCTAATGAAGCTAATATTCGAATTTGAAATACATAATATGTATATAAAAACCAAACGGAGGTCGACCGATCGAGTGAGTGAGATAAAAGATGAGGCATTGTGAGATAGAATGAGCGTCGCGCCGCCACGGGCGAAGCGTAGGCCACGCCAAAATTCAGTTTACAAGTGAGCCATAAGATGTTTCACATCAAATGTCAAAATTATTTGATAGTATGACCTCATTTAACATTTCTTTACAAAATAGAACTTTGGTACATAAACGTTAGCCTAACCTGGACTAGAGACAAGAAGAACCGTCTCTATGTACTTACCTAGCTATTGAAAAATTGACGTAGAAATGCGCTAAGTAAGCCACTTAAGTGTGGTTTTTTTACTAAATCATTTTAGACAACGTGACAAAGTTCTAAATACTGGAATTTCATCAACTATTCTAGTCATTACTAATTCATCAACTCAGCATACTTCACTCCGTCGACAACTGTTAAGGAGATGTTAAGGAGATGTAAAGAGAGGTAAGATGTTGTGGAAGGTTGTTGAGCTGTTATTTTATGTTTAAAACTGGGCACGTTTTCATTACTCCCCCATGTGAGACAGTTCTCCTTTTTTATCTATGTTTTCGTGATAGGGTTTGTTACTTACAGATGTTTAAAAAACACTAGATACCATTCACAGAAATCAAAAAAAATATATGTAAGGTATAATACATACAAGGTAAATACATCTGACATCTGAAATAAATTTATCTTCATGAACTGCAATTAATTAGGGTAGATTATATAATAATTATTTATAATGAAATATGAATGAACCAATATTTTATTTATAATGAACGATGGATTCTTAGTCTTTCGTCTTATGCAATTTTTCGACTTGTCCAATTGACATGTCTGCTAGTTTGCGTATTTAGGGCATAAAATAAATAACCATATTAACTCAGTAAAATTATATTTAATACACATGCTCAACCCTGACCACAGGGTCTGGTTTCTGTAAATACAATCATTATTCCAGTATATTCTGCTCAAGTCTACTTATTCACACTATAATTAGGTAAATTAGTTTAAATAACTCTGACCTGTTAGAGTTAGCCTTGCCTTTTACAATTACCTGTATAATAGCATTAATAGCTGAGCAACTTTCATTCTCCATAACTGAGTGAGATATTTTCGTTTCTAATTTAAATTTTAATTTAATTCGTTTCTAATTATTATTTAATTTATGACAACTTTACCCATGCATACCTGTTTATTAATTAGAAAACATTATCATATTCTAAATAAATATAATGGTGTTTTATTACTTATTAAGAAAGATATTACCGAAAAGTTACATATTCTTCAAGTGAATTATATTTTAACTTTTATACCAGTGATAGTTGTATCGACTATACTACAATAGTGAATTATACAATAGTTCAGTGAAAGATCCTTCAAATTAGCTTCAAATTTGTTTCTCCAAGTGATTTAATCATTCAATGATAAGATATTTCAACGTTTTATTAATGACTCTAGTGTTATTAAAATGTGGAATTTGAAATAATTGGGTTTTTTCAATTTATTAGGGTCAACAAACAGTTAACAACAGGTCTTACTTAAGTAATAACAAAATCTTATTACATCGCTAACCAGCACCGTAGAACACCGTTTTGCGATGTAGATGGCTCAAAGAAGTAAAAGCTGAGAAAATAGACCATAATATCTACAATTATCGGTATATAGTCCATTTTTACAACATAATACAATTTGAGACCGGTTACTGTGTGTTTTGTTTTAATTAATTCGTTATGTGTGTTTTAAAATGATTTTCTACGTGTTTCATAGGAGATGGAAGGTAACTTTCATATTTACACCAGGAATTGTAAACCTTTGGGTAGTATTTAATCGCAAATCAAAAAATCTCCATTTTTTATATCAAATCTGTTGATTGGTGACATATAAATGATTAATTTCATAGATTTGGTAGGTTCGATCCCCGGCTGTGATAAGCGACTTTCAAAAATCTTATATTGATTTGAAAATCGATGACATAGTCCAAAGAACAGACCTTCGTATGTGTTATATTTTCTAACTTTCCCATAATGATCATATTGCATTTTGAATCAAAATAAACATTACCATAAAAGAGTTGTGTAAATGATACTTACATTGGACATTTTTTTATATTTTAGTGTGTGAATTAATATGTAAATTATACAATTACAATTATACCGTATGGTTGTCGACTCCTGACAATTTAATTTTCCAAAAAAATCTAGTGGCCACAGTTATTACCTTCTCTAACGTGTTCATTTTTATATAAAATATAAGGATTTTTTGTTTAAATTGAATAAAAATGTGTATTTCGATAATTTTCCAATGACGCGCCTATCGCGTAATGGCCCTCCCTGAAGGTTTCTTCGTGTCGCTCTAAGTGCGTCACGGGCCATGAATCGGTTAAGTGATATAATTTCATTGATTTGTGTCGTTAAGTAGTTATCAATAGGTTACTGATATGGATTTTAGTCTAGCAACTGTCATATTAGTTAGAAGTTTGGAATAGATTGTAATTGGTGTCCTCTTACCTACAATGCTATAGACTTAATTCTTCTAAGTCTATGAATTAATACATTTAGCGAAAACATTGGTATGTTTGATGTTGGAATTGTGATTTGAAAAAATATAAAAAATTGTGTGTTGAGATAAAATACATATTAATATTAATAATTATTATCAAAGTTGTAGAGAAAATTTAATTTATTAATCGTGCTCTTTTTACTTTAAGAAAACAAAAACAAATAACGGTGACCGCATTTCGACCACGGGCAGGCCAGCATCCCGTAGAATGTAACACTAGATACAAAAAGGTTATTTTGAAGTAAAAAAAGTATTTTTAAAACAAAAATGGCCGGTGCGTAACACCGGTGCGCTACTCACGTTACGTTGCATGTGTCGGAAGTTTTGGTGCTGGCCCATGTAGCCGATCGACGAAGACTATTGGCCTATGAAATTTAATTAGTAATAGGTTGTACTTTCGTTACTTCATTCAAATTTCGTCCTTATAGTTTACTCTTAGATTTACTATCACCATGGTATAAATAAAATTGTACCGAAAGATAAGGTACACAACACAATAAACTTTATAAGATACTAATTACATTGGAAAAATAACAAACAAGAAATAATGATAAAATTTTATATGAAATTGGATTACTTTCTCATATTTGTTTTTGTAAAAAACCTCCATACGAATTTTTCTTGTGCTCAATCGTTGCTAACAAGCCTTGTACGTTGTGAAACTGCTATAAAAACAAGAGTACGGCACCGAATCTCTTTTTAAGGCTTTCTAACATCCAGTTTAATTCCGATGTCAAGGTTAAATACATTTAAAATACAGCTTTTGTCGATCTTAATTAAGTAATCAAGAAATAAACTGAGCCGCCGATAATCTTACTTTAATAGGATTATACGATGAGTACATCAGAGTCGACGTCACAAAGCGAGCACTAAGCAAACTAATTACCTACTTAAATATCCCATTATTGGATTTGACCACTTGTGTAATGAACTTTTGGTATTTCGTGTCAAATACCACTTGGAGAGGTCAGTTGGTAAAGCCATTGAAGTGCAACCCCGAATATGGTCTAATAGTTTCGGTGGTAGCATAGAGCTTATAGACAACTAATCCCCTGCCCTCGCTTAGCTTCGTGAAACGTGATCTCTACCTTCACAAATTCTAACCGCACCCCAAAAAATTGTTTTCACTTCTTACTAGCTGTGCGCGCGTGAGAGTTTTTCCACTTAAATCCCGATCCCGTGGGATTTCCTGGATTAAAAGTAGGCTACATGTACAAACAGACACATTTTTTTAGATTTGTATTCTATTACTGTATTTCTTTTTGTAAATATATTAAATGCACAGGCACAACTTTTTTACACTCATATTACAATCTAAGTAAATGGAAATAGATATAATAGATAAGTCATTGCTGTGTATCTGTGTTTAGTCTCATGGCACTGTAGCTCTGAAACGGATTGACTGATGTCGATGCGGGTTCTTATATACCTATTATTCAAAAGCCAGTTTCCTTGTAGTGGTCCTTAGCTATGTTTGATAGAAATTGGTCTAGTAGTTTGAAGAAAATCAGTTCTTTTCCAAAATTGTGTAAATGCCATGCATTAAAAATATGTGTCATCAATAAATAGTTCTCTCGATGCATGCTAAATGATAAATTCTTATACGCAAGAATTTTTGACTTTGGGTTACATTATGACAATTTCCTTTATGATTATATTATATTAATTGTAGTCTGTGTTACTTTCTGAGAGTTTTCTATTGGTGAAAAAACGAACGAACAAACTTTCATCTTTATAATACCTATTATGTTATTATTTGACGTAGTTTTAAGACTTTCGAGTATAGACAGATAGATTACGAATTTCTTTTATACCTACTATTTGGTATGTTGTAATTTGAGAACATGAATTAGTTCTAAGTTACCTAACTAACGCGCCGTCAGTTATTTCTTGAGCAGTTCAATTCATTGACTTCGGATGGATTAGATTAACGGTTGAATCATTTCTGTGCTAAATTTATTCCATGCTAATAATCTTTTTATTCTACACAACTATCGTAAATGCGAAAGTGTGTTTGTTTGTTTTTTTTGCCATTCTTTCACGTTAAAATGGAGCAACAGTAGATATGTACTATCGGCCAAATTGATTCGTACACCACCTTCAGCTTATTTTCTTACAGCACATCAAGTGCAATTAAGTTGAAATTCGTCTAAACATTCATTGCCTTGGAAACAAACCTGTTATTATTCTACATGACATTGTCAATACATAACTTATTGTCATATTTCGTATTAGACAAGAATCTTTTGACGCGTGGCTGACGTGAGGGTGACAGAGACGGCGCCTTACAGTTTGCCTCCCTGTAAGGCGCTGTCTCTGTCACCCACATGTCATCCACATTTTATCTAGATTTGAATACTTTGACATATAGAATACTTTAATATATATACACATTACACACATTGTCTGTCCATCATGAAGTAAATATATCCTAATGTGCAAAAACAATTTCTGATAAATATCTAATATTATTAAAAAGTGAGTCTATTGGCTTTTCCCACTTAAACTGCTGAATCTGCTAAAACTGCTGAATGCTGAATTTGTAATCAATTGCAAAAATACAATACATTACAGAACATTGTATGGAGATAGTTTGAGATTCTGGAAAAGACAAAGGATATTTCTCTATTTCTAATTTTAACGCTAACGGTATTTTGTTGTTGCTTGTCTTGAACGCGGGAAAACCCAGGGGAAATACTAGTATATACTCGTACTTTATACAAAAGCAAAAAGAATGTCTGCAAGATAAATTCATTACACTTTGACATTTGACAGAATTTCTGAGCGACGTTAGACGGAGTGAGCTTAGTATTAAAAAAGTCATAAGTGCAACAGACACGCTCGAAAAGAATACGAATTTGACATCCTCAAAAGTTCAAACGAAATGTCGATGAAGTGGTGTACGAATCAATTTTGCTGATAGTACATAAATTTATTAAATAGTCAAAGCACTCTTGTAGAACATAGAGCACTCTTCTATGTTCTACATAGCTTTATATAGGTAACTTTTTTGGCGGAAAAATGTCTTACTTCTACAGAAAACCCCGTTTTAATATAAGCGCATTAAATAGCGTTGCGGGGAAAACAATGGTATGAATATGAAGTGTGATTTTGGATAGGCAATTAATATTTATAATCGTAGGAAATAAATTTTTTGAAACTAAGTTATGGCGGATTACCTCATGGAAGCTAAGAAAACGTTTAATATTGGGACTGCATATTCTTTGAGTAATCAAATAAAATATTTTTTAATAGTAGGTATTTAAGTAGACTCGGGAACACAGAGAATACCATTTATCTAATTTTTTAAATCAAGAGATTATAAACCTAAATAGGTAATGGTATCATCACATTTTTTGTAAATAAAATCCTTTCCATTCATGGTCACCTTCTCAATAGGTGATATGAAAAAAAAATCGGCTAAGTGCGAGTTGGACTCGCGCACTAAGGGTTCCGTACCATTATGTATAAAAACGCCAAAAAAATCTGGTCTGTTCTATGATAGCCTCACTTAAATATTTACTTTAGTTTTTTGTAGCCACATATTAGCCACAAGCAACACCATCTCTTGGACTGAAAGGTAACTAAATTATTTCTGAGGCGTCGAAGCCATATTTCGATTTAAATATTTATTTTATTCAGTGTTTTAGTATTTGTTGTTGTAGCCGCAACAAAAATACATCATCTGTGAAAATTTCAACTGTGTAACTATCACGGTTCATGAGATACAGCCTGGTGACAGACGGACGGACGGACGGACGGACGGACGGACAGCGAAGTCTCAGTAATAGGGTCCCGTTTTACCCTTTGGGTACGGAACCCTAATGATTAAGCTATATCTACATTGTCAAAAGCGCCTATGAATAAGTGTATAAAATAATGGCGATAAAATACGATAGGTGATGTACATAGGTACCTACGTGAATAAGAAATATCTGCTTATGTCATGAGATTTTGTATTAATTAAAATAACGCCTTTGATTATATACACGGTCTAGATTCCGCAATCGGCTCTACCGAACGGCTCCTATAAAGTCCAACAAATTTGTTAGACTTGCTTGACACGTAGGTCAGTGTCATTTGTGTTGCTTAGCGACAAAGTGCTCCCGAAAAAACATAAATTATGCCGGTTTGTGCAATGAAATTGTTTCGCAATTATGTGGAAAAACCTTGTAATAACATAAAGATTACTCTTCATAAGTAAGCTTTTTAAATAAATCACAAAGTTTAAAGAAAACATGATTTTTTATTTCGTTATATTCTGATTAGCGAGTGTTGCCTGTTTATTACTACCGGATTCGCCGAATTTACGGGAGATAAATTACAAATAAGTATTAAATTATAAAATCCTGTAAATAAAGTTAAACTTATAAGTTAATACCATAGATTTATTATATAACTAAAGATCGGCAATTGTATCACTTGGACGAAACCAAAAATTAATCGCCCGCTGTCAATGTCACCGCCGAGCGCGACGCCTTTCTGGTGGTTTTTATATCTAGAGGAGTCACATCCAGGTACCGCACAAGTAACCATCACTAATTAAGACTACAAAGGACATTATTCCACACAGAAATGTAAAAACTAAATTAAGTATTTTGAGAAAATTGAGGAACAATTTTTGACAAGTGCCCGCTAAGCCCGCTTTGCCGTCTAAAAATTGGTTTCGTCTATCTATCTCGCTCTGCCATACGCGTATCATAATTATGTTTTGTTCTTTCGCATTTCCAAACTATCTAAACGTCAGTGTATGCTACATCTATGTTAATACTAATTAGGTAAAGTTTATTTATATTAATATATTAAGTTATGTTTATTTAAACACGAAAGTATTTATTTCATCAAAAAATTGACTTTATTATGCATTCCGTCTTAGGGCGCATTCATGTAGAACGCTGGTTACCGACGCTGATCTGCCAGCGCTTATCGGTACTGGTCCGTCGAGATAACCTCCACATAAAGCAAGCTGTTATAAGCAGGAGCTGGCTGACAGTCTCTCTACTTGAATGCGCCCTTAGGCAGCATTGTCCCGACTCGCATGTTTTGGTCGGCGTCGGCTACTAGTATAAAACCGAATGCACCTGAGGCTTCTGAGTACGTAATTAAGGACTATAAAAGTGGGTGATATGGCAACAATGCAACATCGTCCTCTGGTTATGAACTGATATCTCTTAAAATAATGAGTCAGTTTGTCGGTCATACCTACTTATTTTAAAAATATTGGTGATTATTGTCAACTTCATCAAAAAAGCCTGTTAAAACTTATTATAGAAAAATATTTGCAAATAAGATGTCACCATATTATTTAGAGATCAGACATCGTGGCCTAGCAATAAAAGTGTTCCAAAAACAAATACAAAGAGATGAATGTTGAAATCTATTTACTTATTATTTCCTTTTTCCCATTTACTTTTTATTATTTTCTGTCATTTTGAGTACATACATTATTTAGTTTACCCCTTAGAATAATTATAATATTATTCTAAGGTTTACCCTAATGTTTTTCCTTTGGTATTCTTCGACAAGTCCTTGAGTTCCTGATGTCCTGAGCTGCGCTACACCATAAAATAGAAATAAACAATAATTTCAATTCCTGTCATGTTTTTTAATTTTTTAATACCAGTTACTTTATTATTTTTTCTACTTTTTGTAGAATTTTATTAATTTACATAAAATAAAATAAATATAAGACTAATACAAAACAATAACTTTTTTACCTATTCTGTTCAACCTTAATTTGCAAAGATCATAGGGAAAAAGTAGGTATGTGAACAATTTGAAGCAGGCATCCCTTACACACGCACACCTTGACAGTGCACTTACAATAACTACACGAGCGGCACCCACACATGTCGGAAAACTGAGGACGTTTTTTGAGTGACATTTTGTTTGAATTGCGGAATCTAGACGTGTATATAATCAAAGAATAACGCAATAAATTATATAACGTCATCTTTAGACGATCACGTCGTGTTTTTATTAATTAAACTTAAAACCACTAAGACGAATGCCTCGCAATAACTCTATGTATCATTAAATTATCTACACTACACTTCGGCCATTTTATGAAGTTGCACTTTACACTTAAGTGGCAGCGAGACACTTACAATTCATATCAGGCGGCGTGATGGGCGTCTTTAGTTGTGAGGCCAACGAGCCAATTGCGGTAATTGCGCCAGCGACACCTCATGTGCATGTGCCCATGCGTGACATTCAATAGCATATGGCTAGCACTAAAGCGGCGTAATTACGGCATTCTTCGCATCTTAAAATAAGTCTTAAAACTTTACAATACGGTCCAATAGAGACTGCTACATTGACGCTTCGCTAAAATCTTCTCGTGTAAGGGTCTGAACGGTCTAGCCATCGCATTTTCTCTATTCGAGCGGCAAGGGTGTGCGTGCGATCGCCTGTGAAACAGGTTTCGCTTACGAGACCATTTCTGGTTTAAGATATCACTGGAGACCGGATTAGGAGACGATAATATTCTCGATGGGGAACACTGTGCTAAACTGAGATGTTAAATGGTTCACGGTCGTTAAATCCACAGGAGGCCCCGTCAGATTCCGGTGCATCGCCGGGTAAGCATCAGATAAAAACATTTTATGACACCTTATCGAACGAACTAACAGATTCAGAAAAAAATTCTTTTTGGACAAGTTATTTGTTCAATAACTTCTTCATATCACACATTTGCTTTGCCATACCAGGGCTTGAATTTGACAAAAGAAAGCGTCAGGAAGCTGACGGATATCGTGAGTTTCTATGCACACTCAGTGAAGGTTTTGGTTCCGAAAGGTTCCGACGATGGATTAGCCACTAACCTCTCCATTCGATCATAATTAAACAGTTTCTTTGGCAGATATGGTATTGCAATTGTAAATTATAACGTGAATTTTAAAACAAAATGCTAATCTGTATTATGTATTTGTTATAATATCTATAATTGGTATGAATAGTTGTACTTCCTAAATACTTAAGTGTTGAATCGGTTAGTATTTACTTAATTTTGCAACTAACTGATGTCTGTAACATCCTCAAATTACACTGTAATTTACAATCAGTCACTGTTATGCTAAGCTTGACAATTTTGGTGTACCTAACGGCTGATTTATCAGCAAACCCTAATTACATTTTTCATTAATTCTTCTTCATCAGACACAAACATATTATTTTGACATTTTTATGGCAAAATTAACACTTACAATAAACCATGTAAATGCTATTAATGTTTAGTAGACACGCAACATACAGCCATAACATATTCTATCGTTTTATTGCGAACAAATAAGGGAAACTAAACAACAATTTCTTTTGTGAAATTGTTATTGTTCTTCTAAGTTACGAACGAGTTCTCAGGAGGGTCGGGAGTAATTGTTCAGTGACTACTGTTTTTTGCACTTATCGACGCTCCAGGCTGACATTATCGTCATTTGTTGAAATGTATTTAAAATAATTGCCGATCGCAGTGCGCGCCCATGCCTACGTTGTATTCGAAAATTGCACGCGAACCCATGCTGGCCGTTTTGCATAAATGCTCACATATTTGTCGTAAATGTTGTAGCATTTAAATAATTCTGTTATATTTTGTTGTTTTGACGTTTTGAGTAACATTTCGTGGCTGCTTATTATTTTTAGCCATGTGTCCGAATGAAATTTAATTTAATTTTCTGTGTATGCACCTTGAAGTTATTTAATTCATTATTTAGGTTTCCAAATGTTAAAAATTTATTTCGATTTATTTTTATTTTAAACCAAAATACAGAAAAATGTGCAATGTGAAAATCAAAGCAAAGACATAGATAATGAGATACCTACATAGACCTAAAAGACAAAAAGTAGTTATTATTAAATAATATGAAATCTTCGCCAAATAGTCAATAACATAGCAAAAAAGTTGAAAAGTCTAAATTAGTTTTAAACTTTGTATGTATGTAATAAGTTCATTTTAATTTTACCAAAAATGCTATTTTACATGGACTCAGTCTTATTCTTTTTGATATTATCACGTATGGATCACATTGATAGTTGAAAGGCGGTTGTTTTATTAAAGCTATTTTTCGATGTCGAATAAATTCATAATAAATTCCTATCCGTGTTCGTAGCTGGGATGTAAATATGATACCTAGATTCTATTAGATCGAGAGATGGTTTCGGTATATCAAAGCATGTTGACCAGTCGAGACCACCTGCTGTCAAGCCAAAGAGTCACCAACAAATTAAATATACGCCAGAGGAAACAACCAGAAGTGATTTTGTGAAGTCTCAAAAATTGTAGTTTATTTATATTTATTATTCATCCAAATACGTCAAAATAGTAAGTTGTAATAATGTCCTACTATTGTACTGCTACGTAATAATAAAACTGCTATTGGGAAAAATCTATACTTTCCATAGGTACATATGCGTGAGAACTTGTAACGTTAGGTAGCCCTTGATAAAGATAAAAGACCAAAACATTTCATATATTTTTTAAATTCTTAGTTATTGTCGGTTGGCAAGTTATCGGCAATGGACAGACAAGTTTACAGATCTAGATGATGACTATATATGGAATTGTATGCAGTTCTCTTCCTGCGTTCCTGCAGGATAACAGATAATATATGGAGGTTTATTAAAAGGGTAGTTAAGGGATGTAGGTACTTGTGCACTATTCCAATAAAGGAGTAGGTATCTTCCTAATTTGCGGAACAACTAAAATTGACATGTAGGTACCAATCTAAATATAAATTACTGTATAGTGCCTCAAATATCATGGGCAGTAATGTGCGTATAGGAGTTTATCAAAGAAAAGTGAGGGTGGGTCTCTATTCTTTAAAAATGATTTTGTTATTATTTTATCATTGCGTAACAAAACTCATGTCTAAAGTCATTGCAATAATTATAATGTAGGAGCCTAAATATTACGATTCATTAATGTTGAGGCGCAATATAACAGAAGATAAGAGCGAATGACAAAAAAGGTCTGAGTTTGAATATCTTAAACAATTCTGGTTTTTATCTATCCAGTCCACAGTACCTAAAAACATGACGTTACATTATCTCCGTTCAACTCGTTAAAAAGCGTATAAATTTTCCTTTCGCCAGCGGACTTGTAAAAAAGAAGAATGGTGAATAAATAGCGTTAGTAAATTCAATAAAATTTTTAGGTTCATGGCACGTCCAGCGACATACTCGTGGGTAATAGAATTTTAATCAAATTTGTAACAAAGTGATCGGTTCACAATACAATGATTTTTTGTACCAAAGCGTGCTCGATTCACGGCGCGCTTATGAAATCAACTAAATTGATTAAATTTCATATCTGAATAGAGACACACCTCCGACGATTTTATTATTTTGGTTTTGTGGCCGCATGCCGCAACTCGATTTACTCTTGCACTGCTCGTGTTAACTGTAGGTATAGTGTATGTAGGTACGAGTAATGAAACCGCATCAACTCACTAAAATGTACCAGAATAAACGAAACAAAACGTACTAAGGTATGTCTTGTCGAAATAACGAGATAGTCAAATATCGAATTTAGAGATGTAGCCAATAAAAAATTCTTTTTTTCATTTACTTTTAAATTTAGGAAGGAAACCATGTGAAATCGGGATCTCATACTTACCTACGTTATTTAACCATTTGGTTAACATATTAGATCTTCTTTAGGATAGGTTTACTACTAAAAATGAAATACCTAACTACATTCCCAGCAATTATTTTGTCGTAACAATTAATAACTTTAAATGTTCCGTATAATGCATAATAATTTGAACCACGCTCATTATTATAAAATAATAATGTTCTGTCATTTCAAAGTTCACTGTATTTTTTTGTTGGGAGCAGATTCATCAGTATAATAGAGATCTGTCACTGGGCCCGCTTTCTATTCATTCGAACGTACCTATGCGTTAATTGTCGATAGTGTTCGGGAGCGCAGTTATCAAAACAGAGCGGCTCATCGACACCGTCTAAATTTTAATAAGGTGCCCACTACCGCCTTTGTTAGACGTGATTCAGCAGTTTCGGACAATGGCTTGCGCAACTTATCGACTAAATCGATATCGGTTTACGAGGCGTTACGGACCGCTCTAGCTACTGACCACATTTTGATTAATTGCATTCTTAAACCACAAAATGTATCGTCGCTCCTCCGAAATTATTGACTGGCGCCGATTAATTAGCGGAGCCGATGACGGGTAGTTTTACGAGGGACTGTTAAAATATTTTGAAGGTTTACCCTTGTATTCGATTCGCAAGTTTTCTTTTGTGTTTTACAGTTCGTTTATGTCCAGCTCCAGCTGGTGTTATGTATGTATTATGGTATTATGTAGGTAATGGTAATCAGTAGGTAAATTTAATTTTTTCTTCAGCTAGATACCAGCTAGGTACCTAACAGCCTTTTTTATGTTAAATTAAATATATATAAATACCAATACTAATGTATAATGATCAATACTAAGGCGTTACTCCTATAGTTTTATATTTTGCTTCTTATATAAGGGTAGCCAAAGGGTTTATTTAGCTTCAGGGCGCCTTCTGTAGGTATACCCGTATAAAAGTGTAGGTATATTTTATATTCTAATTTGATGTATTTAAAAGTTTGGATCTTATTCGCGATCATAATGCCTACAGTCACTCTCAAATCTCAAATGATTTCCGAGAAGTGTCCGTATAATGAGGCACTACAATATTTATAATGCACAACTATCATAGCTAGTCATTGTAGTTACTTTTTAGGGATAGGGTTCCATTATCTAAACGGTAAAAAGCTGGAGGTTTTTACTCGGGTTTTTTGACATTTACTAACAAGGTCTCGCCTCCTTCGTCTACATTGTATGGGTGGAAATAAATCAAATCGATCTCCGCATAGCTTCCAATAAACCGCTACATTTATTGATTTGTTACAGCATTAAATTGGTTCCCAGCTGTGTATCACACACAAACAAAGTAGATCATTGCTCGGGACTCGCTCGTTGTTTTGGAGTTTTAACAGTTTATAACTTTAAATTAATTTTAATGTTCTTAAGCGGTCGAAAAAGCATATTTGAATACGGGGTTAATGGATGCTAATAGAATATAAATTATGAACATCCTTCTGTTCAGTAATTAGTTAATGTGACAGAGAAATCATAGTTAGCTCTCCTTTTATAATACCGCTGATATGATGCGGAAGCCCTGCAACTAGATAGCGCTACTTGATTTTGCGATTTTACATAATATATTTTTATTAAAAATACTCTGTGATTATACCTACCACAGATTATACTTTATTTTTCTTGTACATACTTAATTGCTTTGAATATTGTAATACCTGAAGGATGTTAGTAAGCCACTACACTAATAGTGACATCCTTCTTTTAATATTGGTAATTTTGGTATTCAAAATTTCAAAACTAAATATTTCAAAACATTATCATTTTAAACTCCAGTTGCCCCGCTCCATCTATTCAGAACTTAGGACATCCATTGAATTATAACAATTTGGCAGGCAATATACTTAGAGAGAGTTAGAAAAGTTAGCTTAAGTTAGTTAGTTAGGGTTTATTTATTGACATCCTAACATAGAAAAAAGCTTCAAGCTTATATTTCTTAATTTTGGTGATTTTTAGAAAAAAGAAATATAGACTTATTCTAAGTTTCACACAACCATAGTACTGTTATTCACTTCACGTTAATCAATAAATCTATGGTCCAAATTCAACCTGGTTCATCCTAAATCAGTTTCCTACCACCTTTAGGTAAGCTTAGCTGTTTAATATTTGAAATGCGGGGTGATAATTAGTTAGCTACCGGCTCTTGTTTGAGTCTGTCGCCAAATGGTTTGGTGTGTTCCGACCTTCTTCTTCTCATCTTCTTTCCTCTTTTTTATTTTTTCCTTCTCTTCTTTCTTCTCTTTCCTTCCTAGAATTTATTTTCCTTCTTTCTTGGCCGGCTGCGTATCGATGTTGCCTTTGGTATTGCTGAAGTCTAAGAGCGTCGGTGACCACTTACCACCAGAAGAATATTTTTGCTATTAATAGCAAAGAATAAGAATATTGCAATATTCGAGAAGTTAGTATTGTTATGGAATGTGCAATTGCGTAGCCGCACTTTCCAAAATATGAAATCTTTACATGGATCAGTGAACATTTATGCCTAGTAATAAAATTAAAGATTACGCGCTCATGAATTTATTATGAGAGACAACGAATTACTTAATTAATAACACATAAACAACTAGCATTTCTTTAAAATGCTGACTTTAAATAGGAGAATTATTCAGTTTTTTCGATTGAGTCGTACCTATTTTAAATTCATACATATAATAAAACTGTAACTGCTCGATGTGTGTAGCTGTCTATGGAATATTAACGACAAATTGGATGTATTTACTAAAGTCTTATGTAAAATTCATGTTATTTGTGCGGTCAATCCATTGCAATTTTAACTGATATATCTAAGCGATGCGATGCGTGGACAATTAGGTACTAATATTAACTAAAATCACACATTTATTAATATCAGCCGTAAGTACCAGTCAAGCTTACAGTGATTTTACATTCGAATCTTACTATGAAAATACGAGTTTCGCTGTTATGTAGACAGAAATATAAATTATAATTAATGATATCCCCGCCACGGAAGTATTTGAGAGCGTAGTAGTTGAAACAGTGCTATTCATTGCTAATTGAAACGGGAAGAAAAGCGGGTGCGTATAGTAGGCGTTTAGGGCAACGGTTGTAACAAGGCCCCCTGCTGACGCGGACACCTTTTACTTGGCGAACGCCGCGGGTGCCGCCTGATTGCCTCCGATCTCATCGTTTTATGTTCCCCATAAAGCCAACAATAATTCATTTAGACGACGTGACGCCACTCACTCGTTAACTGGTTCCACTTGTTTGGAGGGAGTGATTTTGGTGCGTTTGGACTATGATGAACGTCTGGTTTAAGTGACAAAAGATCATAAATTATATTATCTGTTTCAAAGGATTGCGCGGCTATTGATCGTATCGCACGTATTAAATCTGAGTAAATGCTACTGAAATAACGAATCTATGGCTATACATTATATCTAGCTACTATACCTATCAGGGCGGAGATTAAAAGAGCTTTAGCTGACAGTTTTAACTACTAGCGCTATATTCTTCATTACAAATTGGATCGTGATAAAAAAATAAGAAAATAATTGCATAAGTACCTACCTATCTTGTTAATCCCTACCTTTGTATAATTATAATGCGAAAGTGCGACGGTACTTCTCGCCACATCAACTTTTAGCGCTGTACAAAGCCCGAGTCCGACCGTGTGTGGAGTACTACAGTCACGTTTGGGCTGGTGCTGCAAAGTCACACCTATTGGCCTTCGATTCAATGGAGAGGCGTGCTTCGAGGCTCATTGGTGACCCCACAGGCGTAGAGTTGTCAGCCTCTCTGTCTTCTATAGGGTACATTTTGGACAGTGTGTGCAGGAATTGTTTGATATTATCCCCCCATCCCCGTTCTTCCATCGCACGACATGACGCACGGCCGGTAACCATCCATACGTAGTTAACATCCCACCGCCACCGGTCCGAACGTCGAGGTTCGTCTCGTCTTTCGTTATACGTACCGCGAAGGATTGGAACAACTTGCTTGCGTCAGTGTTTCCGCATACATATGACGTGGGAGTCTTCAAGAGGAGAGTGAATAAGGCTTTATCTAAGTTAGTGCGCTCATCACTATGGCTTCATCTTCACTTACCATCAGGTGGGATCGTTGTCAAGCACTATCTTATAAGAAAAAAAAAGAACAATGCTCACTTCCCATACATTTGAAAACCTGGAATGAAAATTTGTGTATAGGTATAATGAATAGTAGAAGGACTACCTATTGGAGTAATAATATTGTCTTATAGCAAAGTTTAAAAAATATGAATAAGTATTGATGATTGTGAAGTCATGATGATAATAGTTTCATACGTACCTCCAACCGACCAATTATGCTTAGATATACTAGATGTTTAACGACATTTTCTGTAGTGCCTTTATTTTCTAAAGATTTCTTTTCTATCGAACATATTTCGTTGGCTAATTGTAGCATAATATAATTGTTTTCTTGAACGAATTTCAGTCATGGCAGCGTTCAAATGTCAAAAAAAGTCGTACAAGGATCTTTTAGGACGTGGGTGACAGAGACAGTGCCTTACAGTTTGCCTTATCTGTGAGACGCTGTCTGTGTCACCCACACGCCAAAAGATCGTTGTAAGACAATACTCAATTCATATTGCATGAATGCATTGATTGAGTCGAGTTGCGTTCAAAACATGTAATTCGTTTAACTTCGTTTATCAAAACATGTAATTCGTTTTTACTTTGTTTAGCTACCTTCCTTTGTTTAAATTATTTTATTTCCTGCGTTTCTTTTAATTTAGTAATAAGCGTGTTTAATGTGCAAATATGTAAGCTGAATTTTAAGATTTTTTTTCATCTCTATACATGATCGGGTCAAAATTGGACATCCTTCTTTCTGCAATAATTTGCGATATTTGAAGAATCAAGAGATTCATTTGATAATAAACGTAGTAAACATTTGATAGTAAACGATAGATTTCATTGTATGCATTTTTGTTAGTGTTACGTAAGTAGGTAGTGCTCTTTATAAATACATGTGTAACAAAAATGAGATGCAGGTGTGCTTTTCACCTATAGGTAGTACCTAACTGAAATGTCTTTTATCTGCAAAACGTCAGGGCAAAACACCTGTTGCGGTGATGATTACTACATTGAAATATGTATGTAAATACCTAGAACCTGCAGTTCTAAGTCTAGTAATGCTAGATCATTTGATAGGGTAACCTAATAAAAAAAATCTACAATGGTGTCCTAAGATCTGTTGGCAACGTGTCTATAATATTTCTATAATGTATAACCTACGTGGTATACGCACCTATAATTGGCGAGTAGACTGTACATGGATTGAATTGGATCATTATAACATAGCGAATTTAGCTTTCTGCATATTAACCGGTTTAAAAACTTTGTTATGGAATTGAGGTAGCAAACGAGTAAGCAGCACCACAGTTCCGCTGTCGCCCATAACAACTATGACCGACTTAGAAGACTCAATTTAGGGACTAGGATAGTAAGTCCAGTTAGTTAGATAATCATCATCCTTCTGCCCATTTCCCAATTTTATTTGGGGTCGGTACGATATGTTTTTCTCTTCCATTCATATTTTTTCTTCTTTTTCTCATTCATTTTTGAGTCCAGTTAGTTAGATTGTGTTAGAATATTAATTTATAAATAAGAGGACGGGGACTGTCAGTGATATATTTTAGTTCCGTAGCTAATGTTAGTAATTTTCCAGTTTATAATAATAGTCGCCTCTAAAAAAAGTGAAACCGGCTCCACACCTTTCTATCCGGAACACAATAATAAAACAATTATTATGACGGTGGAAATGGTACTAAGTACCGTGACGGGCGGTGGTACTACCCCGGGTAAACTCTAACCTAACCTAAGCCTTAACTTTGCTAAATCTTACATTATTCTGTGGGTGCAATTTGCAGAAAACGGGAAGCAAAGTACAAAGTTTCTCTAAACAGATTAATATTATAGATTACTCATGCTTCGTGTATCTGTAGATAGGTATTAAATAAATAGCCTTCATTCTGATACAAAACCCTCTTTTTAATGTTAATAGCACCAAGGTTAAGTTACATTCAATTTCCTCCTACACATAATGAGACTAATCAAATTTATCGGAAAGCCGGTTCCACTAAAACAAATAAATTCATTCCGAACCATTAGGCACGAGATCCGATTGTTAATGTCTCAATTTAGAAGCAGACGTAAATCTTCAAAGGCGTGACAATTACTGTTACTTCCCGGCAATACAAACAAAAAGGTTTTCCGTCAATTATCGATAAATTAACCCGATTAAACACTCCCTAGCAGACGGCGCCGGTCCACGTTATCTCTGGACATGCCACGCTTTTAGGCAGGTACCAAATCAACATCCCGATGTAGAAACCTTAAGATTTTTAAGCCAATTTGCTTTTTATTAAGATTCCATGGGAACCGCTCGAACCAATGTCCCCACTCATACATTCGTTGTTTCAGAACATTTTCCACGGTAGTCGATACAGCTCGTTTTCAATCATAAATAAAAGTGATACAGGCTTAATACAAAACGTAACGATTCTCCTTCTATTTAAAGCATCTAAACCTTTAATGGAAGCGGACCCTATTGTGACTAATCATGATTAAACGACTTTAGACAAATTGCATGACCGTGACTAGGCATTTAGGGACTCGAGTTCGATCCCGAATCATTAAAAGAACAATTATAGATATCGCATTCCCACCTGCAACCTGTTGACGGATAATGATCTCTTTCAAAACAAATAGCTTAACTGAGCACTGGCTCATATATGTATAGTAACGACACTGTTCAAATGTAAGCCTAATGAGTTCATTACCGCACTATTTTATTTAGTGTCATCACAACACTACCTGTAGATTCCAATCGACACGCAAGCACCCAATATTTTCAAATAAAAGTCAACTAATGAGCAACTGTAATGCTACTACTGCTGCTTCTTATTTAAAACGTAGACCAAAAACGTTAGTTTTAAAAGCATTAAATCGTTTAGTGAAGTCAGTTTTTGTTAAGATGTCGAATCGCTTATTGAAAATACAGTTTCTGTTCAACAATGCTCAGGCCAGAGTAAGTAGGTATTAAAGCGATCAAAGTTTTGATAAGTACCTAGATAACTTCTTACTAAACAAAAACCAATTTAACTGTTCTGTTAAAGATCATACAAGTTTTTTGTGTAGTGCCAACAAGGAACTAGATTACTAGCGGCTACGCGTAGTTGAGCTCTCACAAAACGTTACAAGATTTTCAACGGTTTGTTTTCTTTTTAGAAAACGTTGCTCCCGATTTAATTGAAGATTTTCGGTGGTGAGTGATGGGACACCAATCGATACGTTTCTCAGATCGTAATAGTTCATAAGATCTCGGTTTTATACAAGATCATATGAACGCATCGATTACGAAGCAAACACATTGTGTAGAAGGCTCCTTATTATACCCCGAAGTGCTAACAATAAGCGGAGGCGTGCAACTGATCATTACCATTATGCTATATAAGGCTTTGTATTTTGAGTAAATTATAACAGGTTAGCTTTGTGTTTTATTTGAAGCGCCAGAGACCCGACGCGCTTGGGAGCTGTAAACAAAAGAGCTTCATTACAAAAGGTGACCGTATTAAATCCAACTTTGAACCGAGATATGCATGTTTGATCATCATTATAATTACTGTCTGACGTAGAACCGTAGAACACAATCGACTTGAACGTGATTACAGCAAATGAACGGGGCGGTTTATTTAACTCGATGCAATTTTCTGTAACGATTAATGTCTAGGAAACGTTTCTTTGACTGTAAGTGTTCATTAAGCAATTATATTGGTTTATTGTTCCTGAATATAATTGTCCCAAGCTGTATTGATAAATATGCATAATAATCAGCAAACGAATTGCTTTGAGTAAATTTACGGGTAAATTATATTGTATATTGCAAAACTCTACGTTTATACAAACGATATGGATACCTACTTAAAGCATGAATAATTTTTAGACATTTACCTTAATAGACCCGTTGTTTGAAGTATGTTTTATTGATTTATTAGTTGACGACTAAATCATGGCGGCCTCGTGTGACATTAAATTGCTGCTGTTATTTTCTTTTGATGTTACGATTTGAAATAAAAATTAACTCTTTGATATTTAAGTTATTAAAACGCAATGCATTTTGAAAAATACTTTCAATAATCAAAATTTTAATTAATTAACTTTGAGCTTGACGTTAAACAAATTAAATTTAATTATTCTGATATCATTAACATAATAGCTTTATGGTTATTAACATTGCATCATTACACACAAATATTATCGAAAATAGAGAACTTATATATAAAATATATGAATATATATAAAATATATATTAAATAGTAACTAATACCTATATAAAATATATATCAAATAGTATTTAGTTAAAAGTTTCGTTTCGTTCGTTCGGTTCGCTCGATAAATAGCTTTAATCGTCAGCTTTTTCCTCACTCAATAAGTAAATATAAAAAAAAAATTCATAATTAAGAAATAACTGCTTCTACTTGATTATTCTCATTCAATATTTATATTATTCCACTGTTTTACTTCTGTGTAGTACCCTCGTAGTATCTTACATAACGCATATCTCATAATATTAGGAACCTACATGAACAAATTCCTTAATGATATGACTGGAAAAAGGACATATCTACCAACTTTTTAAATACTGCGCTCATCGGTCAGTATGGCATAGTGACCCTAAAGCGGACATTATGTAACTCAATTGTTGAAGAGCAATCATAAACGAGTTTACAGCTAGCATGACCGAGCCACAGTAGCTCGCAGCGCAGTAGCCGGACAACGAATTCTACGACAATTACACCCGGACAGGCTATGATTAAATTATGGCACTTACCCGGAGTGTTTCCTGAAAATTACATGGGATGGCTCTTCCAAGGCTGCGCGTACACGCGATCCTCTGCACGCATTTAACGATATAATGGCCGGCGATTTTAAACGCGACCAATGACGCATCGGTTTTAACGCGCCGCTGGTCACTCATTTTATGCATATTGCAATTATCTGTACGTTGCTTAAGAAATAGTACAGAAAACTGTAATTACGTAATAGTCCTGTATGTGCGCCCGCTACGTCGTGGGCCACGGCACAAATTAATGCCAAGAGTTGCACACGTCAATTGGACGGAAACACCAGTCTGTAATATCAAGAAAAATAATGTATTATTACCTACTAGTCGTACTTTGATTGCTGTGAACTCGTGTAAAATGTCGTGTAAATCGTTGTATATTAAAATAACCTTTACGGATCTTGCAAATAAGTATCTCTTTTGTTTGTCTACAGGAGTGTGTACGAATGCCACGGCTCCGAGTGTTTCATCAATCAATCGGATATTAAGGAACAGAGCGGCTGAACGAGCTGCCGCTGAATTCGCCAGGGCGGCTGGTTATGGGTTGTACGCAGCACCTCCTCCGTACGGAAGCTTTCCTTGGGCTGGTGGAGGCGGGGTCTGGCCTCCCGGTAGCTTGCCTCTGCCGCCAGGTGTACCACCGTCCGTTGGCCTCTCTCATCCAGATGCCGCGCAACAAGGCATGTTTTCGTCATCAGGGCGTGGACTTATTGGTAAGACTGTAAGCAATATTAAGTCCATTACAATGAAACATAATTACCTATTTAACGACGCTAATAAAATATTTTCTTGTATAGATGTGGACGGTGACGATTCAGGATCCTTGGACGGAGAACAACCAAAATTCAGACGGAACCGAACAACATTTAGTCCAGATCAATTAGAAGAACTAGAAAAAGAGTTCGAAAAATCTCATTACCCATGCGTTTCGACGCGCGAACGGCTCGCGTCCAAAACGTCACTATCCGAAGCGCGAGTTCAGGTAAATATTCAACCATACCGTTTTACTTTTAAATTATAATCAGCTATTTTATGGGTTGATCCGCTCTTAAAAATTGCTTATGAAATAATATGTAAATATCAGCTCCAGTTTGAATTGTTTATTAACATAACGTGAACGGAACACTAATTTTTTATTTACCGTTACTGACAGGTTTGGTTTTCCAACAGACGAGCCAAGTGGAGACGCCACCAGCGCATGAACCTCCTGAAGCGCGGTGGCGGCTCTCCTTCGCACCGCCTCCCTCATTCCCCGTCCCGCTCCCGTTCGCGCTCCTTGTCCCCCACGCGGGTCTACCCTCAAATGGGCGGCGAGAACAGCGCTTTCAAGGCCCTCGCGCATCAAGACATGAACGCGTTGAAGGGGCTCTCGACGCAATTTGAGAGTAACGCACTTAAAGCGCTGTCTCAGCAGAATCATTACGAGAGCAATGCGTTCAAGCCTCACCCGGCGCTAGAGAATAGTGCGTTTAAAGCGTTAGTACCGCACTCGGCCGCGGCGGCGCTGCTGGCGGCTCAGTCGATTCAACTCGCTCGAGGCTACGAATCTCATTCGGATTCAGATGAGGAGATAAATGTTCACGATGAAAGTGACAATGAAGGTGATAAGCAGAAAAACAAGACTAGCTCCAGATCTCCTAGCCCTTGTCGGCGGCCTATCAACTCTAATGACTTGCCGCTACAGTTAACTAAACATGATCGTTGACGCGGTTAATAAGCTAATGTTATTTATTTTTAATTAAGTATTCCTATTGAAATGTCAATGTTCCGAATAAACGACAGTATAAATCAAATTCCTATACGGCTAATACTCTCGGTTTGTAAATGTATGTAAATATGTGGATATTTAAATTGTTGAATAGGATGGAAGCTACGTATGATAATTTTAACATGCACAAACCATTCCGCATTATTTATTTTATTAATGATGAAATGTTTTCAGAAATTCGTGTTATTGTTGTTAGTAAATATTTTGGAGCCACTTTATTGTACCTATTGTTAGTAGATACAATATCAACCACTTTCAAAATGTAATGCAAACACTTGCAAAATTTAATGATTTGTTTAAAATATTTTATTCCAGATATTTTTGACGAAATGAATCTTGTCTTTGGTGTGTAATTAGTACTTATTGTAAACCAAAGTATTATTTCAGTTGTAGAAGCCCATTATAAGACTATAGTTCCTAATGTAAATTACATGATTTGTAAAAATAGACCGAAGGATTTGTAATTGTTACTAACTGTAAGTTAAATAAAATCGGGTGTTAAGTAAGTAGTGTACTTAAGTCTTAATCGGCATGGCAATCTCAATTGTACAAAGTGAACCATTTGTATATACTGTACTATTGTTACACATGTATTAGCACTGTGTACTATTTATTAAATAGATAGATATATACATATAATTAGTGTACAATATAATAGAAAATTTACAAATGTACCTAATAAAGTTAAATTCAATGAATGTATTGTTTTATTTGTACCCTTGTTGCTTAATAGGTATAACTGCAGTATTTTTATATTTTAAAGTCTAAACATAGGTAGATAAATTGTGAAAAATGCTAGACATAGTTACATTTAATTAAATGAATATTAGTAACATTTTTTCACTTAAAAGATCCTGAATTAGAATGGTTAGTCCAGATAGCGGAGGGTATTAAGAATGTCAAAAACAGTTCCTTATGACCTATGATGATTATGTTCAAAATATTCCATAGTATTTTATTGTTATTTTTATTGTTATGTCCAGGCAATTTCATCATAAATTACACTATAACTCTATAGAGATTTCACCTATGTAGATAGTGTAGTATCCTATTACAAGCCCCGGTGGTCAGTCAAAGGTCTAGTGACAGTTAAAAGGCTATTTTATGTTATTTTAACAGTATGATGAACCACGGTATAAAAGTTAAATCGCAATAGGCGTAACTACGCGACGTGACCAAGTATTCTTCAGATTAAATTGTATGACATAAAACTCACTACGTTGAAATGGAACTACGCGCCGTGTTGTAATACGAAGAATATAAGGTCACGTCGCCTCGTGTCGCGTAGTTACGCTTCGTACCGTTTAGCTTTAAACCGTCTACGATTCCAAACTGAAGACCAATGATTGTGATGTATTCTGCAGAACTACGAGCGACGAATGAGTCCAGCGTTGTCTCACTGGGGGCCGTGACGTTTTGTACCATGTAGAGATTGTAGAGCAATCCCAACAGCATTTGTTCATATTAAACCCTTCATTACATGCTACCTAACTGCTATTAATAGCCATGAGGGACCAACCATGATATATTTTAACATGTTTGCTACCTGTACTGGATTTTATTGAAATTCTAGAGTTCTAGTTTTATCTTTGGTTTTATAGTTGCATTTCTATAACAAAGTATCATCACATGCAACATCTGCCTAATTGGTTTTTCAAGATGTTGTATAACTTTAAAGCAATATTCTCCTCTTAACGACTAAAATGGCATTAACTCTATCATGATATAGGTTTTTACTATTCTACTATAATATATCTACTATAGTTCCCATGTGTATAATCATTTGTACTATCGTAGATTAAACACATCCAACGTAACAGAACAATTTACTAAAAAATTACACTAGACAATACAATGCAACACTATAAACAAAAGTAAGTAACCCACGACTATCAATTACTTTACGGTCGGCAACGAGTTGCGTTGCTAGATTTTTTATATGATATAATAATTTCCGATAGGTCCCGAAGACGTCCGAGTAATACTCGTTTAACATCGTTGGCTCCCGTACTGTTGTTATTGGTGACCACGGGTGATGTTACCCATTGACCATCAGTCCTCTTGGCTGCTTGTTTATCGGCTATTTAAACAAAAATTACATAAAATAATCAACGGTTTCAACGTCCAATTGATTGCGAAGGTTGAGCACCGATAATCGTGTGCAGATATTGTACGGATTCCGTATGTCACGCGTAAAACCATAAGAGGCGTCATTTAATCAGTATTTACGCTAGTCTGATTAGCAACGTATAGATACACTACTTCGGAATTTACTTACATAAAAATGAACATGTAAAATATAAGACTGCCCTGACGCAGCCATAGGACTGACCCGCTATTACTGAGCTAGGGTTCGATGCCCGGCAGAAACAAATGTTTGTATGTCGCACAAAATATGTGCATGTGTGTAGGGTGTAGTATAGCGGCTTTATTCCTCGTGCGTAATAACTTGAAGGGTGTTGGAACCAATGAAACTTATAAATCGACGCATTATAGTGAAAACCTCGTAAGCGTAAAACAAGTAACTTTTCAGAAGGACGAGAAAAAACTGCGTGCTGCAAAATTTTTACGTCTTATAGACTTATAGTGAAAACTTCGTACCTAAGTGTAAAACAAGTAACTTTTCAAGAGGACGAAAAAACTGCGTGTTCCAAAATTTTTGTATGGGATTGTTGATGTTATTAATTTATGTAACAATTTCATTTGCTTTTATATCCAAAACTGTTATTTTCTGTAAGATTGATCGAAATGCATACAATGCTACTTACGAGGTATTCGTACTACAAAGACTCGTATTCACACCGAACTGTCAAATGCGTTTACGAGGTTCTCAATTACTCTCATAGTTGGGGCTATAAGTATCAAATGGACAAATAAATTAGTTACAAAGGGGGGTGCGTTACGATGTTTTCTTCCTGTTAACGCAATAAAAAAAAAATTTAATGATGAAAATTTTCGAAATCTCAATAAATATTTATAATCTCACCAAAATCACCAATAACCACTGGATCAGCGTGGTGGGCCATTAATGTGCCGAGGGTCCTAATAACATGTATGGAGGTAAGTTAGATCCTATTTAATTTTATTACGTGAATTCATACTTTATACACGCGTAAATGCGTACTAAGAAGTAGTCTACGGAAGACTCAAAATGCTCTATATACCTAGGTACGCTATATACGCTATAATAAAATATTCAAAAACAAAAAACGTACTTCCTCATTAAATTAAAAAGTAAATTTAAAATAAAATGAGTACATCTTCAACGTAATCAAAGTCAACGAATAAACATCTACACAATATTTGGGACAACTCAAAAACTACATACTTGTGAGATGTCGTGCTTTTAAACGGTCACGACAAGGCCCCACCTTTCGAACATAACAAAATCAAAATCGGGTAAATCAGTAAAAGTTCTTACGTACAAAATACTTAGAATAAACACATACAGTCGAACTGAGAATCTCCTTTTTTAATTTGGTTTAAAAAAACCTTTTTGTACTTATATTTTGATAAACTTTACAAAACCTAAGATATCTGCTTATTCATAAAAGTAAACAGATCCACAGGACTCAAATGTCACCTGATCAAAGGATTATTTCCAATGGATAAAAGCCGTTGGGATTACGGAAGAATGCGAAAGGTCGAGCACGATTACTCTCTATCTACACAAGTCAACAGCTTAAAACGTGCTCATTGAAGCATGATAAATTGGCATTAGCGGTCATTCATCCAAGGGTTGACTGCGATCAAAGTACTTGTAGCATTGCTTGCACTACGCATACCTAATATAACTTGGTAATTCTATGATGAAAGACAGTCATTAATAAATAAACCAATTATTTATTTAAAGTCTTTCTTTATCTCATTTTAATACGCGATCCATAATTTAATTATTCATCAGATCCAATTATTCGTTTTTATCTTTATTACTTGTAACAACTCGCATTTCAGTGCTTTCGCATTTTTCTCTTTGCATTATTCTCGCATGATCAGTGGTTGAACTATGGACTCAAGAAACTAGGGTCTGGGTTTTCAAGAATTATGTGCGTATTACAATTTGAGTATCGCTTCGTTCGTTGAAACAAGGCATTGTAAGGAATTTTGCTAAACTTAGAGTTCTCTGTCATATTCTCAAAAGTAGGTGAAGTTCACAAATGCGTGATTCTGTACCTTATCTGTAGGTACTCTCGACATTGGAAAAGAGATCTGTGCCCATCAGTGGAACAGATAGGACAGTTAAGGCATAATACTAAGACGCATTAAAATTTTCTATGACCGAAACACATACAAAAGAGTAACGTCGAAAATGCTCACGACCTGAGCACAATTTTTTTTTATGACATAAATGTTATAATTCTGATATGGAGTTTTACTCAGAACAATTGGTATGGCAGGCGCAAATTTAATAATGATAGCAACTGATCGACAGGGTCGTTACAAATTGTACTTACCGTCAACAATTAAAGTACCTAATTTTGATAAACGCTTATAATAGATTTGATAACCAATGGACAGCAAGCTAAATTAAACATTAAAAAACCTCATAACAAACGATTTAATTTACACTTCGTTGAAATTTAATTTGAAGCAAATTAGTAATTTCATTATTCCATTCACTGACCTATTATAATAATTTATACAATGCAATTGGTAGCTAAACTAAATCAATTGCATCATGCGATATAATTATCTTTTTTTCCATCCTTTGTTATTAAATAAAGTCCTGGCAGCCCTTCCCGGATATCGACAATCACGAGTGAAAGCCGATCGAAATCTGGACAAAAAGACGATCGGGGAGCGAAGGCCTCTTTAGCGATATTTACATGCTTTTCTTTTGTTCGTGGACCTTCTGCCTCATTACATCTTCCAAATTGCCCGATGTCATATTATTACACACGAAGTTTATTTTTATACTGTTATCTTCTTTAGACGCCTTATTCAGTGTGAGTTATGATTAGTATAAATAATTATAATTATATTCTAAAGCGTAGTTTTGGACAACTTTTAATAAAAGAAACAGACAGTTGATTATTTCAATATTAACATATTATTCAAAGTAGTATTTTTGCGAATTAATTTATTAATTTTGACGTGATCACATTTTATTTATTATAAGTAACTTATTTTATATTTCACATAATCTGCGAAGTTGTTAAAAATCCATGCTCTAAGTTTCATAAAACGTAATACCTACACTAGTCAGATTTCTAAATTAGGGTTCAATGATACTGATACTGTAGGCAGTAGGTAGGTAAAAATTAAAAGAAGTTAGGTATTTTCGCGGAAATAGAATTTTCATTCTTATTATAGTATTGCACGATTGCACCAACATGTAGAAAGTTACCAGGCCTTAAAATCATCATATTTTGTGTTTTTGTGTAGGTTGTATCAATAAGGGATCAATATAACTATGTATAAATAAAAGTAAAAAGGGCTTGGAGAGCAACATTGTTAGCGTTTTCATGTTTTCTACAATGTTGGCGATTAAAACGATATGATCCCCATACACAGACATGAAGAGTACCTTAAACGTTGATCTTTAAGTAAGAAAAAATATGAATGAATATGTGATTTTGCGAAGTGTGTCATCATGTGCGTGCAAGGTTTTCCAATAATATGTCTAATGATTTCTATCACTGATACCTACATCTTTACATCCTTTAGATCGTTCTTTTTTTCGTTTTTGGCCGACAAAGATCGTTGATGTTTTTAGTGTTACTGAAGTCCATGAGTTTCCCTGGTGAAATTTCCCTGGTGAGAATAAAGACAGTCATTGCACCTCATGCTACCGAAATGGTCTATTATTTTAGGAAACCTTAATTGGACCTTAAATGAAAAATAATTGTTATTTAGTTTTAACGATCATGACTGTTTTCATCAATAGATTTTATGTATTAGGTAGTAAATAATGAATTTCAAAGAACTGTTACATTTGCGTTCATTTTAATCGATCTTTTTCGTACCCTTATTTTATTATTGTAATATTTTAGACACCAACTTGCGTGAGACCTGCCAATCGTGAAACAACTCGTCAAGTCACGTGCGGACGATGTTAACAATAAAATTTAAAAGACACCTCGCATTTTTTGTCGAATAATATGCGATGTGTATTTTTAAAATATGACGACATTATTATTTTAACGTAACAAGTTACGTACTTATATTTTGCAGATATAATTTGTGCAGTATCTACAGGGCACAATATACCTTAGAATAAAATAGTTCACATTTAACATATACTTATGTACGTTCAATGACAATTTACTACGTATCAAATAATTATTGTAATATAATATGCCTACTATAAAAACTAGACCTAGTCCCTTTTCGGATAAACTATAAATTTTGGTAGTAGCCGTAAACGAAAACTGTCTTCCTTTACCGTAGCGCTCTATGTGGGGGCTGTGGCAAGGAATCAGTGGGTCTCAAGAATTTCCTCTTCACCCGGACATACTCTGGAGGACCAGTCTTCCGATGGAGCGGTGGTACCAGTTTTTAAGTGGGGATCGTTCCAAGATGCCAAGCTTGTGTCGCAGCCAGTCGTCCTCCGGATGGTCGGAGGGTTCGCCTAACTTTGAGAGCTCCCGCGGAAGCGGATAGAATATCTCCCACAAGAGCCACCCTCTTGCAGACATAGCTTCCGGCAAGCTTAGCTAATTGTGTCTGCACCTACTATTGATGATAATTTGTTTGACGTATTAATATCTTCTTGTGAGGCACGTCTGGTGAGCTTGAGCTACCGCCCTTGCGTTTAAAACAGTAGCCAAATGAGTCGTTTTCCTGCTCGGGGCTTGAGTGTTAGTAAATAAAATCTTTGAAATTTTTTCTTGCTTGGTCGGCAACGGATCCGTGATACTTTATTGTTATTAATGTTCATTAGTTGAGGGTCCTTACTTAACATGTGATTTGTTTGCTCGTTTTTCGTATATATACATAAAATATGGTAGTGGTTTGCATCACAATTAAATCTATTAAAAATAAATTCCATTTTTAAATAAAATGAATGAACAGTTTTAGAAATAAGATAGAACCTGGTCTATGTATGAAGTTTCTTTGCTTGGCAACCAACAACTCCCTACGAACCTGTATAAGTATTTAGAATGAAGAATATTCTTCGTTCATATCTTTAAGACACAGTTGTGGTTGCCCCCTTAAGTACACAAGCGTGATGTAATTTACGCATTCGTAGAAACGATGTACCCGAGCCTATGTCGCTGAATGTTCATATAATGATGCGTACCTATCATTAACAAATTGCCGACAGTGCGCAGAGTATTACGGTCAACTGCTGTCGAGAACAGTCTTATTCTGGATTCTATCTCCATTGGTGATCATTTTTGTTTATGCTCTTGAACTCTAGTCAGTTTTAGTCGAAGATGAAAGAATCCTAACTACCTTAATTGGGTAAACACATGAATTATTCAACCAGGAGTGGTTGGTGACAGGTTGGTAAACAGAAGACAAGTTTCTCTCTCTCCATAAATTCTGCAGGAAATTCTAGTGAGGCTTACGAAGACAACAGGTTAGAGAAGACCATTTATTAACAGTACAAAAGACAGATCTATCAGTGCCGAAAGTAATGGTTGGAGAATATTAGGTGCCACGTAAAGTCCTCCTATCTTAGGTACTTAGTGATTTTTGTACCCTCCAAGTACGGAAGCACGCAAGGCATTTTTACAACAAACAGTCCCGCTTATCGTTGTAATTTTATTAACATACTTAGTTATTTAAAAACTTAGCAAAAGTAATAATCAAATTGTTACAACCCGCTTACGTAAACATAACGTTCTCACTAAAAGTCTTTAGAACACCTTTATTGAAATTTAATAACTCAATTTAGCGCGATCAGTCCCAGAATAGTGCAGTGTAGATAATGTTGTTGCGTCGTGATAGCCGCGGAGTGAGGATGCATGTACGCGCGCCGATCCAATAACAATAAATTTCCAGCGTCGTTTGAAGCGCCGAGTGGCCGAGGTGAGCCTCGGAGACTGCGGCTCGGTCCTACGACTCTCGTTCACACCTCCTACATCATTATGCGTGTTTAGTACAATACGGCAATGATGTCACTGCTTTTGCGTGTTGTTTGCGTTACTTTTTTATTATATTCCCAGGGAATAAAGGGTCACGCATGAGTTTGCTTTTGTCGGTTAATCATTAGATAAGATATGGTCAAATAAACTACACTACAAACTATCCTTCACCTTCTCCGATGGCTTATTTTGTTGATTTACCTTCATAATGTAAAATATTTGTTAGCATTTTTTTTATTAATTTTCATAAATCTCTATCCTACTAATATTATAAATGCGAAAGTTTGTAAGGATGTATGTGTGTGTGTGTGTGTTTGTTGCTCTTTCACGCAAAAACTACTGAACGGATTTTTATGAAACTTTGCAGTAATATAGCTTAGACATCGGAATAACATAATTTGTTAAAATTTATAGAGATTATTGAAGGGACTGGTTTCCCTAAGCGAAGCGAGGGCGGATTTACTAGTTACAGAATAAAACATCGGCCGTCTAGTCAAACTAAATATTTAGTTATTTTGGTCTAGTATCTAGTAATATATTACATGTAAAACTGTGTTAATTTTATGAAGTCCACGAATACCGATTAAGAGTCTGCGTCACATTTTTTTAGCAATGCAGTTGGATGGTAATGAAACATAAAGAAAGATGTTAGTGACAACATCAGGTCTAGATTATAAAATAATTGAAGTGTCTTTCTTTGGTTAACGCGAGTCCAAAACAATAACATGTGTTAACTTTCTGCAATAAAATAATCATAAAAACACTTGATCACTATTTTTGAGAATAATGCGTGAATTTATACAACTTACAAAATTACGCAGCTCATTTTATGAAATACTCTTGTGACAACAAATTTTTATTTTTATCACACCTTCACACAAAACCACCATAAACGTGGCACGAGAAAACATAAAGTCTTATTTATATTATTCATATGCAAATTGGCTGAACAATCATAACGTTATTTTAATACGTGGTGTGCAGCTTCCCAAACAAGACTGAATTATGATGACATACTCGTATATGTTACACAAAACAACAGTAAGGTTTTGTACATCATAAACGCAGTAATAAAATCTTCAATTTCCGATTTCTACTTATTTGGGAAGATTCATTTATCCATTGGCCTATAGCGATTGATAATAAGTACGTTTACACCCATCCATCGATCAGTAATGAAGAGTCCACTGTTGAGCATCTACCTTCCCGGAAGGTCCATCCTGAGCCTTCTAAACCTAGTGGATATTAATTAGTCTTTGTTCTTGTTTTTTTATGAGTACAACACAGTAAAAATACACTGTAATGTTTTATTTAAAAATGTCACAAATAAAAGCGTTTTTACCAGCGCTTAATGTCTGGGAGTATTATGGTGCTTCTGACGTCGTTGGCTTACCATAATTACGTGACAACCTGAGTTTGTAAAGTTTGGTTGGTGAAGTTAAATGAACATATTCTATCTATCTGTGAATCTATCGAAGTCCACTGTTGAACATAGGCCTCCCCTAATTGGTACCACTTCGACCCGTCCTGAGCCCTCTGAATCCAACGGTTTCCAGTTGTCATCAGTCCAGTCCAGGTCATCAGTCCACCTTGTCGGGGGGCATTCTATGCTACTTTTCTCGAGGTGTGGTCGCCATTCGAGGACCTTTTTGCCCCATCGACTGTCTGTCCTTCAAACGATGGTGCCTGCCCATTACTACTTCAGCCAGCTGATTTCTGAGAGCTATATCGGTGACTTTCGTTCTTCTATGGATTTATTTTTTGCCAATAGTATCTCGTAGCCAAATACCTAACATAGCTCTCACCATAGCACGCAGACTATTATCAAATCGAGTGAAAAGTAACTAGTATTGACATACCTGTTTATACCTGTCTACCCAGTAGTTCGTCCAGGTAAATAATAGTCTACCCTACGTCTGCACATTCTATATGTTCTATACTTTAAGTCCAGTATAAAATTTTATTATTATCTTCATCATGCAACATTTTTTATGAAAAATATTTTTTTTTAAATAATGAAAAATATTCTGTCCAGGATTTTTGTTGTCAACCCATTTTTATTATATTTTCTAATATACGAAATTTATTATAAAATAAGTTTGATTCTATTATCAACCCTGTGAATGTCGATATAGATTCGGATCTTCTACTATTTTGTAAAATCTATTTTCACAATCGCTCCATATTGGCATCCTGGTAATTATCCTGAAACTAACGCGGTTTAAAAATATTCCCGAAACTGTATAGGACATTGATCAAGAATGTGAAATCCATTATATACGACCTTTTAGTTGTGTTAAAAGGCGTAGAAATCGAAAAGGTGTAAAATAAAAGTTATATAAAATACATTTTACTTACAACGAAAGGCTTGCAATGTAACTAGATAAATATTTTTTTAATAAAATTAAAAAGAAATAAGCCCATAGTGGCTTTATTTTCGCGAGCCCTTAAAAGGTTACCTACTTCGCCAACTTATTCTTTTTAGTCAATAAAATACAAATAGGAACAATAAATAATAGAGTTTTACTACTAAAGTATACGCGTTACTATAATGTCGTCTCTCACGATAATCGAGGATTTATAACTGTGGCTTGTAAGAAAAAAGATAAAATACCGTAGGTAGTTCCATAAAACCATGAGCAGATCCGAAATGTAAGCACATTAACTTATCGCTCAAATTATCTGGATGTGTGTTACAATATTTATTTGTTTCTCACTCGAGACGGCTGTGGGCAGAGTGTTCTTTTCCAATTAGGTGGTTATTGACGTTTTACTGTTATCGACCAAATCTTCGAACGAACGTCTCCATCCATAGTGAGGTTTGGGGTTTTAAAATAAATTTTAAAATCTTAATTGAATTGTGCGTTACCTGAAAATTAACTGTAATAACACGTGAGCTGCATCTCTAATAATATGCTTATTGGCTTGCTGTAATTGATGTATTTTATATTAATTTACTATTGGTTTGAATGTGAAATTTTGAATTGTTTTATAATTAATTTTTTGGTTGACTTTATTGCACCTGAGCAATTATTGTAAACACATTATTTACAAAGCACTAATAAAACTGTTATCAAACCGAAACCGAATTTTCTACATAATATTCTGTCCAAGAGTTGCCTAATATTATATTTCAGATGAAAATCGCTAAATAAAAATATGTCAATATAGAAGTAAGAACAAAATAACGTATTATAGTCTTTATCTGGCGGAGGCTATACATACGGGGCTGCAGTAAGAGAGCCTAAAGTCGACATTTATCCCTAAAAGGGAAGCTGTTAATAGAGTCATTCAACGTTACCGGCCGAATTATCTACAAAGAGAGAAGTCGGCTCGGTGTCGGTCGGAAATATAAATTTATTTGGTGGTTGTCGCCGCGACACGGGCGCCCGCGGCTCTATCTCACCGCGTAATCTTGAACATTGGCGTTAAAGTATTTAAATTATATGCCGATACAAATGAACAGGCAACCCCGACATATTTATTGCCTTAATCCAAATTATATCGACTAGCTTTTTCAGATTTTGAGTAAATTGACACATTATTTGAATCATTGTATGACGTCTCATTTGTTACTATTAGCTCACCGTCCTTTGAATTGACACGATGATAGCTATTGCATACGTTAAGTATGTACATTGTAGGGACATGAAAAATATTATTTAAAAATACCAGTGCATTGTATCGTTAACGCGATGAGCTATACAACCATAAGATAACTTCGTAATATTTTTATTGAGTAACCGGATTAAACTAAATTTACACAACTCTCTCATCCCTACAAAATACCTTAATAACAGACTTGTCTATTTTATACGTTTCCTAATTCTTCCAAATTGCATCGTTAAGTTGTAGGTAGTGAAACTTTCTACTTACGAAGATTTTGGAAACATACAATACTAGTAAAGCCGCCCTCGGTTCGCTTCGGGGAGCCAGTCCCTTCAAAAATTTCTATAAATTATTACAAATTAAGTAATTACGATGTCTAAGCTATACCTATTACTGCAATGTTTCATGAAAGTTTTTGTGTGAAAGAGTAACAAACCTACACACACACTCACTCACATTCTCCGTTCTTACAAAATTTCGCATTTATTATATTAGTACGAGGAATAAATAGAGACAATGTACTATTTATTCGTAGATACTGCTGCTAGATAATTATGATTGTAGTATGAAATGTTTTTCTACTTAAACAATAAGAAAACGACGAATAAAGAAGGTAAGGTAAGATACTTACGTAATAAACTGAATCAAAGTTTTAGAAGAAAAAATCTGCTTTAGATAATTATACCTATACGTCTTGCTTAAAACCGGATCATGTAATTTTACATTGTACACGCGTTTTAATCAAGAATCTACATATATACTTAAGAAGCTACAAACAAGCTACCAGCTATGAAGCTAAAATAGAGAGATGTATTAAGATAACAAACCATCGTACAATGTGTTTCAATTGCTAATATTTCCCTTCACAGCTCTAGGTAATTAAGTGCTGCAACCAATTCGCGTATGCTCATCGCCAGCCGCCCGAAGACACCATTAGTCGTACTTGCACGTAACAAAGAATTGATTTATTCACTCAGGGTATTGTTGAAATTTTAATTACCATCGTAATGGAATGCAGATTGAATTCAATCCTTAATAGAAATTGATTTCAAGGGTAATATATATTTTTGACGTGACAACGTTACGTTTTATAATCGATATACCCGGCTGCACGCACGAAAAACATGACGTCTATGCGTTATGCGTCGTTATCTGACGTCATGAGGCGTCCCATGAAGCGAGAGCGCGGAACGAGTGACAAAGAAGCACAATCAGCCTTTGTCAATGTAACTCTGACGTCTCTTTAGTTTTTATCGAAATTATTTATAACCAGCCAGGTTTGTTTTGACTTGTTTGACATGAGATAATATGCACAGACTAGCTAAAGATTAATGTTTCGTTATACGGTATGCAACGACTAGTCTTTTTGGTAAAATATTTAATAAAGGTTTTTTCAACACACTTGCTCGTAAAGTTGCTATTTTTTCTTTAGTCTTACGCCCGGAATGCGGTTTATTACACAATAGTGCGTTTTACTTTTCATTGCCGCACTTGTGTTTTTCTTATTCCACTTTTTTTTTAATATCCGTAAAGAGGTTGTTACCAAAAGATTTATTATTTTGTAAATAAATAAACTTGTTGTACTTAGTCAAAATCTGATAAGATAAGATTATACTTCATCTAATTATCTATTAAAGCATTTAAAAAATACAATATTTTAAATCATTAATTACCTTAAATTCCTATTAGAAATACATAATTATTTAGTTTAATATATTGTGGCTGAATAGCGGTGTTCTTTGCCTCTGGACTTAACCTGCGCGCCTGCGCGCGCATAGTTATTCAACCAAAGATACGGCGCGCGAAAAAATAAAATAAACCTCGGCGCCATTTTGTGCAAACATTTGTTCGTTTATAATTTGCTGATTTGTGACTGAAAAATGTCGATACCTAATTGTTTTTTTCCTCGCAAGTGTGTTGAAAAACGTCGTATGATACGTGTGCGCTTTGTTCACTACAGTCTTGGCTCTATTACAGCCCTCGCCTTGCGGCTCGGGCTGTGCAATACCGCCTCGACTGTAATGACCAACTTCGCGCACTTATATCATAATGTACTATTAACTGCAATATAACAGTAAATAAATTATAACTAAGTATTCAAAGATAGTTTAGGATGACTATTAGTGATTATGCTACCATTCCATCAGTATTTTCTTAAGACGTTGTCACGTTCAACTATCGTCAGTAAACCGACTTTACAGACAACCAATTTTTTGCCCCATTAAAGGTTTTGAAGTGTGAACAAAAAGGATGGTAGTTATGGAGTTAAATGGCCTCTCAAAGCAGGAGGATAATTTTATCTCCAAATCTATTTGATTAGTATTAGAGCGATATCTTTGGATGCAGTAAAATTAAGTGACATTTTACCAATTTATTTTTTGGCTTACAAATATAGCAACAATATTTAAAATATATAATAAAATTAATCTTAGTCACTCTTATGACATTGGAATCATAAAATAAAGAAACATAAATAGTATAATTTCTATATAATAAAAAAATATATAATTGCAAAATCACAAAATATATAATTGCAAAATCGTCAACAGCATAAAAACTTCGTATCACATGCTCAAGGCATAAATATTTTTTACATTTGTGGCTAAGTTCAATGTCACTTCCGCATTCACTTTCCAATTACACTTGCAACCTGTCCTCATCAGATATTTTTTCCTGCCGAAGAGCCTCTAGACGTCGCAGGTTATTTTCGTAAGGAAATACAGAAACAAACTTTACAATTTGTTAACAAACGCGAAAATATCGATAACATAAGGCTAAACGCTTATTTATCATAAAATCATACAATAACACAATAAATAACAACCATAGACCTAAATAAATAAATAAAATAAAAAAATATACAATAACCATTTTGACTTACTTAGTTGGTGACGCCGGTCTCACAGACCTTGCAATAAGGCAGCTACTCAAAATCCCAATGCAATTCGATTAACGGTGTAAAAAATATTTGTGTTTGTCTAACAACCCGGTCTCACAGACATAATAAATATTGGTAATGCCGGTTCGTAATTTTATTTTTAGTGGACTGTATTTGAAATGGTTATATATACGAAATGAGACTTGTCTGTGAAATATAATGGCGGTACTCACCAGTACGCTGCGGGGGCGAAGCTCCCAATTTGCAACAGGCCTGTTTGATGTACACCCGCGGGTGCAGTAGCTTTTTCTAATAGTGGGACACAGTGGGCGTAATTCTTCTTGAATACTGGCTTGATCCAAGCGGATTTGCTTGCTTAATTGCATAGAAATTTATAGACAGAGCGGCAAGTTAAGACCGATGCGCGCGCGCTCGCGATTCGAATCTCTTCTTATTGACGTTTCTTTCTGACGTTGTGTTGACAGTCTTGACATCCGTCAACCATAGAAAAGCAACTTTTGCTAGTTGCCGTCCACAGACTACGCAGCAAGCGTACCGGCGTAATCCACAGACAAGTAAATACGCGAAAAACATTAATAATGTAGTAAATTTATTATATTGAAACCACTGGCGTTACCATATTCCCCCGGCCTTGAAGGGCTTGACCTTCGAAATAATTATGAAAATGTACCTATATTAAATTTTATGAAATTATAGACTACTTACTAACTAACTATATTGCTTGAAAAGAGCGAACCTTATTGTGTAGGAAGAGGGCATAGCTTAACAACTGGCCGTTGATAAATCCCAGTTTTAGTTTTAACTTTAACGACACGCACGGTGCCATCCTTCCCTGGAAGAAGTTCAACTATAACACCTAATGGCCAATGCAAAGGCATAACATTTTCCCGCATCAAAACTACCACAGTTCCCTCCGCGATTGGTTTCGATGGAGTATTCCACTTACGACGCGCTTGCAGCGTGTGCAAATATTCGTTTTGCCATCTCTTCCAAAAGGATCCTACAATTTTGTCCAACAATTCATGCCGTTTTAGAAGATGATCTACAGTATTCCCCGTATCTGCAGCGGGCAAATAACTTAAAGGTCGTACATTAAGAAAATGTGCGGGGGTCAAAGCCGTGGGCTCTGAAGGGTCAGAACTAAGCGTACATAACGGTCGAGAGTTTAAAAGAGCTTCTACCTGCGTTAAAACCGTGAGTAATTCTTCGTATGAGAGAATTTGAGCTCCAATCGTCCTAAATAAGTGAGTTTTAACGCTCTTTACGACACTTTCCCAGCTACCACCATGGTGTGGAGCACTTGGGCAAATCATTTTCCAAGTAATACGATTATCAGCTAACTCTTTTTCCCAATATGAACGATACTCAACTGACAAAAACTTATGCAAATCCCGCAAATAGGATTTGGTTCCAACAAAATTGGTTCCATTATCAGAATGGATAACCTTTACAGGTCCACGGCGAGAAAGAAAACGCTTAAACGCGGACAAAAAACTAGCAGTACTCAAATCAGTAGCAAGTTCAACATGAACTGCGCGCGTGGTAATACAAGTAAAAATACAAATATAAGCCTTTTGGCTTTTAACGCCTCGGCGGCGTTGAGGAGTATAAGGTAGCGGTCCAGCATAATCGCAACCAGTGTTTGTGAACGGTTTTTCAACTAAATTTACTCTAGAGGCAGGCAAATCTGCCATCATTGGATAGGTAGCTCTTGGTTTATTCCGGAAGCATTGATTACATTTTTGAGTTCTCTGGCGTATGATACGCCGCGCAGAAATAATCCAATATCGCTGTCGCAATATGGACATTAGCATTTCAGGCCCAGCATGACAATTTTTACGATGATAATGATCGATAAGCATTTCGACAATATGATCACGCCGAGGCAACAATATTTGATGCTTATAATCATAGGTTACGGTAGAATTTTCCAACCGACCACCTACCCTAATTAATCCGTTGTCCATAAACGGTTTTAATTGTTTTAAAGTATCTGACACAGACCTATCTGCTTTCAGATCGGCCAAATCTTGAAAAAAATACACTTGTTGCAGAACCTTAAGAATCATCATTTCAGAAATATCCAAATCCATGGCAGTAATGGGACCCTTGGGAAGTTTTTTGATAAATTTTAAAATGTAAGCGACTGAGCGAACGTACTTGTTCCAAGAGGAAAATTTCTTTGAAAATTGATATATTATATTTTCAGAATTAGAATTCACAGCCAGTAGCACAACTGGCTTTGCTTCAGGTAGCGATTCTCGTGAGGCCACAAATGGTTTAACTGGCCAATAATTCCTTGCTTTACTCATCCACGGAGGACCCTTCAACCAAAGAGAGTGTGTTAGTAGCTGTGCTGGTGTTAAACCTCGAGATAAGCAATCACTGGGATTTTCGGTACCTTTAACGTAATAAAAGTGATCGCTGCCGAGATATTCGTGAATTTTAGCAACACGGTTCGCAACGAACGTTTGCCACCTATAGGGTTCAGAATGGATCCAACTCAATGCTACTTCAGAATCTGAAAAGGCCAGAACTGATTCAATATGATATCTGGATGAATACGTCTTTATTACCTTGTCAATAAGTTGACTCAGCAACAAATTGGCACACAATTCCAGCCGAGCCAACGACACAACCTTCAAGGGCGCGACCCTGGACTTGGCACAGACCAAATTGACAGAAGAGTGACCGTCAGGCGTGGTAACATGAGCGTACACTACCCCACCATAAGCTTTCTCACTAGCATCGGCAAATCCAATGATAGTTAAAGAACACTCTTTTACGACACCAATGTGGCGTGGAAATTTGAGTTGAGCAATTAAAGGAAGTTCGCTCTGAAACTGATCCCATTTACGCGTAATAGATTGCGGAGGAACGGCGTCCCAAGAAATTTTTGCAATCCACAACTCCTTAATTAATAGCTTTGCAAAGAGAATTATAGGGGCAACAAGGCCCAAAACATCAAATAATCGCGCTATGCACGATAACATATTACGTTTGGTGCAAGAACGTTCATCAACCGTGACTTGAAATGAAAAGTGGTCTTCTCCAGGATACCAGCGAAGACCTAATATTTTAAGAGTAGTGTCATCATCAAAAGATACACTTTCTGATAACCGGAGTTCCTCTGGTATCTCCTCTAACACCCCTAAAGAATTAGAGGACCATTTTGCCAGTTGAAATCCCCCGGCCTTGAACATTGCTACTAGTTCATGCACGATTTCAATGGCTTCCTTTTCATCAACTACCGAGCTAGCTATGTCATCCATGTAGATGTCTCGAGTAGCTACTTCTCTAGCAGCCGGAAATTTATCACCTTCGTCAGCAACAAGTTGCTGCACCGTTCGGAGTGCTAAGAATGGACTGCATCTTAGTCCAAATGCAACACGGTTGTATTGAAAAACCCGTATGGAATCGTTCGGATCAAACCGATACAAGATTCGTTGATAACGGTTATCATATTCTCTTACCTTAATGGCAAGATACATTTGTCGCACATCGCCAGATATTGCGACCGGAAATAAACGAAGATTCAGCAAAATACAAAAAAGATCCATTTGTAAATTCGGACCAACGTGCAAAATATCATTGAGAGACAACCCCGTGTCTGTAACGCTACTTGCATCTAAAACAACCCGTACCTTGGTTGTGATTTTATCATCCCTCACAACAGCATGATGAGGAATGTAATAGGCAATTTCATCTGGATTCCTAGTAATCTCAGACAAATAACATTTATCTAAATGTTCCTGAATAGCTTCATCATACAAAGCTTTTAAATTGGAATTAAATTTAAACTTGCGTTCCAAATTTAAAAAACGACGCATTGCCGTATTAAAAGAATCACCCAAACAATTTGGATTTACCTGGAAAGGTAGTGATACTTCATACCTACCATCAATATCGCGTTTGACGGTTGTACTATAAATTTCTTCAGCCTGCTTATCGGCCAAACTTAAAGGAGTGCTGTTACCAAAATCCTCAACTTCCCAGAATTTTTTAAGTAAATTTTCTACTTCATAAGTAGCACAAAAAGATACTGAAGATGAAGACACTAAAGACTCAACTGGGGCGTTCCCCAACACAACAAAACCTAATTCCGTTTCAATTGCATTTGGTAGACCAGGTGGGCTCATTACTTTGCCAGGTAACAAAAGATCCGCAAACAACTCTACACCTATCAAGAGATCCACTGCTGCAGGTCTACCCCATGCTTTATCTGCTAGAGTAATATGTTCCAACCCCTTTACCCGTGACATATCCACCGCGCTGGTGGGCAGCTTCGATGTGATGTTGTCTAACACCAGTGCCTTAATACAGAATGTTTTATCTCTTTTAAATTGAGACCGGAACGTGATATCCACAAAACCTCTGACAGGTTGAGTAGCGCCACCTATACCTTTAACAGAAGCTAAACGGTCACGTTTGATATGTAAACCTAGCATTCGTACTCCTTGAGTAGTAATATAATGTTTCTGGGAACCAGGATCAAGAAGACACCTGAGGCGCACATCCTTACCATTGTGACTAACAGCTAAAACAATTGCGGTGCCTAAAACCTCAGTCGTGGAATCAGAAACATTTTCATTTAATGATGACATTGTACACAATGACACTTGAGTATTCACAATATCATCAGATTGTTTTTTGCAATTATTAGTTGAATCACCCAAGCCGCTTTTGGTTGGTTTAGAATCCTGGTGCACAACCCCCTTAGATGGAGAGGACCAGCCATCAACATGCAATAAAGTATGGTGCCGCTTGTGGCATTTACGACAACTATGCTCTGACAAGCACTTAGAAGCCCAGTGCTGGGAGCCCAAACAATTAGTACACCAGTTATTGTTCCTTACACATTTGTACCGATCATCACCAGACATTTTTAAAAACTTATCACAAGTTGCAATTTGTGAGTGTGATTTGCTATCACAAAGTGGGCACTTAATATTAAAATTATTTGCTGGATGTGTAGTGACATGGGCATGAATAGCACGTGATTTATTAACCTGACTTTTATTATATGAACTGTCATTCTTAGTTGATGAATTCGGTTGTGATGTGCGGTGCAATATTTTTACTTGTTCCCGTACAAATCTTATAAAATCATCATAATTGGGCATACCCTTATCACAACGAATAGACATTTCAAACTGTCTAGCAGTCTCAGTGTCCAATAACTTAAGACCCAAAGTAACAAAAATAAATTCACTCAAATCTTCAATTTGTAATTGCTTGAGAGCAGAAATGGTTGATGCAAATTTATCAATAAACATTTCTAAGCCTTGAGCAGAAGAAGTGTTAAGCGGCTTCATCGCCAACACCTGATTTAAATAAGAAGTACCTAGGGCCCGCTTATCATAATATTTAGTTTTTAATGCTTCCCAGACCGGAGTATAGTTCTCCGCTGAGGGTACAATACCAGCACAGATGGACCTTGCTTTACCTTTAAGATGGCTAAACAAATAATGCACCCGTTCTGAATCTGTGAGGTTGGGATTACTATGAATCATCCGCTTAAAGGTTTCATAAAAGAAGGGAAAATCTTGAATTTCACCATCAAATGTAGGCAAATCTATTCGAGGAATTTTAATGAAATTATTATTACTACTGCTCTGCATAGACACACTTTGTTTTTGTAATTCAGACTGTTTACTATTGCACCTATCCATTGCTAATTTAATTTCACAATATAAATCCTCAAAAGAATCTAAAGTTGCATAATTAATTTCAAAGTCTGGATTCTCCGTTAATTGCAACAAATTAATTTTATCTACTATTTGCTTATATTCATTTCGCAACTCATCAATCATGTGTGCCTTGCTCAAAAATTGCCTCTTAATAGTTTCCTTGGTATCAATTTTTGGTATTAAATTAAATATACTTTGAACCCTTGAGTAATATTGTGCCCGCTGAGCCTCCCATAATATCAGCTTCTTATTAACTTCAGCCATAGTGATAGATTAATGAAAACTATTATGCTTTAGTTTCACTGTTAGTTAATAACAGAACAGAGTTAATATTATTTATTCAAATGAAATTGCAACCTTAAGTTGTAAATGTATATAAACTTGTTTATCCAATAATTATGTCAATTATAATTACTGTGTTATAATATGTTTACTTTTGAAGACAATTATGCATATAAAGTCTTATTATACTCCAGATACCTATAACTTTTAAACTTTATTAAAACTTTAGGGACAGATTAGAACCTTTAAATATCAACAATAGATGTCAAACTTGCCTTTATACTTAACAGCTTGATTAACTTTCAAGTATTGATCCATACAATTACTTGAAGATAACTAGTTTTTTTTAAATCTCAACAATTAATGCCTAACTTGCCCTTTATTAACTTATTAACATAATTAATTTCAAATATTGATCCATACAATTACTTGAAACTAAACTGTGTTATGTGTGTTACAAACAAATTGTTATTTCGTTATTATATAAATAAAACGACAAAACAATATTTGCAAACGCGCAAGGGAATGTTCGCGAAACGTTAGTTTTGTGTTTTTATTTACGTTAGCTACCATCCATAGGTGCAAAACACATATATTTAAGTACTATTTACGGGATCCATACACGTAAAATAGTTATAATGAACATTCCAGAAAATGGACGCCTCGATAATTTACGAAGTCGTCGGTACCTATAAAAATTAATCCAGAACCCTCCCACTGTGATATGCCTTATTGCTACACGATAAGGTTGAGATTTGCGTAACCTACAAACATAGGTAGGTTCACGCAATTCGTATGAAATAGAACTATCGAGAAATATCCTCGGTTCCTCAGATTATAGAACCAAAAGGCAGATAGAACATTCGCAAAGAAAAGCGACGAATAATGTGAAGCCGCTTTTTCCCTATGTGTGCATGACAACCTTAATGTCAACTAGCAATTGCACCGTATGGATACGTAATTCTTTGTGTGTGTGAGATTGCCATGTGAAAAGTCATAATCTCCCGCAATTTTGTAAACATTGTTCGCCATATTTTCAGCTTAAAACATTATGCACAATTAAATTGGCAAATTATTTATTACTAGTGAACGCAAGGGCGTTTTTCGCTTCGGTAAGCCCATAATCGATAAATGAGGGATGGTATTCTTTAAATTGACGTGATTTCTTATTTGTGTACCGATTCTAACTAAATGTTAACCCAAGCTCATTTGAATACGTCAGTGAAATCTGCATCTAAATTTGTTAAGCCGTTCCTGAGATTAGGCGGAACAAATGCACAGAAAAACAGACAAAAAATTAAAGTTTTATTGTATGTAATAATAATAATTGATTTTAATTTCTTCTGATAATAATTTCTTGAGCGCCTCCGAGCTTCGGAAGGCACGTAAAGCCGTCGGTCCCGGTTGATATCGATACATCGATAGATAGCAGTCGTTAAGCCGTGTCGGAAGGCCTTCGGGCGGCTTGAAAACTTTCGACAATGTGTTGGCCACTAACCCCTCCACCAATCCGCACTGGAGCAGCGTGGTGGAGTATGCTCTAGGCCTCCTTAATAATGAGGAGAGACCCTCAGTAGTGGGACATTAATGGGTTGTAGCCATATCACTAGTTATCAAAAAGTATTATATAATAATTATGTGTAAATGTTCTTTTAATATACCTATTTAATTTAATATTTTAAATATGTTTAATTGTTTTAATTAACCTATGGATTTTTGTCTCTTTGGGTAGATATTTTAATAAAAAAAACATCAAAATATCAATATACTTATTTATTATAACAAAAATTCGGTTTTGATGATTTTTTAATCAACCAATGTCCTTTTTTAGTGAGATAGGTACACGTCATCCTCACTAAAATGTAATGAGCGAACCATGCAAAATTAATTAACCAATATCTATATCTTGCCTGCTTTTCCGAATAATATGAACCCATTTTTCTCTTGTTACAGCATCTGTCGGAAATCTGCAAAAATTATAGTTATTAGTTATTAGTAGGCTAAGCAGAAACGAAAATATTATATAATATTTATCATACATATTATTGGCACACGTGACATTTTCAGCAGTTAGAATGCTAATTTTATTGGCTGTATTGCCTGACTTTTAGGTTTAAATAAATAAAACTATTTACTTTCAAAATATTTTTTTTCGATATAAATTTATAAATCGACCAATGTCCAAATAGTCCATGCATATTTCCCCAAATTTAGGGTAACCGACTTTCATTTAAACTGGTGTACAAATGAATGATTGTTGAGGTTTTGTGTTCCGAGCGAACCGAAAAAATATTATTACAAATAAATAATAAAATAATGAACAATTACCTGTGAAAAGATATTCCGTCTTCTTTTCTTTGTTTTTGCGAACAACTTTTAGAGAATTTAGTAATGCAAGACGGCATTATAACTGATAAAATTATTTTAAAAAATTTGACACTTGCGACGTTTATGCTATTTGACGCTTTCCGTAGTACTGACACGAGATTGTATTAGCTTTTTATTTTGTATTTGCTTTGGTAGCTTCACTTTATACTAGAACGACTACATCTGCCTTTTGGTTCTATAATCTGAGCTCGGTTCGAAGTGACCAAGCAAGATGGTAATGCCGGTTCGTAATTTTATTTTTAGTGGACTGTATTTGAAATGGTTATATATACGAAATGAGACTTGTCTGTGAAATATAATGGCGGTACTCACCAGTACGCTGCGGGGGCGAAGCTCCCAATTTGCAACAGGCCTGTTTGATGTACACCCGCGGGTGCAGTAGCTTTTTCTAATAGTGGGACACAGTGGGCGTAATTCTTCTTGAATACTGGCTTGATCCAAGCGGATTTGCTTGCTTAATTGCATAGAAATTTATAGACAGAGCGGCAAGTTAAGACCGATGCGCGCGCGCTCGCGATTCGAATCTCTTCTTATTGACGTTTCTTTCTGACGTTGTGTTGACAGTCTTGACATCCGTCAACCATAGAAAAGCAACTTTTGCTAGTTGCCGTCCACAGACTACGCAGCAAGCGTACCGGCGTAATCCACAGACAAGTAAATACGCGAAAAACATTAATAATGTAGTAAATTTATTATATTGAAACCACTGGCGTTACCAAATATAAATAATCAACGCTAACACACTCATACCCCAACAGCGGGTTAAATAAAATTTATCACATTATTATTATTTTATTTAGGGTGCTCACTCAAATCCACACACACACAAAGCATCTGTGTATTCTTGAAGATGGTCTGGCATGTTGCAGACTCCTTCTTCATCACATCTCTCCTCTCTCACTGCACCTCACCACTCCTGTTTGCCAAACGCTCATCTTGCTTTACCACACCTTATCTCATCACTTCATGCTGATCCTGTTCTAGTTCGTTGATTTTTAGTAAAGTTTAAAAGTGGGTGATTCCTCGTGGTCCTACTGTCAAATCACATTAGTTTGGCAGTAGGACCATTGACGACAGGGTGTTACCGAGCGGGAATGACCCACTAGGACGACCTATTCCTCGTGGTCCTACTGCAAAATTATTTTATGTTTTATAAATTATTTTTATTTTTATATTTTATCAATTATACACAAACACACGCACACGCAGGCACATACCATTGTGACATCAAGAGTAGAGCAGTAGGACTACGAGGAACTAGGCATTTTTCATTTAATAATTTATCTCTGTAGTAGGACTACTAGTAGGAGATAAAACGAGTAGGACTACTACTACTAGTAAAAATCATAAAATAATTTTGCAGTAGGATCACGAGGAATATGTCGTCCTACTGTGACATCTTAATAGGACAAAACAGTAGGACCACGAGGAATCAGCCAAAAAAATGCCTTACATATTATTATAATATATTATTATGTTAAATAAATTGAAAATCAAGGGTTAAATATATTTTATTGCTTGTTGCAAAATAATTAAATAAATATTTATCAATGTACATTGTTAATTTGCCAATTGCATGCGCAGCTTCTTTTTCTCTTCTAAAAGTTTTTTTAGGTCATTTATTTCTTTAGTATTGGTATTTATATTTATCTTTCGATGTTGTTTACGCACATTTTTCCGCTCTTCCATGTAATTTCTAATTGCGCTCTTAGTTTTATCTAATTCTTGCTTAGCAGCGATATTCTCCTCTTTGATATGTTTCTTTTTGTTTTCTAGTTCCTCTTTTATATTTATTTTCATAATACTGAGTCGTTCTTGAAGCTCTGCCATAGACATCTCACATAACAAACCTAAACCAGAGGATTCGGTTAAATCAATTATTTTGGGAAGTTTAGCCTTTTTAGCAATCATTGTTAGTATTTTTATTTCTTTTATCATATTTATTCGTCGTTCTAGTTCTTCCTGCTTTTCCCTCATAGCTTTAGCTACAATATGTTCAGATTCCTTTTTTACATTTTCTGCTAGCTCTTTCTTTTTTAAAGCTGCATTATTTTTCGAATTTAAAACATTAAGCTCTAATAATGAAAGTTTTTCCACTACTTTACGATTTCTTTCCATCAACACTTTTTTCCAATTCTCAATTTCTTCTTCCCAAACTTGTTTCTCTTTTATGAAATCTTCATATTTCTTTTTATTGAAATCTTTCAACTTACTTTTCGCGATTACTGCTTCTTCGTACGAAATTTGTCCCATCAAATGTTTTCTTTCTATATCTATTAATCTTTTCCTTTCCTTCTCTTGACGATCAAACTCTTCTAACTCTTCAATTTTAGCGGAGTTTCGACAATTATCTACCAAATCTTGAAACCATTGCATTTCTTGCTGCTCAGAAATCTGTATTCGTTTATTGAGTCTTTTTATTGTAGCTGCTGTTTCTTTCACTTCTAATGGTGGCAAAATATCACCTACATTTCTTTTTGACTTTGAGATAGGTTTTTCATATTGATAAATTTCATTTTTTATATTAAATATTGTTTTATAATATTTTTCACTTTTTCCTTCAGAATAGTGACTATCTTTATTTTTAACTTTCAGTAGTAATTGTGAAGCTTTTTGTTTATTTTTGTTATGTAACTGCTTTAATCTTTCATCAATAGTAGATTTTGTTAACATCTTTTTCTGGTTGCAACAAATTGAGTTAGGGGGTGTTTCCGGAACAGAAGATAGAGATGGAAGACGAGTTTCTTTGCCTTTGCGATTAAGAACATTTGGTTGAATAGGCACTGTAGGAAGCTTAATTTTTTGAGTTTCAATTTTTTTTACATAACTTGCATAATTCTGTGCCATTTCTCTTATATAAGGTTGCCAAACAAATATTGGATGAATTATATTGTGAGTGACATAATTGACATCGTAATCAGCTTGAGCTACTGTAGATATCAAATCAAGAACTTCGTTATCACCAAGGAATCTCGAAAATATATTGAGTAAGGACTTACTTAAATTAAATAAACATTTATATAGGAGTTGCATATCACTTGTAGGTATTTGGAAGGTAATGCCATGAAAAGTTATCATAAAGTAGTCTTGTTCGATTTCCGATAACTCTTCCGCTAATTGAACAGCTACTTCTCTTAAAAATGTATTGTTTTTTTGTAAACTCAGAAATGTTTCAACGATCCATGATATTTTTGAATCTTCAATTGAGTCTGGACATTTCTCGATGTACATTTTCATATATTCTTCTGGCGATACCTCACTGGCTGCTTTATATTCATTAAGTAAATTTCTCATTATTTTTACATTACCAGATGTATGGTAATATACCATTTTGAATGGTTTTTATTTCCATTAAACACGGGAACAAAAACGTCACACAAATTACAAATACTAGTTGACAGACATTTTTACGAACCTAAAAATTGAATGGCCAGTAACTAGGTTAATTAGGTAAGGAGTTTCTTAATTAAAGAGTAACTGTCAAATAATGAAACAATACAATGGACCTAAGGACGACTGAGCACTCGCAGCTGAAAAGCGAGCCTAGCAAGATAGTTGCAACAGGGGTCCCTGTGTCCCTTTCTAACAGGGTGACAATAAGATTTTATTATTGTAAGACAAATTCAATCTTGCAATATTTCTACGGGTGTGCTATAGATCTAAAATACCTGAATTTGATATTGGTATGAGTTGGGGGACGTAGCCAGGGTTTAGTGTGAACGTTTGAAACAATTTTGAAATCCAGGTGACGCGTTTTAAATTAATAACGACGAAAATACCGTAGACAATTGTTGTCAATTTGGTCTAGAATAAGAGGGTAGATTATTTAAAACATGGAAGATAGCACAAAAATTATCAATGTCGTTCCGTTAATACTGTTATAACGTTATATAACGTGAATGTGCTCTCTCTCTTGTTTTTTTTGACCGAGTCAATCCTTTTGTGGCAGAGGATAGGACTCATACGATTGATCGAATGATTGATTATGAGTGATTAAGAGGTTTTTTAAAAACAAAATTACGACAACATATCAAATTTTGTTGATGTGGTAGTGGAGTATTTGTGGCGAAGGAATATAATACAATTGATAATTTTGTTGGTTTTCGTTATACTGTTGCTATAAAATGCTGCTTGCTGTTTTAAAAAGAAGCGGTTGGATAGGGGGGCCCCAGGCCCCCCATAATAGGGGTGGGATCTCGGAGGGCGAAGCCCCCCGCCATAAAAAAGGATTAAATCATTAAGGATCATGCAATTAAAATGGAGGAACATTGAATTAAACGCATAGTAAACTTTGAAAAAGCAACTGTAGCTATATTTGTGTGTGTGTGTGTGTGTGTGTGTGTGTGAGAGAGAGAGAGAGAGGGTGTGTGTGTTTGCCCTCAGAATCTCGCAAACATGGCTTTCACGGTGTTTTACGATGTATTATGATTTCTCGAAAAATACGTAACTCGGAAATTATCTCCACTCATCCCCCCACACTTCCAACCCCAAACGCAGGTTTATTTTAATACCTTAGATGTATAGCGCAACCCTTTGTGCTCCTAGTTTAATATAAACATATAGGTATAGGTATTGAAGTATATCATGAGCAATGGGCTCAAGGATTAAGAATGGATGAAGAAATAAATAAAATAAAAACTATCTATCTACACGATATCGATTTTATTAATTAAACTTTTAAATTAAAACTGCATACGACTGCATTTTTTTGCTTCAGGTGTATACTGCTGAGCCATTTTTGTCGCATTTCTTCATTGATTGGGAAACTGGAATAATAGTACATAGTAAGAACCTTACTCAAACACAAAACAAGAATTTATAATTCATGGTCACCACTGTTGTTAGATTCACAAAAATGTCAAATCATCGACATCATGATGACATTCATGCGCTTTAACGGGTTACCATTAAAAAAAATAGGATAGATATTTTATATTTATATTTTCTTTTTGGAATTTATACAAGGTGGATACCACCATACAACAATAAATGAAACCACAAGCCCTGCTTCATGCAAGGAACATATTATATTTAGTAAAAAACGCCTAACATCTTATTTACAAAAATGATTTTTTCAAACAAACTAAATAGCACAAAATACAGGAAAAAATAGAACAGCCTATCTTTTTTTTTTACTTAAAATAAAATAAAATAATGCTTGACAAAAAAAAAGATAAACGTCAGTCACTTACTTTTGACAAGATCGGCAACAATCTTCTGCTATTACAATAATACCTAATAGATACAGCGTGGAAAAATTCAAATTCAAATTCAAATATTTATTTCTTCGAAATTGGTTTTTACAAACACTTATCGAACATCACGCTACACCATCGCTTCAACAAATCCCTACGGTGAGTGGTCTTGGAAGAAGAAGCGGCAAGAAAATCCCAAGGAGTCTTTTTTTTCTCTTTCCCCACTCACAGTAACAGGTTGCATTTACTACTAATTACGACTAAAATACAAAACTCATGTCCAAGCTGTTTTATCATTAAAATATTCACCAAGTTTGTAATAACCATGGACCTATAAATAATAATCTTTCGTCATAAGAATGCTTTTGAAAATTTTGAATATTGAAAAAAATTCTGTGACTAAAGTAAAGGAGGTATTTGATTGAATTTTTTTTGGGGGCTTAGGTAATCATTAGGTACATAAAATTAAATTTATTGTTGTATGGTGGTAACCACTTAAGCTTGTTAAATTAACAATTATACACAAGTGTTTCAACCAAGTTTTGAAAAACAAAATGTTTGTTCAAAAATATTTTTTAAGCTGGCAATATGAAAGAACGAGACACAGGGACCCCTTCCCCTGTTGTGACTATCTCATATATATAGAAAATAGACTTATAGAATAGACATATAGAAAATATACTTTAAAATTCTTGTAATTTGGTTCATTTTCGTAAATACAAATTTTCGGGAGTTGTCAGTCCTGTTAGTTATATTAAGTCCATTGACAATACCATGTCGATGTCAAAAAAAAATTAAAATAATTAAGTTATTAAAATTAATACATGTATAGGTACAGTGCTACTAACATTTTTATAAAAAAGTAGTAGTTAGGACGTTAGGTGCTTATATTTAATTTCTTTGTACCGTGCCATTCGCACTCGATGAGTGGGTAAGCGTTTATTAATTCACTTTGGTTACGGAAATGTTAAAAAATCATAAAATGTTTCGGCTGTTTATAATGCTAATAAAATGCAACTTTAATTTTGTTTAGTAGATTAGATACCTTTTACATACATTAAACATAAGAAATGCGCGACCGGCATGCGGCATCAGAAACAACGCCGAAGAATCGTTTACCAGTTGATTCTCATATTACGACCGCCGATGAAAGGCGGAGTATTTAATTAGGTAGCGAGTCTGTTTTCGCCGCGTCTGTCATTAATCAATCAGTCAGAACGCAAGCTATTATTCGACAGTTCGACACCTCAAGTAGGGCCGCTCTCGTTGCACCCAAAGTGCAAGTCACACGATGCCTTTTAAAATATAATAATCGTGTTAAAGATAACCATAAAGACCATATTCGATTAGAGGAATTTTAAACAGGTTCCTGCCTTGTTATCTCCGAGCTATTGTCGGTCTTTAACTCACATGTCATGTTAAAGGATCTGTGCGTTTCATTCACCTTATAATTACTTTTGTCCGTTTTGTCAGTAACCAGTGATAGATGTGTGTGTATACTACAATGTAGACTTCATATAGATGCTAATAAGATATCGGCAACTTTTATAATTATTGACTCTGAGACGATTAAAGTCCCATTTTGCAATAATTAAAAAACAGATTTTTTTAATAGAACAGAAATAAGCTGAAGAAATCACATGTTAAAATATTAGTTGCTTTCCATGTACCGTAACCGAAACATGTAGTACCTACATATGTTTTATTTCACAATCCTCCTCCTCCTTGAATCGATTCCCCAAGCTGGGGGTCGTGACCTCATCACTGGGTATTAGAGAGAAGCCTATTCTTTATTATAGGCCAATTCCGCGTGCGTGAGCAAATCCGCATGACACTAAAAGCGCCCTTAGGGGTTCAAGGTTCAAATCTGCAACCATAGAGTAATACATACCTATGTAAAATAAAATGTATATCCAAACTTTAAAACCAGCAAAGTGTGAAGCTTAACTTTATTATTTAAAATTATAAAGTTATTAAATGACAGGCTACGTCCGCTGTAAATCTTGAAATCAGACACCCAGAAGTATATTTAGCTAGATATTACAGTTCATTTTAACCTTCATAACTCGGGTTTGCTTTAAGATGTTGAATTGATAACTTTAGGTAAGTGCTTAACTAAATATATAGTAACTTTAGGTAACGAATCCTCTTAATTCCCTTTGCGTAATATACTTTTTTCACTTCTGTGGTCACTGGAGTGTTCATGTGATGTTCCCCCACCTCGGATTTAAATTAATTTCCTCCGATTTATTGGTTTAAAGTTAGTTTACTATCGGTAAATTATACTACTAGGTACTAGATGTTTTCCGTGGCTTTGCCCGAGTAGCTACCTTAAAGGAAGGGATACCAACACCAAAACCATAAATGTAAAAAAAAATTGCCAAGTTCAATACTAAAATTATCCTTGGCTGTGGGCTTCACCGCAAAAAGAATAGAGATCTAAATGAGTGCCAAGTTCTTTACAAAAACTAAATATTTATTTATAGGAACAAAATAACGTTATGAATAAGCACGAAACCCTATTTCTTTGTTTTATTGGACACCTATAAAAATTGCTGTTATTTAAAAATGTGAGATCTTAAAGTATGATAGATGAAGAATGAATTATGATTAGATTTAACTTGGCCAGTTTTCATTACATCACTCACTTTATAAAGTTATTCAACTTATTTTTTTAATTGTACTAAAAACTGGCTAATTCCTAAAAAATACACCAAAAACTTTAGGTTGACCATGTTTTACGTATGTATCAAAAATTAGGACTAAGTATCTCCAAAATTTACTTACTTACATTAGTTATAACGAATTTTCATATTATTATTGGTCCAAAATTAAACAATGCAGGGAATAGTAGCTTAGAGAAACTGAAAAAGAGGTTTAAAATATATTTTTATCAAAACGTCAATCAACAATTTATCACGAGTTAATTTTGAGTTTCTGCAAAAGTTATAAAGTGAGAAAGCGATACAGTTTCCACATTCTTTAAAATTTTAAACAAAGCAACAAATCGATATAGAACATCCATAAAAACTACACAAGCATATTGAGCTTTCGTTACTTACAAATTATAAATGGTTAATGCATTGCGTTCTCACCGTAGAGCAGTCGGTGGCTTATTGATTCTGTCAAAATTAATTCAACTTTGAACACAAATCAATTTTCAACATAATATTAGCTGTCAGGGCACGTCAAATTATCTTCTTATAATTAACGATACGTTGCTTTATCACAACTTATATGAGGTTTAGTGTTTATCGGGTTAACACTTCGAATGCTTAGTTAAAAAATTGAAAAACGACAAAAAGTTGTTAACTCACAGATGAAACATGAAAACATGTAGAGAGTCTTTCACTTTTTAGAGTTTTGTACTTAAAGGTTGACAAACGGAACTCTATTTAAATGCCTCCACTGTATGTTTATCACAGGGTCCCCTATCAGAAAGGGACAGGATTAATAATAAGAATTAGATACATTATATATCATCTTGTTATTGAGATAATATCGCTTTAAAGTACCTACGGAACCCTAAATGTGTGCTACGACTCGCACTTACCGTTTTTGATAATTAAAGCTTGTGTGAAGTCTTGCGGCAACTTATAAATAATGTCGGTATAGATCTTTGATGTTTTAAATGTCTAGATGGAACATCGAATCCGCGCAAACGTGTCAAAAAATTGTGGCTAACTGTTAGCCACAATTTTAATATCATTACGCACACAAAGACAATAGACGAACGTGAAAAACATCGCCTGCACGCACACATGCTTGATAATGTTGCCTGGTTTTTTTGTTTTTATTGTAGGGCGACGCTCAATCTATACATTTAAAACATAAAAGGTATAGATATAAGATGCATGATTGTATACCTATTTGTTTGATTGTATGCCACTACATATTTCCCATATTAAGCAAAATAAAAGTAGCTAAAATTTCCCTGAGATTTTAGGGTCACTATCTGAAAGACCTTTTCGCTGATAGACAATTCTGCTAACATGAATAAAGTATTTATTAAGGATAATATTTTTTTGTTGATATATTTACGTAATAATAATGAATCATTTAGACAATGAAGAGTATCAGAGGCAAAGTGTTTTCGCAGGATGTAGGTAATATGCAGGTATAATGCAGGCGTTTTCTTAGCAGATGGCAGGAGAAACAATTATAATACAATTACGTAAATATGGCGAAAATATATAATTATATAGATAAATTTAACGATGCCATTTAATTTTATTTATGTTTTGAATAAATAAATGTGTTAAATCAAAGCTTCCCAAAATATTTAATATTTAGTCATGTTCAATCAGTTATTATAAATTATGGAATCACCCACATCATTATTTCATCAAATTTTTTCTCACTTGAAGTTTTCCTTTAGTTTTGCATTTGTTTAATTCAACGTTTGTTTATTTTGTATTTGTATTTAGTTACAATACTTAGTTACCTTTTTTAAAATCTCTAATCATCTACTTCGAAGATGAAAATATGAAAGAGAGATCAGCACATCATAAAATTCTTACCTATATAGGTATTTGGCAATATGGATAGGTTACAGGGTTTTTTTCCGTTGGCTCCCAGTCCCGTTCTCACCCGTCCCACTAGACCCCGAAAACGATTAATTTGATTTATAGTTTGTTATTACTTTTAAAACATCGCATCTTCAATCAAAGCGATTATAATGATTATTTGATTCAAATGATTGTCTTTGACAGATTTTACATAGGTATTAGTTTATTATTTACGATAATGTCAAAATCCACTGACAAGGCAACAGGTATCTTGCATTGAGGTATCTTGATAATAAGTAGGTATAAATATTTGTCCTTGTGTTGTAAATAATTTTTTAAACTACTTATTTATTTATTTATGACTATTAAGATAACATTCAGTCTAATAATTGTTTTAAAACCTTATTTACCTTGTGACAATGGTTTCGTTTATTCGTATAAGTTACCTAGTAAAACAGTAGGTACCTACAGCAAAATTATTACTTTTCAAATCAGATTTACGCTTAAAACTAAAGAGCTGTCAGGTGGCAATTTTTTTTTGTCTCATCCCCATCTCAAGCTGATAGAAAACACATAATTAAACAATTTTAGGTAATACCTATGCAACTCAGTCTATCGACATATTTTATTTTCAAATCATTAATTTAAAAAAACAGAACTACTGACAAAGTTACACACAATCAAGTAATACGTTAACTCTCGAAAACTTAATTCAATAAAAAGTTGCAATTATAATTTGGTCCAGCTCCCTGGACCAACTATAGCTTATTACGGAGGCCACCTGAGGAGTGGCTCCATCAATCTCAGTGGTCAGTTACCCAGGATCCTAACAAAGAGTTATGGGTCTTCATATATGCTTGCTACTATGTAGGAGAATTATTACCTCAATTTAATGACCACAACGTGATTAGACATTGACTTTTAACAATTATAGCTCTAAAGCATAAATCTTGTGTAAAACATCCATAACGACACAAGACATGTTAAGTCGATACGAACATACATAGTTTTTATTACTTTAGCAAATAGTTATTTGAACATGATCGTTACAAAACACGTTAGTTTAGCATAATTATTTTTTATGGTTTAGGTAGTCGCTTGAACGGATGTTCAGGCATATGCATTTGCCTGGATCCCGGTCAAATATTTAAGTACGAGTAGTCCCCAAACACTATTAGTTATATGGTTAATGCTTGCTTCGCGTATAACTTTACTTTATTTTTTAAAATTTTACAACCATAACATGTACATTGTTTTGTACTTTAAATAACGCAATAAAATACGACCAACCGAATATTGTAGATAACTTAAAATTTGTAGTATAAAGATACCTACAGAAAAACTAAACTGACATAATTGTTAGCTATTACAGAGCCAACGTCTAATTTTGATGCACGCTAGCCAAGATAAAGTTGATGACCAGCGACGTTATTTATTTGTTTAGTAATTTATATAAGGTTAGTTACTGTTTTATTGACCGTATTAAATCAAGCCCCAATAAGGCAGCCATTCATGTTTATTTTTACGAAGTTTCTGCTCGGTATGCCCAATAAATTATCAACTTGGTCACTTTTATCACATGGCTATGGTATCATTTATCAGACGTTAACACTTATATGGACTGTCCCGTAAAATTTTAGATAAGCAAATAGGGTTACAATTTACAATATATTGTGTTCAAGCTTGATGTTTGTTAAACTTTGTTTTGAAATGATTGATATGTAGGTATTATTATCTGTTTTGTAGATACATTTTTGCATGAAAACCACCAGTTAGGTACCATTACTTCTAGGTTCAGCTTGTTACTGCGTGTACGATACATCCTATCCTACTAATATTATAAATGCGAAAGTTTGTAAGGATCTATGTGAGTGAGTGAGTGAGTGAGTTTGTGTGTGTGTGTGTTTGTTGCTCTTTCACGCAAAAACTACTGAACGGATTTTCATGAAACTTTGCAGTAATATAGCTTAGACATTGGAATAACATAATTTGTTAAAATTTATAGAGATTTTTGAAGGGACTGGTTCCCCGAAGCGAAGCGAGGGCGGATTTACTAGTCTTTATATTAGTTTTTATTTATTTCGGGTTGAGTAAAAATAGTTCGATTTAAATGTTTAGACTGTGACTATTGTTTTTTTAATTTTTTAAAGGATATTGGTACATTTTATTAACTCATAGAGTAGGTTTATTGATTTTATGAGTGATATTTTTTTTGATGCAAAAGCCAAATTTGTTCCATTGCACTTGCCTTATTCTATGAAACAGTAATTGAGACTTGCTAAGGTACCTACATTTCATAAAAATTTAGTAACTTGTAGGTACTTTCAAAAAGTTTTAAATTTATTTATAAATTCCAAATGGCATATCCATATTAATCTTTCGCTGACCACAAAGTGGTTCATCTCGCTGAGTTTTATTGATTGACGAATGCAGATTTCGATTATATTCCCGCGATTGAAGCCAGGCATTAGCTGTTAGTGCATTTAAGGAAATTAATTAGTATAGAATAAATCTTTAATTGAAAACGAACCGAAGCAATATTGTACTAATAAAGATTAAGAATATAGTACGTAATTAGAGAATGTATTAATTTGGTATTCATCTCATAAAGTTTTTATTTTTTTTTCAAAAAATATTATGATTTTATTTGTTTAAAAAATATTTGTTTCACTGATGTTAGACGGCTTACGGTAATTAAGTTAAAAAAGAAACTTTAATGATCACCCCAAAATAAAATGTAACCTTTCGATCGAAACAAAAACGACCGACCAGAAAGTATTCGTGGCATGTTGTGTTCACTAATTAATTAAGAATTTATTATCAAGTTGCAACGCTACTAAGATGAATTTGAATATGGACGGGCACCTCCTAGTGAGGATATAAATTTTCCCATAAGTTTTTATTAGAACCCAAAAAATCTCTGATCATGACGAACCATTGATGTGTAATTGGGTTCAGCGGCTCCACATAAAATATGAGTTCATGAGGCTTGAGAAGGTTTTATAGAGAACATAAATACTTTATTGTGTTTTTGTCCGGATACCTTCTTACTGAATTATATATTCAGTACCTACTTATACTAACGGTATCTACGTGTAAAGACGTTACACATGTAGCATTTGGTTAAATAGTGCCGCTATCAAACAAATCATAATCCATATACCTACATGTTACAAAATAATGCGGCGATGCCTTTATCATGTAAATTTGCCGACGAATGGCTCTTTAGAAAGTTTTCACGCCTCTGTTGTTATATAAAGCATAACTGCAATTCGGGCTAAAGACAAAGGTGTTAGACGGAGCCAAGTAATATTGCCATTCAAAATTTTCCGAACGAGTTCCACTTCAGGTGAGGTTCACTTAACCATAAAATTACATTGTTTCACCGACATTGTTGTGTGGCAATGAACTGCACTTTGACATAAAATCGCTTTGAACGTTATAAATCCATTTAATTACTGGTAATAAAGGGTGATTGAGGAATTCGATAGAAGAGCCATCATTTTCTTCGCCTATCTCTTCAAAGGAGCAGTCGTTAAGATTTTTATGCTTTGCGAGAATACGTCAAGTTATGTCCTCATAATGTCTTGTTTAGTGAAATCACATAGGTACGCTTTTTTAATGATCCTTTATGAACTTCTGCAGAAGTCAAGTTTCGTACTAATGTGCTAACTTTTCCAGTACAATGAGTGCGTTAGGTAAACGCGAATAATTTGTATGCCCTTCAGTAACAAGGTGAAAATAATCATGCGAACGAAACGCTTCGTAAAAAATGCCATACATGTTGTATTGTAGGACCTTTGTCAATCAGAAGCGGTTAAGTCTACATTTTGTGGTTGAAATAATAACCCTCGTTAGGTTCAACAAAGAGTTGGGAGATATGTAAATTCAAAAGGATCGGGAACAAAAAATCCTGGCTCATGTGAGTAACAGGTGCATCTCTGATTCCTTAATAGCAGTGTTTGTATTATAATTATGTCGTAAATCTCGAATTAAACTTACTTTCTATTAGACTTTTACCCACAACCAAAACTTTTCCTTTTCTTTTGTCCATCAAAATTTTGTGGTTTCTGAAAAAGTAAGTAGTGAACTATTGAAAAAAGATACGTTTTTAATGTTTTTAAACACGAATTTATTACAATGATAACGTACGTACGTTTTACGTGCAGTAGGTGATATTTATTTTACTCTACAATTTAAGCTACGCTTTCGTTAGCTTTCGTAAGACCAAGTGGTTTGACGTCCTGAAGAAGACTGCGAGTATCCGCTGCTTTCAGAAGGAGAACTGATCTGTATGGTGCAAGTTAACTTAGGTCCAACATTTTCAGCCAACACACATTATGTCCAGCATTATGCTCATGCAAGAGTGGACGCACAAAGTCTGACGGATAAGTGGACATACGGATACACTTTAGCTGTGCTTAGCAAAATATTCTGGACTTTTATTACTTTCTTCAGTAGGTCGCTTCGGAATTAAGATACTTCGCTTGTGCTACCGCTGTGAAAAGAACTACACTTCAACAGTGGTTTTAAAAGAAATACGCAACAAATAGTCGTTATGAATTTAGTCTGCTCTAACTTGTGATTGTGACCGAGCAAACAGCCACGCAACGCACTCAAGTAATGCAATTGCAAAATCATAAATCAAAGGTTCTCATTGAGAAATATATGTTGCTATGGTCGAAGAAAGGTCGCAATCGGCTTAACCGTGCTACCAGCGCGGAATAAAAGCTCACGCAGCTACCAGCACAATCCGACCACAATACTGCGCAATCAGCGATACGTCCTATATTTCATGCTAAAATAAAGATAAGCTGCATGAACGATATTTGCGACGTTTTAAAGTGCTCTTCACAATAATATCTCCATTGGATTCTTATTTTTTATTGTTTCCCAGGAGATAGTAAAATATGTTTGCTTGTCATGGCAAGGCTAATGTATTATTAAAGGGTGCGTCGGATTTTGTAATAAATAAAGGAATCATGCATGGGGGTAAACTAACGTGAAAATAATGAGGAAATTAACTACAATGATACCTTATTATAAATAAATAATTATAGACACTCACAGCCCATACGTACTAGGATTTCGTGTGTCGTGGGCGCTATGGATTGGAAACTAGATTGGCCTAGGCTAAACCAGTTTATCCTATTGCACGTAGGAAGAACTATTTTAGCCTAGGCGAAACTAGTTTATCCTGAAATCGGGTGTAGCCGGTAACATATATATAATCGTACATATACTTATCGTACTCGCTTCGCTTGTGCGCTAATTTCACGCCGTTAAAAATGGGCAAATTAACGCATCGTATCGTAATGTACTATTAACTTATTTTCCGACTTTCTTAATTTTTTTATGTGAATCAAGTTTAAATGCATCTATTACGTAGGTACTTAATTATATTTCTAATTACCATAACACCACGCTACAAGATATCACAAAATGAGTTTTATCACGCGGACATCATCGCGAGCGACATGTAAGTATTAGCAATAAATGTGTAATAAGGCATAATTCTAGCCAGCGCAGGCGCAAGTAGTAAGATGGCTCGTAAGTGATAAATCCATAGCAGCGATAGCGCCCACGCCGCGCATCCCAGAAGCCCTCGATAAACGCACTAGATATTACATTTCATTATTATATACCCTTTCCGCTTCTATGCCCGGAGGAAATGATATTGGAGCAATAATTTGCAGAGATATTAACACTTCATGATTTATGTAAATGGTGATGATAAATAAGTAATTTCTATATGGTAATCGTATACAAAGGATTGATAACAACGTATTTATGATCCATTTGGATTGTATTCGGTACTAAATCTGGTGATAATTTTATAATTATTAGCCGCAAATAGAAATGTATTATTGAGATAACCTTTTAAAAAAGCAATGTAACATAATAATATGTAGGTAACACATGTACCTACCTACCTACTGACTCTTTATAGCTATCCAAATATTGCTACGGTATAAAAGGTAGTAGGTATAAGTGAGGGAGTATAAATGGGAAGTTAACACTTCATTAATCCTCAACGCATCAGGGATAATTTCTGAGGTTTAAGTACGTTATGCTTGCAATTGAATTAATTGAATAATTTATAAGAAGGGATAAAATATAAACTCCGCCAATTGTTCAGTTAGGCCAAAGTATTGGATATAGAACGTCATTGCCATACATTACGCGGCAACAAGTTTATTACGTGATGTGCAGTGTGTACCTAATACGCAGCAAATTTACATATACTGCCGGCTACCAGTGAAATATAACACGAGATACTGACTACATCTGAAGCTGCCGTCTTACGATTAGGGGCAATACGGCATTTTGGTTTATGTTACTTTCCAGATGAATTTCAGAAAATCAAACTTTGTGTCCGAATGTTATGTTAAAAGTAAGAAAAGTACCTAAGGCTTGATTCGATGATGTTAAGGGCTAACATGTTAATTGATAAAATTTTCTTATGGGTTGCTAGTAAAAATCACGAAGTTACCAAAGGGTTTCCAGTCAACAAAAATACGCTAAATTCGTTACTATACCTATACAATTAAAATCCGAGTAAATTCAGTTACATTAAAAATGACACCGGATTGGAATTTGGAATCCCTAATCACTAATGTGACAATATGTGTCCATTATATCTCTGTCCATTTGGTCGTCGTATAGGTATTTGATTTATGTATCAAAATCCGTAAGCATGTTTTATTATCCGCACGTGACGAGAGCCGATTGATGGATGTCTTTATCCCAGCTTCGATCCGCTCCTTCGAGGTTTGATCCGTGGAACGTTATGAGTTAAGCTTTTTTGCGACATATCATATTGATATACGATATCTTAATCTTGAGTCCTAACCTAATATTAGAACCAAGATTTTTTATGGGTATAGCCGACAAACGACCGTTCAAGCTACCTGATAGGAAGTGGTCACCTTTGCTCATGGGCTTCAGTAACTATAACCGCTCTTTTGCCTCGAAGAGATCTAATTCAAAGTCAAAATCATTTATTTATGTGGATATTTTGTCAACACACGTCATGTCATCTTTTTTTTCATTTTTTCGTACGTTTTATCATTTTACAGTCAATTTTATTAGGAAGCTGGTAGCTACCCAGGGATTTAAGAACTACCAAAATAAATTAGTTACCTAAACCATGATTGAACTCAATTCCTTTAATAAATCTACGGTTTGAACTCTGGATTATAGCCTCTGACACCGAAAAGTTTATGACCCAATCTACATACCTACCTACAAAACTCAACGTATTAACTATCTTCTTAACTATTTAAGAGAAGTGCATAGGTACTGTTGAACAATTCAATTAAAAACATTATGTAAATTTACAGCGTGACACACAAGTGTATATTTAATTAAAGCCTTACACTTAATTAATTATGTTCGATCCTCAAGTTTTATAGCTACCCAATAAACGCAGATTTAAATCTAATCTAATTTAATCATTGGCCCAATCAGACGTTCATCAATACGACGACGTTTATCTGTACCAATAAATAACACAGAAGAGACTCTTTAATTTCAAACGGTGCTTATTACTTGAGAGTAAGTATTGCTCGATTTAGAAATTTGTGTGTAGATACGGATAGGTAGGTATTTTACTTTTTTGTACCAAAAAGTCACCAATATGTATGCAAAATAATGCTCTCTGCGCGTTTGCATAAATACCTAATCCATATCCATACTTACATACTAATAATATAAATGTGAAAGTGTGTTTGTTTGTGGCTCTTTCAGGTCGCAACATGTATAATTATATGGTCTATGTATGTGGAGACAATTAGGAGGGTGGAGAGTGACGTAGGCTACTTTTTACCGCAATAAAACATCTCATTACCATGGGAAGATCGATGTTTTGTTAGTTCCTAGATATTTAGTTCCGGATATTGTTCATAGATAGCGTTAGTAAAATTCATTTGCAAGTTCTGAATCACGCTATCAAATGCTACATGAATTTTACTTAAGTTATAGGCAACTAATAAATTCAATAAAATGAAGTGAAATAGAGGATAAAAATAAAACGTATAATACCGTTTCGCGATGTAAACGAATTCCACGCGGGCGAAGCTGCGGGCGAAAGCTAGTTATCATATAAATTATATAAGGTACTTGTTATTTCAATATAATAATTATCGACATTCTTTATAGAAGAGCTGACGAAAAGCAGATAAAACACCTGATGGTAAATGGTTATCGTCCTCCAGGAGATCAAGGGTCTAAATCTAAAACATAGATCTAAGATAAAGGAAAATTTTGATACATAATAATTATGATAAAAATATTTGGCTATATTCAAAATAAAATAAAATAAAAATAAATGAAAATATATTTGGCCTGAATGCAAATATAGGTTTAACGAGGAATACCGCATCTCATTGGTGAAATTAGTATCGCGCCTCTCTATGCTCTCAGATGCTCCATCTGCTACATCTCAAAACACCTTTAGTGTACTTTACGTGGCCCCATTAAAATAGATACTTTACGTGGATTCAGTAAGATGAGAGCTGAGCTCATATTCGAACATAATGTTGAATGGCAATTTGATAATAAATTATGAATATCGGTATACCGGTAGTAACACTAGTAACACAACTCGCTAAACAGCTTTATTTGTAGTTCTGTTGGTGTAATGGCGCCAGGCAAACACTATAAGATGAAAGGTTAGCTACGCTTGAATTATTTGTTGGATTTAGAATTAGACTTCAGAACGTCAAATTGATAATTATGTCTTCAACTGAAATCTACGACTCAGCCCGGACGCGACGAACCGACTTTTGGCGACAACGCCTGTCGGAAACATCTTGATACTTGACAAATTAAGGCAATATTTTATTTCGTTTGGATACTATCCTTGGTATATTTTGAAATTCGAATCATCTGCCTACACATATTTTTGTGTTAATTGTTAAATAATAAAGTTGCCCTAAACAAATCTTATATTAAAAAAATCTTATTATTCTCTTAAAGAATTTATAGAAGATAGAGACATCATGTAGGTTATAAACAAGCTGAGTAATGTTGTAGTTGTATAATGTATATATTTAGACTTAAGTATTGTACTTTTGTTAAAATTTATTGTAATGTAATTTATTGTAATGTAATCACAATTTTTGTATTGACTGCGCCCTCTAGCACTGCGACGCCCTACCAGGGTATCACTTTTTATTATGTATGTCATTTATATAATATTAATTAATAATGTGTGCAATGGAATAAATAAATAAATAAATAAACATAGTATTATCAAAAATGCAAATTACGCTTACCTAAAGTTAATACTTCTACCGGTATTATATTTTTAACACAGTTTAATTACTATCCTGATAGCCAATAAAATAAATTAGGTAGGTATCTTGTGACTGTCGAGGAAATGTGATCATTAATGACTTAATTAAAATAATATTAATGACCTTACAACGCTTAGGACCTTTAGCATAGTTGAAAACCATTTCCTTCACAAAAATATTGTGACAATAATAATAAATTATTAGAAGCTTAAAATTACAAGTTTTTAAAATATAAAAATATTGTCACCATGTAAGCTTAATAATTAATTTTGTCAAGAAAGTTGTTGGGTCATTAATATTATTTTCATCACACCTATTCGAAAAAGACGACTTGGTTCGGACATAAGGGGTTCCAAAGTTGCTGTTTTCTATTCCGCGGGCGGGAATGAATTTTCATACAACTTTTCCTGCCGGCTAGATCTTTTCCGTCCTATTTTGAATTTAGAACATTTTAGTATTTTGCGCTAAAGAAATCGAACGCAAATATTGTTTGAATAAAGAATGTCTGGTACGACGCGAGGGCCCCGCCAGCTGAATAATAAAAAAAGAAATCAAATTAAGATTTCGTTTTCAAATTAAAATTAAGTTTTCGTGCATTTTTACGTATTATTTTCTATTATATATATATTATTTTCTCATAGTGGGTGATGAAAAGTAGAGTGTATCACTCGGGTGCAAGTATATTTTTGGCTCGGGCGACGTACTTTGAATCCCTTGCTACGTTCGGGATTCTACTAAAGAATCCCTCGCTACGCTCGGGATTCTACTCTAGAATCCCTCACTTCGCTCTGGATTCAAAAAACGCCCTCGCCGAAAAAATATTACTTTGCACCCTTGTCATACAATCTACTATTTATACCTACTTGTTTAAAATTTCCAGAACTGGACTACCTACCATTGTCACACTTAATACCTAGATATTATTAAAATATTTGATAGACAATGTAAAGAATGAAACGATTGATTTTGTGGTATATACTTACCTAAATATAAAAATATCCAAACCTTAGCAATAAGATCAAGACGGGCAAATCTCAAGTCCGACCCGACTACCTGTGTCATTCACCGTGCAGTCACAGGTCGCTACGTTCGACGAAAAAAACCCCTTTCAAATGTAAATCGGTCCGACCGACAAAGCAAATTGTCACAAATAAACATTGATACGCTGGGTTTTTGTGAAAGTTTATAAAAACAGCGCATCAGTAAGGGGTCAGACCCGAACTGAACCAATCAATCTAAGATAAAATTTCTTTTATTGATTTTTTGTCGTCCATTTTAAAGTTTGTCTTCCATTGTGACTCTGATCGTTATCCGTGAGAATCCCCATCTCATACATGATGTTTCCTGTCATGATGTGTGTAAGGCGATCACGTAATTTTGTACGTCAATTAACGCCAATTAGTTATAGGTATCTTAAATTGTTGTTGAGGGAACCACCTAGAGTCAATTAAACGTCTAATAATTTTAATGTTCCTGGCGAAGTTGTGGAATGTATCAATAAGAATACCAAACTATAGAGGTCGTACTGTAAACCTCGATAATTTAACTGTATGGATTAATATTTTAAATTCAAACTTTTTTACATTGATTGTTAAAATGCTTGCTTCCATTTTCAGTATGTAAATATCCCGATAAAATCTCTAACAACTGGGTGTTTAGTAATTGAGTTGGACACAATAGTGAGTACATAGTAATGGTTTCACGACGGATTTGTCAATTTTTATATATTATATATTAGGTTGAAGACTGGACTTTGAGGGTGACGGCTTACTGTCACCCATAGAAATCTTCATCATCAGTAGATATATCTGTATCATAACAATATAAATGTATGTATTAAGTGTCGACGTTAATCAAGAATCGTTTAGTTATCTGCAAGAATAAGGAATGGAAAGGTCCCGACAGTATCCGATATAATCCAAAAACCCGCGTGACGCAGTGGTTACTATGTCGGATTGCTGCGCCGTTCAATGGGTCCGGAGTTCGATTTCCAGCGCGGCGGAAAATTTTAATGATGATTCATTTCCATTCTTAATTCTGAGTGTGTGTGTTGTTGTCTTACATCATTTATACAGGGATACAGGGAATCCTAGTATCCTAGTGCAGCTATAAGTATGTAACTTTACTATTTATTTATTTAAACTATTTCTGTCCCTAGAAAAGCACTCGACGCACAGGTTCATTTATAATGCTTATAATCCACAATAATAATTTCACTTTACATCCGTTTTGTTAGACAAAACTAGTAACCTCATTCATTAACAGGAAAACATTGAATTTCACTGACGTACAGCACAATTACCAGAATGATACAGTTTCGTCAATACGCTTTGTCATTTAACTCGAATAAAAACTTACGAAATAGAAAGAATAAAATCATTTATTGAAGTTTTTAAGGTCCACAAAACGTTTTGTTCACAGCTCTTGACTATAAAACGTCTCGAAAGTTACTTTTATTGACACGGATCTCAAACATTACCTAAATTGTATTCCTAATCTTTTCAGTGTATGCAAAAATACAATGCAATATAATACGTTATTGTATTTTTGTATAGGTACAGAAATAGAAGGAAATAAATGACATCAAGATACAGGTAGATACTTGTAACATTAGAAGAATTCGTCACTACTTTTAAATTAGGTGCAACTTAATTTATTTATTCACTTTTTTGATTGTACCAAAACATTTTATGCTTAATCAATATTACACAGGACATACAATAAAAAGGCGGCCTTATCACTACTTAGCGATTTCTTCCAGGCAACCCAAAATTTATCTATCTAGGATATCAGATACTTAGTTATTGGAAAAAAGAGAGCAAGGCTGAGATGTGGTTAAAGTTTACCAGAACACGTACTCCAGTACGCTGTTGTTTTTCTAAGAATACTTTAGTCCAAGGCTTCCTCGGAGGATGGTTAGGATAGGACTCAAAGATTCATCACGCACCACGAAGAGGGGAGGATGGCGCATTCTGCTGATCAACGGGCGTGACTATGATGCTGGGTTCCTCCTATTGGAGATCATTGGACCTTGTACCATTCAGTGAAGATTATACCTAATAGAAAAAAAAGACTCGAGTTCATAGTTCACATAGTAGAAGGTTACTACGCATGTCTCATAATGTAACTCTGATTATTTGCGTCATACCTATGCGGTGTCGAAATCTAATGAGTAAGTAAGTAGATCCCAAGTGACACAACCTAAGACCAAAGAGCAAAAAAAAACTGAATCTCCAAACTGTGAATCGCCAAAAATATTTGCATAAAATCGGAGAAAGAAAATAGAAATCCACTTTACTGAAGAGAAGTTTATCTGATTTTGGCACGTACTTTCTAAAAAAGCGAAATATCAATGCTAAGAAGTGTGGCCCTAAAACGTTATAGGTTACGACATGAGAAGCCAAATAATGATACGTCACGATTTAAATAATGATTAACGAACAAAAGAATATTGATGAACACATTCTGAATAAAAAGACAAAGATTTGAGTGCATTAATCCAAATATTGATTTAACCCCATCAGCGGAAGCAGGTGCAATCGCACGCGCCTAGTTTGAATCATTGAGCGTTTCTCGACTATGAAATTAAATGATAATCACATCTTTTTTTCATATTTGTAGAATTTTTAAAGTACATTTTGTCTATTTGCAGGGGTCTGCTACCTTTTTTCTACAGATTCCTGTCTCTCTATTATTAAATTTGTGTATGATAAGTGTATGTAGAAGTAAGTACCTATATAATTATTTAAGGAGGTAAAAAAATCAAAGTATTTCACACATTTCACACTTCAATAAATGAATTAAGTTGAAATAAATGATGAAGAATTAATTTACTTTGTTTTATAAATTTGTAGGCACAAAGAAGAAATTAAATACAAGGAAACAGAGAGAAATTATAATAAAAATTTAGTAAGTTGATCAAGAATGTGATAATTATGGTTACTATCAGACTGAAATCATTTAAATTCAAGTAGATGATGATATTTTATACGTACCTATCTACCTATATGTAGAATGAATTACAGAAATATATACGTAGAGAAATACATTCCTATTCGTACTGTAATAGTTCTTTACATCAATAACTACAAACAATTTAATAAAGATGCCATAGGTAGTAACAAAGGTTATCGGCAAGTGAAAAAAATCGGCCAAGTGCGAGTTGGACTCGCGCACGAAGGGTTCCGTACCATTATGTATAAAAATGCCAAAAAAATCTGGTCTGTTGTATGAAAGCCTCACTTAAATATTTACTTTCGTTTTTTGTAGCCACAAGCAACGCCATCTCTTGGACCGAAAGGAATTTATCGCTGAAGCGTCGAAGCCATATTTCGACTTAAATATTTATTTTATTCAGTGTTTTAGTACCTATTTGTTGTTGTAGCGGCAACAGAAATACATCATTTGTGAAAATTACAACTGTGTAACTATTACGGTTCATGAGATACAGCCTGGTGAAAGGCGGACGGACAGCGAAGTCTCAGTAATAGGGTCCCGTTTTACCCTTTGGGTACGGAACCCTAAAAATCAAGAACACTTAACCAAAAACAATTTCAAGTACCCTCCACAATGATCTTTCTTGTCTGATGTATGAAAAAAGTTACAAACATGTCATACAATGACAAAACCCTTGTAAAACCGTCGTGAACCAAAATGTTGCGTACCTCTGAGCTAACACTGTCATTACTCATTTTAACGGTTAGCCGGCATCGGCACCCCGAGAGGGTTGCTCGTCATGCCTTCACGATGTTCCGGATAAAGTTTATTTTGAAGCTACCCACACACGGACGCGTTTCGGTGCATGACACATACGATGCAATTTTCTTCATATAATTCTACTTAAGAATTTTTGAATAAAATAGACTTACTCAAACTGTTAGAATTTTTTGTATTAAAAATTGCATTACATTATTACATATTAAATGGGAAGGAGTAGATATATAATAAAATTTACTAGCTGACCCGACATACGTGGCTCACTCCTCGTGGCTCTATCAAGACCCTTCATCAATGTATTTCTCAAATGTCTCCTGTGCACAGACCTCAATCAGTTAATAAACTATTTTAATAAAAAGATGCTTTCTAAATAATTAGTTTTATATTCGTTATATCAGTTTGTGGAAGTAACTTTCTGCATCACATCGAACAGGCGGCATGCCTGCAGTGTGCACGTAACCTTTTTCAAATTTCGGGCAGATGCGTTATTCCATAATTGTACCGTATCAAAACATTAGGCAATCCTTTCCCTAAGCACATCACCAATCGACGTCATTAACATTATACAAAAAGCTTTTTACGGGTTAAGTTTTACTTAAGATTCAAAATTTGATTAATTTTAATTATGAATAGATTAAATTTTTATCATAAATTATTTTGTGTGTAGTGTTGGAAATTTTTACGGGTGTAGCGTCTATAATTAATTTAATTATAACAATATTGACTTGTATTGTATAAAGTCAATATTGTTATAATAGCGCGCGGTTCGGATTGTCAACGACCCACGAGTCACTAACAGGTTAGAACACCTAGGTAAGTCTGAGGAGATACATAGCATGCCTCTGCGTGTTCTACCGGCTTTACAACGGTGAGTGCTCCGAGGCATTGTTCGATTTGGTGCCAACTTCACCCTTCCATCATCACACCACTCGCCGAAGGTTGAAGCTTCATCCACATCGCTTGGACTCGTGGCGAACGACTACGGTCCGTTTTCACGATCTTTTTTGCCACGAACGTGCAAGATGTGGAATGAGCTTCCTTCTGAGGTATTCCCGGAGCGCTATGACATGGGGTTCTTCAAGAAAGGTGTAAAAAGAGTTCTCCTTCAGGGCCGGCGCGGCGTTGCACTGGTGACTCTCCTGGTGTTGCTTGTGTCTATAGGCGACGGTGGCTCGTCTGCTTTTACGTCAGCCCTTTTGGCTATAAAAAAAGTCATTAGAATGTTTGAGGTTAATAAGTATTTAAAAAATCTCTGTTTTACACCCCTCCTATGAAAAGAAATTATACACGTAATACATTTATAATACGCTCTTGCAACTTTTATAACAAAAATCTTCAAAGCCTTGATCCCTTTAATGTCCCCTTAGCAACTTTCAGAAGAGGTGTACTACAAATCTTAGCCGATTTAAACCAATAGTTTAATGCTTTTTACGGGTTAAGTTTTACTTAAGATTCAAAATTTGATTAATTTTAATTATGAATAGATTAAATTTTTATCATAAATTATTTTGTGTGTAGTGTTGGAAATTTTTACGGGTGTAGCGTCTATAATTAATTAAATTATAACAATATTGACTTGTATTGTATAAAGTCAATATTGTTATAATAGCGCGCGGTTCGGATTGTCAACGACCCACGAGTCACTAACAGGTTAGAACACCTAGGTAAGTCTGAGGAGATACATAGCATGCCTCTGCGTGTTCTACCGGCTTTACAACGGTGAGTGCTCCGAGGCATTGTTCGATTTGGTGCCAACTTCACCCTTCCATCATCACACCACTCGCCGAAGGTTGAAGCTTCATCCACATCGCTTGGACTCGTGGCGAACGACTACGGTCCGTTTTCACGATCTTTTTTGCCACGAACGTGCAAGATGTGGAATGAGCTTCCTTCTGAGGTATTCCCGGAGCGCTATGACATGGGGTTCTTCAAGAAAGGTGTAAAAAGAGTTCTCCTTCAGGGCCGGCGCGGCGTTGCACTGGTGACTCTCCTGGTGTTGCTTGTGTCTATAGGCGACGGTGGCTCGTCTGCTTTTACGTCAGCCCTTTTGGCTATAAAAAAAGTCATTAGAATGTTTGAGGTTAATAAGTATTTAAAAAATCTCTGTTTTACACCCCTCCTATGAAAAGAAATTATACACGTAATACATTTATAATACGCTCTTGCAACTTTTATAACAAAAATCTTCAAAGCCTTGATCCCTTTAATGTCCCCTTAGCAACTTTCAGAAGAGGTGTACTACAAATCTTAGCCGATTTAAACCAATAGTTTAATTTTTTCGTTTTTTAATTGTTTTATATGTATAGCTTAAAATTGTTTTATATTTTCGGTTTAATGCTCCAAATTGTTATTATGTAATGTATCTGTGGAAACTATTTCGCTTAATGTATGTTGTATTTATCTCATGTAATTCTGTATTATATATGCCGTTTGTTTCCCAAATAAAAAAAAAATAAAAAAAAATAAAAAAAATAAAAAAATACCTACAGATTTAAAATTCTACTAAAATGTGTATAATGAGCTATTACTTTAAATAATAAGCTTAAATAACTGTTTTAATATAATAATGAAATCTATTCCTCACATTTATATACTTACCTACCTCTTTTTGGTTATCTAATTGGTACATATTTAAACCTTTTTCTTTTCATTAATAACCGGAAAACGAGCAGACGAGGGTAAAAAGTCACCGTCGCCATGGGCATAACAACACCAATGGCATTTCCGAATCGTCGTCGACCACAAAAGAGGAAAGAAAAAATCTAAACTCTCAAGCCCCTCTCAAGACGAGAGGTTTAGCGCCTGACTCAAGCTAGAGGGTGTTAGTTGGCCTGGCGGTATACAGCTCTACCACCAAGTGTAGAGTTCTTTGGGATGTAACTGTCCAGTAGAGTCCAGTAGAAAAAGTTCAGCAACCCCTGCGAAGAGGGTTCATACGCATAAGCTTGTCCATCATTCAGCAAAGTGTAGAGTTGGATGGAGCCCTTTGCAGCTCAAAACGTAGGTATGTAATAATTATGTTAATTAGGTACCTAAGCGTATTAGAATTCTATGAAGTCTAAGTTTTTTTTTAATTTATTTAGGTAGGTAGGTACCTAAGCTAAGCTAAGTCTTTGTAGATTTTTAGCCGAGAATAAAGACAAATCCCTATCATTTTTGTCAAATCTTAAAGTAATAGGGTAATTTTTCAGAGTAGAGCAATTTGCATATAAAATCGCATGTGAAGCCGAGGGCGATTGATGACTGGTAAAGTCACACGTTTATACGTAGTAATAGGTATAAGAGATAAAAGTGATAAATCGTGAACGTTATTCGTAAAATTAAGATAAGAAAATACGCCAAAGGGATATTAATGGAGGGGATTAATGGGATTAGGGTCCAAGGTAAATCGTTTGATGAATGTTTGGTGGCAAAATAACATTTACACTTTCGTGTGTATAAAAAACTTGTTTATTATTAATCAGTACTTTTACATACCTTCTTATTTCGCATAAAAATATTTGCATTAATAAAATCTTTTTCAAAAACGAAATTTAATACTAGTATTTTCATTTTGTACTACTTACTCCACCTAGTGACAATACAGAGCATCTCGCGATGCCACTTCGTAGTGTATAATATTTTAAGTAGATGTCGCTCAAAGATATACTGCCATCTGTGATGAAATAATGTAACTATTACTAAGTGTAATGTTATGACGACGCATAAATAGTAGTTCAATTTTTAGGCCATAGATGTCTATTTAGTCTAAATTCTATTATTAGTTTTTTTTTTCATATTCCTGTGATTCTGTGTTGTTGTTTCAGCTTACATTTGGACCGATTTATGCAAAAACGATCCAACCCACAACCTCGACAATTTCGAGTTTTTGTGACCTATGTACTCCAAATAAGGTATATTTTAACATATCAAAGACTCATAACTCTATGGTAATAATTGACGAAAATCCGTATGGTCCAACCCACAGCTGAAATATCGAAGACCATTTTTTAAAATGAATAAATGTTTCAAGCTATTTGAATCATTTTTGCATTTTCATGATTGCCCTGACGTGTGTTAATTTTATTTTGCTATAATGATTCAAACTACTTGGATCAGTAATGCGTTTATACAATATGGAATATATAACAAAACTCATTCTGCTTAAATGTTCCAATAAACTTGGATCATTTTAACTCAATTCAAAATAACATTCGACTACAGAACTATACTGATTCAGGCCACATGCATATTATATATTTAAATAAAGAAATACGAAAAATTTAATTCAAAATGATTCACAACCTTTTATATCAACCTTATTAAATTAACATTAGTATCTCGGCGATAAAGTACCTAAACAAAATATTATTTTTATACCGAAAACTTTAATATAGGCATTTATTTACTTAAACCTATTTTTTGCAATTTTTTGCATCTACAATAAAATTGTATGTTTAGCATGAAAATTTTTGTAGGATATTGTGGTCAAAACTTATTGAAGATCATTAATGCATATTTCTAAATGAACCTTTTTAACTGACCTAAAGTTTTGCAAAAAAGAAAGTGACGTGGATCGCTTTTGTAAAACTTCAAGCGCAGTGAAAATTTACTGTTAAAGTTTTACAAAAACGATCCACGTCAATTGAATCTTTTTTACAATAATGCTTTGCTGCATAATTATTTTTTTATGGTATAGGACCGGCAAACGTGCAGACGATCCACCTGATGTTAAGTGGCTATTGTCGCCCATCGACACCAGCAACACCAAAGGCATGACTGATCTGATGCGCTGCCGGCCAAAAAAGAAAGAAAGAATTTCTTAATTTAGTAAATTCTAACATAATGAACCTCAAAGCTTGAAACGTTTTTGCAGTTTTGAAATGAAAATATTATTATGTTGGTACTTTAAAGTTTACATATTTGCGCTGCCGCAACTGTGTATCCGTGCAAGGGATACCCGATCTATTGACGTGAATCTTTTAGAAGATCGATTCATGGCAAATGGCAATACGATCTACCGATTTTTGAATCGATTCAACAGGTTGCGATCTTCGCCTGAATCAAATCGTATGCTAAGAAGATCGTATGAAAAAAATCGTATACTTAATTAAAACTATAGGTAACAACCTAAACAACATGATCTTTGCCAACACCACCTTAGTGTTGGCGGTAAAAGAATATGTAATGTAATGTAAGATTACCTACCTACCTTATATCAGATATTTAAGTTTACTTTCGAGTTATACCGATCAAACTAAGCGGTACGTATGAAATATGAAGGTAAATATTAATATTTAGTAAATTTAAAAATTTATTATATTTTATTTAATAAAAATATATATCTATTTATATGTTGTGTGTATACTGCAGTGTTTACTGACTGAAGTCTAATTTGTTTATTAAATTTATTCTTTGATATTACTACGTTATGATACAAAGTGCATGATTTTGCGAGCAGCACATTATTTAAAAATAATAAGATGGCCAAAAAATCAAATGTAAGACGCGGAGAGTTGGAATCCATAATACAAATGAAATTAAATTGAACTTGTGTTCCACACTAGATTGTTACTTTTTTTGATTATATAAATTATTAAATAACGCTGGTTGAAATACAGAATGTAGCTTATTTTTGTGGCTTTTCGTTAATTTAAAAAAACAATACGATACAATCTTCGGAAATCGAATGAGATCGATTCAATGTAATACGTATCAGATCGTGAATCGATTCATTGTGTTGCGATCCATTACGATCCAAAAAATCGATTCAAAACAAAAAATCGGGTGTTTGTTGCAGAAAAATTGTTTGTTGCAGAAGAAGATTTGACAGAATTATGGCCAACAGGAAAGCGGATTAATAAAGAAAAGTTAAAAGATTTGAAATCGTTATTTCATCTTATACCAAATGATTGCATTCATTACTATAAAAAACTGAAGGGAGACGACGCAATAATAGATGATATAGATGGTTGTTGTGATGAACCTGACTTTGATTTTGATGAGGACTAGGGTCACTTTGCTATTTTTTTAAATAAAACAAGAATATTAAATATTTTTGAGTTTTAATTTTTGTCATTTTTGAATCATTTTTGCATTTTTCTTTCCGCAGCCTACACAGCAAAACCCATACAAAATTTATTTTGTTAAAATGATCCAGACGCAAGTTTCTTGAATATCTACTAAACTATTAAAATTTATTCACTAAATACATGCATGTTAATTAGTTTAGTATACTTAGAATTACCTGAAATTAAAAACATAACGTTAAGCATTATAAAACCAGAGCAATCCAGCAATAAACTTTAAAGTCAATTATCTCGAAATAAGGTTCGTGTGGGTTGGAACGTTTTTGCTTAAATCGGTCCATTTTTACCGCTTTATCAAAAATATTCTGATAAATTAGTTATTTACTTGTGTATAAAAAATATTTTGACTAGTACACTTTGCTGGAGTGGCAAGAGGTGGCAAGAGGTGGCAAGAGGCGGCTAGAGGCGTTAATAGGGTTCTGTTTAGAGATTCACGTTCACATGTTTCACCAACAGTAACGGCCCAGGGTTTGGCAGTGCGTTATTTATTAATTTATTATTTTAATTTTTTGTGGAGCGTTTCTATTTTGCTTTGCTGATTTCTTACTTTCTTCTTCCTATTTTTGAGTGTATCCCAAAAAAAATTAACTGGCCCGGTGATATATTTACCGGGCCAAATGACACAAATCAAGTGCCATCGTCCCCGGTAAGGTGTAAAATAAAATTTACAAACAAAACAACAAGTAATGCATCGAGAAAACAAAAAGCACTGCCCCGACCGAGGGCTATACCGACCAAGGCTACATCTGAGTAAGGAACATAAAGCGGAAGTGTTTACCTACTGATATTGGTTGTCAAATGTTAAGACGTATCTTAAATTATTGCCGAAAGAAGGAGGACAATTTAAGAAATTTTTAAGTTTTTGGGTAGAACACTAACCCTAAACTTATTTGGAATGAAGCGGCTTTGGTACCTACCACGTGCTCCAGGCCTCCGAATGACGTGATTCTATTTACGTTGATCTGAGCCTTAATATCCTGTGATTGGATGCTAATTGTTGGTTAGCCAAAGTCAGTTATCACAGTTTCATTAGATGTCATAACTATCCCAATCTATTGTCATAATTATTTTAAAGGCCATACCAGTCATGTACCATCTAGCGCACTTCACTCTCTAAAAAGCTTTACAGGCAACCGACAATCCTGCAAGTTTCTTGGCGATAGATACTTTCCTTCATCGATCACAGTCATAATCATTTCTAACACGCGTATAAATATTATAAATTAAATAGGTGCATGCTGGTTTTGAAGCCGGATCTCCATGCAAGAGTACCAACTGTCAGCTTACAAAACTTAAGACTTGAAGCGCACGTAACATCTATCCCAATTGGAATCGTCGGAGTGTTTTTAAACTTTAAAAAAGTAAAAAATGTATGCGCTTCGTTCGTAAGCAGTTGATTTCAAGATATCGGGTAGCTGCACTACCTACAAAGTGCTCGATTAAGCGAAGCACTGAATACGTAATGGGAGCACAGAATGAGCGGAAAAGCTCTCAATTCACTCGCAGCGCATAAATTAGCGGTGGAGGCAGTGGTACCGCAGTTCCACAAAAACTCCAATCGTAGGGGAAAGTTTGGCGATTAAGCCGCGAGGCGTGGCTTGGCCAGGTCTGCTCGTGACAGTTAGTGCTGCCACTTGTTATATCCGCTCAACTTTTGACCCTCGTCAAGGTACTCCGAGAATTTAATACCCACCACGTTGAATTTATCACCTGCTTTTTGAAAGCTGAAATAATCCAATCCTACCTACATTTTCAGCGGGCTGAGATCAAGTTTCATCTATAATCTCGTTCAATTGGTTGTTATGTGTAATTATAGTACTTTTTGCCTAATAAAAGCCATACATACAGTAAGTGGACAAAGAAGACGTAACTGCAACATTTCTTCTTGTTTTGTTTTGTATTGTTCCACAAGTCCCGCAGGAGCCATTTGGGTGGGATAAGAATTTCTGAAAATAGATTTATCATTTACTAAGCTGTCGGCAGGCCTGCCGCTTGCTGTCCTCCGTGGGCCGTTTGCAGCCCCTCCGCCTCTGCACGCCCGTATTGCATTGCTTGTCTTGCCCGCTCGCTTGCGCTGAACTAACATGGCGAATCATACTCTGCCACCTGAAAGTATAATTATAGAACTGGTTCATTCCGTAGGCATTCATTAATTACATACATGTCATGTAGGTAGAGTCCATAATAAACAAGGCGTAAAAGTTACATGAATTAGTTATTATCTATCTAATTTAAAAGCTGCTGGTATAACAAAGTAAGTAGATAAGTTTGTAACAACAATGAATTAATTTTGACGGGGTATACAAACTTGTCGATGCAATTAAGCATATAAGCGCATACCTACACGCCTTGCCTCATTGGAATAAATTTGCATCTTCCTTCAAGTAAAACTGCTTTGATTAATGTAAAAATATGCAAATTACGTGTACTATCTCCATGTACATTTTTATATTAATTACGTGTTTTATATTTCTTTTACATATTCATTAAAGGTAAGTAGGTATTCTATGTATACAAAATGATTTACACAGAGGGCCGATTTTGGACGTTGTCCAGAGAATTCTTTAGCACAACACATCAGTCAGACTCGAATATTACATTTAGATAATAGATACACTTTGTCAAATATAAAATTGGCAGTGGCATTAGCCAAATTGGGGCGATTTAGTATGCTGAGCAGCTGAGCATAATTCATAGCGGACCAGTTGCAGTTGCCATAAGCGAAATGGGCCGGATCTGTACCTAAGAAAAACCTTAAACATCAGTTTATATTTATGGTTATCTTCATTCGTCAGATTAAGATAGATATTTGTAAACCAAATATAAAAAATATAAAGTATTTATAAATTTTTTTCCGATAATAAATGGATGAGTCGAATAGCGTAATGGTTACCATGCAAAAGCACAGCTCAAAGCTTCCTGTACTCGATTTCTAGTGAGGCCGAAATTTGAACTCAGTGAAATTCCTATCTTTGGTGTGGATGTGTGTCTGATGTGTCTCGTCTTTGTTTGGACGACAAGCAATATTACAAGCGAAAAGCTTTTGAATATCTAATAAAATTATCAAAGTGGTTCACCCAGTACTTACAAGTTAAGAGATATCATAGGTACTTACAAAACAAAAGAATTAATGCAGTCGAAGTGAGAACATTCTGCTTTTTTGAAGTATAAAAAAGGTAGGTAGTAAATCTTAAGACGTTATGCTTGCGCGTTGGACCGAGGAAAGATTACATGAAACCTGGAAGCAAATAAATAACGATCGCACCCACCGAAGCCGACAACCGACGTGCTGAAAGCCTTGCAACTTCCAAACAGCCGTTCTTACACTAAGTGCTGTTCGCGTGCGCTGACTGAAATATGTTCCACGAAATATTTCTGTATTGATTAGGTACAACTTCCGCTACGAAATATTATAAAGTTGCAAGTTACGTGCAACTTCAAATTGGTTCTCTCGTTCACTGTAAGCGCCATGCTTTCCGAGGAATATTTTTAATATGCACTTTAGATACGAGTGAGTCAAAGAACGATAAGTAGAAGGTACCATTCCAAAAATATATTTGTAATAAAAATGACAATCATAATAAACAAATTATTGTACATACTGATTATTCTATCTATCACTGACACTATGGTGGTGTTTATTACCGAAATGGATGAATATCTGCTGAGGTACACATTACTTAATACGTCTTTGTATACTGAATGCCTAAGAAGATTTTTAAAAGCTTGTTAAAGCAAAGCTAATAAGGATACTCCCAACTAGTTACGAGTAAATTACCGAAGCAGCAATTAACTAAGTCGTTATGATAATCAAAAGCAGTAACGAATCACAAAAGAATCGAATATAAGACAAAGGAATTCCCAAAGACGATAACATGGCGGGAAAAACGCTACCGTAAACCCAGAGCAATAAAGGCTGGCAACAATTTATTTATATGATGCTTCAGGGAAAAGTTATCCGTGGATCCGGAGGAAGAACGAGGTAAAATCAAGTTGATGCGTGCCCAAACCGGAATGAGAAAATGGGATGTTTTCCTATAGGTACGTCGTAATCACGACTCCCTTCTGTTTTGTTAAATTAAAAATGGAATACATTTTTCACTCTTTATTTATTTGTCGCCTGTAAAATGAAGCGTTTAGGGGTCCACGGTGTTTACACAACTGTCGTGCGGTTCAAGTATGTAATTTTGTACATTAGACGGTGTTACTAACTTTTAAACAAATTCGACGTTGTTTGTAATCAGAACTTAGACATTCATAATGCATACCTACTTATTATGTTCATAATATTGTACGATTTTATAAAATTAAACTTTCTATGATGAGACTTTTTGAATGGATTCTGGATACAATGACAGGAATTTTTCACTTTCAATTCCATTTTATAATGTTTCAGATTTAAGTCGTTACAACTTTTTAAGTGTCTTAGTAGCTGTACAATTTGTCTAGAGTTCAATTTATTTCATTTCATTTTGTAATGAAGATTATCTTAAAAATCTTTATTAGTAGCTTCAATGTTTTAAATTATTAAAGGGTCTATTCCGTGTGGTGGATTTCTCAATATCCCAAGTGAAACGGCCACATAATTTACCGTAAAATAATACTTACATGAACTCTTGATCAGATTAAAAAGATATAATTAAAATCATATACCTATCTAAATGAAGTAAGTATACCGGCAGCCATTGCCCTGTAAAATAGTATTCAGATCAAACAAACTTTGTACAACATCTGCGAAAACCGCATCTCATCACACACAGACAGATAAGTCTTAAAATAATATTTCAGGCTCCTATATTGGCAGTATGAAGACTGTTCATATAGGTAATATTTTTTCATAAATATCTCCCATGCGCAATAAACATAATATAGACTAGCTACACTTATGTGTATACATTATGTAAGTATATCTATAAATACTGTGAATACCCGTATTCAATTGTTACTTATCTATATGTATACATATGTTACCTACCTATTTGTACGCCACTCACAAAAAAGTAGCATATGCAATATGCATATATAATAACATTAAAAAGGATTAACAAATGGTTCGGATATACAGTTTTGTATTTCAGCCCGCTTGATCTAAATAGTAGGAATTGGGAAACCATTTTGCAAAATGCCGGTTAGTATTTACATAGGTAGTATGACCGAATGACTCGTCACAGGGTAGGATTAAACAGTCAAACTGGGAACGACACAAGCTCTACTTTCATACATTGTCTCCATTGCCTCTGTTTGTATTTGGTAGGCCGTGTAGTGTTCCAGAACACACTTTATTTATTACCCAACTGCGTTAGAAGGAGGGTTATGTTTTTCGAGTGTATGTATGTAAGTATGTTTGTATGTATGTCCATTTATTTGTGAAGCCCCACAGCCCAAACGGTTGAACGGATTTCGACATAATATTATGAGGTATCGTTGAATTCGTCAGAACTGTCTCTTGATAATCTTGAGTTTTTTCTTATCTTAGCAATATGGGTATCAAATGAAAGATCGTGTTAAGACCTTTTCAAATATTATATATATATATATATATATATATAATAATATGTGTGTGTGTGTCATGTAACGTTTAGGCACACTTTTTAACACAAATTGTTAAAAACCATCCCAAAAAGTAGAATTTTTCGGCGAACCCACTAAAAAGTCTGAAATAAAAATATTATTATAAAAACAAAAAAACCGACTGCTTACAAAAGAACTCAAAAGAAAAAAACAAGTGTCACAATATCAACATAAAATACTTCATGGTGCTGCAGGCGGGGACAAACAATACTGTTACCTACGGGTAAAAAAAATATTATTATAAAAACAAAAAACCCAACTGCTTACAAAAGAACTCAAAAGAAAAAAACAAGCGTCACAATATCAACATAAAATACTTCATGCTGCAGCATGCGGTGACAAACGTAGTACTTACTTGTGATAAATCTTTTTATAGCACAGCGTGACTTAAACCCGCATTTACGCCACACTTAGCTGTGACTTAAATACCCCATTTTTTCATTGCATATGACGCTAACTTCACACCGTGCAAAAATGAATCTATATTCATAATTTCGTGCAGTTCTTGCCTGAATAATAAAACATAAAAAAACAAAGATTTTGAGTCGACAACATATATCTGCAAAATTATTATTGTCCAGTTTTGTTAAATTGTAATTGTTCTGAGAGACAAATCGCAGTCGCCATATTTGACACTATTGCAGCACCATGAAGTATTTTATGTTGATATTGTGGCACTTGTTTTTTTCTTTTGAGTTCTTTTGTAAGCAGTCGTTTTTTTTTTGTTTTTATAATAATATTTTGTTTAACACTTTATTGTTTCACACCATAAAAATATTATATAGATACAATAAGCTCAGTCAAGGAGTGTAAAACAATGGGCGGCATTATCGCTTTAAAGCGATTTCTTCCAGGCAACCCGGTGTTAAATTACAACTACAATAATTATTGTAGTTTGGAAATCTATATCTACAACAAACTAATCTATGTAGTTATTCACATGATGGAAAATGTTTGTTAAAACTATTATAAATGAAATAGACATATTGAGGTTGATCTCGACATGTTGTTGTAATTTTGGGATAACATTTTATTTTCTCCAGACCAGCCGAGCTACCTGATGGTAGTCATCGATGCCCATGGACCTCAGTGGTACCTTAGGATTTGCTGATGGATTGCCAGCTGAGAACGAAGGAAGAGGAGGGAAAGGAAAATGATTTATAGCAATTACCTAATTCACAAATTAAAAAGGTAACCCAATTTTCGAGTGAAAATAGTAGTAAGGCATGAGGTATGCCTCAATACAAAGGATTCTCAATACAAAGTGGCGGCATTTGTAGAAAAGAATAAAATAGTCCTTCATTGTTATTAGAACTACAAACATATTAAAACTTTGAGCTGAACAATAGACTACCGCCCTTCCAAACATCTCTACGTGAATGGTTTTCGATATTTTGTGATGAGTGAGTGAACATTTATTTTATGTATTAAAAAATTAAACGTTTCCCGTGCCAGCTTTAACTATGGACACAATCCCGCACAGATAGACATCGGTCTATCCCAATCTGTCAGTATTAACATTCCGATTTGCGGGGACTTGATGGATATTAAACAAGCTATAGCCTCTGCGGATACGATAGTTGCAGCAGGCCGAAAAAACGTGATCTACAGTGACTGCAATCGAGATTGGTTTAAACTTTAAAACGATCTAAAAAACGAAACGTTGTTTAAATGCCTCTGCGTCTGTTATTGTCTGCTTCCTACGTGCATGGTTTCCGGTAAATACAACTAGCCGGATTCCAGTGAATGGCAATATAAAGCTCAGGAGTTATTTCGACAAATTGCTATAGCAAGAAATTTTTGTGCTCGACGCGCCTATACCTATACCTACCCACTTTCTAAAGATGTATTGTTTCTAAACATGTACTTACTTATATTTCTTACCTAGATAGTAGTAGGTAACTTAGGTTTATTCAATTTTTTTAAATAACAAATATGTTGGAAATTTAAAAAATTAAAGCAATCTATTTAAAAAACTCAGGAAACTCGTCGGTGTAGCATGAGTGTAAAAAGTGTACTTTAAAAATAAAATAAGTTTACGTAAGATGAATTTAAAATAACATGACGCATGATAAAAACTAAATAATTAGGTATTAGGTAAATCGCTTCCCAAACTTATCTTTAAACAGAAAGTAATCAACTAAACGAACAAACAAAATGGAATGACTACTTCAGACGAATAGAAAATGTAAATTCAATGCTGTATATTTTAAAACCATATCTGCTGTTGTTTCATTTTCAATAATAGTTTTCGTTGCAACTATGGAATTTCATAAAACTATACGTGTAGAGAAAATTTATCTCGTCGCGACACTAAAGCGGTTCCAGGGGACACGGAAGCGGGTACCCGGCCATGAAATTAAGAATCCGTTAGACGCCCAGAACGCGGCAGACAGGAAGCAAATAGGGTATGGCAAATAAGCTATTCGGTTCCTACTGTACGGATTATCATGCATCGGTGCGTCACGAGAGTGATTGAAATAACTACTTCGCTGCTTTCCGAGGCTAGACTGCATTTCGAGCTGTTTGGACTATTTTCAAGTCTTGAAAGCGTCTAGATTATTAGCGTAATAGGTAGTAGGGTTATTTTTGATTCAGATTTATGTTTCTTCGTGGAATTATCTATAAAAGACAGTCAAATATAATCAGAAATTGTAGGTTCTAGTAGATAAGTAAAATAGATGTAGATAAGTAAAATTCGCTTATTTTCTAAAGTTAGCCATTACCTAAATTACAAATTGTGTGGTATTAAACTTTTCAGGGCCTTTCTTTGAAACTTGGGGATTAAAAAATATCGAAAGGAATCAAACATTCGTTATAACATTATTAAAACCAATAGCGATTATTATCTCTAACAACCAATTTTTTTAAACATGACCGTTTAGAATACCGTATGTAATAGAGCTATAAGTCTAGCTACCCAAGCAACTAAATCTTAAGTTTGTTAACAAAGTAAATAACTGGTCAGAGTTAATAAATCTTTATTAAAGTGATAGCCGATATTGGGTAGGTGTTAGTCGTACATTCATTACGCCATTCTATTTCCCACGTGGCGATATACGGTTTTCCTTTTCGTGTTAACTGGGAAACCTCATTAACTCATTGACTCGGACGTTATAGATAGCGATCACTGGCCGATGTCAATTCCGCCATATTCTTCCATTATTGCCATGGAACTTGATGACACGGCAAGATGTTACATTACTAATAAAGATTGCTAAATATAGGTACGTATTATGGTTTCAGCAAGTTTCATTTTGGAGAGATGAGGATAGAGTTTGCGAAAAGTTTCACATTGTTTAGAAATAAACTTTTCAAAACTTGGTTGGTTTTTAATCATGGATAAAGTCTAAAAATACTTTAATGTGGTGTAAATAGTTTTTAATTTAAATTTCAGGAATGTTTTATGAGAGCTGTCGAGACGATATGAATCAGAATGAATTTTAAATAAAAGCGATTGTTTAATGTCTTTTTAGGAATCTGTCCCTTAAAATGTACACCACATTTTTAATATGAAACCCTAGTACCCAGTAGTCTTGTATCTACCTACTGAGAGTTTCCCATTTCTTTATTTTCCTATTCTATTATTCCGACTATTTTTTCTTTAAAACCGTAGAATACGAGTCTAGACCACACCATTTGAAATTAAACCTTTTTTTTGCCGTAGCTTTAGTATGACTCTAAAAACACTTTTGGAAGGTCAACGCCATACTCCCTGAGCAATTGTAACAACTTCACTGTGCATTTTTAATGGTCATTACTTAGTCCATTCCGGTAGGTACTTACCTACATGTTTAGTGTTGTCCATTATTCAAGTACACGTGACAGCGAAACACGAAAGTTTATCTAAAAAATGGGTAAGACCCGAGTCCAGTCAGGCTACGGGACTGGACCGTCACGCAACTCCCCTAACGCTTCGGTCCCGGAGGACTACCGCGGTCTATAAATTACCGGGGATACCTCTTTGTTGTACCGGTAAACTTACTTTCTTCCACTAAAATCCTGACTTGAATTACGGGACTGAGCTTAAAAGAACTTTATTGCAACAACTTTGCAATCTTTGCGAACACATAAAGACGGTATTTATGTTTATTCGTTAATAGAATAGTCACAACAGTAGACAACGCACAAGACAAGTACACACACCGTAACGTATGTATCATGTGTTACTGCCGTGAAACACAGAATAAATAGGTAACTTATTTCCATGGTCCAGTTGTTTGATTTCGTAGTCGTGGGTATCACCGATGCATTGACGATTAAAAAGGGAAAGAAAGAAAGTACTGGCTCTCAAGGTACCAATATCGCGCCTTGGGTTACTATGGCGGACTATCGTTTAGGGTTCCCTAGGTTTTACTCCCGAGTTGAATGATGACATTGTCATGATGATTTGAATGACGCGTTCAAATTTCTGTTCCTATCTGGTTTGTGTGCTTGTCTTTATGTATTACCCACGACGCAAGGATTTCTAGTGTGCGGCTAGGAGGCTTTAGCATTATTTGTTACTATAAATTTTTTACTTGGAGGCCAACTGAAGTCGGCTGAAGAGGCAAGGCGAAGCGAGACGAGCGCTTATTCATTTCAGTAACAATATTAAATATTCAATAATGTGAAGATGCGTTAGTAGGTTGATACAATCACAGATGTTGTAAATGAGAACCATATATGCTTGTATTTACATAGGTAAATACAAGCATACGGAAAATACGTCGCTCCCTATAAATTGCGAATATCGAACCGAGGAAAAGGGAGAAGGGAACATTAACATTGTAATTTGACACTAATTAACCGTGGACGTTATGAAAGCGATACATCAACGGTGGCTTCGTTGTGCCTACTGGGACGAACCAGAATAACTTGAACTACCCTGTCCCCCGTTGTCTTAAAATATAACATATTTTCAGGAGAGTGTATATGAGTATTCGAGGAGCTTGCGAAAGTGGTTATAAGTCAGTGCACATTCATCAGGCCAGTTAATTTGTGCGAAGATGAGTCATGACGTCATCACTCATCTAGCTGGTCCCCAAACATACGTCGGGAGCACTTGGCACCCATTATCATAGATTAAGCCGTTATTACACGTAATAATTTATTGTTATCAGTATCTCGTTATTTTTATTCATTTATTTATTTTCATAGTGACAATGTAAGCGGACAAGTTATTTTAGACATTTTTTTATTCTTGGAGTAAGTATATCATTTATCCACTTGCCACAAACTCTTATCTTCAGGAGTACAGAATGCTACCAGGCATCGTGTCGTTTATACCTCACTAGTAAAGCCACCCAAAAATTCAAAAATCTCTATAAATCTTAACAAATTATGTTATATAACTTACACAGATACAATGAGTCTTATCTTGCCATAGCTTACGTCTAAACTAAATCTAAAGCATCATGTGATGATATTAGTATATTGGTTATTAGGTACGTTTTTTAGTGAAATTGGTTGTCAGGTGTTATTATCCCGCTAAAAAGTCTTCGATAAGTAGGGTTCAAAAGACTCTGAGTTAAGATGCGTACATCTCCTTTTATTATATGAATGTCATTCGGGTCCTACCATTAACAAAGGGACGCTCTGGATAACACACTACTGGCCCACTAGTGAGCACGGGTCTCTCCTCATTATTGAAGAGGCCAACAGTATACCTACTCCACCACGCTGTTTCAGTGTGGATTGGTGGATTGGTGCAGGTTGTGTTCCGTATTTTTATTTATAATTATATCATTGAAAATTAATTAAATTTAATTAAAACTGTTGATAATTCGATTCAATGTTTGCATAAATAAATATTTGCTTCAATTGTAACGGACACGACTTAAGGTTATGTACCTGCGGCGAATAAGGCCTAGCTAAGCGGGAAATCAAATAAATCAAAAATTATTTATACGAATCAACAAGTTTTAATGTAAATTAATCATTTATATCAATTACTTTCTATTATAAATGAAAAACGGTAACTTCTGCTATAAATATCGTCTAGATTAAACATTTTTAAAAACACTGTCTCTAGGCCTTATTAAACTATGGTAGTATAATAAGGCCTAAGATATTTACCTACTAAAATTGAATAAAATAAACTTCTAATGTTTGGTAATTGAGATCCATAAAATAATAGCAATGCGAAAATCAAATAAACACTTAAAAATAAGTTTCGTCTTTAAATTAGGAATAATATGGACTCAAATTCATCATCGTCCTCCTCTGTCAAACGTTCGCCCTCCTCGTGGTACTTGCTGCATTTATAACAAATTCTCATAGCAGTCTCTTGGTCCTGCTTACATGCGTGTCAGTAGGTATCAGCTTTCTCTGTACTCTTTATTCCTGTCTACTTTTCCTTTTTTTTATCATTTTGACGTCTTTTTCTATTTTACTTTTTTAACTTTTATTTTTACTAAACTTTTAACTAACTGGATAACTGGAATTCCTCTATAATTATAGTCTTTCTTTTTATTGTTACTGTATTTTACATAGGTATTCAAAGCTTATATTATTGTATTTCTCGAAATGCCGCCACCAAGTCGTCTTCAGTCCACAATGCTTGCTTGGAGCGTATTGTGAATATAAGTTATCCCTAAAACCATAAATCAATAAGAAAATAGTTGTAATTAGATTTCTAAAGCCATAACATAATCACTAAATTAGTCACTCGATGATTTTTAAAAAGGAGGTTAATAAGGCCTACGGTCGAATTTTATAGGCCTTATTAACCTACCGACACAACACAGGCCTCTAAAGAATGAAGTAATAGAAATTTAAACTGCAAAGTAATATAGAAAAGTGTAATATTTCAAAAATTACTTACGTTTGGTTCGACCGTTATTTTATAATTTGAGCTGAGAGTCCACCGGCCACAATTAAACCTGCTGTACTGGCAGCAGTACGCCGGCGGTTGAGTCGAGACAACTTTGGGGTACCACCTGGGATGTTTACCTACTTATGACTGTAACTGCAGTCGGCGGAAATTATTTTAAATAGGTTTTTCGTTACTTAGGCCTTATTAACCGACAGGCCTTATTAGCCGCACCTACCTACTATTAGTTTATGAAGTTATCTAAACACATCCAGCAAAGTAAACAAATACCCCACGGTGTTTATTAATCTCAAACAATGAAGTTAGGAACAAAATGAAGAGCATAGCTTCGGGCACCATAACTCCAAGTTCGTTGTTTAATGTTGAGTAAGGTCAGAACTGCTGTAGGAACAGTCAATATTCACTTCATAGTTACTTGTAGCTTTGTTAACATGGCGCTTAATCACGTTAGTTCGAATACGCGAACCCACAAGTGTAGGACGGACCTTTGCAAATGATTGGGAAGATTGATGAATGCAAAGTTTTTGACAATTTTTGTGTATTTCGTGTAACTGACAAAACTATGAAAACTCATGTAATATACAAAGGTTTGCATTCAGATAAGTGTGCGCTGTACCGATTTATTAAAATAAATTTAATGACTGTTGAAGTTATGCTCCCCTACTTCGCATTGAGGCAGCGTCGTGGAGTTAGTTACAATCCTCCTCAGTTATAAAGACAATCCCTTACTCAGTAGGACATTAATGGATTGAAGCCATAGATGTTATAATACAAGAGATTTAAAAAGGTAGGCAGTAATTTTTGAAAACAGGCAATGACATCTTTAAAGTAAATATTTTTTAAAGCAATAGAATAATAAAATTTTAAAGTAAATATACAGACTACTAGCTACCACTCAGCATCACAACAAATAACTTCACACCACACACCAGCCACGCCGAAGCATCAACGACGCGTCGACGACCAAAACACAAAAAAACTTAATATCTCAAAAAGAGAGTGCTATCATGTTCTACAAATTAAATTAATACAATCGGGACAACATGGGGTGGTCCAGAGACACATGAATGACCTCTAACCATAGGGACCTGGTACCATAGTTTTGTTATTTGTTAAGAGGGTACCCCAGCTACCTGGGTTACACAAAGATAGCTTAAACTCCAAATAATTGAACTTCTTACACTTTTAAAATTCGCATTGGTACAAAATTAAGTGCTATTCAACATCTGGAGATAATTTATTTTCTTTGTGATCGTTCAAATTACATAACTATCGCATAATCTGAACGGGGATGTCTTCGTTCAAATCCTGCAGACACATATTATTATAGAAAATTATGTGTTGATCCAAAAAAATATATTGGTATGCTTGCTTTGGCGAAGGTAAATATTTGGGGAAACCAGTATAACTTAGAGATCCCCATAATGTTCTTAAAGGTGTTGAGAAATCTGCAAATCCGGATGGTAACAATGGCACATACTCTTGCATTGTGAGGAGTATTTACTCCACAAACGAAGCCTCTGAACAGAACAGAGACCAACAAACGGAAATGTATGTATTTCGATGATGTCATGTTATCAAAACATTAAAAACGTTTTAAGTATTACAAACGAAATTTACGTACGACACCATGATGCCATTATTACTGACATAATCACTACGACGTCGCCAATTAGTTACAAACGATTTGGAACAGCCCAACGACCCTTCTATAACACACTACCTAACTCAAATAACTTTTATCAAAGTTCCCTTAGCAGTATTGAACTACAGTTGAACTGCTCATTAATTATCACTAGCAAGTCCCGCGGCGCGGCCTTCGTGCCCGAACATAAATTCCAACAACTTGGCCAAACAAGCCAAGTCCAAATAAGTACAGCTCTCGTAATGTTACCCCAGTGACATATTCGTTTTGTTACATACGAAAGGTATGTATGTAAATAATATCTACTAACTAAACATAACGTTTATTGTAGTTCATGCGTACGGTTTGCCGAGTTGAATCAATGGTGACATTCAGGTCGTAACCTTGTCCGAAGACCGGGGTTCGAACGCTGGAAAGGTTTGTCTGACAAAAAATGTTTCTGGTTGAATCTTGGTTTCAGTGATGTCTAATTTGTGTGTCTTACCACCTGGTGCAAAAAGTGTGAATCTTCCTTGAGCATTTACAAGACCAATACTTACACTGAACACACACAGCTTTGAAAACTTTGAAAACCACGAATGTGTCAAAATTTTTGCATAATCATTTGCAGGGGTCGTCCTACTTGTACCTAGGTGTACGTATACCTACATATTTGTACGGAACCCTTTGTGCGAGTCCGACTCGCACTTAGCCGGTTTTTTTAATTCTAGGTTTTTAACCCACATCGTTTTGTGGTGGAAGAATATGTTATCTTCAAACCACTAGGCTTTTATTAAGTTAACACATTAGTTGTGTAACGTAATTATTACTCTAAAAGCACGTAGGATGTCACTGGTGTTATTACAGTTGAACTATCTTAATTTCATTTTCATTTGCCGCCGTCTATGTCAACCGATAGTCATAGACAGTGACAGTAAAACTTTGGCTGGGGATTCAAAAACCAACTTGTAAGCAGTAAGCAGTCGGTTGTCTAAAATATCTGACACAGATTTGCATGAAACATCGTTGTAAAAATGCTTATTATGAAACTCACTTATACGTTTTATGTGTTATTTTAAATTTTTATGTTTGTGCTTCATGTAAAATAAACAACTTTAAATCAAAAAACAGTAGTTTGAGATTCACGTCACTCCGCGGAGTCCGTAACAGTTGCCAACCTATTATTTTATCAATTTTCGCTACATTATGCACACGCCATTCCACTTGATACCGATACATTTCAAACCCACTCCACGACTCACGGGTTCAAACACTATTTACGTAAACAAACTTGTTTCGTTAAGGCGATCTACATCGGCGCAGCTTCGTTTAAAGTTTTAATCGCTTTCGAGCCGTGATAAACAAATTTTAATTAAGTTTTAATATCACCGCGAAATTGCCGAGGCGAACGACTATCAGAATATCTTTGTTTATGAATATTTAATTCCGTCGTGCCCGTTTCAAATCGACGATGTACGCGAAATGGCCTTTAATTGTGAATTTTTCTATTAGTTACAAAATTTACTCACTTTCCTAATGAGTTTTGTGTGCTTCTCTACAGTAGATAGCGCTTCTCTATACTATTTAAGGAATGTCTTAACAAAGTTCCATGCCTTTAGACCCAATGGTTTTGATTGTACGTTGTCATTTAGTCATCAGTATCTTTATATAATATATAATACTAGCAGTACCCGCAACTCCGTCCGCGTAGAAATAGGGAAATCTTGTTTTCCAAGAAAACCCTTAATTTTCAGGGATAAAAAGTTTTCTAAAATATGACCCAGGGTATAAGTAACAATTCTACCAATTTTCATGGAAATACGTTCAATGGTTTTCATGTGATGCCCGGACAACCGAACAAACATACAGACTGACAGACAATAATTCTAAAAAAATATTTTTGTGCTCTAATACGTTAACGAAGTAAGTTAGCGAAGTAATGGAAATTTTGCAAAAATATTCAATGTACAGAAAAATTGCCCTTTGAATTTTATTATAGTAGGAATGAATGAATTTTATTATAGTATAGAAGATAGGTTTTTGTGTCTGTAGCCTAGATCTATTACACAATGCAACTTATTTTGATGTGGTATTCCCTACCATTAGGATATTTTTTTCGAAATTATTAATATGCATTTTTGTAAGAAAAATATCAATCACTTACGAGATTCAACATCAAAAGAAAATTCTGCGATGACATTTTTACACACCAAGTATTCTACACTTTACGGATAACCCACAGTGCTTGCACATGGATCATTACCTACATAACTCAATCTATCTCATATCTATCTAAACATTTTTTCGAATGTGAGGCATTGTTTCCCGAAGCGAAGCGAGAGCGGTTTACTAATGATATTACGAAAATAATAGCTGATGAGTAGCAAATTTTCTAATTTATTACGTCCATTCAGGGAAATTTATTACTGAAAAGAATTGAAACTTAATTTAGAAAACATTTCCTTCATAGGATAAGAGACAAAGTAGAATCTCAACAAATTCGATAAAAAGCGCGTTTTTATTCAGTCTGTCGAAATCATTACTCAAATACCCTGAACAATTCAAAGATCTCCAACAAAAACTATCCCTGTGTTCAACTTGACAAGTAAAATCGGGATAATACTCCCATTTTTCATTCTCCGTACCAGTGTGGACGATGCGACGCTATTCTGAACGAATTGTACCTCGGGGCATGAATTTAATCTCAGAATTTGGAGTGTCAGATTCATAAGAAGCGTCACTTGCGAGATATTTGCGTTCTTCTGAGTTTATACGGGAGACGTCTTATTTTTTGCAAGTGAATGAGGGTAATTCAAAAAATGATGAATTTGTTTTTATTTTGTATTTTTATACTAATTAATTTGTAGTTTTAAGTGTTTTAAAAAAAAGTGGGGGTTTACAATTTTATTGTATTTTATGACTGAGCTTTTTAACGAGTTATATACCTACATATTATTATGTTTTTTTTAATTCGAAAGGTGGTGATTGTCGTGAGGTTCCATTTTTGAGCGACATATGACGTGTAAGTTTTGAATTATCTCTAATGAGGTTTATTTAATTGATTTACACTACATTTATGATGTTCCTAATTACTCGTCGATGTTTAAGTAGTTCTGTTTTGTAAAAAATCATCAAATTGTATATCGTAATTATGGGTGCAGATAATTTTGCTTTTATTTTACCTCATTATAACGGACACAAAGTTTCATTACCAGGTAAAAGGACATTAAAAATCGCTGCCGTAGCAAGCATCTGATGTAATAAATCATAAGTGCATTATAAAGCAGCGCTGAGAGACGCTTCGTTAAGAAAAACAAACCGTTCTTTTTAAAGAGTTATGATTAACTTTGTATCAGGATGGAGAAATAGCAAGCTCATTTCCAGTCTCTTATGACGGAGTGTTTTTATCTGGTTGAAAATAATCAAGTCTGCCTTCTTCCGATGGATGTTCATGTTTGTCACATAGTAGATACAGTGTTTATGAATTCCTAACCCTATTGTTTTACTCTACGACAGTTAAATTATTCTTCAGTATTCATTCGAATTTCAAAATTTTATTTACGTATTTGTATCATATTTTTTTTGTATCACGTTTGTAATCGTAACTCAATTAAGAGTCAGAAGACCAGTGAACGATCGTTTTTTAACAACAAATGAGCATCGTGAGACTACATAAGTTTCGAGAAAATTAAACATTAAGTAAATAATCTTACTAAACGGATTAGTTTTAAACAGTTAATGTTGCTACAGGGGGTCTCTCCTGATATCTGACAGAGAAGGCCTGCCTGGAACATATTCCACCATGCACCTCCAATGCAAATTGAGGGCGTAAGGCTTTGGTAATTTTATCGGGTGTTGTAATTTAAAAAAGTACCCAACAATTTCTTTCAAACAATATTTACTTTTAGTTTTAAGTGGAATACTTGTAATAGAAGCAGTAATTTTCAGTTAATTAATACATCAAATCTTCATAGATAATGCTCAAAACACTAATATTTATTTGTATATTATGTTGTATGAGTACTAGGAAAGAGTAACAGTATGTAAAGCTTATATATTTACCGTTTCTATTGTGCAATAATTTCATAAGCATACTAAAAGCGAAAGAGTTTGTTTGTTTGAACGGGCTAATTCCAGGAATTATGTACTGGTGCGAATTGAAAAAATATTTTTGTGTTTAGTAGTCCATTTATAGATCCATTATTGATACGCCACGCTGTGCCCAGTAGGAGCGGAGCAACAAGTTTCCCGAAGCGAAGCGTGTTTAAAATAGGGTTTGGAAATTTGTTTAAAAGTTAGTCATAAGTAATTTCTGCGCGGGCTAAGCCGCGGACAACCGCTAGTAATTCGTAATTTTCGAGTATCAGAGATGCACTTAAACTCTTACAAAATAATAAATGAAAAATTAAATTATTTCACACAAATGTAATATATAATGTTAAATTTAAAATATTAAAGAAATGAGAATAATATCTTTAAAATATTCCATAAATTGAATATCCGAATTTATCGTCACGTTATCCTATTAATATAAGGAGAGTACGATAATGTTTCAGGCATAATAAATAATTATTATCGAGGTTTGTACCTATTGCGAAACTGTTACATCGTGACGTGATGCCAATTAGTAAAACCGCAGCTGTCAACAGTCTATCCGATATTTTACGATTTCCTATTGTATCGTTTTTTCACATCGATATACAGACAGCAGAGTTCCACGAAAATCATTGGGTATACGAGCATAATATTATGTTTTACTTACATGACGAAAAGACACGTCGCTAATTAAAACCATGTCAGGCGGCCACGGAATAGGTAAAATTAAGGCCTTTATACGTATTGACACCAACAGCATCACCAACGCATTTCTGGCCAAAGAAGGAAATAGGGCCATGCCAAGGGAGATATTTAACGTGGCTTTTTAACACTGCAACCGAAACAAGAAAAAGTTGATAACTATACAGAATATAACTGTGGCATGGCATGTTAAAATAAATGAACAGTTAGAAAAGCTAAACACAAACTATTTTAATATTAAGTGAAGTATAAATGCAAAGTGATAATTTAAATGACTGCTGTGCAATAATTGACGACAAGTTCCTTTGTCTATGGCCAATCTTAAGCGCCAATCCTATCCTAAGGTAAGACTTGTCATAAAATTGCATTTTCATCGGAATTTAAGCAATAGCTACGCGTAATTTCAAGTCCGTAAGAGGAGAGTAGGAGAGAAGGGAGTAAGAGGAAATATGTACTTATTTATCTAAGCTTACAAGATTTGACCCGAACAATGCGAGATTTACCTACCTGTATGGATAAACAAGTAAATTTCCTAATTATATTAATTTGATTGATTTTCTTTATCAAAAAATCCTAAGAAAGTAAATAAATATGGGTCAACTTCAATATTGCTTTTAAAAAAAAGGCTTTTTAACTTATAATTTGTATCTATTAAAATATGGTAAATTGAATGCTACGTATTTTTTATACTTTTCTAATAAAATATATCGAATAGGTATGCAATGATATAAATATTTGAAAGGGGAAAAGTTGCTTTTATTATGCCACTAATGAATGCGAGGGGGATTACCTCTCAGCCGAGGCGCAGACATAAAAGTTTTCCGGACATGGTAAATCCCACCCGATATGTTATTTGATATTTCGTATGTAATAGGTATCTATGTAAGTCATGATATTATTTTTCTTGTTGTTAATGAAATACTACAATATATTTATGTAGGCTAAAACGAGAGTTTAATATATTTATCGGAGACACTTGTCAGGATGGTGGTATAATGCTCCGATTATCAGGTTGTAAGGTGGAAAATAAAACACAGTGGGCGTTCAATACGTTTCTTCATGATTTAAATTAGGTTTACACAGTTTAACTTAATTTGATTAAAGCTTTTAGGTTATGTTAAAACGTGGCACGACTGAAATACACTTAGAGAAACGTTATGCCGTCGGGCATAGGTACGACGCAGTATAGGATTTTATTACAAAGTACACTAGTTAACTTAATGCGACCGTTCAGCTCGACGTCTGTTCGAGAAGTCCCCGCTGCTCGTAGTCGACTACACAGGTGCCCTCTGTTGGGTTCCCCCTCTCCGATATCCCATCGAGTGACGTTTACAATTCGCACAGAGTTGCCATTTAAATTACAGTTTCCGGATTTACGTTTTATTCAAAGTTTAATGATTTATTTAGTTTGATTTTAATCTAATTTTATTTCCGTCCGACATATTTATAGTAGGTAGGTACATAATATTATGTTGGTTTTTAATTAGCACTACGTAATCTGATGTTAAAAATAAATAACATGGTTTTCTTGTTGTTCCTTATTCTGGTAAATGACCAATATAAATCAATGGTTATTATTGCTTCTGTCGATTTTATATTGACCGGGAAGCTGTAGTTAGGTGATGGCAGTAAAGCCCGTTTTACACCGTGAAAGAGTAATGAGCGGGAAATGGTTGAGCGGAGCGGACTCCGTTTATAAGAAATAGGTTTGTATTTCCACCAACAAAGAGTTTTGTGTTTTGTTTTCCACTGCAAAAGAGTAATGAGAGAGCTGAGCGGAGCGGAGCGAATTGAACGGAAAATGAGAAATGAAAAATGACAGTGTATTCCCACCGAGAGCGAGTTCAGTTGGTGTCTGGTTGCTTGCGGTCGTGTTTTGTTGCGAATTCATGATGTTATCGAGTGAAGACAGCGATTATGTATACAGACGAAAAAAGTACATGTTATTATATCTTAAATACAGACAAAAACAAAAACACAAGACAGAGAAACAGAGGACACTACAAACGAGTCCGTTTCAAACTAGTAACCGAGACCGTGACGCAGCGGACTCCGTTCAACTCGTTCGATCCGCACCGCTCACCTCTGTCTCTGTGGAAACGCTTCTATGCAATTTGCCATTGCGAGTCAAACGGAGTCCTTAATGACTCCGCTCCGCTGGCTAGAACTGAACGAGTCCGTTTCAATCCTCTTTCGGCTCTTTTAGCTCGCTCAGTCCTTTCCGCTCGACTCTTTATTGGTGGAAAGACAAGTATGCAGTTTACTGTTGCGAGTTGAACGGAGTCCTTAATGGGTCCGCTCCGCTCGCGGTGTAAAACGGGCATAAGAGATCCAAATGCACCATTGATGTAGGCAACCAATGAAAGTGGTCGTGAGGGTCATGAAATGTTTTCATTGTTGAAATTTAGAAAAACAATATATATGTTACCGGAAATGTATGAAATCTAGGAACTTTATACAAAAGACAACAAACATCTCTTGTCGTGTATTATTTTTTAATGGCATTCATGGTAATATTCAGGCGTAATATTGATCTCCTAGATAACATTGTTTACTGATTGAAAATTATAATACTTAACTAATCTGGCGGCCACCGTCGACAAAGGGAGATTACGCGTCGTAGTTACTGTGACTTAATGAATGAATGAGATAATCTCGCGACTCGATGTGCAGCCAATCACATAAACCCCGACCGACATTGGAAATTTCACACGCTTCGTTATCCGATATGCGAAGCACTTTTGCATTGCATGAAATGTATTCCTTCCGTGTAATTTTAATATTTCCATGTTTTAATTCCGGTTATGTTCATGTTGTTCAGAATACATTCGTTTATAATTCCTAGATTTTGTTATTTTATTCTTAAATTTATTTATACATAGGTAAGCAATATTGATCAGTTTGATATATGTTTTTATTAAAACACATTTAACAACAATTTTAACACATTTAATAACACCTGTATAAACACTATCCAAAATCGCGCTCATATGAATAGGTACATATCTACTTCTAACACTTTGTTTTGAATACCTTTTATGTACAGACGTGATCAGTTAAACTGTTACAATACCTACCAATGGATACCTAAATGCACCATGCTTGATTAATGTTTCACGTACGCCATAGTTATGTATCGATCCTCATTATTTTCCTCATGCCAAGAATAAATGCACACTCGCGGATGTACCTACTCATAATTACAATGGACATTTTTATGTTTCTTTTATAAAATATACATTGCAGTGTTGTCTGGCGGAGCAGCGTGTATCGCTTACAGTTCCCAGTAGAAATAACCGGCCGTAAAAGCTTTTTCCGTCGACATTTTATATTGCGCATTCGGCCCGCATGTATTGTATAAGTATACAAAACAAACGTATCCACATTAATGAATGTAGAAATTAAAAAAATATACAGCTGACAGTCGTTTAAGAAGAGCTTGAGTATCTGTTTATCTGTTTAATCCTGTTTTGAGAACTTGAGGTACCTACTCCATAAATTTACCCTCATAGGGGTTGATTTATCAAAAACAGGTATAAACAGGAATTTTATCATGTCTTATTATAATTCTGAAGAACAGTTTTTATAATTTCTGAATTAAAATAGACGAAATTTCAAGCTAACTCTCAACTCCTATTTCACCTCTTTAGAGGTACCTAAGTAGTACGTAATGTATATGGCAATATCTTTACACATCAAACGGTTTTCGATACTTTTTGATGAGTAAATGACCTCCCGTTTTTATTATAAGATTAAGATTCAAGATTGTCAAACTCAAACTAAGTATATAGTTTATTTCATTTAGGAATTTACAAATTCTCTTATGATCGTCATTATTTGATTCTACCACCGTTTTGGAAAAGTGCTTAAGGAGGAGAAAAAAAGTGTCATGAGTGTTATTAGAAGTGTAGGTAATCCGTGTCAAATCAAACCCAACCATCCCCAACTCAATGCTGCGCTGGTAGCTGTTTAAGGGTTGAGGTTCCATTTTGTGACTTCCGGTTCAGCAATGAGATCATTTATAAGTATCCGAAGATACAATAGGTTGTTAATAAATATCTGGAAGTAAAACGCTGGTAAAAGGTTATTACCTAATTTTAAACAGACATAATATTTTTTAATGTCTTAACAAAACAATATTATGTTATCGTATGCTTGTAGTTTTTTTCAAATACCTGCCATGTACAGACATTGATTATATTAGGTACATAAATATAGGTTGGTTTAAAATTTGCAACAGTTCATAAGTGTATCGATATTAAGGATATAGGTATGTCACTTACCTAAAGGAAGTGCTTGTAGCCTGGCGTTTTACGTCCATACTAAGTGATCATATGAGCAATAGCGGATGCAGGTCGTTAGGTTACTAGTGGCATATTTTTTTATGCATTTCCTTACTTCGGAGGGCAACTAAAATTATCGGTCCCGGTTGTTATCTTTAGGAAGCAGTCATTAAGCTATGTTGGAGGCCTTCGGACGGCATTAAAACTTCTGATACTTGGGATACTTCTGATACTTTTGATACCTCATTTTAAAGTTAGAGGTCAAAAATCAATAAAAATCAAGTTTTATTTCTATTATTTCAAATAGTTTATTTTTTTTTCTCGAAGCTTATGTTCGATATTGTTATTCACTTTATTTTCTTAGGTAGGTACACTTTTTAGCTTTCAAAAGAGACTACTTTGACGAAAATACACCGTTCCCAGACAAAGAAATTCAAAAAGAAAGATTTTAATAAAAAAAAATTAAATTGCTCTTATTTTCGAGAAAGTGTATAAAAAAAATTAAAAAAAATGTTTTTGTCGGTAATTTTTTGTCTAGTATCCGTACACTTCGTTTGATCAAGTGTAAAAAAAACACATTGTATAATCTTAAGTGATATTTTTATAAGGTGAACTAGAGTTCATTTAAAAAATAAATATGACATCATTTTATAAAACTTTACTAAGTATACGTAGGTGCTTCATATCTTCGGAACAAAATCCCGACTACGTGCCTTCGTATAATCACACGGATAAAAGAGGCGTGCTCATCTCACTTCCTACAAGTTTATTCACTAAGAATTTATACAATACGATAATTCGAGCTATCGGTATAATAAGACGGGGTTTCGAAGATATTAAATAGTCCTTAGACTTGAACTGATATTAACTGAAAATCTATTAGTCTCATAGATATTACCTACTATAATCAAAGGATTAGGATTTTATTAGGTACATAAACGAATAGACTGTAGGATTCTGCATTGGTAATCGATCTGGCCACTATAATAACTGTACTACGAGGAATCAGGAACTAAAGTGAAACGCAGTTCACGGCTGATTTTAGAAGGATATTTTAAGAAAAGAAATCTTTCACCTTTGGAGTCAAATTATATGATTCAAAATATAGTTATGTAGAAATTGTGTACATATTATTTATAATCTCATTTATTCTTTAGCAAGTTCTATAGGTATAATACAGATCATAATTTCTTTCTTCTATGTAGGAACATCCTTATCCTAACCGCTAACGCAATGTATGAGCTAGGTAATTATTTATCATCAAATGATTCATTACATCAATTATTATAAGGTCGTTATATTATTGGTACTGTTATATTGGCATATTTTTTAAAGTAAGAATTTTAGTCTAAGATCTAAACTGTTATTTTGATAATGTAAGTATTTCTGTAACAATACCGCAATTCGTCGTATGTGTAGACTTGAGTTATACATATTATGTTTATAAATCGTACAATATGCTGAGTTGAGGAATCATGACAAGGCATTAATCCCGGTTATCGTGACAGGGGTTGTAAGCCTGTGGAAGCTTAACACGAGAGGTATGCTCATAAAATTAATTAAGAATATTTTAACGTAAATGATGCACCTTGTTATAACTTAGTTGGAATTTTATAGATGTAGGTAGATACTTGAAGAAAATCCAAAATAACATTTAAGTACAACATTATAATATTACCTACAACTATTTAAAAATAAAAAGATGTGGTGTCCTTCGGCTAATGTAGAATCGACACAATTTGCAAAAAAATCGTGCTCAATTTTATGTAGGTTTTCTTGATTTTTCTCTTAAATTTTGCTGATTAGTTTTTATTTAAGTACAGGAAAGTATTTAGGAAATTCAGTATTTTAGGAAATAATAAATTACGTAAAAAAAATAATGTTAGTGCACAGCAACAAATGCCCCTTAACTGTCTCAAGGAAATAAAATAATATTCGCAGTCCAAAATGCACAGCAATAAATGCCCCGGTACGCCCGCTTACGCTTGGCGTCGAGTGAAAAAGGTCCTATGTGATGCGGATTTCGAACACGCTTACGCGTCTTGATCAAACGTTTGCAATCCTTACTATAATATTATAAATGTGAAAGTGTATTTGTTTGTTTGTTTGTTTGTGACGCTTTCACGTTTTTTTTTTTTTTTTTTTTTTTATGGAATTAAGATAGCAAACGAGCATGCAGTACCACCCTTCCCCTGCCGCCCATAACAACTGTGACCGACCTAGAACTAGACTCAAAGGGACTAGGATGGTTAGTCCAGTTAGTAGATGGTGTTAGAATATTAGTTGGTTAGTTTGTTAATAAGTGCGAGGACAGGGTATGTTAGTGATAATTAGTCCTGTTAGTTAATGTTAGTAATAGTCCAATTAGTTATTGTTAGTATTAGTCTTGTTCCAATTCGGTCACAGATGCGTTGCTACCCCTGAGGTCTGAGATGGTCGCCTCTAAAAAAGTGAAACCGGCTCCACAAACCTTCCTATCCGGAACACAATTGCTCTTAAAAACAATTATTATGACGGTAGGAATGGTACTGAGTACCTTGGCGGGCGGTGGTCCTACCCCGGGCGAACTCTAGGCTCTACCACCTGTATCAACAAAGCTATTATATGGTAAGGTTTATGTGTGTGGGGATAGTTAGGAGGGTGGAGAGTGACGTAGGCTACTTTTTACCGCGGAAAAACATCCCATTCCCATGGGAAGATCGATGTTTTGTTAGTTGCTAGATATTTATTTTCGGAGTTGTTAATAGATGGCGGTAATAAAATTCATTTGCAAGTTCTGAATTACGCTATCAAATACTACATGTAATTTACTTGTAATGAATTTATGATTATTTTATATTGTTTTACAAATTCGTCAGATAAATCAACTTTGTTTTATTTAATATTTATATTCAATTTATTCGATGATTGTATTTCATTCATATGTTTTAATCGATATTAGTAATTAAGTCGATTCAAAATGCCTTTACTTTGATAGTCTGTGAAGGACGAACAGATGAATGGATACATTTCGTTCATTCTTGAATGAAATTACTTGGTCGATGATTTCTAAAAGTGGAGGCATTCTGATCCATCGTCTCGTCGGAGACAGACGTGCAGTATTATTATATGAGTTTATTTATAGCTATGCAATTGTTAATAATAAGGATTATAATTGTGAAGGGTTATAAGCAAGAGTGTCTAGAAATATATAATCGTTGTTACAAAGCGAGTGGTTTTATTATACTAGGTCTAGGAAAAAACGCAACCTTTCACTTTGGACTTAATGGAATTTGGAAAATCTTAGTGTGCCAGACTGGTCTAAGTGACAAATCTGTACTTGGATGATTATGGTTCTAATTTTGTGAAAAGACTATTTGATCAAAGTGCAATGTAAGGGCGCATTCAAGTAGAAAGCTGGTTACCGGCGCTGTTCTGCCAGCGCTGGTCCGTCGAGATAACCTCTACATAAAGTTTTTGAGTTACTCTTAATACTGTGTATTTAATTTATGATCGTTACCTCATAACTTGTCACTAGATGCTTCGATTTTGATATTTCCTTTTTTTATTCGAAAGCTAGTGTTTAATAACTCCTCCAAGTCTGCCGTAAGGAACTTCGTTCCAATAACGAGTTCTAGGATTATCGCTCACTAGAAGGTATCTATTTATCTGAAATCAGGACGACTATTCCATTATCCGGTTTTAAATGTAAACACATTGATTTTATATTTATATTTAAAAGTCCTCAACTGTAAGTGACGTTTGTCTTAACAAATTTCGTAGCACGAGATGTCTTTATGCAACTTACTTACCTACTCCACGACGCAATTAAAATAGAAAGAACTCGTACTTACAATGCGATTGCCATCAAGATTTATTTTCGCAAGTACACAGATCTCATAAGAAAATATCGTCATAAGAGAAAAGGTTATAAAGGCTCTATAATATATTGGGCTTCCCTAAATACGTTATGCCGCGAGACAACCGAAGTGATCTTATCGCTATAAGTATAAGTATTGTCTCAATTGAGGTCGCGCAAATTCGGACAGCTGGCTATCTTCATTTATATCATTTTTAATGTAAATCCACTAATCGGAAGATTATTAAGCTATTAAGAGTTTAGTATTCGATATTACTTGCTAATTCTTCCGAAAACATCAATCTTCTATAAAAGACATACCTAATAACGTAGGGGGATATAAACCTTATACATGTATGTGCATAACTATAAAACAAGTTTTACGATGCACCAGAAGAATAAACGGAATTCCTTATACCAACCAGTACCAAATAAGATAGTGAGCAAGTGATATACATATTTTATTCATGTACGTATTAATGTAATGAAATCACAGTAAATTGCTCACCCTCGTCAAAGCAAAACAAAGGAGTAATGAAACTATTCTCATAAAAACATTCCATTTTGCCGTTTTGTTTGACAAAACAGTGGGTAATTAGTGAAATTCTCATTTTGATTACGTAACTAATATGAACGAATTTCGTATCTTCCGGCACATTATTTTTGTTTGTATGAAGTAATTTACGTAGGAGTTGTTCTTTACGAAAGTGATTTGTAACAGGAATAAATAATGTAATTCAAGACACAAAGTCAATGACCAAAATGATAGTTTATGTATAAAATAAAATCAAACTTTAGAAATATTTATAAAAAGAAAGAACCAATTTTTCAAATTTCTAAAGTTTTATTTAAATAACATAAAAATTAAACGTAATGCTTAAAAAATATTCAACAATTCAAATAGTCAAAATAGTCAAAATAATTCAAAATAGTCTTTAAAATAACCAACTTCGTACCTAATTGAACTGCTAAAGGGTTACAATATAAAAGTATACCTACTCCTTCTACAGTATTGTTACTTGGTAAGTGCTTTCACAATATTTATTACGCACCTTTTAACACAACATTATTTACTGTAACGACTAAGAGAAACATACATTCATCACAGTATTCGTTAAACGCGTGCCGTACTCGTGTATCCCCGGAGTATCTCAGGTCGGAGATATCTCTACGTTTGTGGACTCACACTCGCAGTAAACCGCTGAACGTTGATAGGGATACGCGCACTAATGTTCTTTGTAAAGGCAACAAACAGCCCCCAATCAAACTAACGCCCGACCGCTATTTGTTTGGACCAAAGAAATATTGTGTTCCTTAACGGAACTACGTATGCACAAGAATAATTGCTAGCGTAAAAAGTTGTGTAGAAAGAAGCACATATTATATTACGAGGAAAGCGCAGAAAACAGCGCTTTGCCTTGAGAACCAGAACGCTACAGGTGAAGAATTACAGCCATTTAACAGGCGACCTGTGAGTGCCAGTTACAGAAGAGACTTACTGAAACTACGTAATCAAATGATAATGATTTTTAATAATAAGGCGTTGTAGTTCATTTTATACTTATTGCGTTTGTAAAAGTGATAATAAAAATAATTAATAAATCTGCCACAACATCCAAATGCGAGACTAACAAAACGTTACGTTACGTTCTAAGCAGGGAAGGTAATTGTTTTTAGATCTGTTTCTGCATTAATCTTACGTACAATTATCGAAGGATTTAGTTTATAACTGTTTTCAATTATTACTTTTGTAATATTACAATGGTCTGAGATTTATATTGGGTATGTTTTAAATCGAATATTTTTTGTCTGCTTACAGTACGAAGCGGTGTATCAGATTGCCAACAAACGGGTAGCCTTTAAAGAGATACGGTGGCGGCGCGAGCGAAATCATTTCCGTGGTGTCAATCACCCGTCCCGCTGCTGTCCGGCGGCGGCCCGCTCGCACTAATGAGTTCGCAAACTGTTTGTACTGCCACTAGATTGACCCTAACCTGAGCACTAATCATTTTCTCCTTTCCACGATTCGACAGATAATCAATTCATTGAAATCGAATTATCAATTTGGCGCACGGCATTTCCTGTCGATTTTAAATGATTGACTGAGTTGAGCAACTGTCGGTTCCCACAGTGTTTGTTTTTGACTGTTGAGGGTTAAAATTTATTGTGTATTATGGTACTTCAGATTGTATGGTAAGTTGTCGATTCTGGCTTTAAGTGTAAGTTAGCAGACATTACAAAGACCTAGGGAGGCATAAAATCTTTGCAATGTAGGTAGTAGTGTGCGCACTAACTCCTCTATAAATTTTAAATAAAACTCCATGTTAGAGTGCCTTCTACGCCTCTTCTAAGCTATAAATAAGTAACTAAAAGCTTCTAAGTTATCAGTGAAGAAGTAGCCAAAAGTACCTATGAGGTAACAATAGATTGAAAACAAACAAAAATAGTCCAATTCTGTAAATGCGTTCTTTTCTCCAGGATTTTAAAACGGCGTTCTTAAGAAACTAAATTCAAAAGCAATTACTCACTAAAGTGATATAAGACAGCTCGCTCTCGTTTCGGGTCAGTGAAGGCGCAATTTTATCGGCGCTAAGTTTAAAGGCAACTGGGAAGGCTGTCGCGGCTGACCGCTGGCGGGCCAAGTCGGAAACATTAAGGTTCCATCAGCGGCCATATTTTCCGGCGCACGCTGAATTTTCACGGACGCCGGCGCCTGCCCGCCAACTCGACACGCCTTTGCACTCAGACACTGGTCGAGGATGAAGCGAAATTGTGTACCTTCGCGTCTTTCTGCCAATATTTTTAACATGTTAAGTTAAAGGAAAACAAAGTAAAGGCTTTAAACATAATTGTGATAATTCAGTTTTGAATGTAAATGGAAGATGTATTCAATTGAATGTATGAGAATTTAATATTATGTATAAATATGTTAGGTATTTTTACTATGGGCATATTATCTTTCATTCCAAGTCTGTCCGTCTCCCTGTCCACCTAGAGTATACTGAATAATATATTTTTTTAATCAGCTTTATCTCGATCCCTGGGAAAAATACGCCACACAATACTCTGTAATCCCATAACTAATTAATTAGCTACGAGTATTTTTAACTGATAGTCATTTTTATTTTTTTGTTATAGAAATAAATGCAGGAGTTGAATAATATGATAGAGCCATTTACGCTCGAGAAACAAATTGCCCAAAAACACGAATTGTATACAATAGTCATTATTTCTAATACAATAGTCTAATACAATAGTCATTTTATTATTACAAAGTCTAATACAATAGTCATTATTTCTAATAATCTTTATTTCTAATCTTATACGTAACGTACATTTTGTTTTGTTTTAAGACGTCTGTATTGAATGCAGCATAAACAGTAAACTGTTTACCGTAACTAAAACAAAGAACATCGTGACTTGCGTACAACAGAGAGAAAAGTTCACAAAATCGTTGGACAGTTTGTCGTAGAACATATCCTCGAGTGGTTTTATCCGAGATACTTTCAAGTAAAACCGAGCTTAGCCGTATTATGCTTCAAACAACGTACTCTTGCAATATTTTATCACCCATCAAAACTTAGAAAACTGTGTTCTGTGTTGTACATTTAACTAGAATTTATGTAACCCTTAACGCTAGAACAACAAATAAATTCATAGCGCGAAATACGCATAGCACGACATTAAGATTTCTGTGTCGTGTGTGCAATGGAAAACACATAAACATAAGAACACACAGTTTGAAGAAGCAGCTGCTTAAACTTATTATCCATATTTAAGGCTCGCTTGGAGTCGAACATAGGACCATTGCGGTGCCCGAACCCGAGCGAGACCAATAAAAAACATGCCTATTTCCAATATCCATCTCAGTTAAAACCTAGGAATATTTAGGTATATGAATGTATATTTTATGAAGTAGTACGGGCTGGGTGAAGAACTATCTGTCTTAAGACATACGTAAATTCATTTTTCTAAGAATAATTAAAATAACATTAGTACGTTAGATAAAAATCTGATATATTATTCATTGCAATTCAGAAGATACAACTTGAAAGATCCACTAGACCCTTCGGAGAGCAAAGATGGCAGTTCAATGGCATGATATGTGATTTAGACAGTTTGAGTGATGAAAAGTGTGGGAAAGAGCAAAGGTTTTGCGTAGGGTCGAATCATTCTCAATATTTCTGGAGATTCCATTTTTACGAAGGTTTTTTGCTCTTTGGAGAACTCTTTATATTTTATCAGGTAACTGTGCATGGACTGCTTAACCGGCGTGTAGGTAGTTGATTTGGTATTGTAAGTATAAACTACCTTAAATATACGAATTTATTTAAAGTAGAAGCGATAGGATTTATTATTATTTGTACAAAGATCTAAAATAGTTTATTCGTTAAATAAATATGAATTGATTAAACATAATATACGTCGGGGTCACCAGAAGCCCTCATTGCCCGGCGGCTTGCGTCGATCCTAAGCGATCGACAAAGTTAAGCAACTGCGGGCGCGGTCGGTAGTCGGATGGGTGACCACTAGTGGCAAAATTTCTTGAGCGCTTCCGTGCTTCGGAGGGCACGTAAAACCGCCGGTCCCGGTTGTTATCGATAGATAACAGTCGTTAAGCCGTGTCGGAGGCCTTCGAGCGGCTTGAAAACTTTCAACACTGGGTTGGCCACTAACCCCTCTACCAATCCGCACTGGAGCAGCGTGGTGGAGTATGTTCTAGGCCTCCTTAATAATGAGCGGTAGTGGGCCATTAATGGGTTGTAGCCAATCCTGTCAGATAGATCCAATGATTGTTACAAACAACAGAAATAAGTTACCTACTGGGAACCTACCTAGACGGAATTATTACTTTGAACAGTATATTACTTGGGATAATTGCAACTTTGTGAGGTTTAAATTTCATATAATAATAAGATCTAAGAATAAAACAATTATAAATATATTATACTAGCTGTTGCCCGCGGCTCCGCCCGCGTGGAATTCAGTGTGTCACAAAGTTATTCCTGCGTTAATCCCGACCCCACACATATTAAGACACACTCCACACATCTTAAGAACAGTTGATTTTTTACTACGTTTTAGTCATACCGTACAAAAATCCGTTACGTAGATCTTGAGAAAATCGATAAAAAGACTAAGATATAAACGTCGGGGATTTTTCATTCCAAACTATTATATTTTTAAACTACATTGGTAGTTTTTCATTCGGGTGCCAAAACTGCCAAAACATAAAGACCAGCTAAAGCGATGCTGACCCTCGAAAAAGCAACATAAAGTTGATCATGAGAAAAAAAGCCGGTTCGATTCCCGATATATGTATAGATATCCCGATATATAGATATTAATGAGCCCGCGACTTCATTCGCTCATGGAAGCTTTTCCCGCGTAAATCTCGATCCCGCGGGAAGTCCGGAACAAAAAGTAGCTTATATAATGCTCCATAACCTCCTCTACCTCCCACTGAAAGTCCCATAAACATCTGAACCCACGACCTCATTCCCGGGTATGAGTTTTTACCGCGTGAATCCTAATCCCGCGGGAATTCAGGGATAAACAGTACCCTATATGTTGCTTCAAAACTTCCTCAATCTCCTAGTAAAGGTCGCATAAAAATTTAAGCCCGCAACTACGCGCAGGAGTTTATTCCACGTAACTCCAGATCCCGCGGGATTTCCGGGAAGACAGACTTGTTAGTTTTATATTTAGAAGCTATTTATACCCCATACGCGAAGAAGGTTTTCCCGCGTAAATTCCGATCCCGCGGGATTTCTGGGATAAAAAATATCCTATATGTTAATCTAAGTTGCCCTCTATGTGTGTGCCAAATTTCATGAAAATCGGTTCAGTAGTTTTTGCGTGAAGGAGTAACAAACAAACAAACAAACAAATACACAAACTTTCACATTTATAATATTAATAGGATAGGATTACCGTTATTAATAAATACGAATTTATCCAAAAAGGATCATTGAAATTTAAGTTAAATGTATGTTTATGTGTTACGTAAGGTTGACGTATTTACGTAAATTAAATAAAAAATTAATGATGCTCTTTATCGTGTGACAACCTACTACTACTACCTAAAGTGCATGATAGAGTAAGAGCCCGCGACGCGCAGACCTTCGTTATATTATAAAAGCTGAAAATTCTTCTATATACGTCCCATATACAGGTATAAGCAAACCCAGCCTATGCAACCTGGGTCGCGGTGGCTTTGGCAGGTAACAGGTAGTAAAGGTGGGTAAAATTGTGTTTCAAATTTGTGATAGCATAAAACTTAGTTTTCATATATTTTAACTTACAATCATATTAGAAACCGCCTCGTCTATTGGCGGACACTTAGGACGGTGGCAACCCCTTGCCAGTCACCCTCACAGTCTAATCACTACATAGTATAAAACAAAGTCGCTATTTTTGTCCGTCTGTTTGTTTGTCTGTTTGTCTGTTTGTCTGTATGCTTAAATCTTTAAAATTACGCAACGGATTTTGATGCGGTTTTTTGTAATAGGTAGAGTGATTCAAGAGGAAGGTTTTTATGTATAATACATGCATATATTCCCACGAGAACGGGATCCACGCGGGTGAAACCGCGGGCGGTCCGCTAGTCATTTATAAATCTACTTTCGTCATAGAATAAAATCTGACTTTTATATATGTTATTCAGAAAATTATACGAATAATGTTTCCACAGTCCGCAGTCACTTTCGATGGTTCCCCTATCTTCCCAGACACATTGAAGTCTACTCCAGGCGTGCGCGCGATGAATATACATGTAGGTTGGTGCGAGTGAAATAGCACGATATATACTCTAAACTTATCAAGAAAATTAATTATGTAGATTTATAACGGATTAAAAGTGTAAATTTAAAAAAAAATTATGTAAAAAATTTTCTCAAAACAAATTATGAAATCATTCAATTTTGAAAATTATCATTAAATTTTTTATTCAACTAAATCATCATCAAGAATGAATTCAAGTGAATTTTATGGAATCAAGTTAAGATTTAACAAAAATATCTATTGATATTTTTTTAAGTATTGTGCAGAAAATAATAAGAAAAATCGGCGGTTGATGATAAAATTCTAGAAATTTAAAGTTAAGGAGATAAATTTGTATGTATGTTGGTTTTACTATAAGGAGAGAAAATAATTTAGATCGTAATGAAATCAGTGGAAAAAGAATTAAATTATACATTTAATTATAGCCATTACAAAACAAAGCAAAAAATAAAGTTTCAAACATTGTTATTGTTAAATTAAAAAAAATCAATTATTTCCATCGTCATCGTCGGTATTTCCATTATCTTCATCACTGCTACTCCATTCTATGGATTTGTCCTCATCAATGACACTATATTCAACAGCTTCTGTAATAATTAAAGCAAGTTAGAACAATTATGAATAGCCGATGATTTGTTTATGAACATTGAACATTATAACATACCTGACAAAGTTTGTAGAGAATCACTGACATAATGAGGTAGCTGATCTCCTTCAAACCATTTAAAATGGTATTGACCACTTTCCAGTAGGTACCCAGCCATTATTTTCAGGTTTACGTGAAGTAGGTTTACTTAAGTGAGCATTGTTCCAAATCGCACAAATATAATTAGCTCGTAAAAAATGCTGCAGTAGCTCATTTTTACAAGGTGTTAAACTGCTAGCATCAAAATTTCTCATTTTTTTTTCGATTGAAAGCCTCATTAAGCGCGAGGCCGCACCACGGTTTTTTCCCGCGGCGGTAACCGCGTAACCGCGAAATTCGCATACATTGTCAGAAACCGCAAGTGCGGCCGCTTGTATGGCTTTCCTTGAGTTACAAAATTTACGCGGTACGAAACCGCGGCGGTTTAGCCGTAGTGCGGCCTCGGCCTAATATCAGATACTTTATTATACGAGTCTATAAACATCTGAACTCTAGCAGCATCAACATCAATTACATTCCGAGCATTATATACACTGCATATATATTTCTGAATACTATTAAAAACGTTCTTTCGTTCATCGCTGTCCTCCATTAATTCGCTTTCGCCAAACTTAATAAAAGCTTTTTGGTACTCGTCGAATTTTTTTAATAGTTTATAAGGTCTCAATTTTCCTTTTCTAAATAATGCCGGATTGTAATCGCATCCTGTAATGACGTGGAAACCAGTTATAAGAAAATTTTTTTAACATAATTTTTTTTTAATTTACACTTTTAATCCGTTATAAATCTACATAATTAATTTTCTTGATAAGTTTAGAGTATATATCGTGCTATTTCACTTGCACCAACCTACATGTATATTCATCGCGCGCACGCCTGGAGTAGACTTCAATGTGTCTGGGAAGATAGGGGAACCATCGAAAGTGACTGCGGACTGTGGAAACATTATTCGTATAATTTTCTGAATAACATATATAAAAGTCAGATTTTATTCTATGACGAAAGTAGATTTATAAATGATTAGACTGTGAGGGTGACTGGCAAGGGGTTGCCACCGTCCTAAGTGTCCGCCAATAGACGAGGCGGTTTCTAATATGATTGTAAGTTAAAATATATGAAAACTAAGTTTTATGCTATCACAAATTTGAAACACAATTTTACCCACCTTTACTACCTGTTACCTGCCAAAGCCACCGCGACCCAGGTTGCATAGGCTGGGTTTGCTTATACCTGTATATGGGACGTATATAGAAGAATTTTCAGCTTTTATAATATAACGAAGGTCTGCGCGTCGCGGGCTCTTAGACCATGACGTTATGAACTGGTATACTGCGCCCAACTTACATATAAAATGGCAGAAATTGGAACTAACGCCGCCATGTTAAAAAGCCATTCATAAGTACGTTGTAGTCATTCATCTGTCAGTTACTAGTATGCAACGATTGGTCAAATGCGTCCGACAGCGCCTCTCTTCATTTCAATCTTAAGTTGGGTTTACTGTAAACTGTCAGTGGCTATCACCCTCAGACTTTTGATATAAAAAGAAATTTCAATAGATTTTGCCGAGTCGTTATTTAGAGGTTTGTTTCTGTTAGTACCTAGAACAATTGGTACCCAATAAAAGTAGTTGACAACCCTATTCATATCGCGCTCACGCACATTCCCTCGAAACTTTACATTATTGTCACAGCTCTGACAGCTTGGAATACCACGAAATTGTGAAAAACTTCCATCGATCTAAAAAACTCCACATAACAGCTATTTGCAAAAGTCCACCTTCACTTGTGAGTTAGCATATTCGTGCGTATGTGAGTGAGCGCCTTAAATAAATATTAACTTATTAACACGTTAACTGCGTCTGCTCAAAAATAAAACTTACTGCCCATGCGTTACGAGTCATAATCTTGCCGTATCAGTATTGCCTGCTGTGCGTTACGGCTTGTATTTTGCTGTACCAGGACCTGACTTTGAAATCTCTTACAGACATGGAATCCCATGTTTTACTTTAAAAAAATAAACGAATCGATAGATTATAAATATCTATTGACACATGGCTAACGTCGCCAGGGTCTCGACCTGATATTTTAGAAGTTATGCATAATTTTGAAAATCAACGATTTCACGGCAATATACATGCCGTGCCGCATGTGGATCGATAGACTGAATTTAAAACTAGTGCTGGGGAACATTTGTAAGATAGTTGAAGATTGTTATTTTAATAACATTTATTAAAGTCATGCAAAATCAAACAAAAATATAAGTAATTAGGAACATAAGCATTAAAATTGTTTGAGACCAAATGTATCGGATCAATTTCTTATCGTATAGTTAAGATTTAATTGTGAAAAAAATTGCAAAATAGGTTGAAAACTGCTATTTTATTATCATTGATTTGTCATGCAAAATCAAATATATATACATAAGTAACAAGAAACATAATCATTGCAATTTGAGATCAAAGATATGGGATCAATTCTTAATCGTCTGGTTAAGTTTTGATTGGGAAAAAATGTAAAATAGATAAAGACTATTATTTTAATAACATTTATACCTCACCACCTTCCGTCTTAATTACTTTATTTATATCAAGTTTCTTACGAGATCGCTTCATATTAATTTACGAGCGCTGATAAAGCGCAATCCAGTGTCGATACGTGCAAACGATGATCCTTGCGCACATCACTACGGCAAACTGAAGCTGCGCGCGAGTTCCTTACAGTGCGGTACGGCGTCTAAGTTACGGCAACATACATTCCGCATCGCACCATACGTAAATAATTAAGTTCTGGTGCGTTACGGCACCATTATATGCCGTACTTATTTTTTTTTTCGAAAAATGGAATACATTTGAAGAAAGAAACTTGGATATATATTTATCTCTTTTCTGCGTGCACGGGAACATATAAAATCCAACCCCGCACCGGGCGAAAGACACAGACAATTGACCGCCGCACAGTTCGGTCCTCAAATACGGCAAAACTCTGCCCGTAACGCAGCGAACGTGTTAAATTAAAAAATTCCAAATTCACAGCATTCCAAGTAGAAAATCGATATTTTCTATAAAATATTCGTTATAATATATCACTGAAGTATAACCGAGATAAAACAATATATATAGTAAATACAAGTCCATATAGATCTCAGTGAGATGACACCTCGGGGCATCCTTAACGGCCGGCAAATGCTCCGTGAAATTGAAACAGAGTGGGGGCCGTAGCTCCCGCTACATCCACGTCAAATACTTTCATTTTTAGTGTTCCAAGCTCCTAGGGACGCTTTGTAAGACGTTAGTCCGTTCGTTCGCACCGGTCTAGGATAAAATTTTAAACTAAAATTTCAGGTGTTGATACGTATTCCTAATCGAGAAAGAACACGTAAACTGTTTTGTAGGTATCTACTTGGCACTTCCATCGTTCACGGGAAAAATCTAACTATATAAAACTCTTCTTCTGAGTGACTGACTGACAGACAACACACAAGCTGTTGTTGAACGCAAGAAGCTGAAATATTGCATGCATGTTACTTGGGGAGTTTAGGCGAGCGCAAAGAGCGTTTTTTGGAAATTCCCCGCCTAAAAAAAGAGTAAACTGAAAAAATCTACGTGGACGAAGCTGTTGGGGGAAAGCTAGAGGTAGCTAGTATAATCAACAAAATGCATCTTTGCCTTGTATACCTACCAATCTATAGTTGTAATGTATTTGGTTAAAATTTTTTGCATTTTAATAACCATCAAAAGCATAACACAAAATATCCAACCTCTACGATCACATAAATGAACTACGCGACATAGAAATCCTAAGATCGGTGCAATACGTCCACGATCTATCAGAATCAGAGGGTCCTACTCACGTCACTTTATGATCGATGTGCGGAAATGAACTCGATATTTTCTAAGAGCGTGTGACATTGCCCTGGATGTGCTACATCAATGTATCATGATCACGCTGATGTGATTGTGATCGTTTTGATAAGAAGCAAGGAACGTTAATTTTTATCGTTGCATGCTTTGTGTATGATCTAAATTTTAATAAAAGATTTAGGAGTTTTAATCATTTTTTTTAAATGTATGCCGAGGAGTTTTTTTCACCGCCTTCTCCATAGTGATAAAGCATTTCTTGGAACTCCTGTTGAAGTTAAATAATATCTAATGAGGTAATGTGTCCAAAATTATATTTATTTTCCGGTGTTAGAAACACTCTACTACAACTACTGGAAATTACTTTTAAAAAAAACTTATTAAAACTGAAAATTGGTTGCTTTTGTTATTCAAGCGGAAGAAACAACTCTTAAGAAACACAGTCATTTTAAATCCGTTCGCAATAAACAAGATCTCACACAACTGTGTTCTTGTAAACCGCAGCACAAGCAGTCGGTAACAGATAATTCCTTCACGCGCACTCACCAGCTTAGAATAATTTATTACGAAAAGGATTTTAAAACACGTATCTCGCGAACCCTTGGATAAACCTGTTTAAAGAATATGTGGGAACTATTCCAGATGATTCCATTCGGTGCAAAAACCCGATAATTTATGCCGGATGGTAAGAATATTTCATTTCTTTACTGAACTTCTCAATTCGGGAGGAATTTTGTTGCTGAAATAGTGAATACTGGTAAGGTTTTATATAACACCTCCATTTATATTTATATAAGTTATAAGATGGTAAGGATAAGATAGATAGATATATGTATAATTATTAACTTTTAAAGGAGGTATAACGAATTTAATAGTTAATATTATTATTTTAGCTTATTATTTATTTTTTTGCATTACGCTAATAATATAAAGTTTTTTTTTCTTGAAGTTAATCGTTGGATAGACAGACGATTCCAAAAAAACCGGCCAAGTGCGAGTCGGACCCGCGCACGAAGGGTTCCGTACCATTATGCATAAAAACGCCAAAAAATCTGGTCTGTTGTATGAAAGCCTCACTTATACCTATATTTAATTGTTTTATTGTAGCCACATATTACGCACAACGCCATCTCTTGGACCGAAAGGTTACTAAACTATCGCTGAGGCGTCGAAAGTATGGGCGCCCACTTAAATATTTATTTTATTCTGTTTTTTAATATTTGTTGTTGTAGCGGCAACAGAAATACATCACCTGTGAAAATTTCAACTGTGTAACTATTACCGTTCATGAGATACAGCCTGGTGACAGACGGACAGACGGACGGACGGACGGACAGCGAAGTCTCAGTAATAGGGTTCCGTTTTACCCTTTGGGTACGGAATCCTAAAAAGGAAGAGGTTTCCAATTCGTCAAATGTTTTTTTTATGTGTTTTGCACTGGGTGAACCAATTTAAATAATTCGTTTCGCGTTCTAAAGGAAGTGTTTGTCGTCTGGTCCCACATTATGTTTCATTATAATATTTCATAATTTGAGCAACCTCTGTCGTGTAGATTGTGAGTTATCTCTAATTTTCGGTTTTGAGGTCTAGCGAACGGATCTTACTTTATAATTCAGAGCCTGGTAGAATGATTCAATCCGGATTAATGATAGGTACTAGGTGCTAGAGCCTAGAGTTCGCCCGGGGTAGTACCACCGCCCGCCAAGGTACTCAGTACCATTCCTACCGTCATAATAATTGTTTTTAAGAGCAATTGTGTTCCGGATAGGAAGGTGTGGAGCCGGTTCACTTTTTTAGAGGCGACCATCTGTCCTCAGGGGTAGCAACGCATCTGTGACCGAATTGGAACAAGACTCACACTAATCATTACTAACTGGACAATATTAATATTAACTAACAGGACTAACCTATCCCTAACAGTCCCTGTCCTCACACTTATTAACAAACTAACCAACTAATATTCTAACATCATCTACTAACTGGACTAACCACCCTAGTCCCTAAATTGGGTCATGTTCTATGTCGGTCACAATTGCCATGGGCAGCAGCGGAAGGGTGGTGCTGCATGCTCGTTTGCTACCTTAATTCCATAAAAAAAAGACGTGTGGCACTCGGAGACTGCCGCGGTAAAGCTATTGCATAGCATTATATATAAATTAACAAAACAAAAAATAATACTGCATTTGTGATAATAATAATAAAATGAATGTATATAGAGTAATAACTCATTTTCTTTCACAATTTTTTCGTGACTTTCTTCATTAATAAATGCACTTTGTTTATTCATATTTAAAACACTTTGTACACAAATTATACGAGTACAGATATTCACTGTTTTACAGTGGGATAAGAAAGTGGTGTACCAGTTTTCATTTAGTTGCCTAGTTATCAAAAGTTACATCAAAGTTTATTAGAAACGGATAATGCATTAATTTGTGCAAAGAAGATTTAAATATTCTGAACAAAAGCATAAGAACTATTTCAGTTGACAAAATAATTCTTTTTAAAAAGAAAATTGACATTTGACATTTAAGTCCTACAACGATCTTTTGGCGCGTGAATGACGTGTGGGTGACAGAGACAGTGCCTTACAGTTTGCCTTGCCTGTATGGCACTGTCTCTATCACCCTCAAGTCATTAATATAGTGTCATTATTTTATGTCATGTTATTATTTTGTATGTTTTAAATCTAAATACGCGATAATTCGACTATTATGAATACATGTTGTCGATTCCAACGCCTTATTTAATCCAGATCTACATGTAATTATTCTTAAAACACCGAACCGACGGGGCGAAAATCAAATGTTTGACAGGTAAGATTTGTATGGGAAATTAAAATTTTCATTTTTTTAGTATTTACCTCGCAATTTTTCATATTTTCTCATCGCTGCAACCTTCCCTGAACTTCCACGAATATTTCAAGACTAAAATTAGCCAAATCGGTTTAGCCGTTATAAAGTAAAAGTTAGTTAACTCAGTTAAAAGTTCTGGTATTTATCGATGTGTGGGTGCATAGACATAGTAACTATGTCTGTGTGCAGGGTGTAATAAATTTTCGTTACGAAATTTCTGCATTCGGTCCCCGGCCCGCGATAAAAGCTATACAATAGCTTAAAAAAGAAGGTAATAAGTACCTACATAATATATTAATACCTACCTAAGGCATGAGACTGCATGACCCCTTTTTTCTTCATTCGAGCTAGTAAGCCAATCTATTCTCAAAAGGAGAGTTAACAATCATACAGCACAATATCGACTACGATAACTTATTATTTACCCGTTTTCATCTTCGTTCGTGGTTCCGTCGGTTTCGTTCAAGTGCCATCGCGTAGCTATTATGTTTGCGAAAGGCTCTGCCGACCATGTCGATTGGCAATCGCAAAGAGTGCGGACAACTTCAACCAATTGCTCGGAATAAAAAGCTGTTATGATTCTAATATTGGCTTTACTGCATTTCTTGTAATAACATCGCAAAATCAATACTTTGTTCTGACGACATAAGGATAAACCCTTCAATCTTTTTTTTAATAAATTTTAATATCCATACTAATGAAATGACAATACATTTTTTACAAAATAATAACCGATTTCAAAATAGACAAGCAGAGATAACTCAAGAACTAGTCGCTAGATGTCGTTGGTACCTTATTGGCTGCAATTAATGTATCTAATAAGTATCTTACTATGACCTTAAAAATTAGCACTCACTCCCATTTCCGACATGCAAAAATCTTTATAAAACTTTTAAAAAAGTATTTACGGTTGGATATAAAATTTAGTGACTCCTAAAAAATGATGCCTAAACATCATGCAGGGCAAAAAATAGTTTATTTGCAGTACTCATGTTGATAAGTAATTAGAAGAGTGGCAAAAACACCTGAACAGAGAATCCTATGAGAATAACGTAAAATGCGTAGTGTAACGTTATAAAGGGAAGGATAAAATAAAAAGAATTTTAAAAGGAATAAAAGATTTACTTCTCTTTCTTAGTGGGTCACAAGTCACAATAACACTGTATAAAAATAAGCGAGTTAACCAAGAACAGTCACACAAGAAAGTCACTTAAAACACGGGAGGGGAGACGACCTGGAGCGTTCTCACAGGCGGAGGCGGAGGGTCGGAAGCACCGACTCGATCGGTGGGGGCCGGCGTATCTCTCGATGAGATCAGGTGGTCGGGAGGCGTAGAGGCTGGTGCGCTACCACGCGCACAAGAGGGTAGCGCGACCCTGGCGCACAGCACTGCGCGCGGAGCCTCCCGACGTAGTCGACGGCAGCAGGTCCAGGGGCGCTCCAAGCACGCGCCCGACCGGAACGATATGTGAAACGAGATAGATACGCACGCGACCGCGAAACAGGGACACGGGTCGGCCCTGTGTACGCCACCGAATCTGAAAGACCTCGCCCGAAGAAGTCTTCCGAACACTTCAATGTCTGTCTCCACACTCCCCTATTGACCCGATTTCTTCAATCTTCGAGGGCCGGCGTTCTTCTTTCAAATCTGATCAAATTTTGAATTTTAAAATAAGTAAGTCTAAAAAGGTTGGTAGATTATATGTAGATACAGAATAAATTTAAAAAAGCAAAGACTACAGAGACGTCAGAATCAGAATTACATTGACAATTATGTCACCAACGTAAACAAACATAAAAATCAAATTTAAAGTTACAGAAATTCATCAAAATAAAGAAGGAATAAGTACTAAAACATTAAAGAAGGTAACATTTACAATTTACAATTAGTCCTAGAAGTTATTAACAAAGTTACATTATCAAAATTCCTAACTCCAAAGTAGTACATAATATCATTCAATTTCAGCTAATAAAACATTACAATTATTATAAAAGAAAGCAAGATAAAAGGATTACAAGGAAAGGATACAAAAAGGAAGGAACTAAAGAAGGATAAAGAGGACAAAGAATAAGGAAGACATAAAAGGAAGTAAAGAAGTAAATATTACATATATACTACAGTAGTCTCTGCAGTCTTCACTGCAGTATGGATATGTAGCATATTAATTAGCATGGCATGAACTTTATTTTTTAGTTCTTGTTACTCGACCTACATTTTTTTAACCTCCGATACAAAATTGAGGGGTGTTATGGTAGGGTTAACAGAGTGGTTATCATCTCAACCCATCAATTCCCATTATTCAGCACGTCTCTCTCTACTAAGAATGATAATGTTAAGCTATACTGGCCGAGTGCGAATTGGCAGATTTCACACTCCCTTAAGTTTTGTGAACTCCCCAGCATACAGGTTTCTTCACGATGTTTTCCTTCACCGATATAGCGAGTGACATTTAATTTCATAAAATACACATAACTCCGAAAGTCCGATATGCCCTGGGATTCAAACCCGGACCTCCCGAGTAGGAGGCCAAATTCTCAACTACTAGGTTATCATCGTTGACAATTTTATTATTTGTCGACGTTGAAGTTATTTTTTGTTATGGTTATTTTTCTTTTTTCATAGAACCACTTTTGTTTGTTATTGGCAGCATGAATCGATCTGAATGTTGCAGGTAATCCAATACTACATATATTTTTGTAACATTTTTGCTGCGTTTTGTTTGTATTGTATTATTTATGACAGAAAAACAGAAAAGAAATTAATATTATATGAAACCAATTTAATGCCATCATTATAACTTTGTTTTACAACACAGTGTAGAAATACAGGCAGTATTTTAGATCTAGATTGAAATTAAGGATAGAAGCTCTACGCTATTAAAATTTGCTTTAGTAGTTAGTAGTTGTAAATTTAGCCTTGAAAATATATCTGTGAAAGGGGTCAGCTCTAGGAAATTAATTAAACAGGTACATCCTTATGGTGTAATTACACATTTTTTATGTTTTCAACAAAGACAATTTTGTGATAGAGTCGGTATCCAACGAACCCTCGTGAGTGCCTTAAGCAAAATATCGTTAAAATTACCCAAAGGGAAAGTACCAACGGTTAGGATAAGACTATCTTTTCTTACCAGGTTCTAAGTATCCATGCCAAATTTCATATAAAGTGGTCCAGCACATAATGCGTAAAAATAACACAGAAACACAGACATGTGTAGGTACTTTTATGATCTATCAGAAAAACGTACATGAACAATGATTTTCAATTTGAATATAACACTGGTATGGATATCAAGTACATAATATCATCGTGCTACATTACCTAACGTTCTCGCAGTCGGTTCTTGTTTACATATCGACGTCCTGTAGGCTTACGCTTAGTTTAGTGAAGGAGCAACACCCAGGTCGCTGTTCGCACATAAATCGCGGAGACTGCCCGCTGCGGCGTTAGACTAACTACCGCCATTTATTTGCACCCGCTCTGATTACACCGCCACAAAGACAAGGCTGCTTTCGTCTAATTTTGCTCTTAGATAGAATGGAGTCAAGGTAGCGGTATAGCTTTTGAATACGTAAAGGTTCGTGAGTACCTGATCATGTTAAGATAGACTATAAATAAGGAGTTAATTTTTACGTCGTAAGTGATTTAAGAATAATTAAATAGTTTCAGATATTAAAAATACGCTTTTATTGAGGAGTTCCCTTGTTTGGAGTCAATCCTGAGCAACGCAATTTATGCCTATCACAAAATTGCATATATTATTAATGCAGTTATGCCTATCGTAAAATTGCGTTGCTGTAGGAACTTATGCATTATGCCTTAAGCGACTAGAGTAAGAGGAAATGTTCTAACTCAAGTTTTAAGAATTGAATAAAACTTTAAAAAAATCTATCCAAATGTTGAAAATCTGACGGTCATCTTAGATTTGAAATTCGGTATATCTTATAATATCTATCGACTTATATTTATTTAAGGTAGTTGTAAAAGCATGTATTGCGCCATTTTGTAGCGGTGTCCATCTTGGAATTTATTGCATTTATTTTGATTCAGAATGTATATATGTAGGTATTACATTACATATAATTAAAAGGGGCAAGCTACACAAAACCGTTTGAAGACTCCACGCAAGTCTGGTTCCCGATCAAACCGTAAACTTGATGAAACCAAAACATGATAATTAAAGCGTATTTATGTTGTTGGTGCATTTAAACCCAATGCTAGTAACTTTATGCCACTGTTCGATAATGACCGGTTACGGACTACAAGTTTAAGTACATACATTAGCCAATACCACGTACACTGTTGACCTGATAATTCACCTATAGATACAAAAAGAAGGTTCAAAAACTTACAAAATGACAGTTTAAAAACAATTATAAATTATTCGTGATAATAAGTGGGAATGGGATAATGGTCGTTTGATTGGCTTCAACCCACTAAGAGCCCACTGGGAGGTCTGAAGTACCAATTTCACCACATTGCTCCATTGCGGATTGATGGAGGTTTTTGTGGGTAACCAAAGTATCGGAGAATTTTATACTGTTCAAAACCATGTGATAAAGGTTTGAAGACTGGTAGCTGATGACAACTTGGACCGCGACCTCAGGTAAAAATTACTCCAAAAACAATTAATCTAAACCCCGAGTTCCTATCTACGAAGCGAAATCCTCGTGTTGGATTCCCAGTTAGGGCTGACAGGCTCGTGGATTTTTCAATTGTACTACAATATTTTTTTTGGAATTGAGGTAGCAATCGCCACCACGAAGCACCACATTTATTCAGCTACCGTTCTTGACAATTTATTGTGACCGACCCAGAACGAGACTCAAACAGAAACAGTCTAGTTCTAATTTTCTCCCATATGTGTTGCTACCCTCGGTGGTAGTCCTCAGGGATTGAACTGGTCACCTCTAGTAATCATTAAGACGGACGAAATGGACGGTAGAAAAGTATCGTGGCGGGACTATACATAAATACCTATACTTTAGTATTTTAAAGAGGATAATAATAAAACAATGAAGGTAGATAAAATAATAACTGAAGTGGGAATGATTCAGTTATTCATTTATTTTCTGTGGCAGTGTTGGCCTATCGTATTCACATAAGCAAACAGGGCCGGTGGCGGGTTGACTCAACACTTGACGGCCTGTGTTCTGAATGCATCCCGTTTCCCTCCGTTAGAACTGCATTTAGCTGATTTAGCTTTTAAGGGTTAACTGGATGTTTTTGATAAAGAGTAAAATACTAGTCTTGTTTTTATATTGCTGTGCTATACCTAATTAATAAATGATTTAAAATAATAACATAAGTACTTGACTTCCCATTTGATGAATTTTGTAATTTTTTTAGTGTTAGGTAAATAAATAAATCAGTGAATCATTTCTCAAATTATGATAAGTTGTAGCACGTTTTTAACCCAATAAAACCCTCCTTTAGCTTTACCGTACTCAGGTGTATAGTTGACAATCGAGCGGTTTTTCATGTTATGATCAAATATTTAAATACGAGATACCAGGAACTACACAGATATCTTATGAAAATTAGCTACCAGTAATCTCAATGCGCATAGAAGACGACAGAAGATTGCGGTTAGTTAACAGAACAAGATATATGGCTCATGACATCTTGTTGTGAATGCTCGAAAGCTATCCTGTGACGTTTGTCGTCTCGGTTGCCACAAGCACCTTACTGAGATTAAATAGACTGCGTTTGGATATACGAGCATACAAAGCGCTAGTTACTCCATGTATTATAAACCTAAGTTTCCCTGTCTTCTGAATACATTAATCTTAAGAAATATTGCGAAAAACGGTAATAAACAAAATAATGAACAGGAAAAGAACTAAACATAAACACTAAACATTTATAAAATTAATAAAAATAATTATAAGTCTTGCAAAAACTAATAGTACATTACGATACGGTGCGTAAAGTTGGCCATTTTTGAACGGCGTGAAGTTAGCGCACGAGCGAAGCGAGTGCGATATACGCCGTTCAAAAATGCAACTTTACGAACGAGTATCGTATAATATTTTATAGCACGAGTGACATAAACCCGCATAATTGTAGTTACAATAGATAATAGTTACCTATGTCATGATTTTCTAATTTAATTTATTAATTTGGATAAAAGTATCTGATTTTGTATGAAAGGAGGTATTGACATATGAGTAACTGGCAGGTTAGCAAGAAAAGAAGAAAAAGATGACATTGGGTAATGGCATGAATGTAAATTATTATAGCGATTGTAATGTTGGGAACACAGGTTGGGAAATAATAAATGTGTAATATGATTAAAGTATAAACAGGTTATTTTCATTATAGTTATGATTTAATACTTTAATTTCATATAGATAACATATCTTTTTAAGTTGTTACAGAGTTAAAACAAAAATTAGCAGTAAGCGCTAAGTTGGCAACACAGCAATCAGGTGTCAGTGACGTTTCGCTAGTGTCAAATATGACGACTGCGATTTGTCTCTCAGAACAATTACAATTTAACATAACTGGACAATAAGAATTTTGCAGATATATGTTGTCGACTCAAAATCTTTGTTTTTTTATGTTTTATTATTCAGGTATGATATTCAGGTACATTGAGATACTATGTACTAAAGGGTAAGAACTGCACGAAATTATGAATATAGATTCATTTTTGCATGGTGTGAAGTAGCGTCATTTGCCATGTAATAAGGAGCTACTTACGCCACAGCTAACCGTGGCATAAGTGCGGGTTTAAGTCACGCTGTGCTATAAAATAATTTATTGTGTCCAGCCAGTTTTTTAAGTCGTAAATTATAAAGGCATTTATGAAGTCCATGCTAATTGTTACCCGTTAGGAAGTCTATAGCTATACCGAAGCTATATGACTGTATTGTATATACCTATTTTAAAAATTTGTACAGGGCAGGAAATAATAGACTTCGACGGATTTCCTTAGGTTTGTACGTGCTGCGGAAATTACTTCTATATTAAAATTCATTGCAGCGTCCACCAGATGTCATGTTATAATAATTGCATTTTACAAAAAAAAAGAACCGACATCAACTTCGCAAGCAGAGAGAGTTCAAAAACTACTCGCCAGGCGGCTCTCAATTCTACCCATCTGGGTGTAAAAATTATTTGTTTATTTTATTCTTTATTGCAACCTTAACTTAAAGGAATACAAAGGGCGGACTTAATGCCAAGTGGCATTCTCTACCAGTCAACCCTAGGAGCTGGTGAGAGGTTGTAGTAGGCTCACACATAGCAAAATCAAATATATAATTAATAAATATATATAAAATTCTTGTCACTACAAATTAATCAAGTCGCAACACAAGGTAACTGCTGTTAATCGTTGAGGACTTCCCTCCACTGTCTTTCGCCTCCTCAGATCGACTCCATACCTTCGTTAAATTGTAGTACTTTTATTTACTTAATGAAAACATTAACAAACAAACTTGTAACGCCTAAAATTTTCTAAATTTAATATCCTGCTGTCCTTATCATGGCATCACTCTTAGAATATCTACTTTCTAACAAATAAATATAATTATCAAAATCGGCTCATAAACGACGAAGAAATCCCTGAACACACAAAATAGCATACATACGGTTGAATTGAGAACCTCCTTCTTCTTTGAAGTCGGTTAAAAACAGAAACATTTAAAATTTAGGCTCGGCAGCAATCTGGTACTATTCACATACATATTTACGGCACAGACGTAAGTACCTATGTCTAATATCTAGTCTTACTCGTATATATAAAATTCTCGTGTCACAATGTTAGTTACCTTACTCCGCCGAAACGGTTTTACCGATTTTTACCAAATTTATATGCATATTCGGTAGGTCTGAGAATCGGCTACTAAGTGACCCACACTTCACCCTTAACATTTTTTGGCAAAACAACGCTTGCCGGGTCAGCTAGTAATAAAAAAATTTTTAACTATCGAGTTCTATTAATCACTACTCAACGTTTTCATATTAAGGTAAAAATAAAACAATTATATTTGTTTATCGGATTTGGCCGGATTGCGATGTAAAGGAATGTGGGGCGGCATACAAAGCGAACGTATTCCTGAGTTCCGGATCAGAGATAAGAAGCTTCCCCTTCAAGTTCCTTGCGAGTGCGGACGGACAAACGACTGTGATTGTATTGTTTTGTCATGTTATACTTATAAATTTATTACATTCCATGCATTTAATACAAATATCCTACCGCAACTTTGCAACGAGCAAATAAGATAGCATATGAAGCTAAGAGCTACATATGTATAGATACTCTTGAAACTGAAATGTTACATACAACAAGATCTACACATGACGAACAAGGCTCCAAGCCTCATTCTCATTCAGGGAAGAAATGTAACAGGTAAATGTTTGTTCTCGGATCTTGTTTCTGTGTAATATTTTATTTTGTATTTGTCTTCACTAATATTTTATCAAGTATTTATTTCCTTGTAGCATTCTGCTCCTCTCGTGAATCGAGTGTTTAGTGAATCGTCTCCTAACACAGATGCACCTACTACGCAGCTTATAGAACTCGCGTTTTCATTTGTCCTGAAGTTAGTTATTTAGAAGTCAGAATTACTACATAATTGATTATTACGCTCCATTCCAGACTTTATGGCCTCTCTGATTCACACACGATTCATTTGCTTGGAACAAACGTAATTATTTAGGTTAAATTGAGTCGTCTATAGACCATCACTCATTTTCTCAGTCAGGTCGTAGGTCTTAGTATCGTGTTGTGACCATGCCACCGACAAAATTAAAATCCGCGTGCTTCTATGCTCTACGTGGGGGCAGGGCTACTTCTTCGTCTCGTGCATTCACAATTGTGCCAGCTGTTAGGTTAGGTATGTACCTACATGGGAGAAAGTAAGAAAGTACTCAGGTATTAATATTTTTGTATTATTTATTTATTTCAATGTTCGCTAGTTTTTCATTGTTATTTATATCCTAAACAAAGTAAGAAATAGTCAGACTCAGTAGGAATGTGAAGCCTAAAGAAATGCAGCGTGGTCCGGAGCGAGCTTACGTCTTCCCAAGTTCCGGAGCATAGATAAACCGCTTCCTCTTCCGGTCCCTTGCGCACGCCGACGGACAAAAGACGCAATACAACCACACAACTGTAGTACTTACACCTGTTTAGATGTCGCTACGCGTGCAATAAGAACTAATACTGTGTATGTAGGTACGGTCGGCCAAAGAATTGGTTTACCACCCTAAGGTTGAATGCCGTTTGCAGATTCATAGGTGATAAAGGTTAGTTTCGCTTGCAGATCGATCTGACAACTTTTATTGCCATCTTTATCCGATTAAAAATACGTGACATTTGTTTTGTTCTTAGTTTAAACTTGATAGAACCATTAACGTCGGAAACTTGGTAAGTAGGTATATTTTGTGAACCTTTAAGATTTTCACACAAAAATAATAAACCGTGGGGGTTCCCCACACTTAGAACTGAAACCCTAAAAGTTTTTTTTTCATCAAACCCATACGTGTGGAATATCTATGAATAGGTCGTCAAAAATGATAATTGAGGTTTCTAATATCATTTTTTTCTGAACTGAATATTTTGCGAGAGGCACTCCCAAAGTGGTAAAATATGTGCCCCCCTCTCTGTAACTTCCAAAATAAGAGAATGATAAAACTAAAAAACATATTATGATGTGCATTGCCATGTAAACTTCCACCGAAAATTGGTTTGAAAGAGATCTAGTAAGCAGTTTTTTTAATACGTCATAAATCGTAAACCGCAACTTACCTTTCATTCAATATACTTACTCGAGTATTTTTTTATATTATGTTACTTGCTGCTACGGAACCCTTCATGGGCGAGTCCGACTCGCACTTAGCCAATTTCTATTACATTACTTGCATATACAGGGACAAGGAGCTTCAGGCGCGTGGCTGACGTGAGGGTGACAGAGACAGTGCCAGGCAAACTGTAAGGCACGGTCTCTGTCACTCACACGTCATTCACGCGCCAAAAGATCGTTGTAGGACTTAAATGTCAATTTTCTTTTTAAAAATAATTTATTATTTTGTCAATTGAAATAGTTCTTATGCTTTTGTTCAGAATATTTAAATCTTCTTTGAACAAATTAATGCATTATCCGTTTCTAATAAAGATTAAAATGTCTTGCACCTATAATGTGACATATGATGTACGTATTCTTAACAATTAAGGTTTACGTCATTATTATGCGTCTCTTTCAGTGATATTTCCTATGAACTTTGATGTAACTTTTGATAGCTAGGAAACTGAATGAAAACTGGTACACCACTTTCTTGGCCCACCGTACTAGTATACATGTATAGAGTTTACAGAACATCACGAACGAACTTCGAATTTGGAATGTATTTTTTTGTTCGCAAAAAGTCTTACGAGGAGCGTGATAATTGATATAGTTGCTAGTATGGAATGTAAATAGTATTTTTCTTATAATATAAACGCATTTCTTTTCATTACATTTTGTCTACTTTGTAACAAGATTTGACCCTTAACAATATCTACATTAGGAATTAATAACGAGATACCTATCGGTATACATTTTGTTCGACTTTCTTAACATTAAATGTATGGGGCAAAGTTATTTGTAGTGCAGTGCGAGGCTACGATCGCTGCGTAGGCCTCACATGTCCACAGTAGCATTACTGCGATGATTAAAATCTTACGAGTACGTTATCGGCCCTACTTAAAAAAAATTGAGAAGTTTCTCTCTTACTAAAACCGTAGGAAAACCAAAGTAAAAGTTGGTTGGATTATGGCATAAATTGCTGAGCATTTCTTTTCATATTTATGAAGTTGAGATTGAAAACCGATGGTGCAAATTAATACGGTTGTAATTAAATTTGTAATTACGCATTACGACTATTTCAATTGACAATAATTTTATACATCTTGTGAATTAAACTTTAAACATTACACATAGTAAACGTTACACCATCTACTGGAATTCGTATGGAGTTGGTGACAGTGTTCTGAGTTATTATTGGAGTTGGAGCTCCTCGTATTGTTAAACATTATTTGCTTGTTTCAATATATCCCTTGGTTTCGTAAAGGGCAATCTAATTTTTTCTTACATTTCGGGATCCTCTTGAAGAAAATCTTTAAAATCTCACGATCACTCGGTTTTCAAATCATCATAATCTATATTTTTACCAATAAAATCTAGTATTTTTAAAGATTTATCCTCTGAAATTAACGTGACCATATTTAGAGTATGATTTACGAGTGAAGGTCTACCGTGGACATAAGTCCTGACGCATTGTGCGTTTATAATCCCGTCCGCGCATCTAGCATTATGTGAAGGCAAATATACTTTGACGAATGGATCCCACCGTACACTCGGATCACACATTCATTTGTCGGTTTTGTACGAGATCAAAGCTCGGAAATACTTTTATAAGCGAAGCATCTAAGCGTAACTTAATATTTAAAAGTGGAGTTTGCTTTTCATTACCAGTTCTAGTTTATGTTAGAGGTTATACGTATAATATCGAGTTATAATATCGTGTAGAATTATGATATTATTCCGGTAAAAATTGTGTTATTCAATAAATTAATTGGGAACATTCAAAACAAAATTAGTTGGATATTAATGACATTGATATAGGTAATTACCGGCGACCAAGCTTATTTGGAAGACCAGGGATGTCATCAGTGGATTCATGGATTGCAATGATGAAACAGATTTACCTACATGAAAAACCGCATAAACTGTACAACAGATTATTAATGGAACCTGGCTTTTAGCACCTTTTTACATACCTACCTAAGAGTCGCTCAGAGGAATCGCGCCCCTCTACGTTCCCGTCTGGAGTGTACCCCGACCATCTGGAGGGCAACTGACTGCAACACCAGCAATGCATTAGGAATTGACAGGAATCTGCTCAACAGCGGGACCGCTCCTCCACCGGGAGACACTTGTTCTCTTGAGTATGTCCGGGCAAAAAGGAGACCCTTGAGACCCGAATATCCCTCGCCTCAGCCCGCGCAAAAATCGCGGCAGCAATGGAAGGCATCGTTCGTTACATACCAAGTAGGTACTTATTTTTAAGCTAATGCATAGCTTTTATCGCGGGCCTTGGGCGTGGGGACCAAATTGAGAAATTTCGTAACGAAAACACCTAATATATAATCAAAGACCTAACACATCTCTCTATGTCTCTCACACACTCTCTCTCACTCACACTCGTGACATCTATCGATAAATACCAGATCTTTTAACTGAGTTAACTAACTTTTACTTTATATTTTATAACGGCTAAACCGATTTGGCTAATTTTAGTCTTGAAATATTCGTGGAAGTTCAGGGAAGGTTGCAGCGATGAGAAAATATGGAAAAATTGCGAGGAAAATACTAAAAATGAAAATTTTAATTTCCCATACAAATCTTACCGGTCAAACATTTGATTTTCGCCCCGTCGGTTCGGTATTTTAAGAATAATTACATGTAGATCTGGATTAAATAAGGCGTTGGAATCGACAACATGTATTCATAATAGTCGAATTATCGCGTATTTAGATTTAAAACATGCAAAATAACATAGTAGACATATAGACATGACATGACATAAAATAATGACACTACGAGTATAATTACATGTCATATTACATGTCATATACAGTATAATAATTGTCAGCACTGACACTGCACTGACAATGCCGAGAATGTATGAAAGATTTGTCGGAACTGTGTCGGAACTGAGACTTCACTGATATGTCTGAATCGACACTTAAACAGTGAATATCTGTACTCGTATAATTTGTGTACAAGGTGTTTTAAATAATGAATAAACAAAGTGCATTTATTAATGAAGAAAGTCACGAAAAAATAGTGAAAGAAAATGAGTTAGTACTCCATATACATTCATTTTATTATTATTATCACAAATGCAGTATTATTTTTTGTTTTGTTAATTTATATATAATGCTATGCAATAGCTTTACCGCGGCAGTCTCCGAGTGCCACACGTCTTTTTTTTTACTGGTGGGGGGCTTCGCCCCCCGAGCCCCCCCGGACGGGGGGGCCTGCGGCCCCCCCGTCCCCCCGCTTCACCGTCCCTGTCCACTCGCTTTTTGAAGTTGGGTTCTTAAAATAAAATAACATAATAATTATTGTCACTTTTATACAAACATTAAAATCTGAGATTTGTAGAAATAGGTATTGGAGTTGAAGGGTTTTCTCAATTAAAAAAAAAAAAATTTCGAGATAACCACTGTTGTCACTACTACACATCCGACACAACTTCAAAACACAGGGAAACACAAACAAAATTGACAACGTCATTAGGTAGACAAAAGGGGTATAGGAAAGGGGTTGAATAACAGTAATTTAAAACAAAACGTATCAGTAACCAGTAGCAGCCGTTCTCAAGGCGGCGTAGAGATTTACGGCTGTAGGCCTCGACCGCTAACGACGGACCACAACCACCGGACCGCCTGTTGACTGATGCCGTACATTTGTTTCAGCTGATTTACTTTCCGCACTTGCATTAACTTGTACATCTTTACCAGCTTAACGACTGTACTTCTATATCACAATGGACTTTAGAGATACTGACTAAAGTGGTTTACGTAGTAACCAAATGGTTTTGACTGAGTTATAGGAAGCTTCTACATGTTTTAAGACAAACCTATCTCCAAGAAAAACCTATCTGGGATTTTTGGAGTTTGTTCATGAAATGTATATTTTAATATTGTTTATAACTAATTAAAAAAAATACATCAAGGTACAGCCAGATAATTACGGTGTCATTAATTGCATTTATCAGTAACATAAACAGTGTGTGTAATGTTACAACTAATATATTTTGCCTTTGCCTCTAAAGTGGATGGCAAGAACATTTACAATAAAAGTAACATTCAAATAAATTGAAATTATGGTTACATTTAAGTACCAGTCTGGTTATGAGACAAAAATGTATTTTTGGCTGAAAATCAAACTTTTAAGTTATTGGAATCTCCAGACAACTCATCGGAATGGTCATAATAATAATACAACGTCAATGAAGTTTCATAATATAAAGCACGAAAAGGTTACTAGTAGGCATGTTCGTAAAAAAACTGAATAAAAACCGTAGCTTATTGGATTCGCAGAAATTATTCGAAATAAACAAAGGGGAATCATAACTATTTTTTCCATGGTAGTGTTTCTTCGAAATACGTTCTACCGTGCCAAATTGTTCAGGAGAACTGCGCCTAAAAACAGATTTTTGATTTGTTCGATGCTTTAATATTTTACGAGGCTTTAATTATTTAATAAGACGTCACTGTGTATTATAGATTTGTTTTGAAATTAACGGAAGTTTGTCCTTCAGCAGTCACCTCCCAAGAAGTTCCATCAGAAGCGGGATAACTTTGTGGCGAGTGTGCGGAAATACTTGGCCCTCGCTGATATCACAACAAACAACTTGTTACAAACACGTTTAGTTTTAGTTATTGCTTCGAGTTCGACGTTTAAGCTCATTGGTGTAATAATGAAGAGGGTATATACGGACCAAATAATTAAGTCGGGCTTTGTGTTATGAATGGATATTGGAATGTTAACAATGTAGATAACAGTTAATTTTAAAGTGTTGACGTTGTTGTAAATTACTTTTGTTGTAGAACATTTCGGACAATGGAGCTATTTTAATCATAATAATATAGGTATAATGTGAGTATTGGATTGAAACGGGTTTAGGTTGTCGTGAGTGCGTTATGTAAATAGTTGAAAATGATTTTTCGAGCCTTCGCCAATGCGTTGTATGTACTTACATCAAGAATAATAACTGTTAATAAGTTGGCTTAAAGATCTATGTAGGTATAATATAAGAAAGCCACAATAACTAAAAAGCTAATATTAATATTATTTGCGGTTAAATAAATAATAGCTGCTACTCGGTCCGCTTTAAAAATCCTCATTTTAAAATATAATAGCCTATCAGCACGTATGCAGTATGCCATTCACATGTTATTTCTCATTTAGAAATCGTTTAACAATGAAAGAATCGGCTAATAAAAAGGCATGTACAGTAGAGCAACCGCACTGCAATCAGAAAGGAAATAGGAAATGTCTGGTTAGCGTACAAAATTGGCGCAATATGAGAGAGCGGATGCGAGTATCATGGACAACAAAGAACGCTCGTATTGTCGATTTACGAAACATAATGGTCGTGTATCAAAACGAAAAAAAAAATGTTATGTTACTTGCATAATAACTGCTGGTGGTTGATTAGTATTTATATTTTGTTGCGGTTTTGGATCTAGATTATTTTTACAGAAAATAAATCGTTAACCCTTATAATCGTTTTGTATAATCTTATAAATTGAGCATGTTTCAAAACAGCGTAGTTAATTAATTAAGTCTTTGGAATTTTTTACCTTTAATTAGATGTTATAGGAAACTCTTCCAAAATAACAGTTTTATCGCGACCTTGATTCAAAAAGCGGTCATACAAATAAACCGTCGGTTGGTATTTATTACAAGTTTCTTGCGTAAAATTTAATGTTCTGCTACTAGAGTCTCTACAATAGTAATTTATACGATAGGCTTCATGCTTTATTCACTACTAGCTTTTGCCAGCGGCTTCGCCCGCGTGAATTTCGTTTAAACTTCACCCCTTTATTTCACCCACTTAAGTGTCATAAACGTAAGAGTAGATAAAATATGGGTATACTTAATCAGAAAGCTTCGAACTGCTAAGCTATCGGGAGTTACACGTGTTATTGTGAGTCAACCATAAAAGATAGACATATGCTGTCGTAGAATATTTTTTATATAATTTTAAGGAGAACATTTCCGTCATACATGATTTCTGTGTAGCTTTAACCATTAAGGTTGCACACGCGACGGAAGCTTAAAAAATGGAGTAACTTCTCCCATTTCCCCAACATTTCCCTTCACTGCTCTGCTCCTATTGATTGTAGCGTGATGAAAAGTATACTATAACCAGCGCGGGAGTATGAAAAATAATTGTACCAAGTTTCGTTAAAATCCGTCGAGTAGTTTTTGTTTCTATAACGGTTATACATAAGACAGACAGACAGACAGACAGACAAAAATTTTACTGATTGCATTTTTGGCATCAGTATCGATCCCTAATCACCCCCTGATAGTTATTTTGGAAATATATTTAATGTACAGAATTGACCTCTCTACAGATTTATTATAAGTATAGATTAAAAAGTTTTTAATATTCATAAATTGGTATGAATGAATGAAGTGAAATATACATACATAACTAATAGTGCTATTAATCATAACAGATAATAATTATGTAATTATAATACGAGTTCGTTGTTAGCGAGCCTTCTTGCCGCAATAGTACGCCCACTGAAGTGTGTGTATTGTAGGTAGCGTATGTGCATAGAATCTCTTTAATTCTGAAGTACAACAAAATAAAATCAATGTGAACTCAAGCAGTGAAGGGAACTAAAATATATTCGTTATAGAAAAATACTTCGTCGAGCTGGATACTAAAATATTTCGCATATATAGATAATGTATGGCGCAGAAGCGCGCAGCAGTAAAGCCCGACAATGGGACATACGGCACTCACTAATCATACTTTGCTTTCTGTTTTATTTCGTATTTCCATTACCGTATTTCAAAATGTATTGACGTATGCGACATTTTTACGAGTTATACCTCGCTCTACCAGACTCCACATTCAAAAACTTTTGTACGGCGTAATGTATAAAAATAGGTACGTACCTACTCGTTTCTACGATTTGCTCGTGTAAAACATTACTTAGAAAATTTGATTTCGTATTTTATTATTCAGTGCCTGGAACGCGCGTGTTTACCTGAGAGTAAAAGGAGATAATTCTTTGTATCAGTATTATTTGTTTCGCACATAATCTCAGTATCTGTTCACCAAATTAAATCAGTTTATTGCATCTCTTGTATTTCATTTATAGAAAGATTTTGGTTTTTATCTTCCAAGAATACTATATGCTTCGACTCTACATAATGTATGTTATTTATTGTATCATTTTGCAGGTAATAAAAAAATTTACTTTTTCAATTAACCATATACTTACCTATTTACGTAAACTATTTTAAAAATACAAAAGGAAAGCCTTTATGTATAAGCTGCTGCAGGTATAAAATACAAAGCCAAATGAATTTACGTTAGAATGTCACGTTGAGAAGGCACTTCTTAATGTATACACATTGCGGTAAGGAGGATATAAACTAATATTAACAAGCACGTATCTCAAACCGCAAGATCATGAAAATGTGCCCAATCCCTCTCTCGCTGTGGATAACTTACATGTTTGTTTTCCATACAATACATTATTTATTATATTAGCTGTATCTTGGCAACGTTTGGTGAATTTTGGTAAACGATCTCACGACCGCACTTTCAGTGTGTTATATAATTTTAGGTAAATTCTCCTTGTTATTAGTTATCCTTCTTGTTATCGGTATTTGACCGGCTTGTGTGAATAAATCTATTATATTTGGTATGATAACCCTAAAAATCGTTTAATTTATTTTTATCCTTAAAACATTTGCCTAAACATAATATATTGCGTTTTATTTGTGCATCATTCCATATTTTTCTTCCATTAATAACAACATCCGGTGGAAACCTCAGCTATTGTGGCTGCTACATTGTGGGGTGCTACATCTAAGCAACAACCCTATATTTGTATATTTGTGAAATGTTGTATAATTAAATATTATATTATTTTATTTTTATTATGTATAATTAAATTAACAACAAGTCAACCCGAATATATTTATAAGTTTCCCTAGTAACATTCATCCACCGCAATCTCGCTGTGACCATGATACACGTAATTGGGTCGAAATATCGTAAAAATAATAAATATCATGAGTACCTACCCTTTATAGTTAATAACATTTTCACGTCCTCACTACCATTTCGTCCAGTTAATAAAACGTGCTTACTAAATGCATAAAGATGAAAACTGTATTCAAATCTGTTAAGCCGTTCACGCGATTAACGGAAAGAAACGAACAGACAAAATAAATAGGAAAAAATCTTATTTTATGATTGTTAATCAATTTTCTTCCTAGAAGATAAATATAATATAGAAGATATATGTATATAGAAGATAATTATGTAGGTTCCTACTTACCATCTTTCTTGCTCTACATATTTTATTAATTGTTCTAAGAGTAGGTAGGTAATACGTAGGTCGTAGGTATTTTAAGTATTTATAATATAACAATATTATTGCAAAAATTCAAATTCAATAATGTATAACATAGTCAGCATGAGTATTATAATAAATATTGTATGTTGTTGTTAAAAATAATAATCATTGAAGCATACACGTGTTCCGGAGCAAATATTCGAAGCAGTGCGCGGGTATGTTCGAGATTATTGTGTATTGTACCCACAGAACAATATTGAGAACGGCAGCCACAATATTTATTCAAATGGCCACAGAAAACCTACCTAACCATCAGAATTTGAGAATACATTTTTGTGCTATTTCAATTTCAGGTTCGCTATATTCATTTATGGTTTTGTGTTTTTTTATATACCTATATCCCGAGAACAGGTTTCTGTTAGAGTGAAATTAGCTAAAAGGAAAGGACTATTATTTTAGCTCCATAGTCGCCGTATTTGGGCGAATTAGAGTAGGTACTTACCTCGTTCCCATGTTGGTAGACCATGTAGTTACCTACATGGTCTATCTCTACTTGGTGGTAAGCGAAGACTCCGAAGCCCATATTCCGGAATAAAAAGTATTTAAGGAACATAACTGAAATAAGTTACAGGCACTAGTTACATCAAGGATTGGACCTTATAATTTCCCAAAACAGCTTAATGATTTCTTCACAATCATTGCCACCAAAATCCTTCTGTTTATTCATAATACAAAATATCTCAAGCTCATTAATGAATTTCCTAAAACGTACCAGTACATCGTAACACAATTGTAATATACGTGACGACGTGTCCACTTTGTTAGAGTAATGTGATACAATATTTCGTATGCATTTAGAAAGACAAACTAACGCGGGAGCAATATCTGTTTGTTGTAACAAAAAGGCAGATCTGCGGTGACCTCTCATTAACTCTGAGTGAGCGGTCGTTGTCACGTCCCGGGCGGGCTTGGCAATTTTTTTGCCCTTAACGAATTCACCAAAGTAATGTTTTTCATAAATTAATTCTATTTAACACCGCTCTGTTGCTATGTAAATGAGACGTGCTGAGACTGGAATACTGGTTGCTGTTTTGATTTGCTTTGCGAAAGACAAACGTGAGAGTTCACCTTCGTGTTGCATTTTAATTTTAACATCACAGCTGCTTTTAATTAATGTTGCACTTTGTGAACGTTCCTAGTTTTAAGAAATACAGCTTTTCATAATTTGACACTGCATTCACTGGCGCTAATTACTGAGTAATGATACAGATAGTTCATGAAGGAACATTAAAAATTCATAGTCAACAGCAAATGTAGGTAGGTATTAATCAAGTTGTTAAATTATTAAGAGCAGTATACTTTTATATTCATTAAAAGTATTAAAACTTACATTAAACATGAACTAAGGCATATATTATATTATTACAAATTTAAGTAATATATAAACTGATGGAGATGGTTAACCATTTATCATTAATTAACGACAGGATATTTATTAGTAGGTAACACTTAGGTTCTAAATTTTATCGAAATGCGACAATAATTCTGTCCGTCTAATTTTTGATGCTTTATCTACGAACTGATTTTGGTGGAAAAAATGATCAATATCGTAACATATAGTCAAAATTTATGAGGTAATGAGCATAAATTACATATACATTATTATGAATAACTCAAAAACAGTCCGTCAGATTTCGCTCAAATTAGGGACTAGACGGCAGTCAGTACCTTTTGAATGGCGAAAGAATTATCGAAATCGGTTCACCCAATGCGAAGTTCTGAGGTAACACACATAAGAAGAAAAAAAACAGACGAATTGTAAACCTCCTCCTTTTTTTGAAGTCGGTTAAAAATAGGTCCATAGGCTTAATAGAAATCAAAGACATTTGGAATTTTTGTCAATCTATTCGTACGTTTGTCCGCGTATCATGCAATGATGGATGAAATTTGATGCAGTTTTCAGAGTTGTATTATTCAAGGTCGAACTTAGAAACTGTTGCATATTATTTCGTCTTAATACACCACATAAAGCCTGAGTTTATGTTCCTGGACAACGTCTGTTAGGTCAGCTAGAAAATAAATAAACCTAAATAAATAAAATATAGTTTCTGTATCCGACAGTTTTTGTTGGTCTTTATAAATTTTGGACGTAGTCGCCCGCTCGACATCACGGTTAAGACATAATATCGCCTTTACAATATAGACGGATGTTTCCGCTTGATGCATTTTTGATGTTTTTCTGATGTGGGTCTATCGCCCTATTCTATCTAAATGTGATGAATATTCAACGTTGGTTTTAGGAAGATACGCAAATATAGTCTTAATTGCCGTAGTTCCCAATTTAATAATGGGCATATTATCATTACTACAATGTCATTAATAACAATCATATTCTAGGTAAAATTAGTTTCTTTGTTGGTGAAATCTTTTGAAATATTTTCTCATTACATGATTTTTTGATATAATTTTTTTATGGATACTTTATTAAACTCTTAAAAATAACTCCTTTTAGGTTCTTGAATAAATAAAATTGTATCATCAATATTTCTTTTGTTTCGTTAATCTTATCCATATACCTATTTCCATTATTGTCTGTATTTCAGGGTACAACGGTATCCCAGAGAGGCCATCAAATAAAAAGACCTTCTGTGCATAGATAAAGGACGTTTGACTGTCGTCGACTAAATTGAATTTTGTAGGGATAAATTCGGAAGCAAATAAATATTTTATGTATGATACGAATCACGTCACCTTTATGATGTTTATGGTGCATCATCGTTGGATGGATGACTTACTCTTTTGTTAATAAAGTAAAACAAAGGGACTACGAGTATGTATTTTGACTATTTATGTATCTTATCTATATAGGTACTTATTAAAATAAATTTTAATAAACATTGAAAAACTGAAGTGTAGGTATGTGTGTTATTTCAAAATATAATGAGTTTTTTCAATTGTTGTAGTAGGTACCTAATTTACATGGCACTAGAACACAAATAACCTCTTTGAATTTTTGCGTCTGTGTGTCTGCCAGATTTTGATGGCACTTTAACTGGTAGATGTATAATTTTAAAGGGCAATATTATTGATTATCGGTATGTTATTCCGTGATAATTGTTCGATCCGGGGAAAAAAACCAAAGTACAACTCTCATTCAAATGAGGTCATAGGCCCAGCTTGTCCTGTAATAGGTATGGTCTCGGATATAATATCGGGTATTCTTATGGATTGCTAATAAGGTACATGTCGCCGTATGTTACCAAGTTCTCATATTTCTAAACAAAACATTAATTTGTTTAAAAGGTTTTATGCTTAGTCGTTAATATAATGTCTAAGGGTGAGTTGCTCGTCACGAGGTTAAAGTAAGTTTAAAGCTAAAGTAAGTTTAAAGTTAATAGATTTGACTAAAAACGTCAGGTTAACCTTGAAATTGATTTGATTTGACACTATTATATGACAAATCTTTTAACTTTAAACTTACTTTAACCTCGTGATGAGCAACAGCTTATTGGTCCTCGCAAATCTCAATGTCAATACTCGAAGCGGACTGGGAGGACATACGACGAACGATGGGGGACCGCTCCGTCAGAACACGGGACATCAAGAGCTGAGTCAACCAACGCTGTTGAATAAGTTCGTACGTAAATGAGGTCGATACACACACATACAACAACAAAACAGTATTTACTATTACCTATTTACTACTTGCGGCTGATCTATTGGATTAAGGATTGGATTATTTTCGTCGTAAAATTTAATTTAATTAACTGTAGGTTACAATAATCATCGAAAGTGATAGCCTAGCTAGTGGTTAAGAATTCGGAATCCTCTTCGGAGGGTGCGGGTTCGAATCCCAGGGCACGCACCTCTGACTTGTCGGAGTTATGTGCGTTAGCATTTAAATATCACTGGCTACAAACGGTGAAGGAAAACACCGTGAGGATACCTGCATATAATACATACAATAAAATATGTTAATAAAATTATAATGGGGGACCTTTATATATGCAAGAGAACCCAAAACTTTTTTGCAAAATTTTTTTGCCTGTTTGTTTGTATATTTGTACACGCTAATCTAAAAAACGGCTTATCCGAATTGAATGCAGTTTTCAGGATTATATTGTGATAGACTTCACTTAACATTTAGTTTTTTTTTCATTAAAATCAGTTAACAAATAAAGAAGTAACTATGTGCGTGAAGTTTAAACACAATCCACACGAGCGAAGTCGTGGGCGGAAGCTAACAGGTATAATCTAAAACCGCAAGATCATGAAAATTTAGGATTGGGTTCGAGAATATCGGGTTATGGATAACTGTTACAAACATGTTTGTGTTTCATACATTATTTATCATATCAGCTCCGCTTTGTTTATATCGGTTGCCCTTTGGCCATCATCCCTTCCGCTTGCAATATATAATAATAGGTTATCTTTGAAATTAACTTATAGTCCAGTGTAGAAATATGTAGTTCAAATTTATATTTTTTTAGGTTTCCTGTTTATTGTTTATAGATATGATTATGATACCTACATAATTACACATATACATAGTTAATTAACCTTAATACCTAATTATACGATTCGCAGAATAATTAATAATAGACTAGATCGAGTTGCTCGGAAATCTTTGCGTGTAATTACCTATAGGTACTACATAGAGTAAATATAATTATCAATAATTTATTAACTTACCTACACTAAAGTAATGAGTAGGTATATTCATAATAATATGAGTAGTGTATCTAATGCTATATTGATCAAATTTTTATAGGCGATAACATTTAATTTTAAGAACTTCCTTAAACTTAGATACCTACTTTAAAAAAAATTGCATAATTAGGTCTACCTAAAATAACCTACATAATTATATACTTTCAAAGGCATGCGCTGCCTACGCTAGAAAACAGAAATGTTTGCGAAGTATGTTGCGGTCACCTAAAAAACTTAAGAATCTAAGAATATTTTATACTATGAATATGTATATTGTGTAAATCTGCACGTTCTAGCCATTGCAGCATTGTGACAGACTTATCATCGGGTCATATCATTAGGTGACTCGTAAGTTAAGATAATAATTTATTATCATTATTAATACATAAGTTTATTTTGCGATTATTTTTACGTAGAGTCCTATTAATATTAACTGCGTTTGGGTATATAACAAATACATATTATTTGTATATCATTAATGTCGTGCAAATCCTAATAGAGGTCGTGCATAAAAGCTAGTTAGGTATACAATAAATACTTTGATCGTAAATCTAAGAATCCACAAATTTTGCCTGTAAATCAAGCCATAGCGTGACCCTAATAGACCAATACAGATTAAAGCGCCGTATAAAGTGATTAAAGTCTCATTTCGAGGAATTTGTGTATTTGAGAGAATTATAACGTTGTTATCGACCAACGCGTAACGGCTCGTCTTAATTACAACGAGTACGAGTATATTCAGTAGAACCAATCCTAATACCCCTATGTGAGGATTTAATTGATGTTTCAATGTATTGAGTTATGGAATGTTAGAGACATCTAAGGGGTAGATAGCTTTACGTGCTGCCTAACACTCACGATTTGTACAGTTAAGGTTAGTAGAACATTTATTTTGCTTGTTTTTTCTTCTCCTGTTTCTTTCCTCCTCTAGTGCAATACATTTTATAAGATCAGCTAATGAAAGCGAGAAAACCTAGTTACAATCAAGGAGCAAACAGGAAATGTCTGGGTAAACGATGAACTCGTAGTATTGGTGTGATGTACGAAACGGGCTAAGTTAATACTCGATAAGAATGAAAAAGTTTAAATTACAGTAAATTTATTTTTCCTAAGTATGTTCGAAGTGGTTTGCAATTTTATATTTAATTTGAAACTATGTAATTTTTTAAATGTTTTTTTTTGTGGAAATGATGATTTTCCCCGTAAATGTAAAAATTAGCCGTCAAGAACAGCATAAGTTATTCGCAAGTGGGCACACAAATAAAATGAAGCAACAAATTCAACTAATTGTACGTACCAAATAAATGTTAAGGTGCGATTACATCCAGTGTCGTCATGATTAAAAGTTGGAAACAGTTATTTGCGGTGCAAGCGGTGGGGTATTGTCAATGCATTGGCTTACAACAGTAGCACAATACCCACTGAACAATGTTCATGAAATCGCTATACTCTGTTCTATTCAGAACGGCATTTTAACATTACAATATTATGTGCTTAGTTAAATTTCTGTCAATATGGTAGACGTGAAAATGTATTTTATAAAGCCTGAGAGCAGATATAAATTAGTTGCCATTTAAAAGTGTAGAATGTGTATTAGGTAATTGATCCTACGACGTCAATTCAGCGAGCAACGCGACTAAAGACTAATACATAAAAATTATTTTAAGTTTTTAATAGTGATCTTTGGATCCATCTACAGTAGATAAATAATGAATGCAATCATGATATGTTCAGTTTCAACTATTGGATTCAACAACATGTTAACGCTATTTATTGAAGTATTTTTTATTTTTATGAGTTTACAAGATCATTTTTTTTATGGAATTAAGATAGCAAACGAGCATGCAGCACCACCCTTCCGCTGCCGCCCATGACAACTGTGACCCACCTAGAACTAGGCTCGATGAGTCCCATTCTAATTCGGTCACAGATGCGTTGCTAACCCCAAGGACTGAGATGATCGCCTCTAAAAAAGTGTAACCGGCTCCACACCGTCCTATCCGGAACACAATTGTTTTTAAAACAATTATTACACGGTAGGAATGGCACTTAGCACCGTGGCGCGCGGTGGTACTTCCCCGGGTAAGCTCTAGGCCCTACCACCTGTCAAAAGATCATGTATTTCTGTTTTACACGATAAAATACAATTTGGTAAAATACAGTGCTTGCCAAAAATTCCAACTGATGGTAAGTGACAGTCAAGTCCTTGATGTTGAGTGCACTAACATAGTAAAAGCATAATACTCTTTTCTTAAAGACTCCCACGTCATTATGTAGGCGGGGACGCCTACGCATACAAGCTATTTAAATAGAAATACTAAGCTCCAACACAAAACCGAGTTCCCAAGATATTTTAAGAAAGAAATAAGATCACAAAGTGTCCTAATTACCATTAGACATAACCTATTATTATTCAAGTAGGTGGATAAATCGAACAACATTTTGTCAAAGATTTAAATAAATTATGCTTTTTACTTTGTATCTCACTCTCATTCTTGTTAAAAATTCGTTGTAGGTACTTTTTCAATTAGCCAATTTCTTTTATTAATTCTATTTTCCAATAATTATAATTATCATTATCTGTGCAAGCTATTCCAGTTAAAGTTAATTAGCTAATAAAGGCAAAAAGCTTACTATTTGCGGGTAATGGCTGGTACTATCCACGCGCTGCTCATTTCGATGATATTTATTGTTTGGGTCGCTGTTGTTTTTTCTTCAATGTAAGAGAAAAATATCATAATACAGTGAAATTAATCAGTACCTGATTAATAATAAAAATAAACATTATTTATATTTCGCCGTATTATTGATAAATAATTTATACACTTATGTCACAATACCATCGACCTTACCGTTAGGTAAAACACACTTGGTCTTTTGGTATACCTAATATTTCTCAATAGCTCAGTGAATATATTTCTTATTTTATTTAATAATATTATTATTATTTATTATGTACGTAATCCTTAGTAAGTTGTATTCTAATTCGGCTTAACATAACGCTACCTCTGTGGTTATGAGGTATTGAGGTTAATAGTCGTCTCTTAAAAAGTGTGTCCAGCTCCATATAATTCTATCTTGAACAAAATTGCTGCTTTAACAATAACTACGTGGTAGAAATGGTACTAAGTACCTTCCGTGGCGGGTGGTGGTACCTACTACCTCAGGCGAACTGTCCGCGATATGTTATTTGCGTTGTTCGTACCACTATCGACACAAGAAATCTTAATGTGGGTTTTTTATTTATTCATTCTGGTTCTGGATTTTTGCATCCGAACCAAAAAAGTAATGATATTAGAATAACTTGATAGATAACTAGGATAACAAAATCCGTAAAAAATGCATGAGTATTGTGAAGATTAATCTATAACGTAGGTATAGAACCTTCAATATGAACTAATATTTTTCAGGTGGTAGTAATATACTGAGACAAGACAATAAAACGAAATATTGCAACAACGAGGTACACGTTTTAATCAACAAAGGGCATATTAGCATAATACTTCATGATACAATTAGAATGTGACCGTAAAGCGATGTGAATTAAGTTATCTTCATTATTTCACCAGGAAAAAGAACAGTAAAAAATAAAAATCAGTCAAGTGCGAGTCAGATTCAGACACATAGGGTTTGTACCCATTTGTACCATCGAGCGATATTAACTCTAATTATTATTAGTTATGACGTATATTATGTAGTAAATGTTTTAAAGTAACTTGTATTACCTATATACATTTTTGACACTAAACTATGATTAAATGGGGTGTACGCCCTTTAAATGTAAAAGCAGACGACGGCGATCAAATTAAAAGTATAAAATGAAGGTATCTATCTGACGCGGACGTTCTGAGAGCTACAACCCAAACTCGTTTCAATTTCACGGGACGTTTGCCAGCTGTCCAAGATACCCTGAGGTGTCATTTCACTGAGATCTAACAAAACCTGCATCTTTTAGATATATATTCGACGCAAAAACAAATTGAACATTTAATTTTTAGACCTTTTGGCTTTGTGAATGTATAGTTAGAAAGTTCGTATTTACAAAAATTAGTGTATTTGTTCCAAAACTTATGTTTGATTAAACGTACGACATTGCTATAGAATAGAAAGTAAAATGTTGTTAAAAAAATATTCCTTTTTGATTACCATGCGAGCGTCAAAAAACGCGACATATGGCTCTTCTCACACAACGCTATTTATGAGCTACGCGACTGCAATGCAACGCAACCCAAAATTCGCTGTATCTGACACTGTTCACTGACCAGAGACGTGTCAGATATAGGGAATTTTGGGTCTGACACGTCTCATTTCAGTGAATAGTGTCAGATACAACGAATTTTGGGTTGCGTTGCAGTCGCGTAGCTCATAAATAGCGAAATTCGCTGTATCTGACACTGTTCACTGACAGGAGACGTGTTAGATACAGCGAATTTTGGGTTGCGTTGCAGTCGCGTAGCTCATAAATAGCGTTGTGTGTGAAGAGCCTAAGTGATACGCGACGAAGCATAAATGGCTGTTTGTTTTGATTAAGTTGCCTTAGGCTCTTCTCACACAACGCTATTTATTAGCTACGCGACTAGCTGTAACTTATACTTATAATTCGCTGTATCTGACACTTCTCACTGACAGGAGACGCATCGTAGACGCGTCGCTTTCATACATTGACAAGATCCTAGTCGCTTGCAAATAGCGTTGTGTGAGAACTGCCTTAGAAGTTTAATTTTTTCTTTACTCCAAGGCTTTGCAGACCTGAGTGTCTGATATTCATTTCAATTCGATACATTTACGCATTCCTGAGAAAAAGGGCTTTAAGAGAAAGATAGATCTACAACGAAGTTAATGATCCTATAACGGTTTCCTGTTTTTTTGAACCCTAAAACTGATTAGTGCTCAGGTTAGGGTCAATCTAGTGGCAGTAAAAATAGTTTACGAACTCATTAGTGCGAGCGGGCCGCCGCCGGACAGCAGCGGGCCGTGTGATTGACACCACGGAAATGATTTCGCTCGCGCCGCCACCGTTATCTCTGGTAAAGGCTACCCGTTTGTTGGCAAACTGATACACCATACACTACTGCATACTGTAAGCAGATGTAAAATCTTATCCCTACTGTTATGTCTCTCTGTTTGACGTTTTTTTTTTCGCGCTTATCCTGCTGAACCGATTGAGATGAAATTTAGTGGTGTAAAAGTGACCCAGGAGAGGATATAGAATCATTTTTGTCACGGTTATACGTAGTCTGCATAATTTTCATTGTAATTTGTTATCTAACTCTGACGTAGGCAAAGCTACGAGCAAAAACTCTGTATAATTTCTGCACAATAAAACTTACAGTCCATTTGCACAATTAATGAAATTACGATGATTACAGCAAATGCAAAACACTTTGACTTTTAATAAGTTTTTTTTTCAATTGGATTAGTCATATTATCACGGCATCCATGGCAATTTTATATTCAACAGACTATTTCAATGGCTTATTATTCTCTAATGACTATAACTACGTAATATAATAGGTACGTACGGTTTTTTTTGACAGCGATTGCAAATCTCCACATACTTACCTATATCAAACTCTGTAAATAAATGCATTCCAGTGAAATTAGATATGAAGATTGTCATGCCCTCATTCGCACTTGACGTAAAATACATTCTGGCCATGCTACAGTCAGCTCCACTCAACAAAGTTTACTGTGGTTTGGGTTTTCATGGACAATAAAAATAACCACAGGATTCGGTGTGAATTGGCTGGATGCCCCGAGGGTGACGCAAAATTCGTCATTTCTTTTTTACGCTCTAACTTACACGGTTAAGATAACGCCCTGTCAAGTGCAATAATTTTAAAGAGAAGGACTAATATTTTTCTTTTGGTTTGTTGGTTTTAGATCTTTAATTTTCACATATGGCCAACCAAATGTTAATACCAAAATTAGCTTTTATCTAGAAATATCATCCCTTTTATCATCATCATCATCTCAACCCATCATCGCACACTATTGAGTACGGGTCTCCTCTCTGAATGAGAAAGTTAAGGCCATAATTCAACACGTTGGCCAAGTGCGGATTGGCGGACATCCCTTTTGTAGTTTCAAGTAAATAACTTTAAATCTGAATTGTAATATATTTTTATTTCGATTTATAAGATCAGTTCAGCATGAGTCATTCAAGCAATAAGTCGCATTTTTGTTTGTTTATAACAATAAAAAATCGTGAATTGCTTGAACGTAACAGATTGAACACTCTATTTTTACTAAGCCCGAAAATTCCCGGAAACAATTTCCTAGAAATGATACCACCGGGTGAAATAAACCGGAACAACAGGCGAGGAACCCGTAAAAACGATTCTCTCAAAATTAACTCAATCGTCTATGTTTTTTCACGGGGCGTGAAAATACACTTTTCTTTCGTAACATTTCAATCGTTATTATCTGTTTATCTTCATCATAAATCACTCTCTTTTACTGTGGGTGCTGTGCTTTTGATACCATACAATTATTGTGATGTGATATTAAGTATTAATAATAAAAAAAATATTATTTATTACAATAAGGGCATAATAAAAATTAAAGTAAGTCTTAAACTAGTTAAATTTCATTACACATATGCCATCATAAAAAACATCGCTATGTACCTAGGTAATATGCCAGATTGCAATTAAAAGGGTCCCAAGTTGAATTCCGAGCGACTCTGAAACTTGTGTGAATAGTTTAAATTTATATTTTCAACGCTATTTGGGTTATACCTAACCTTCGTGCGTTGTTTATAATACCTATTGAAGTATTTCTGTGAGAATGTTTACCTATCGGTAAAACTGTTAATACAAGTAGCATAATAAGAGACGTAAGATCATCCACAAAAACTAAATTTAAATAATGATCGAAATTCAAGCACATCAAGCCATTAGCCTGCAGTCAAAAGTTAAGATAGATTTACTTAGAAGTCGAATAACCATTGAGTTACCGGACTAAATGAGATTCGCGAGAACAGTGAGCCGAGCATCAACACTTATTAAAAGAGGATTAACTCGTTTAAAGTGCGATTGAACTTCCGCCGCCACAACCGAGTGGCAACCGCACGAAAACTTTGACATCCAGCTAAAGCTTTTAAAACTTTAAGACCTTTTTGTTCAAATGTTATGTATTATAAATTCGGATCCGTTGATTAATATAAATTCTTTGGCTTTTGTCTGAACGCTTTTGACTGGATTCAGTCCATTAGTGGCTTATTACAGGGAGCGGGATTGTCATGGTAATTTTTGAGTGGCTTATTCGATTTGTGCGAGCACCCATTTGGTGGAAAATCATACGATTAGCCAAGGTATTTGAGGGCCACGTTATTCGAAGTGCTCTTATCTATAAGGATCGAGGCAGATGGTAATTTTCTATGTTACGTTATGTTTAGAACATGAAAAGTAATCTTACAATTTTCCTAATCATAAAGTAAGAGATACAGTTATACAACTTAAAAAACCTCTTAACCAAACATTCCTTGTGCAGCCTGCTGAACAGATGACATGAAATGAATGGTTCATCAGAAATCAGAACTCTTTTTTTTCAGATAGACTTTTTATCATCCTCTTTAAGCTTGACGGCACTGTATGGGCTACTTGTAAATGTTTTAAAAACAGACTGATGTGTTTTTCCAAACGTATAAAAGGAAATAAAAGTATGTTGTTAGAGCCAGTTTCCAAAAATTGCTAGAAATATATTGCAATAAACAATATCGCGGCTAACTGAGTCTCGAAATTCTCATTTGAGAGCGGATCCACGAGTCTCAATAAGCAATAAAGATAGATGACGAAGACGTATGAGATTTATTGCCCACAGCCAACATGCTATATAGGTATATACTTATGTTTGCTAAAGTAAGTTTTATTATACATGAGTGTCATATTTTCAATCTCAATTAGAAGACACCCTTAAAGATGTGCTTAAAGTGTCATTGTTTACTTATCTCACCAAGAATATAGAATTGCTACTCCCCGCTAAAAGCAAACTTATTTTTTTTTTATTCTCGCCATCAATCTACAAGAAACCTTAATTACAGGGGCGGAAAGCTGACATTAGTGTAGGATATACCTAATTAAAAAGATTTCCATATCGAATGCGATCGAAATATCTATACGTAATTGTTTACTGTTGTATTTGATATATTTTTTGTGTCATGCCTATTGCTGGGGATGTCTTCGTTTTGTTGTCTTCGTCATCTGCGACCCAAGGAATAGGTAGGTAATAGTGCAGGGATATCCTACGGATGCGAGTATTTATTACCATAGCTAAGCCTGCGACTTCGTTCGCACGTTCAACCAGAAAGTTCAACCGTTCCGGAGATTACATCCGACAAACAGAGACAGACATACAGAAAGACAAAATTAAAACCGTTTGTTTGTGTTTTAGTATCATGAAAATAACTAGGTATAGGTACGCATTGGAAAAAACATTGTTATTTAGAAATCACAAACAGACCCTTCAAATTATTACATAGTAGATAATCGAAGTAGTATAGCTGCTGCATACAATGTAGGTACCAACTGATATTTTTTGGTGCGTTTCGGTCACAATATCAGGAAGGCAGTTAACAAGCGGGTTTCCGCTTCCTTGTTACTCCACTATTGCTTTAGTGAAGCTTTTAGTAGACATGTGGTTTCATTTTTTATTTCCGACGAACCTGCATGATTGTTGGATGACATTAAAAATCAGTAAGCAAAACTAGAGTCCTTCTAGGTTACATTTCGTTCGTATGTTAACGGGATTAGGACTGTAATGTCCATACAACAAACGTAAAAAAATACGAATAATTAAATTTTTGCTTTATAGTATGAAGTATAAATATTACACTGTGCCATAATCCTATTTTTGTGTCTCCATAAAGTATCAGTATCTACCGTTACCTGTACCAATGAAACATCCTAATCAATTGACATATTATGAACGTCCAGACCAAATATTTTGCACAAAGGCTGAAATTTTGCAGCAACTTTTTGTTTTATAATGTAAATAAGACTAAAGTTGCAGTACTCTTGAGATATAAATGTACTTACATAATACCCATACATCTAAAGTATTACAGTAGGTGTATGGCATCAGGTCAAATAGGACCGTGTTTAACCATGTATAAACTACAGACCTAACTTCGTTAGCAAAATTGGTAATAGTGTTTGTAATGCTAAACCACAACCATTCATTTTCGGTTAAGTGTAGACCGTAAACTATTCGGGTACCTACGCGCCTGCAATACCTTGAACTAATTACGCTCTTTGTGGTGGCCGTCCTACCTAAATGCTAGTACACGCTACTAAATGCACAATAAATTCCATTTGGTAATGGTTTTAACTTCTATTGTTTGTAAACAATTTATAAAAAGTGCTAATTAAGCTAAGCAGATACTTAACCGACTTTTTTAATGAAAATGCTAAGTGAGGGGGGCAAAGTGCGCCTACCGGGCAAATGCGCCTACTACAAATATCTCGAAAACTACTGACTGGTTACTAGTAGTGACATCCTACGATGCTACAAACTAAGTCATAGTTCTTGGTGAGAGTCACAGATGGCTGTAGGCATGTAAGTTGCAAAAACACGCCATTTTATTTTCACTCTTATTCAAAGTGGTGAGGAGAGATGACCGTAGGGCGACAAATCGTCGTAAATCTCAAGAAATCGACTTTTTACCGATATACAAGTCAGTTAAGTGCACAGTTTAAATATTTTGCTGTAAGATTCTGATATTATATCACTCCTATCTCGTAAAATTAATATAATTTTTTAAAGTTAAATATTCTAACCTCAAATTTGTAAAGTTGGGAAAGCGCGCCATATTGACATTTTATATGGCGCACTTCGCCGCAATCCAGAGTTTACAAACCTTTTAAAATGTGTCTTTTTAAAAAGCTTTTATTTCAATTCGAATAGCAAACATTCTTTGTATGGATGGGTCAAATCTTGCAAATAAATTGTAAAGCGGTATGTTCAACAGATTTAGATATAACTAGCTTTCCCCCACGGCTTCGTCCGTGTATAAGATATTTTTTCAGGTTATCCCTTTAGAGAGGGAATTTCCAAAAATCCTCTCTTAGTGCTTCCCTACACTCCCCAAGGAACATACATGCCAAATTTTCAGCTTCATCCGTTCAGTAGTTTCGGCTGTGCGTCATCTGTTAGTCAGTCACTCAGTAACGCAAGAGTTTTATAAATATAGATTTGCACAATATACCTATGTTTATCAGTGAAATACATACAAATTTAATATCGCATTAAAATTTTGTGGATAATATAGTACATTCGTGGATTTGATTTGATATAAAAAAAATTTAAGCATTTAAATAAAAAATTTTTTTTTTTATGATTTTAAAAGAAAAAATACACTTGGCACTCGATTATCAATATTTAGAAAAAAATGTTTACAGCCTCTGCATGCTGATTGTATGGCGCACTTAGCCGATATTTGGTTTTTAGTACATAGATTCTCCTAGAATGTGCCTATTCAATAAAATGAAATGCATTGGGTTTCGTTGCTTGTTGTCTTATAATAATATGAAGCGATTTTTATTCTAATGCTTCATTTTTACGTTTTATTAATACTAGGCGCACTTACCCGATTTGTCGGCAAAGTGCGCCTGGTCACACTGTTTTCAAATTTTATGCTAAAAATCATTAATTTACTGTCAGATTCTAATGATAACACATTGGTTGTAATTGCAAAATATCACAGATTGTTATGGAACTACGACAAGTGTCATTCGTTAACTTAAAAACGAGTAATATTGCACCAAAGTCAACTATGAAAAAAGTATGGCGCACTTTGCCCCCCTCACTTATTGTTAGATAATATTTATGTACTTATTAGTGTTAAAAGTAGCGTACAGCAGCGCAGTGAATATTTATATGTAGAAGGGGAGGACTTACGGCTCATTCACACGAGGACGAATCGTCTTTTTTCACGAATCGTCTTTTTTCACGATTCGTTATTTTTTTGACGGCGGCAATGCTTTTTAAATACTCATGTTCACACGCTTGACGAATCGTGAAAAAAGACGAATACGGATACGTCTTTTACAAATCACGAGTCGTGAATGTTTTATGATTATGACGGATCCGCGCACAGTTTAGTATGCGTTTGTGTGTGAACTTCAATGCGGATATTATTTTGACGAATCGTGAAAAAACACGATTCCGTATTCAATGTGAACGTCCATCCGTCAAGACGTATCGTGTTTTTTGACGAATCGTCAAAGACGTATGCCGTGGGAATGAGTAACGGCTCATTCACACGAGGACGAATCGTCTTTTTTCACGAATCGTCTTTTTTCACGATTCGTTATTTTTTTTTGACGGCGGCAATGCTTTTTAAATACTCATGTTCACACGCTTGACGAATCGTGAAAAAAGACGAATACGGATACGTCTTTTACAAATCACGAATCGTGAATGTTTTATGATTATGACGGATCCGCGCACAGTTTAGTATGCGTTTGTGTGTGAACTTCAATGCGGATATTTTGACGAATCGTGAAAAAACACGATTCCGTATTCAATGTGAACGTCCATCCGTCAAGACGTATCGTGTTTTTTGACGAATCGTCAAAGACGTATGCCGTGGGAATGAGCCCTTAGATGGTTCTCTGTTATTATGGTCCGTAAATATTATATATGCATATAATAATAGGTAATAATATTACTTTATTTAAATCGCAATGAATATAATTATTTCGTCACATGAAGAACGTAATAAAATTAATTATACATGATGTGCGGGATATTATATTAGTTTCTCAAGTGAGAATTATCATTAGTCTTTCTCATTAACTTGTCTGTATAATTAAGGCGAACGTCGTCGTCAAATTTTTTTTTCGACATAAATTGTAGCGACTCACTAAGCTCAACGATTGTTCCGAAGAAGAAGTGTACATAAGAAGTGATTTTCACTACCGACTACTTTAAACTTTCAGATTGCTCCCGATTTTTCAGTAATTTATGATGTAGGTACACGAATCGCAGAGCTATGATTGTTTAGTTTGCTGCATAATATCTCTGGATCTAGCTCCTTTTATAACTATAACTATCTAAATTATGGCGACTTATTTATAGATTCATTTATGTTATCGATTTTATTGTTTACTTAAAATAAGTAGGTATAAAGCATCAATAATTAGTTTTTTGCATGTTGCATGTAATCAGTAATAAACATATTAATATTTAACATTCACTGTGAACAGAGATTGTTATTGTTAATGTATTGACATTGTATCATAGCATGATTTTTTATGAAATATATTTAATTCAAAGGAAAAGCCATCAGTTTCACCTTCGTCCTGAAGGCGGCGCGGAGATTTATAGCAGCAGACCTCGACCACTAACGACGGCTGCGCAGCCCACCGGCCGCTGACTAATGCCATACATTTGTTTTAGCTGATTTACTTTTCGCTCTATAACATAATTTGAATGGGTTATTCTCAGAGTACTCCGTTCTTTTGTTCTAAAAAAATTTGAATCTCTAACATTGATTCTCAAAATACTCCGAAAAATTGTTAATAAAATTAAATACCTTTTTTTAATTCTCATCCTCCTCCGCAAGGTGTTACGTTTATTCTCAATATCCTCCGACGATCATTTTCGTCAATTCTCATTCTCCTCCGCGCATTAAAAATACAGTCAGATGAAAAATAACTACTTCTCAGCAAGATTAAATTATTTTATTATTTTCTATGGGCGTTTACCTAAATATACAATTATTCTATTATAAGTCATTATTGTTGTAAAAAATGTAGCGGTGATAGCCTAGTGATAAAGATCCCGGCCTTCCGGAGGCGGAGGATTCGGAGGGTCCGGGTTCAAATCCCAGACACGCACCTCTGACTTTTCGGAGTTATGTGCGTTTTAAGCATTTAAACGTCACTTTGCTACAAACGGTGAAGGAAAACATCGTGAGGAAACCTGCATGCCAGAAAGTTCGAAAAACTCAAAGGCGTGTGAAGTCCGGCAATCTGCACTTGGCCAGCCTGGTGGACTATGGCCTTAAAATTCTTATTCTGAGAAGAGACCCGTGCTCAATAGTGGGCCATGATAGGTTGAAATGATGATGATGATATTTTGAGGTTGATTTTAAAATGTTTCATTGTTGTTTCATTGTCTTAATTCAGACTGATTCTTTTATACATATTTTTCACTTTTATATTTTGAGGTTTATTTTTAACTAGCGACCTGCCCCGGCTTTGCACGGGTGCAATGCTGAATGGAAGTTATTATACATATAAACCTTCCTCTTGAATCACTCTATCTATTAAAAAAAACCGCATCAAAATCCTTTGCGTAGTTTTAAAGATTTAAGGACACAAAGGGACAGAGAAAGCGACTTTGTTTTATACTATGTAGTGATGTTTCATTGTTGATTTTTGTTTACTCTTAATTCAGACTGATTCAGACATACATGTTATATTAGACTAATATAAGACATAATGAATCAAAATGACTGGATTTTATTTAGATTTTCCACTTGCTAAAACTTGCCAAAGACACTTGCTTCTGACTGTACCGTTCGTAAATATTCGGAGTAGTTTGAGAATGGATGTATGGGTTATTTATTTTTCACAAATTAAGGGACGGAGTATTTTGAGAATGAATTTGAATTGCCTCGGAGTCAAGTGCGAGTCGATTTTTAAACAATTTTTTTTTTCGCGGAGGAAACTGAGAACTATTTTCGGAGTACTTTGAGAATAAGTTAGCTACTACATGTAAATGATACTTTGACTTACTTTGGGGGTTTCATGAAATTAAATGTTTAGGTAAGGCGTCTGCATTATGAAATGATTTCATAAAAATTGTTTGGTTTTTGTGTTTTCCTTTTCTCTCCAATACAACTTAGATTAAACTGACTGAACTCCTTACTGGCTTGATGCTAGGAGATTATATCTTGCATATAGATTCATCATCCATCCTTGATGGATAGCAAAAAATATGCTCGCACTCAGCATCTCAGCTATGTGTACTTTGTAGCACAGATCTACACAACTAGATTTATGAGCAGCCAATAAAATATTGTCTTACCATATATCTATTGCCTACATAAAATTGTAAATAACATATCTAGTCGGGGATTAAAATCGCAATCCTTCGCTGCGTTTCGCTCAGTAAGGTAATTCTCTACGAACTTGTCAACATACATATTCACCCGCTACATTTATAATTACATGTCTTGTATCGACCGATAAGAAACACATGCATTGTTTGGAATTCAAGGTTGAAATGTTCCGTTCACATAAAGTTTCATTGGAGTGTAAGTTTGCGGCGTGTGCGGGAATGGTTGGCGGTGATAACACAACGAACTTAACACAACTCGAAACAATCGTGTTTAGTTTTAGTTATTACCTCGGGTCGATGCTTGAACTAATTGGATGGGGTGTAGTAAACTGGTCCTTTCCACAACTCATCTATTTTTTTTGTAAAAACATGGATGTAATAACATTCATGATTTACGTGTTTTGATTTTCACAGGAGAAAATTGTTTTACAGAGAAAAATGTTGGCTGTAAAACACATTTTCATAGTGAATTTTTTGTATGCATTTAGGTATTAAAGAAAAAATATAACGGTCTCAGTGCACAGCAGTTTAATAAAATTGGGTTATAACAAAACCTTTTGAAAATCAAACTACGATATAGTTTCAGCTAATCCTTGCAGTGGTTCCTGATTGTTTGGGAAAAGAATCGACAAAAAACTACCATGATAATCAGGAGGTTAACCTGCTCACTGTAATATTTTCACATAATATAGCACTACTTGTGGATATGTCTGTCTGGTTAGAAAAATATAATATATTTGACCGGATTATACCAATATAAATTTAATATAAACAGATTCAATCACATCCACGTAACGTTCACCTCTTAATAAGGTTTTCTGTTTTGTGCGACAGTATGTAACACCGGTGGCCGGTGGCCTTATGAAATATGTCCACCGTAAAGCTCGGTGTAACGTGTCAAAAACTCCGTTCACATTATATTTACAATGCACGTGTGACCTTTGTGTTCGTATGAAAAAGAAAACATCGTCAACACGTATAATATTTATATTGATCCAGTTTAGGTTAGCTTTTTAGTCAAAGTGATATAGAATTAAATTATGTGCGGGCGCGTAGACAGGCTGTCCGGACCGTCCGACGTTATTTTTTTCTACGTTCGTTTGTTGGACTTCAAACAGATTTGGAAACCGGAGCTAAATTCGGAAATACGCTGGATTCCGAATTCGTATCGGGTAAAAGGTATGCTGGTGGTACTTTGTTTTAAATACCGTGAACGCTATTTTTGCTAAAAACAAAAACCTCTTTTAATTAGATGCGTTGACAGCAAAAAATGTTTCGGGATATTTTACACGCAACTAGGGACTTTTAGTATTTACTAATATCAAAGTACTGGTCACTTACAGTCCAAGTCTTCATCCATATTACAGAAGAATTTACAAAATTATCTATATGAAAGTCCAAACACATACAATCTATAACTACAACTGATTCAATATAATGCTCATTGTCTGTTCAGAATAAAGTCAATTAAAGATTTTAATTATATTATGTAGTTCTTAAGTCAATATGTTACAAACTCCAAGAATTCTAATAATTAAAAGCTAGTCGAAGGACCGTACGGCCATTGAGTAGGTATCATACGCAGAAGTAGGAACGTGTATGTTATAAAGCTACCAAATCAAGAGTACGTAGAGTTTTTATTTTAGTTTGCATCTTGTAATAATAATACGCAACAATTATCATATTTATTACTTATCATAAAATAATTAATCATACAACATTGGTGAGCGTGCAGAAATAGTCAATAAAATTCCATAATGCAACAACCAACAAATTAAATTTAACGCTTTCAAATAAAAAGCCTAAGTACTTCAGTTGTTAGGTTGTATTGTGTCTTTTGTCCGTTTGTCGGCAAGGGGTGGCAAGAGGTAGGAAAGGGAAGCGGTTTATCTATGCCCCGGAACTTGGTACGATGTACGCTCGCTCTGCGTCGCGTTGCATTCCTTTAGGTTCAAGCCCTACTTTAGTAGCTACTTCAATTATCTACATGTCTTCGGCCTCTCTTACGTCACAAGATAATTGTGTTCAGTCCCTGCTCATTTATATGTATGACTTGAATAATAGCCAATAATCGATAGATAGGCAAAAACAAATAGTTATTTTTATGTTTAAACTTCTGAACTTTTATACACATAACATTACTCGACTTATTGAAGATTAATTGATCACTATGGTATGGATTGGCCTAAAGACTTCAGATATTCATGCCGTAGCAATTTAATTACGAATTTACTCATATTGCCATTTAATTACCGTTTGTTATTAATTTCTCAAGTAGAAACTAAGCGCGTAGTGATAACGGATAACACTAGTTGAAGCATTACTGAAGCCGCGACTCAGGTAGAGAGGTATCAAAGCTGTTACCCTCTCATAACTCTTGTTATTATGAGAGTAAAATCGAACCACAAATGCTACTTTGAAAACCTACGCAAGCTTCTATTTATAATAGCCATAAATATTAATTTATATTGGAGTAACTTATATAAAAATCGCTTGTTATGTTGTAGATATTGTTTTTGCTTTTTCATAGCCTGATCGGCTAACGTAAAAGCAGACAAGCCACCTGATTGTAAGTGGTCATCGTCGTCTAAGGATACGAGTACCATGACGGAAGCCACAAATGCAACGCCAGCCCTGAAGGAGAATTTTTTTAAACCTTTTATGAAAAACCATAGCTTCATAGCCCTCCGGGACTACTACAGAACGAAGCTCATTCCATAATTTGCAACTTCGTGGCAAAAAGGATCGAGAGAACCGGACCATAGAGGTTCAAGATGCCATTTAGTATTCAAACGTTAAGAAGTTTTACTTGTAATATGCGCACTTCGTGCACATATCCTTATTTTAATAACTCATATTTTTCACGATAATCTATGTATGTTTTATGAACGTCAAAAAAATTTCAACACTTCCGATTGCATGACAAACTTGTGAAGTGTAATAAAATCTGCTGCGAACTCAATAATATAACTGCAATTTCTTGATCCTTATCACCATTTTTATGTAACATGCAAGCGCAGAATATTAAAGTGCTGCGTATAACCATTTCGTTTAAGTATTTCTACTACTGCTAATTGAAGCTCGCCACAACTACAATAATTAAACGACTTTTTCATGATACTTGTCACGCTCTAGCGGTTAAACTTTTTATAATTTTAATAATCTCAATGTAATCATTTTCCTACAAAATCTTCTTAGTATCTCACAATAGCGATATGCAATTACGTAGTATAATTATAATAAATTTAATTTTTTGTTATTATTTTTATGTTACTCTCGGCTCACGTATGGTAGTTCAAATAGTGATCAAAACTCTAATTTCATAATTAATAATATTTAAAACTACTTGTGTATAAAATTTTCATCTCAGGGATAACTGAAATAATATCAGCGACTTTAGTAGATTTAACTATTTAGCGCACCTGGACTGTTAATAACTTTTAAACATCAAAAAGTTTACTTAATTAAATTAATTTTTATATTGAAAACGTTTATATTGAGATTATGGATTTTGCTGGAAGAATTTACAATGTTACGAAACAAAGAGTCATAAGTCATAAACTATTTTTAAATGAGGTGTTTCCTGAAATCTTGATATAACTTATTCCACTTAAAATAACTGGTTAAGAAGTTAATTAACGCGGCAGACGGGTTCGTCCCTGAGAGGTTTAATTTACTGCGCACTGCACTTTTCTCACGCGTCTACTAGGTCTACGAATGATAACTACTTAGGTGTAGTTAGTTTACGTTTAAATGCAGAAAAGATCCAAATATATTTACGTGATTCAATGAACTCGTGAATTTTAGTTGGTTTTACTTATCATAGGTATTAAACTATTGTGGATGAACAATTTTTTAGAATTTATTTATTTATGTTACGTTACATTTACTTAGAATCTTTTGCTTTTCAGGCAGGACACATCTAGAAGAATTGTAGCATTTTTTTTATTAAAATTTGACTCTAGTTGACTCTACTGTACTATTTTGGGGCTGTAAAACAGAATCTGTTTCTTTTTTTAACAATCATCAGAATCTGGTTTATTGATGTCATCATATTCTTATGACGTGTTTATCGTCCAGCGTAGGTAGTTGTTAGATGCCTGGCTTTCAAAGCGAGACGTCACAACTTTGATTCGAGGAAGGCAAATATTTTATGAGACAAATGTGTGTTCTCGGGTCAGGGTTGTTAGTGATGTGTTGTTTTGTACTTGGTACTCGCGACAGGAAATTTTGTGGTGGAGTAGGAGTTTGTTACTTTTATCTATTAATTTCATTTAAGTTATTAACTACCTAAATTTATCGTTGTATATTCATGTGAACAAACTAACAATAATAAAACATTATGTTAAATTGGAACCGATTACTAACTACTCTGTCTTCTGTTCGCATCTTTATCTCAGACACATTTTTATCCAATTCTTACTTTTGATATTTCTGCTTCATCCAAGCAATCAGGATAACACGTACAGTATTTACGAGATACAACATTAATATTGCGTTCATACCTCATTCTCTTGTATGCAGTGCATTCAGCGCAGACATATTTAGAGGGGTTAGGACTTAGGAATTAAGCGAACCCCAGAGCAATACAATTACTAACAAGACTGAGTAGCATGTTAACAAACTATTCTTACGGTCCGCTGTAGTCCAGTTTGCTTTGTTCCTAGCTAACTTGTTATACTCCTACGAATAATAATATACCTAGTGTTTAAGTACCATACCCTTATTTACTTCTATGCTACGGAGTAACCGGCTCGCGTTTTGTTTCAGAAAACTTATACTTTATTAGTTCACACATGAAAAAGATGTTTGGACGGATTTCTGAAACGATACGTCTTGTTTTTTTTATGCAAACCAACTAAAATTCCACGTTCTAAGAGGAAACGAACTATAGAAGCTAACATTTACCGTGTAAGAATATATTATAATTACCTAGCTGGATATTGGCAGTGTATTTATCTTCGGGCTTCAGGCGGACAGCAGATCCTTACGTGAACATAAATTAGAAACGGGAGGTTGACGAATAATGTGTGAGAATATCAAACATAATATTATAATATTTTATTAGGTGTATGTAGGTATTCATGTAGTTTTTTCAGTATTTCTTTGGCTAACACGATAAAGCGAGACTCGGTTCATTTCACGAAGTATAATGTCTGCTACGTAAAACTCTCCTTTCAAGAAGTACGAACCGGAGATAAATGTAATATTATAGGTATTATTATTTTGGGGTGAAGACACCTCAAATTTGATAATTGTCATAAAACCCGGTACGAAGAATGAAATTTTTAACTTAATTTTTGGACTTGGATTTTCTCCGTGTGGGACTCGATTCGCTTAGCTGACAAACTCTTCTGCCAACATCACCTCAATTACTTTGTGTTTCTTTACTGCTATTCTTAATATATTAATCGACTTCAAAAACAGGAGGAGCTTCTCAATTAGACTGTATTTTTTATGTATGTCATTTTCACATCCTGCTCATAATTTTGTACTGGATGAACCGATTTTGATGATTTTTTAAAATCTAAACGTAGAGTTCGTCAAGTCCTGTAACAATTTGAGACATAATTATAATTATGGCGATTAGTTTTTGAGTTATCTATATTTGTCGATTCTGAAGTCGCTTATTTTTTTTTGTAAAAAAGTTAGTTATTTTAGTTTCTATCGGCCATTAAAAATAACGGAAATACGAAATTCATAAACTGAAAACACTCTGTTTCACTCCAAGGTAAGGAGAATAAATTAAGCCATACCGATACCGCACTGAAAAGCAACACTGCTCCGAGAACATTATTCAAAGACTCAAACATTATCACAAATGCATCCGATACCGCATAATTAATAGCCTAACCTCATCAAAAATGTATTTACGGTATCCCGCAAGCGGATATCTTCAGCATTTTCAGCCCGCCCGCACCCTAAATCAAACCCCGGAGCCACTAGCCTATTACTATCGCAGTTTAAATTTATGTGTTACCTATCGTTAGCGAACACCTTTTGAAATTATATTTGGAGCTGCAGTGCGGTTGGGTGGAGGAAATAGCGACATTAGCTTTTCTCGTATTTCTCGCTGTAGACATTTACTCGCGCCTTAAAAGAGTTGCTGCAATATAGGTTGCACGTATAATTTAAATTCTTTTGGATTTTACCATTTAATTATTTCATGCTTTTAAACTTATTTAATTTAAAAGCAAAATTAAGTAATAAAAGTTATAAATATCTGATTCAAAGCATATGACTATTATAAAGTTAGATATTTATTTATTAAACATTAATTTCACTTGATATATCACGATAATAATTATCTTATATATAAAAATAAGTCGGGTTTTCCTTCCTGATTTTATAACTCCAGAACGCACAAACCGATTTCCACGGTTTTGCATTCGTTGGAAAGGCCTCGAGCTCCGTGAGGTTTGTAGCAAACAAAATTTGGGAAATTTTCAACAGAAAAGGAGGAAAACAGGGAAAATCATTGTAAACCAAACAATTTAAGTAGGTGTTGTACATATGTAATTTGGTAGGATTGTCATATGGTTGCCTTGGATACCACGTTGTTACCTTCTACTGTCTAATAAAATATTTTTCCTATGCTGTGTAAATCTCTGTTTTTCTATCAGGTTATGGGCCCAGATACCCCAGGAGGTATTCCACACTTCCCAGTTATTAACCAAGATTAATAGAAAGAATTGTACGTATTAAATTTTGTTTTCAAAACGAGATGCAGAACAAAAGGAATGTTCGATCGCCATCGGCGATGCCGGCATCATTGTTGTATACAGCTTCGCGTTCTGGAATAACTGTCAATTTTGAGAAGCTTAGTGGTATATCCAATTACGGCAATTGGAAGTTTTTGATGCGGATGTATTTGATACATGAGGACTTATGGGACTGCATCGTTGAGGCTGAGTCGGGTGTCCCTAGGGACAATGACGAACGCAAGCAACGACGGGCTCTTGCCAAAATATGTTTGATGGTGCAGCCATCGTCGTTTTCGCATGTACGAAATGCTACCACTGGCTTTGAGGCTTGGAATAATTTAAAAATGGCCTATGAAGACAAAGGACTGTGTAGACGTCTTGGACTTTTACGTACAATGTTCGGATTGAAGTTAGAACAATTTAATGATATGGAAGCGTATCTCTTAAGGATCACGGACTTGGATCAACAACCACGAGATATTAATGCTCCATTAGATGATGATTTCCTGTCAGTGTTGATACTGAGTGGTCTATCATCAGATTATGACCCGCTTATCCTGACATTGGAAAATTCTAATATTAAATTATGCAGCGAGACAGTAAAGAGCAAACTATTACAAGAAGAATTGCGTAGAGGCTTTGATAAGAGCGAAGAAGGCGCAATGTTTGCAAAACGAAATGCAAAAACAGCGAATAAACCTTTTATGAAAGGCAAATGCTTCATATGTAAGAAACAGGATCATTATGCAAAGAACTGTCCGACAAAAACCAACAAAAATGGAAAAGGAGGAGAAACATGTGAAAATGCGTGGAGAGGAACATTATTATCGGCATTAGCTATAGATGTAAATTCGAATGCCTGGTATGTGGATTCCGGCGCAACTTGCCACATGACGAACAACAAAGCATTATTGCAAAATTATTTTTTGGATACTCCGCGGTTGGTGACAGTGGATAATAGAGAAAAGATGCATAGCGAAGGACATGGTGAAGAAGAGCTGTTGTTAAAAGGGCACACTAAGACTACAAAATTAACAGAAGTTATTTACGTGCCGGGTTTGTCAACGAATTTGTTATCGGTTGGAAAGATGACTTCAAAAGGGCTTGAGGTACATTATAATGAAACTAAATGTAATAATTGTTGGGGAAAAGTTCCAAAGTAAATTCAAATGTAAATCCTACTTCCTACTAATATTATAAATGTGAAAGTTTGTGTATTTGTTTGTTTGTTTGTTACTCCTTCACGCAAAAACTACTGAACCGATTTTCATGAATTTTGGCACACTCATAGAGGGCAACTTAGATTAACATATAGGATATTTTTTATCCCAGAAATCCCGCGGGATCGGAATTTACGCGGGAAAACCTTCTTCGCGTATGGGGTATAAATAGCTTCTAAACAAACATTTATATAAAACTAACAAGTCTGTCTTCCCGGAAATCCCGCGGGATCTGGAGTTACGCGGAATAAACTCCTGCGCGTAGTTGCGGGCTTACTAATATTATAAATGTGAAAGTTTGTGTATTTGTTTGTTTGTTTGTTACTCCTTCACGCAAAAACTACTGAACCGATTTTCATGAATTTTGGCACACACATAGAGGGCAACTTAGATTAACATATAGGATATTTTTTATCCCAGAAATCCCGCGGGATCGGAATTTACGCGGGAAAACCTTCTTCGCGTATGGGGTATAAATAGCTTCTAAACAAACATTTATATAAAACTAACAAGTCTGTCTTCCCGGAAATCCCGCGGGATCTGGAGTTACGCGGAATAAACTCCTGCGCGTAGTTGCGGGCTTAAATTTTTATGCGACCTTTACTAGGAGATTGAGGAAGTTTTGAAGCAACATATAGGGTACTGTTTATCCCTGAATTCCCGCGGGATTGAGATTTACGCGGGAAAAGCTTCCATGAGCGAATGAAGTCGCGGGCTCATTAATATCTATATATCGGGATATCTATACATATATCGGGAATCGAACCGGCTTTTTTTCTCATGATCAACTTTATGTTGCTTTTTCGAGGGTCAGCATCGCTTTAGCTGGTCTTTATGTTTTGGCACCCGAATGAAAAACTACCAATGTAGTTTAAAAATATAATAGTTTGGAATGAAAAAACCCCGACGTTTATATCTTAAAGTCTTTTTATCGATTTTCTCAAGATCTACATAACGGATTTTTGTACGGTATGACTAAAACGTAGTAAAAAATCAACTGTTGTTGTAAGATGTGTGGAGTGTGTCTTAATATGTGTGGGGTCGGGATTAACGCAGGAATAACTTTGTGACACAGTGAGTTCCACGCGGGCGGAGCCGCGGGCAACAGCTAGTATTCATATATAAATAAGGCTCTTCTCACACAACGCTATTTATGATCTACGCGATTGCAACGCAACCCAAAATTCACTGTATCTGACACTTTTCACTGACAGGAGACGCATCGTAGACTCATCGTAGACGCATCGTAGACGCGACTCCTGTCAGTGAACAGTGTCAGATACAGCGAATTTTGGGTTGCGTTGCAATCGCGTAGCTCATAAATGGCGTTGTGTGAGAAGAGCCTAACACGATTACACTGCGTTGGCAGAAAGAAATTCTTGACAATAAGGCACTATGGAGTACTGTTCTCACCTCTGGGCAGGGGCTCCACAATACCAACTTAGTCCATTTGACGCCGTACAAAAGCACGCTGTTCGAATTGTCAACGACCCACGAGTCACTAACAGGTTAGAACACCTAAGCCTTAGAAGAGACATAGGATGTCTCTGTGTGTTCTACCGACTTTACAACGGTGAGTGCTCCGAGGAATTGTTCGATTTGGTGCCAACATCACCCTTCCATCATCACACCACTCGCCGAAGATTGAAGTTTCATCCACATCGCTTGGATCCGTGGCGAACGACTACAGTCCGATTTTCACGGTCATTTCTGCCGCGAACTTGCAAGCTGTGGAATGAGCTTCCCTCTGAGGTATTCCCGGAGCGCTACGACATGGGGTTCTTCAAGAAAGGTGTAAAAAGAGCTCTCCTTCCGGGCCGGCGTTGCACCGGTGACTCCCCTGGTGTTGCAGGTGTCCATAGGCGACGATGACCACTTACCATCAGGTGGCTCGTCCGCTTTTTCGTCAGCCCTTCAGGCTATAAAAAAAAGGCACTTCTCACACAACACTATTTATGAGCTACGCGACTGCAACGCAATCCAAAATTTGTATGTATCTGACACTTTTCACTGACAGGAGACCCGTCTACGATGCGACTTCTGTCAGTCAAAAGTGTCAGATACATACAAATTTTGGATTGCGTTGCAGTCGCGTAGCTCATAAATAGCGTTGTGTGAGAAGTGCCTAATGTGACAAACTTCTGACTAATAAACCTTCAGACTAATAAAGTTGACAAACTTTACATCCACTAAATTGTACAAGTACCCTTCAAGAAATAATGCACATTGGTATTCACAAAGAGATAATCGGCTAGTTAAAGCTTTGTAGAGCGTAGTCTTTCTCGCACATTGCACTTATAGTGCAATATTATATTAACAGCTAATAAAGCACCCTATTAAGTACATGGAATAATAATAAGATTGATGTTCCGTTGGAGGTTTTAATAACTCTTTAAATTTATTTATGAGTGAACGCGACTGTCTTCTACCGAATTCGAAAGAAAAGTGACAAGTCAGCGGTAGGGACTGTGTAGAGTGTGTAGTAAGGACAACGCTCTACAAAGCCGAAACTAATCGATTATCTCTTTCTGAATGCCGATGTGCATTATTTCTTGCGGGGTACTGTATTTTTACAACGATACACGACGATGATTTAACACGACTTGTATCATGAATGCTTACTATTTAAAATATCAAAATCGAGCCATTAATCGACGTAATTGGGGTCTGGATTTATTACAATTAATATTCCTGGAACTAATGCAAGTGCTTGATCGAACAGTGGCTCAAATTAATGCAAATTCCAATGGGAAATATGGTTACATTCGACAAATGCGTAATCTAATCGGTACAAAATCAAAAGGGAGATCGAACCGAAAACCGAATTAAATTCATACCGGTTTCGGAAGTATGAACGAGTATGTGATGGTGTCGTATGAGGTAATAGTTTCGATATTGTTGTTAAAAGTAGGTATTAGAATCAAAGTTTTTCACAGATTTTGTTTAAATTATGTAATGTAATGAGCACCGTACAATTCCGTACGTGCATTGTGTACTTAATACCATGCGTTTGTTTCCTTTATATTCTTAGTATTTTTAGATTAGTGAATATATCTTACGCTACTTTGATATAACGTAAACTCAAAATTACAAAAATCTCTACTTCAATTAAATATCGACGTTTATTATGATACCTTTCGTTACTAATCATCTAAAGCAGAGATTAATCTTTTACATTTTGCTTTATTGCGGACGGTATAGCTGCCATAGGTAATTCCGTACGAGAATATTTATCTCAGCTCGTTAGCACAACGTCTGTGACCTCATAATATTTTACCGGACGAGCTTTTTCTATTGACCTTAACGAAAAATGAGCCTTCGTCATAAAAATGTTGGTAATATTGCACCTGCCTGTTATATTTGACATGGGACGCCTTGCATGTATCACCCTGACAGCGCGAGTAAATTTCTGTCCGTTGAATAAATAATACTGTCTTTCTAGTAAAAGATTTCAATGCTTCGTTGGAATATTATAATGCTTGTAGAAAAACCAATTTAGCTTCATATCGTTGTCAAGGAATTCTCATTTTGGAATGGATTTTAATAATAAATTGATTCCGGCTTAGCAGTTTCTTTTTTTATGTCATGGGACCAACCTGTCAAATCCTATGAGATGTAGGAAATGAACATCAATACCATAAGCTCAAGATCTTGTACCTAAGTAACAGTGGAATACAGGTCCTTCGTGTTGGTTTTTGGCAATCAACTTATACCTTACTGGACTAATATATTAGGTATCTTATATGATGTTTCTTTACTTAACTAATTTTTGGCTCATGTCGACTGTTACAGTTCCCATAACACAACTTACATTCTTATATAAATACCTAGTATAGTTTGTCCGTATGTATAATTATAATAATATATTGAAATGTGATGGTTTCTTATATTCCTAAAAGTAGCAATACCTACGTCTATTCCTAAACGTAGTAATTCTAGTCGTCTTACGCTGGAGTTAATAAAATTACACGTATTTATCGATACCAGAATAAATAAAGAAAAAAGTAACCGATGACTGCAGGCAGTCTTCTACACAACATTATTAGTAGAACTCTGATAATGGTTCCCTCTAGGGTTAGAAATTAGTGTGATTAACCCAATCATTGAAAGTTCGAGACCTGGAAGAACCATTTAATGGCTGTAATAAGTTCACTCCCAACGAGAAGCCAGAAATGTCTTCAACGACTTAAGTGTCATATAGATACTAGTTGCAAATAACTTAACTACTTATGTCTTCCTCCACAACATGATTTTAGTATTCCACTTCTAGGGTGTTATTCTTAAAAAAAAAACTCAGTGTTGAAAATTTAAGGGTCTGTCAGTTATTTAAAAATAAAAGTATTTTTTCAAGTTTACAAATCTCTGGAATGACTGAACCTATTTTATGACTTTCACTAAAAGATATATGGGTTGTTTAATAGCATTTGCCACTTTCCATTTCAGAAACGGGATAAACGCGGGAAATCCTCCCACACGCAAATGAAGTCGCTGACACAGCTCGTGTTAAAATTACGCACATAACAGGTATTTTGCTAATCGTTTTGTTTATAAACAAATTATCTTAGTCTGGAGAAGACTTGTTTCAACCAGACACTATAATATATTTGAATCAAGCACGCAACTTGGCAATGAGTCCGCCGCACCAGCTAGATAACCATTTATAAATGTTTAAAACAACATACCTATTATATCATGAATATATTTTATATATCTAAGATATAATATATGATATAATGTAATGTATTTCAAAAAAAATTAAAACAGTGTTTTTATCTTCTCTAATTTAAAGTTCACAGTTTCATAGCGTTGTATTTTTATACTTTTGAAATATTTGAATCAGAATAAGTATCCTTAATTTTCGTTTATGAAATAAGTTATGTATTTTTATAATTATTCCATAAATATATTTTTTACAACTTTCATTTTGTTAACTTCTAATAAATAGATATAGATATAAAATATGACTGAAATATAACTATTGAAATCATAATCCAAGTTAATAATGAAACAAAATTTGTATCCAAAAATATGATGCACTCTTGAATAAAATTGAAGAAGCTGACGAAATAAAGTGAATATAAAACATATCTAAGAGCACAAAATATTTGCATCCCTTGCTGTAGACAAGACATCATAAAAGCATCAAGAAACCATCAGAAGTGGTAACACATTGTCCTTGGCCGTATAACTTTATGCTTATAACTACTTGTATGTAAGTACTATGAAACATTGTCTAAATATCGTATACAATTACTAAATATGAGTCATAGGTACTAAAGCTTTTTTTGCCTTATTTAATGTCTTTTATGTGTGGTAATTACTCTTGGAGCGCATGCAATGACTTGTTAACCGATGAGATGCTTTATCATCTTGTATTATCTGTCTGTATTAATTATAAACAATTGTATCGAAACATCTAAAAATGTATATGTAAATAATGTATATCTAAAAATGTATGTAGGTATATGACTATTGATTTGTAGAGAGAGCGTAGTAGTAAGACATGCCGGGAAACAGCTTTATCAATATGCTTTGAAACCTTCTGTGGCATCAGGATAAAATAGAGATATCAGAGCATTGCATTAGTCAGCAGAATGTACTAAGAGCAGAGAAGTGAGTCGAAGAGAATCAAGAATGAATGGAGCCGCAAGCCAAAATCACCGATAATTTCAGTTTAACGTGCTCAAAACCACAAGCACTCCTGATGAATAACAACACTAAGCCACTGTTCTCTTTATTCTCTGATGCCAAGAAACTACTCGCATGAGCACAACGGGACGCTTATATCACTTTAGAGGCGACGTCAACGATCGTATCCTTTGCGACAGCATAAAAGAATTTGCGACGAATAACGGTTATTCTGAATAGGAAAGCTTTTCGAAGCTCACCGGTAGAATCGAATAGAGAGCATTTTATCATGTCAATTTTACTGTATGATGTTTTGCAACACTCTTGTACATATATTATTTTTCTTTTTTGGTGGGATATGTTGTTTTGTGGATGTTTTTAGTATGTAATTGTAAAACAAAATTGAGAAAAATAGGTAGGTGACTTTGAAGGCTGACCTCAATGTCTGTTGGTAGATCAGAAAGTCGTTCAAGTGTTTGCTCCTGCGTGGCGGTAGAGTCGAAGCCCGACAGGTTAGCAACTATACCCTTGTTTGAAGCAGCCGCCTTGTCATGTTTGGATAGGAAGCTTTCAACTAGTATTTCTTCCTTTTTTGGGCGGCAACAGATCGGTGTTTCCTTGGGCATTATTTTATTTTGGTATTATCACGACGTTGACATTTACCATTAACTACTTGTTAGGTTATGAGCATAAATATTATTCTGTTAAAATAATTTAAGTTTTCTTATTTTTAGGATTAACTTTCATTTGATATCAATTTTGTGGTCAATTTACGAATACCTTTTAATAAATAAGTCTTCAGTTAAACTCAAAGATACTCAAAACTTTCTTCCAAAATTCTTGCAGTAGAATTCCAATATGGTTTCATTCTTTAATCCCAGCAAGCTAAGTATGCTCAATGCATCTAAGACACTTACCAAGCGACTTTAACGATTACTTTGTCCCTAGGGGGACAGTGAATCGAGTCTACACGGGACAGACGGGACAGAATGTTTATATCAGTAAGGGGTGGCGTCACCGATCGCAGCATTTCCTTTACACTGTATCTTTTCCGACACAAAGGAATTTTTAAGAAATAACGGCTGTTCTGAATAGAGAAGTCGCAGTATTCGAAAACTTGTTCGAAGCTTAGCGGTAATACACAAACGTTCTTTAAATTTGTACAAATGTTATTGTCACACACATAGTTTAAGAATAACATTTCTATTTATTTTATAAATTCTTGCAGTATGACATATCTACGGAAATGCGATGAAATTACTTACAGATACGGTTTTTTAAGTAATCGTTTTGATTAATGCAAAATACAGAGTGTACCTACATATTTTAATAAATCTTTTGAAGATGTCTTGTATAATAGGAAATGATAATAATAGGGTTACTATGATATTTTAATTCTTTCTCACTTTTTTATCTACGTAAAATACTAAAACAACCAAATAAAATACGATAAATAACTATTTACTTCTATTTATCGGTATAAAATGTGATGAACCTCCTAATAAGTTCGCTTTTCGATCCGTCTTCGAAGCATTCGCTGTAAAAATTAAATGTCTTAAATACGGAACTGTTTTTACATCGCTTTTACGACTGTAAAGCCCTAGAGAAATATTGCTGTTTTTGTGAACTACTTTAAATATTGAACTCGTTAGTAGAATGGTTTTAATTGGCAATAAGCTGAATAAGATCACAGAGTGAGTTTTAAGAGTGCCTTTTTAAGGACTTGGTTAAGTATAGTTTGAGTAGAACTATTTATTACTGCATTTAAATATTATAATCTGGGTCTATCTAAACAGTCTTGTACACAATTTGAACGACATGAATGTGTCTCGTGAATAAATGAATTCTGATAATAAGAGTTTTGGAAGCTCTTACAATATACGTAACATAAATATTTCACAAACAGGCGTATTTTGGCGTTTGGCGTATTTGAAAAATGTGTTTTCATTTATAAATTAGCAGACTGGGCCCACGCCGAAATGGTAAAAGGTCCAACAACTCCAGCAAGCATATGGAGAATATAAATAAATAACATGAATAGCTACTCAACAAACACAGAAAATAGAAGAAAGAGCAAAAACTGAATAATGAAATAAGATATTAAAGTATTCCCGTATCCTAAGTAATCAATGACCGTTCCTTTCAATATCTGAAACAATATCGTTTACGAAAACGTTTATGAACGTTAAAAAAAACTTCACACCTCCGAAAAATGCTGGATATATTTACACTATGAAAAACAATTTCATGCAAGCCAGATTTAAATTTGATGACTTTTCTTCAGCGAAGTTCTAACGCCTAAAAAATCACATAATGCTTGGATTAGGTACTACAAGTTTGAAAATACTCATATAACACAATGAGAATAAAGTTTCCATGAAAACCTCCAGCAAACAATAAAAGTCATCGTTTTTTAAGTGTTTCCTTATTAATTTTAATGATATCCTTACTGAAATTTTGCCGAGCATGCCTCTTTACTATAAGTGCGCTTCTTAAGAAGGTCTAGAGGTAAGTTCACCTCTTACGATAATCTCTCAGCGGACCCCACTTGAATCTGGAGCAAAATAAACGCGGCTTTTATCTATTGTTATGAAAAATGGCATGCTTACTCTTAATAAAATATGTTTTAAATACTACGCAAGTATTTTGTGTTCACGGTAGGTACGTGTATATATTTAGGTACATTAAGCACCTAATAATTCAAAATTTCAAATGAATTAATGAATGATTGAATGAATGCATGGATGAATGAAATGTTTATAATAAGTAGGGTTAGTACAAAAACATTTTTGAAAGTCAAACTACGCCGTAGTGTCGCTTCAATAAATCTCTTAGTTTAGCGGTCTTGGAAGACCAAGCCGCTTGAAGTTATAAATGAGTAAATAAATTCACACAACACAATACATTGACCTAACTCATGGTAAGTAGCTAAGCACTTGTTTACGGATGTCAGGCAACAGAGGAAACACAAATATAATACTTAAATACATATATTACACTCAGACACAGAACAAACACAAATGTTCATCACATTAATGTTTGTCCTGAGCGGGAATCGAACCCACGACTCTTGGCGTGCATGGTAGGGTCACTACCAATTGCGCCATCGAGCCCGTCAATTATATTTAGCGTCATTTAAAATACAATTGAATATATAAAATTTATGGATCAACTACAGAAATCTTCGTTCTATAGGAAAATAAGATCCGTTGAAGCTTAAAGTTATTTCTGCTTAGAATTATTTTCAATATTTCTATTAACAGGACTTCACAAACGAAATACGTTTTAGTGATATACATTCACGATGCTGTAAAATGCGAAAATCCCTTTGAATTATAATAGTATCTACCTGCCACAATATTGTTGTAACGGTGTTCAAATAAACGTTGTAGCAAATAGACCCGGGAGAATTTGGTTTGTAATATTCGAGTCCATTGCGTTACAGTAAACATTTACAGCGTCAACTACGGTAATTTATTTTCCAATAAATCTATTTCAGAATGCAATGAATATACTAACATACAACAAACTAATGTTCTAATAATACAAGCTGGTAATGGAATCTAAAGAAGATTGCCACCGTATATAAACGCTGTTTCAATAACGAGAATCTTTAACACATTAATGATCCACTACTGGGCAGTCTGAGCACGGGAACTTATCTCCTCATCACTGAAAAGATCCATAGAATCGGAAGAAATTTTGCCGCCCAGAGGCTATCAATGGCTTTCAAAGCATGGCCTTATTATCCTTTCGATTCACGGATTAGCTCAAGCACTTTTGTCAGTTGCTGTCACCCATCCAACTACACGCCCTCTATTGCTTAACTGAGTCGGCATTTATCCAGATATCGAGAATTAGGTACATTATGATGAATAAGCGCTATGATCACTTTTTTCGATGTAGTTAACAAGTAAGTTAAGGGCCCAAATACACATTATAAAACATTGAAATATCAAGGGGCCAATTACTAAAGGATGGCCTCCTCAGATTATCCTACCAAATTATATTCTTGAAGTAAGTAGGTAATATATTAGTCAAAAATAATTTAAAAATAAAAATAGATACGATAGAATAGAAATTAAATGTCATTTCATACGAAATATTTGAAGCATTGGAATTTTATTTGTAAAGAGATATTGAATAGAACAGTTCAATAACAGCTATTGACTGCATACTTGTGACTTGTGACTTTTGAGTGATGGCCGGCCTTTGTGTACGGAACGGCATTCTTCATAACTGATCGCTATCACTCCTCAGTTGCGCAACAATTTTTATTTTCTCTTTAGAAAACGCGTGGAAAGTCATTTATATAGATTGATAAACAATTTACGCCACATTGTTACATAACAGACCCATATAGGAAAACTGAGCTGTAGCAAAATTTCGTTGTAAGTGATTTTGTAGTAAGTATTCGTTGTCTTATACCTAGTATTGATTGTTATGTAAGTTAAATTATTTGTAAGGAATTGTAGTGATACTAATAATAAGTAGTTATCGAGATAAACCCCTAAAGCCAGGAACGTGTAGTATGTTCACTTAAAGACCGCAATGAAAACTTTAAAAACTACACAAATTATTTTTACATTCCCATTATTATTATTCAAAAGATTCAAAAGATAAGACGCCCGTGTCTGGGTTACACCCGACTAATCAGACAGAATACCAATGCTCATTCCACTGTTCACTAATGCATGATTAACTGCTTAAATTAATAATGTCTTTTAATAATTTATCAATTAATAATCATGCAGGCATTGTCTCTAATAATAATAGTATAGTGGAATACTGCAAGAGGATGCAAACTAAGCCACTGCAGGGTCCATTTACGTAATGAGCCGTCAATCATGTTTAACATCAAAGGGAATACGTGAATTAACACTGATGCATTGCGAATGGATTTTTCTCGTAATGACATGATTGCAGCCAATACTTAATTATGGCTGGTTTTAGATAATTGCGTTAAAAATATCAATAAATATTTATGTCCAATATGTGCGACTTTGGATTAGCTTAAACCTTTGGGTGACAATACCGATAATAATAATACACAGCAGGTACCTACCTACTGTAAAAGAGCGCTAAAGGCACTGAATAGTTCATAAGGTGGCTATAGTTATAGGCTATTAGTCAAGTAAGTCCTTTTAATAAAATTTTAATATGAATAAGACTGATAAGAATATTATTATCATGGACATCAAATGACCATATTTTAGCTAGGCTTGTTAATAAGCCAATAAATCATTTTAATTAAAGTAAGTATTAGGTATTGATTCTGTATTTATGATAATAAAGATTGATAAATAATTTTAATTGGTTAAGGACATAAAAATATGAACATGAAATATTAGCAATTAAACTCACTACAATTAATTGAACAATAAATATAAATAGATTTATCTTTTATTTATTTTACACATTTCTAGGCGTATAATGGTCCAATTATAGCAATATCGTATAGCAAGCTGTTTTGAAAACATTCGTTATAAAACGATATACCCGTTTGTTTGCTCTAAAAATGTACAACCGTTTTGCCAAACAATAGAGGTACATGTTTGGAAAAGCAGCAAGCAAAGCTCCGATTGTTTGTGCCTTGCTTTTTCTGTTCGTTTACACTGTAATTAATATTCATGTAAGTGATAGCAACGTGGTTTTAATGTTGGACTCTCGAACACGGGAAGCGGGTTCACATCTTGCAATCAACTTTAATTGATTTTTAATATGTGCGTACTACATAGAAATAAAATTACTCCGGATTCGGTAAAGGATAGCATTGTGAAGAAACTGATTGTGAGGACATTCCATTCAAAGTACCTACTTTTCAAAGCATAGGTCTCTAAGTTGTATGTTACTTTTTTAACACGAAACCATTAAATTAAACAAAAAAACTCTCTAATTATTTTGAACTGTCCGTTTTATTAGATGTAGTATACAAAATGCTAAGTGGTGTAAAGTAAACATATGTGGTGGCTACTAAATAAATCAAAATTTTTTACGAAAGAAATAGTGTCGACATGCGTCTAAATCTGACCGGAGAGTTAAATATTTATGAAAGTAAAGAAGCTTACGAGTACTTCTCGCTGAGCATACACTGTTTTTACAGTACACGCACGAGTGGTTTTCCACCGTTTACACATTCAATCCAATTCATTTCGTTCTCCAACAGGATTATGCTCTCCATTTTATTTTAGCATAGGTTTTTTTTATTATAATAACTGTTTTTAAACAAATGTTGATATAATAACAGATTTTATTACCTTACTACGAGTTTAAGTCCCACTAATATTAATTGCGAAAGTAACTCTATCTCTTTGTCCGTTAGACTTTCAAGCGTAAACCACTAAATCAATTTTAATATAATTTGGTACAGAGATAGAGTTTATCGAAAAGGACATAGGCTACCTTTTATTGCTAAAAAAGTATAGTAAGTTACAGTATTACTGAATTACACAGTTAAAACTTGGTGGTTAGATGTATTTTATGAACTGCTCTACAGTTTTTATTAATTTTATCGTGAGCAATAACTGCTTGCTACATACGTAAGTAGGTATGTATGTCTGTTTGCCTTATCGTCGGTCATGTACAGTTTCTTTGAAACATATTTGAGAAATATTTGATCTTATTGCTCATCCACGTGAACAGATTACCTATACAAAAAAGTCAATCAATCGTAGCCCTGTAGCCAACGAATATGCAAAATACACGCACTGAACTGGAAACCTCGTTGTGAACTGAAAACCTTTCATTCCCGTTCTCCATTGAAACAATTCATCTTTTGAGCAAGAAAAAACTGTTCGAATCCGAAAGCCTTAGAATACGAAAGTAATCTAGCGAGCGCGTGTGAATGCATGCAGGTGTAGCGTTCCACCTTTTTATTTTGGCTTCGGGGCATACCAGTATTGCTAGCGTGTTAAATTGTAGACAAGTCTATCGGATAGATACTTTCTTTATTCTTTTCACAGTAACTATTCTTAAATAAGGTCGGAATATTTTATTCTGTGTATTACGCTGTAACGTTGGGTTTTCTTTATTTTTCATAATTAGGTAGGTACGAGGTTCCGGACATTTCCTGAAAACCCTGTTTAAAAGTAGAGCGCTCGCATGTCTATTGTTCGTCTATTGTCTTTTAGTTTTGCCTACAGATATGGCACATACCAAATCCTTTTTTCGGTTCTTTTTAACAAATCTACTTAAAGAATGCAGGTTTTATGGAACCAAGGCAGCAAATGACCAGGCAGCACCACCATTCCGCAAACAAGACTCAATTAGTAAGAGTCTTGTTCTATATGTTCCACAAAGCGCGCGAGAAACAAGTGTATGTGCAATAAAATTCATACGCGATGTGGGTCATACCCACGTACCCAGTAAACAAATCTACTGTCCAAATCATTCTATGACCGAGCGGAGCGCACCACAAAATTCAATTACGTAGCAGACAAAATAAAAACGTTCGGGCCTGTAACGTATCGTTGATTTGTTTCAGCTCGTCTCGATGCAGACCGCAGCCTATACGCGTGCTCCCATGGTTGACAGATGCTAGTATGTTCGATCACTTTTATCTTTTGATTAAATTTTATGCAACTGATTCATTTCTGTACATGAAAGATGTATGCAGGGGGTCTTTATTAACGCAATTCAACTTAAAATAATTATGTATTTTTAAAATGATTGTCTGTTTGTCTACGTGCTCATTCATACTGACTATCGGGCACGGTGGCGAGCGCGGTCACGAAATATCAAACATATGTCGTAATATCCAAGTGTTCACACAGGAATCGCACTAGCGGTGTAAGTAGCGGGCAAGCTCGCGACGTTTTGCGCGAGAGTTCAGTTGCGTCGCTACTGAATCGCGCGCTCCGCCGCTAGTTACGTGTGAACACACACAAACATTTCATGCGTTTGATATGCCGCGAGCTCGCCGCGCGCGTCGTCGCGAGCTTGCCCACGACTTAGACCGCACGTGCGATTCCTGTGTGAACACTTGGATATTACGCCATATTATTATGTTTGATATTTCGTGACCGCGCCCGCCACCGCGCCCGCGAGTCAGTATGAATGAGCACTAAGCTTTACCAATATACGGTGTTCGCAAGTAATTTTGGTAAGGTACAATAGCGTTTATTTTATTTCAATCAGACAATAAATAAAAAGTTTGACCAGTATAAAGTATCACTCCTAACAAATATCCGAATGTGGCTGCCAATGGACTGATTTCCCGAAGCGAAGGCGGGTTTACTAGTTAAAACCAAAATTGACGTCCTTGGAGTTCTGCCACTATCTATGTAATACATTGAACGAACAAATGAGACCTACTCGTTCTCTGAGCAAAAGGGCACAGACTTCTACAGAACTGTATTGTAAGTTTAGGTTCAGTTCTATTATGTAATAAATTTCGAAGTTAAAAATGATACTACATAAATATTATATAAGTTTTAGTATTATACGTAGTATGTAGTATAATAATTTCCTTTTTCCTCTTAATGCTACAAGAAATAATATTCTTTATTTTTATTCTATTTATTTTCCATGAATTATGTCCCGTACTTTAATGTTTATTGACAATTTAGGTTAACCCAATTTTCTTCAGTTTGATCTGTTAAGTTTAATTAAATGTCACGCGGCAAAGATATAAGTACAATTATAATATTTATAGGAGAGGCGAGGACGTTAATGAGGGTTTGATTGACTTGAGGAAATGAATGGGTAAGAAAATGTTACGGAGTTGATTAACTTTCATTACATCATTTAAAATACAGTAATGATAGCGGTGATAGCCTGCCTAGTGGTTAAGAATTCGGCCTCCTATTAGGAGGGTCCGGGTTCAAATCCCAGGGCACGCACCACTGACTTTTCGGAGTTATGTGCGCTTTAAGCATTTAAATGTCACTTGCTACAAACGGTGAAGGAAAACATCGTGAAGAAACCTGCATGCTGGAAAGTTCGCAAAACTCAAAGGTGTGTGAAGTCCGCCAATCCGCAATTGGCCAGCGTGGTGGACTATGGCCTTAAACTTCTCATTCTGAGAAGATACCTATGCTCAATAGTGGGCCATGATGGGTTGAGATGATGATGATAATGATGAATGAAAGCGGTGGTGGATCGAACTTCGGTCTCCAATCGACAAGGTCACGGTTTGAATCCTGTTTGAGTCGAATCATTCAGATACTATGTAATCATTGAGATACTATGTACTAAAGCAAATAATTGTCAAAATCGTCATAAATTCCCCTTTACTTGAATATCTTGTGTCAATTCGACATCTTTGTTATATTTTTGATAAAATCTCAATTTTCGTGATATTGCTGTAATTGCTCTTCTTGTAATTATTTATCGAGGCAGGCGCGGTATACTTTGCTACCAGTTTCATTGAATTGAACCGGAAAATTGTGACCAAAGCAAAAGATGTGTCCTGGGAAGCACAAAAGTAATTTTTCATCACACCTATTCGAAAAAGACGACATGGTTCGGACTTACGGGGTTCCAAAGTTGCTGTTTTCTATTCAGCGGGCGGGAATGAATTTTCATACAACTTTCCTGCCCGACTAGATCTTTTCCGTCCTATTTTGAATTTAGAACATTTTAGTATTTTGCGCTAAAGAAATCGAACGCAAATATTGTTTTCATCACACCTATTCGAAAAAGACGACTTGTTTCGGACTTACGGGGTTCCAAAGTTGCTGTTTTCTATTCAGCGGGCGGGAATGAATTTTCATACAACTTTTCCTGCCGACTAGATCTTTTCCGTCCTATTTTGAATTTAGAACATTTTAGTATTTTGCGCTAAAGAAATCGAACGCAAATATTGTTTGAATAAAGAATGTCTGGTACGACGCGAGGGCCCCGCCAGCTGAATAATAAAAAAAGAAATCAAATTAAGATTTCGTTTTCAAATTAAAATTAAGTTTTCGTGCATTTTTACGTATTATTTTCTATTATATATATATATATATTATTTTCTCATAGTGGGTGATGAAAAGTAGAGTGTATCACTCGGGTGCAAGTATATTTTTGGCTCGGGCGACGTACTTTGAATCCCTCGCTACGTTCGGGATTCTACTAAAGAATCCCTCGCTACGCTCGGGATTCTACTCTAGAATCCCTCACTTCGCTCTGGATTCAAAAAACGCCCTCGCCGAAAAAATATTACTTTGCACCCTTGTCATACAATCTACTATTGAATAAAGAATGTCTGGTACGACGCGAGGGCCCCGCCAGCTGAATAATAAAAAAAGAAATCAAATTAAGATTTCGTTTTCAAATTAAAATTAAGTTTTCGTGCATTTTTACGTATTATTTTCTATTATTTTCTATTATATATATATATTATTTTCTCATAGTGGGTGATGAAAAGTAGAGTGTATCACTCGGGTGCAAGTATATTTTTGGCTCGGGCGACGTACTTTGAATCCCTCGCTACGTTCGGGATTCTACTAAAGAATCCCTCGCTTCGCTCTGGATTCAAAAAACGCCCTCGCCGAAAAAATATTACTTTGCACCCTTGTCATACAATCTACTATGGTCGACTATAACATCTACGACCAAACTATAAATAATAATTTAATATACTTACTACAATTATGTAATTATGATTACTTATACAAGTTCTGTTTACAGCGAACAAAAAAAAACAACATATATATTTAAAAGTACAGAATCTGCTTAACTGTTTTGTTCGATAGTTTCTCAAAAATATTTCTTTACTTGTTTAAAATTTGTAGCAGATAAAATGTTGTCAGTATTGTGCCATTGTGAAATATGTCAAGAAAATAATGGAACAAGTTTCGCTACACTGTCGGGTGTATGGCTGCATGGTAAGATGATGTTGGGGAGACACCCACACGAAGGCTCATGTTTATAACTATATTTTGGGTTTTTAAGTACTCACTCAAAATTATTTTACATCCAGCGATTTAATTATCTCCGAATTTTGGAAACTTCTCAGGAAACATGAAATATTTTGTGAGAAATATTGGACCTGTTCGAGTATATCTACTTCTTATTTATTACTTACTTAATATTAAATTGCTTTGTTTATTTTTAATATAGTTTTTTTTCCATACCTACTAAGTATCTAATTTATATTTTCAAGCAGCAATGTTAAAAAATCCTGTTTAAAAAAATTTAACTGGTTGAAGCATTTTTAATCTATAAACTGTTTCTGCTGATAAAAGTAATACCTACTCCTTTCTTTAAGGAAATAAATGTGTTCACCTTATTTCCCACGAGGTATTAAAAAGTAAGAAAACGCTTTCTTTCGTTTAAGAACTACCTCGTGAAATTAACTTCTGGACACATTTCGCACTGGACACCTCTCTGGTCGGAAGACGAATGGGCAGCCCATGAAATTGATAACAAATTTTTATATTTGTTAGGTTTTATCGGTACCTACCTTAAGTTTTCCTAATCAACGCAGCGATAGTAGGTAAATTGGAGAAAATGATAAATTAATTACCAGTAAATTTATAAGCAAGATCTCTTTGGTGATTTTTTTTGAAATCATGATATATATTATTATTCTGAAACTTGTCAATATGAATCAATGGATGGTATGTACTTCACAGGGAGACAGGTTAATATGATACTGTTAATTGTATCTCATTTTATTTTGGCTGATAGATGAATGATGATGATGAAACACAAGTTTTTAATTGATATTTGATATTTTATACAATTTAGTTTACAATTTACAACAGATCAAATAACTGTGTTTGTCCAAAATAGGCAGCTATGAAATCTATTCGAATAGTAGATAATCAAGAATAGCAGAAGGAAACAAAAATATATTTTTATTGATGGAAATAATTTACTTCTGAATAGATATTATAATAAAATATTCTTCACGTGTTATCAGTTACAATAATATTATTGTACGAACATTCTTCACGTAAGAAACGCTATACTTCACGTGAATACCTTAGGATGTCGTCGAGCGTTCATAAAAAAGACAATTTCCCTTATTGCCGTAATCTGTAACACATGTTCAGCGGGCCAAGTCTGCCTCGGCCTCATAAACGACAAAGTAAAGCATAATTTATTGCGCGAATTTAGGGTCAAACATAGGCATGTTATATAGCTCCACTCTACTTGTACTTAACCGTTTAATTAAAATTGTCTCTCCTTATCCGTAACTTGTCTGCTAATTTACTAGAACTATAGGTCGGAACAATCGATATGTAATCTTTATAAAAAAACTGTCATTGGCAGGTATGGAATATTTATATGAGAAAACGTTTATTTATTAAAATGAACTTTAAATTTCAGTGTATTGAACTGCGACTGCAATGCGTATTTTATTTATAGAAAATAAAATAATTGTAAGTTGTTAATCCACTTTAATATTTTTTGTAAATTGTTTTTTAAGTAAGTAAGAAATATATAAAACATTTAAACATTGGCAAAATTATAACTACGCAAAAAATACTAAGGGACGTTTAATTCAACCAAATATAAGTTTGTGGCATTGCTGTTACGTTTATACAGTTTATGTATTTAACTGCACAACAGACATTCCGTCTAAGCCCTTGGGTTGTCCATACACCTGCTACCTCGCCTGTTAGTGCCATTAGAAACAAGAGATTTGTTTATCATAACATTAGTAGGTATCTTTAAGCTGTAAATAAAACTACTTATCTATTGTAAGTTATAAAAATGACTCGAATACCTACGTAGTTTGCCTATTTTTGTCATTGTAGACAAAAATTGTGTTCGATCAGTAAATAATCAATTCTTCAATTTGGTGAAATTTAAGCTTGTTTCCGTTCATACATAGGCAATGTATTATTGCGAATATCAATATGTTTATTCTGGTATTTATTTTCTTTTTAATTATTTTCTTGTGGAAACCAAAGTCACACCTTCACATAAACATACTAGTTAACTACTTAATTTTATTCGAGACATAAAATGCTCTACTTTGGTTATAAAAACTCCAATGGAGACAAAGTTAAGAAATCATGAAATGACTTCGCATATTTATTTTTGATAATTTTTGATATAAATGGTTAAAAATTAAATGCTTTCGTATTACATTTTAGCCATGAAATGCCGTAAGCATGTCAAAAAGTTGCCATTGGTTTTAAAATACAAGTTGAACTTTTGAAAGTCTGAAACATAGCTCTTGTTTTATTCATGATCTGACATGTGGCGGATCCTCCGTTGTGTACAGGCTTTCTTTCCTAACAAAATAAACATACTTTGCTTTGAGATCCGTCCTCTGAGAGATTCTTTCACATGTTTTATGAATGAGTTTCAATGCACTTTCGTCTATCATATCGACGTTTTAATAATCTTCAAAGGCTTGCTTTTGATGCAATATGGTTCAGATAAGCTGGTACTCGGAAGAATATTATAATAAAGTAGGTATTGCATTTGTCATACTCAGAAATGTAACTTTTTTATGCTCACATATATTCTTAGAACATTTTAAGATCATCCCCACCAAGCGATTTGTGTAGGCCGTTCCCTTTTGTCGCTAAAAACTGTATCTATCTCTGTCTGACGCAGAAAAATTCGCGCAATTTCCAGCCTTCTATATCTTATATATCAACGCTCTATTCGATTATTTTCGACCTTAGAGCCAGTCAGCAAAACGTTTGATTTTCAGGGGTAAACGCTAACGCTTACTCTGTTGTGGCGTCACAACAGCGTACCTTCCGAAACGTAGCAATTTTATAGGTTACAAGACTGAAAAATGGGAAAATATTAACAGCGTTGGCTGCTTCAGCTCAAGGTTTAAATTTCAGTGAAAATTACGAGTTTCATTGGACGTTTCAGAATGCAAGATCGATGAAAACTTAGAAGGTAGGCCAGCGGGAATATGTTGACTGTGGATCGCAGTGGGATATGCCCTCAGTCGCACCGCGCAGTTTCTGGCGTGTGGTCGGAGTCAAAGCTTGGTCAAGCGGGAAATGGCGCGAACTTTACGACAACATTCGAACTTTTCTACGTAACCGAAAAATAATACTCTTCACAGAGTAGTGATTATTTTGTTCGTTATAGTTTTTTAAAGAAAAGGACTGCGAAATATCTAATTGTATAAATATTTTTTTAATACAGAAGTTCTAGTGCCTCAAGATTTTCTTTTAATTTTAAGTACTACTTCAAAGTTTTTGTATTGGTACGTAACATTTGAATTATTTTTTTAATGTACTTAGTTTAGTGATGGTATGCAGTCAACAGATATCCGAAGTTTTGTAATTGATGGCATTTTTATATTATTGTTTTTTTATAGAATATGTTACCAAATGTATGATTATTTTGACTTGCACATAGTTATGTACTTGTATTGTGTATGTGTATGTATTGTACTTGTACATATGATTTTATTTAATTTCGTGGAAAGAAAAAATTAACAGTAAGTTTATTTACATTAATTAAAGTAAAATTAGGAGTAGCAATATCATAGACACACATAATATATTATAATACACATGTCATAATTTTAATAACTTTTAGTTAAAAAATAGTGCAACTTTCATATTTGTTACTGGTATTTACCTATATTAAAAAGGAATTAATAAAACTATGTACTTTGAAATTTAATGTGGATTAAAAAATTTATGCCAGTTGGTATAATAAACAAAACGTTGAATTCATCTGTTTTGTAAGAAACTTCATTAAAAGTTACCGATACTAAGTAATGTTTCATACTTTACCAGAAAAATAGTCTAGTAACAAAATTACAAGTTTTACTTTGCGAATGGATACTTAATATGGAAAGCCATAACATCAAAAAACTTTTACGATAAAAAATAATACACCTATCAAAAAATTTTAACTTAAAAAACCTACATAAATCCGTTATTACCAAAAATATTCCCTTTCTTCTTTATATACACATAGAAGTGTTTTTCCCAATTTAATGCAGCCGTAATAAGTAACGAACCGCTGCATTGGGTGTAAACTGTAACATGATCGAATTTTATCATCCGAATTTTATCTCCTTGAAGTACCTAATTATTTTCTCATATAATATATATTGTAGCCTTACCGATATTTTTAAATAACGCAAATGATTTACACATATACACAATTTCTTTACCTATCTGAGTTACTTTTTTACTATATTTTAATTATTTGTCAATGTAACAAAATAAATTTAAAATTCTTCCTGAATATCATCCACGAATCAGTACCTAAGTAAAAAGCATGTAAAACGCGTCTAAAGCTTTCGAAAAACTCAGAAAAGACTAAAGGAAAAAGGCGTATTAAAAAAATATAGGTACAGATTTTAATCCACGAACTTTAAAGTAAATCCATATATCATATCCATTACCTAAAATATTGGAAATAATTTTACTTAAGCATCCTGAAATTGATATCTATTTATATTTTAATTTTTAACTTTCCCTATTTGCTTTCACACAGACAGTTTATTAAAGTACTTACTTTAGGAAGAAAACTTATTAAAAAAAACTAGAAATGTAACCGTCTTCGACTGCTATTTTAAACGCACCAGTAAAATGGCTTTGACTAGTCCTTCATATCTACTTGCACATTATAAACAAATTGTACAATACACGATGAAATAATTTAAAAATATTTACGTAGGTAAATGAAACATTAATAAATATATTCAACCTAAATCTTATGTACTTACCCCATGTGCACATTCCTAGCGAAACGCAGTATAAGTAGAAAAACGTTACGTTAGGTAGACATTAGTATTCCAGCTCCATTTCAATCATATTGATGGTCTTTATACCGGATTTTAATTATCTTATGCGAAAAACAGAAATGTAGCCGTAAAATGTATATTTCCATTGTTCTTTTTCCACAGTTCTTATCTTCAGAACTCATTACTTACATCACTGCGTCGTCTTGTGCCGAGATGTAATTGCAGTTTCAAGTGTATTGCAGTAAGAAATATCCTCAAATCGGGCGTCCCAGTTTTCATATTTTACCATCCCTATGGTTTTCATAAAATATGTGAATTTTCTTCTTTTATCGTTATAAAATTTATTGCATTACCGGGATTACGAATACGAGTAAAATTGACATTAGGGTAATAAATGTAAATGAATGGATATAAATGGTACCGGAGCAATGGACACACTATTGCTAATCCAAAATTTATCAATCGCGGCCATCAATTTAAACAGATCGGAACTGAAAAATTCCCTCTGGGAAATAATATTCGGCCAAATGAAAATTCCGACAGATGCATTTGAAATCGCGAGCGCCACGCGGAGGTTTTAATTCCCTTGACTGTTGCGAATCGGCGCATGTATTTTCATTAAAACGCATTCAATACGACGACGACGTGGCTTTGAAAAAGTGAACCTTTTCAAAAATATTTCCCTGACATTCCACTATGCAATGTTCCCGTTCTATTCAGGGCACACAGAATAAAGTTATTGACATTTTTATCTTGTTTTACGTTCCTTCCGCCTCCTTTCGTTGCGCTTACAAAGCATAAGGTTAAACAGGGTTTATGTAAGCCGCATTCATTACAAGACTTTCAATTAGTGCCAAAACCGCATTTATTATGATGAGTAAGTAGCAAAACTCATTCACACATTAAGTGTTTAACTGAGCGTTGTGGGTTTTATGTGAGGCACATACAAGTGTGAAGGTCAAACGACATAATGTCCTTTGAATAATAAACACTCGTTTAGCCTATCCCTTGTAATTTTTCTATGTAACAGACAATAAATATTCATAGCTATACCCATAAGAAAGAAATAACAATTACACAAATTAAATTAATTTGTCACAACGGGCACAATAAAGGAAAATAATATAATTTATATTATTATTGCATCCTCGTAAATATCTTGCTGGATGATCCACCGTATCGACATAACTCATTATTGGAGATAATCTAGAGAGCACTGAGCGTCATCAACTATGCTCCTCCAATGACGACAAATGGAAAGGTCAATCAGTCCATATGTCAAAAGTTCTCGTACTAACTGCCATCCAGACAGCTAATTTCGGCTTTTGCAGTTGCTAATTTATGGCTATTTAAGTTTGTTCCTTCGGCATTGGGTAATTGGGTATTGGGTACTTACAGTGATAACCATAAATAAAATTATGTAGTTACATATACATATATATAACTTTTGAATAACTTAAAGAAAAAAATAATCAAAGTCAATTTAATACGAATAATTATGGATAACTTAAAAACTTGTCGCCAGATCTCATACAAAATTAAATGACACCACGCGATAAGCATCAGCTTTCGAATATAAAAAAATATCCTAATTGGTTCATATAGTACAAAGATAGGAACACATAAATTAAATAAAAAAATACAGTGGAATACAGAACCTCCCCCTTTTTTCGTAGTCTGTTAAAAATATTGTGTTCTTAAGGGTTAAAAAAATAACTGTTTTTATCATTTTATATCCCATCTCGGCTTACTTCCTTATTATATATTTTTTCTTAATTATTATAATTTCACCTTTTTATAATTAACATATCTGCCAAGAAAGAAAGAAACAGGTAGGTATTTCTTTATCAGCGATATTTAAAATTAAGAAGATCTTAGATTATGACCAAGAATCTCAATAACTTGTACTAATTTTATCTAATGACAACTGAAAATTAGTTACACTTTTCGAAACATGTTTGTACAATGAAACATTATTCGACACGCTCTCCGAAACGAATAAAGTTCACACACAACTTGTTATTGCTTTCAGATATTCTCCTTCTACATTGCTGTCAAATGCAATAAAATATCTGTGAATCTGAATTTTATGAGGTTTCTCTTTCATTTTCAATCAAAACTTTGCAAATAAAGCAACGACTACGAGACAATCCGATACGGGCCATCGGCATCGGCCTCAAGAATTAAACTTTGGCCGACATCAATGAATTAATAAAATCAATTTAAATTTAACTGCTTTTTGTCACAAATACTGGGGTTGTATTTGAATAAGTAGGTATTTTAAAATATCGTAAAAACTTTTTTTTTGGTAATACTTTACATTCAATGCATAAATGGATTACGTCAAAAGCTCAAAAGTACACTATAATTCTCGCATGGAAAGCACGTGTACATAACGTGGTAAGCTCTACGTCATGTCACAATACAAAAAATATATAACTTAAAAATATCTGACCAATACAAATAACTACCTTTAGTATCACCATTTTATCGATATACATATTTTACAATAATAGCGATATAAGGACCATTACCGCTGTACCGCAAGCTTATAGAAGAACTACTACAAAACACTGAAATAAAATATTTTAATGGAGTTGAAAATTATGGAGGGTTCTTAATTCAACTGTTGTTTTTTTGTGTGTGTGTGTGTGTGAGTGTGTGTGTGTGTATGTGTGTGTTACCACATAATTTTTCAATTAGTGAACCGATTTTGATATTTTTTTTTGTATTCCAATGGTGTTTTCGTCGTATGGCCAAACATACATTTTAGCGACATCTGAGGAGTAGTTTTTGAGTTATCCATATCAGTAAGGTGCGTTGGGGTAAGATCGGTGGTGGGGTAAGACCGTTGGAATCAAATAACTCACTATTTTGGCTTTATTTTTCAATGTTAACCACACTGCGCGAAATATAATTTTGTTACGCCCCACCCCGCAGTGGTCGCCAGTCGCTCCTGCAAGTCGCACGTATGCTACATGCTTTTAAAGTTAACAAGATAAATTTTCCAAAATTTTTGTCCATCCGGTCTTCCCCCTCAATTTTTATTGAATATTGTAGCGAAAGTATAATGTATTTTATTATTATTTTGCCTGAATACTAAAGTTTAAGCAGTGGTAATTAGATAGAACTAATTGATATCCGTCTAGTATCTCTGCAGGCTGAAATCCGGTGTTATCCTCCTCAGGTGAAGATCGGATAAAAATATCAGATCAGCGCCAAGTGATGAAATTTGTAGTGGTTGTCAAACTTTTATAATATTAAAAACCAAGATAGATTATAATAACAAAAATCTGACTATAGAATAAGCAACGTAACTTGAAGTATCATATTAGATTAAATGCATACATCGCTAACAAAATATATAATTTAGAACATTTAGAAAAAGTTAACAGCTATAATTATTAAATGTATGTGCTTATTAATAATAATAAAAATAATTCTTAAAGCTTAATAAATCTAATTTTCTACTAATGTCCACGCTTATTATTTTAAAAACAATTCTACCAATTCATAATTTGGCTCTAGTCTCCTTGGCTTCCCTTTATCACTCTCTCATATCCATAGTTTTACTTTTATTTAAACACATTTTGCTTGAAATTACTACTTGTATACGTACATAAAGAAGTAAGTAGTAAGTAAAGGTCATTCACTTGTAACAATTTAACGACAATTCTATTAGAGACAAATGTCGATAGAAGCTGAACTTTGGGAACCATTAAATCGCCTAAGTTTAAAATAAGGGGTAAGATCGGACAGCCAGAACGAAAAAAAGAGCGAAAAAAAAGTAATCATCTGGAACATCTATGTTCGTAGCCTTATTATAGATTTCATTGATATAATATTAAAGCACAGAAAAGATCGGATATATCCTTGTCATACACCTTGTGTTCTTTGCAATAGAAACAGTTTTAAATTACTGTCCGAACTTCCCCCGTAATGACCAAATTGTGATTATACTCATAAAAAAATATATCGAGTTTTCTAAGCGTATAAATAATAAAATGTAAGAAGAGAAATGCTATTTTAAATTATGCTATGTTTATTCATCATCCGTTTGCACTATAAGTATTTCATTGACATAGCACTTACTGAACTCACAAAATTTAAGTTTTTACAACATCCTTCGAACTTGTCGTAAATCCGTCCGGTATTACCCCAACGCACCTTACTTGCTTGTTTAACTTCGACTATGTTGATAATATTCTCATTTATTACTTGTTGATTTTAAAGTCGGCATTTTGTTAAAGGAACGATTAAAGTAGAAATGGCATATAAATTTGTTACTGTAGTTATGTTATAATTCTATTATTGATATAATTCAATTAGCTATTGAAATAAACACACAGTTATAACAGAAAAGTATGTCTATAAAAAATATAATAAACTATAATTTTAATACCTACTTCTTTACCAAGTGAACAAAACGTACAGAGTTTTAATAACATCATAAACTTTTTTAAACAACAGTAACTTAAAGTAGACTGTAAGTTACTTTGTTAAACTGATTTTTACAAGACATCTAATCTTTATCACTGTTAAAAAAGTATTTAAAACCCCTTCACCTTCCTTAATGTCTTGGAATTTATTTTTATCTGAGGTTACGGTAATTATAATCCTCGGGTTGCGTTGTAGTGGTTTCGTAGGAACCGCACTGACACCCTCACCTCTCCATTACTGCGCCGCGAACCAGGGTTAACGACCAGATCGCGTGATGCCACACTCCTTCACGCTTATTTATACGATGAGGTGAGCAAACCTGGGACCCGACATTCAAGCGTTACAACATACGCCGACCTATCAAATTTCCATTATCACAAAGTTCGTAGTGCCCATGCCTTTTACAGACTTATTACCTCAAGCAATGTTACGTCTACTGTATATTTGGTCTTCGTCTATGAGATTGCTGTTTTAAACTGAAAAATAAAATGCTTTGGTAATAAAATTTGCTTAAACGGTTCATCCCATGCTATTAGTGCACTTGCGGTTCAGCTTCCTGGAAAGTTAAAGAGACTCACTTTAAAAAATTAGGTGTGAGTTAAATATTCTTACGTCATTTTGGCTGTCTCATAACTCTCAAACTTAAAACTCAACAAGAATAACGTAATAAGTACTTAAAAGTAGAAAGTTTGAAATCGAAATAAAATTTTAAGAGACTGAAGGACTATGACTGAAGGAGATCCGACGCAGTTTTCTTTTTTTCCGCACTTTTAATTCTTCCGAATTTTTAATATACTTATTTAATATTCCTTAATTTGCACGTACTTTCTTATGAGCAAAAATTACTTTAAATTTTATTTAAACGTGTTTATTTAGCTTGACTAGTTTATTTCATTTGTTTGTTTGGGTCAAATTTAGTAATAATTGGATTTTACCACCTTTCGGACGACAGATCGAACACGACACTCTTAATCTTGATGACAATACAATATAATACTTACATTCTCTTTTATTTTCTTTGCCACCGATACAAAATAGTGAATTAGGTACAATTAAGTACTTCACGACAAACTCAATATGAATATTAAATGAAAGGGCTTATTCATAGAATAGATCTCACTACGAAAAAATTAAAATCCAAGATGACCGCCGCCACAAAATGGCGGATTAGTTAGGTACATATTTTCCACAAGTACCTCAATATGGGTATCTAACAAAACTAAAACCTAGAAAATAAATTACCTAAATAAAATAAAAATTATGTAAAACGATTTTATGACACTTTTTGTTATAATCTATCAATTCTTCGATTTTCTAGGGAGCCCAAGAGGGGATTTTTGGATTTACTCGAGCGCGTCAGATTAAGGTACAGGGGGTACCTGGTACCCAGTTAAGTAGCTCCACCAAATATGAGCCCCATAATAAGTTCGAATTTTTTTTTGCACATTATAATAATGGTAGCGAGTTTGCGTCACATCGAAATCGTCAGATTATTGAATGAGAGCTTTTTTTAGGTTCACTTAACACCCCCATAGAAAATCTGACGTGCTCGATTTGATTTTTTCTCTCTCATTTTCAACCCTTACGTACGGTCACCCCCATCAAACAAACGATCAGATTAACATAGTACATTATTAAAAATACGTAGAACATTGATGCTTACAATATCTGAAGCGCTCGTGTATGTACACATGGACATTATTTTTTTACATATTCAAAAGTCTATAGCCGCTTCCCCCATCGATGAAAAGATATACATTATATAACATTTTTTTCTTCTTATCATCTAAGCTTTGCAACCCAATAGGTCTCTATGACGCTCGAGTAAATCCACATTTAGCATCGTCGGCTCCCGTACCATTATTATATTGTCATCATTCGATTATTATTATTTTGTAACAAAGTTCTATAATTATGTTAATTAAAAAAATGGTTAGCTTACAGATTGAGTGACCATCGGTTTATAATAACGAATTATTCGTCATAAATCGTAAAATTAGACAAGCAAAAACTATTATTTCTTTTAAAAAGTTAGTTAAAGCTCATTACCGTAGTCCTGAATTTATTAATTAAATATTAAGTATACATATATGTTACCGTTAATTTGCGTAAATCAGATAGAGTGCAGATTAACGAGGTATTCTGCAGATTATCTGGCTGAGTCAGTTAAAATGGAAAAAAAATATTGAGTTCGTACATTAACTAGTTAATCTGCAGACTTCCTAGTTAATCTGCAGACTAATGACCATGCATACGGTAAAGTGTATAAAATAGGTTCTTGTTTGAATAAAAAATTTTAATAACAGGTGTAGGTAGGTCGAATTGGTTACATAACCGAATTAGCCTACCCCTACTCCACGTAGTCTTGTATACCCTACCCCTAGAGTGTTTTTTAGAACCCGGAGGCGCGAAGGGAGGGCAGCCCCCGCCCGCTGTAACAAAACGCAGACACCCGGGCGAGCCGGAGCGGCTGAGGCTGGTCGCCGAAGGCCTTCGGCGACCAGCAAGCCGAAGCTGCGCAGGCGAGCGTGGGTGTCTGTGCTTTGTTACGCAAGGGCGAAGGGGCTGCACCTTCCGCAGCGCCGGAGACGTCACGGTTCAAAGTTATGCCCTATTTTCCGCGTTTTTACGATTCGGCCAAACGTTGATGACCAAATCGTGAAACGTAGACGATTTTACGATCTGGCCAAACTGAGTTGACCATTTCATGAAATGCGACCATGTCATGATATGGTCGATCATTTCATGATGTGAGCAAATCTACGATGTGGCCACGACATCAACACAAATTGGTACTCTGGTAGCCAGTCTTCCGCAATTTAACGATGTACCATCCGTTACTGTGCAGACTAACTGGGTAAAGTGCAAATTTTACACTTTAACGAATGGTATCAGTGAATCTGCAGATTACCTAGTTAATGTGCACATTTACTTATTATGCATTTTAATGGTAACATATACATACATACCTGTTTCCTCCTCTTTTTTTCTTGTGTCAACATTATCTATTGTCAATATATATTTACTTAATTTGTCGTTTTACCATAATATAGTTAATTGTGTTATCATAGTTCATGTACTTACGTACACCTTCACCCACTCCTTCCTACTAGCTACTGTCTACTACCAAAAGGTTGTCTGGAAGAGATCGCTACCTGAGCGATAAGACCGCCTTTTGTACATTTTTATACTGTGTTCGTTTGTAATGTTTTGTTATGTGGTGTACAATAAAGAATATATAATACGTGTAGAATAGTTAGGAAATTTCTATCCACTAACACAACCACAACGGCTCCCTTGCTTGGCTAAGACCCGCATGGAAGCTAGAATTTACCCTTTCGAGGAGACACAATAAGTGTTTAAAAACAGAATAATAATAATAATAATCGAAAAACCTTTTATGACAGTCAGCTCTGGGACTATGACGTATAGATATAGGTATAGCGGTGGTTCGACTACCTATAGGTATTTTTAATCAATAACTGGACCTTTGTTAAGACTGTTATTCATATACCACACATTGTTGTAAAGAATAAATCTGTTTTAGTTATTCAAACACATAAAAATTTAAGCGTTAGTTTGATAAGCAAACAAACCAAAATACTAGCACCTGATACCACAAAAAGTTATTGCAACCTGAAATAAAACGCCCGCCGCCAGACTATATTTCATAACTTGAAATGTAAAATGAATACTTTATATGGCTCTCGATATAAACCACATAACAGATATGGATTTTAATTTTAGGGGTACCTACGTATGGGTACAATTACACTATCTCTATGCAATTACACGAGTTCAAAGTATGTCATGTCATGACACGCAATTTGATTGACAAATCACTAAGTCATAAATAATAGCAACAAATTGACACCGTTGTGCTGTATAATTATATAGTAGCTTTTTCAGTGAGCAGAAATAGGCAGATCGGCAATTAATTATCAGTTTTGTTCTGTCTCGTAACAACTTTGTTTCACGATAACGATAGGAACCTAGCTTCATTATCATTTACCGCTTGTTATTGGCGTTAATTAATATGCTAATAAATTCAGACTTAAGTAAAATCAGACTTGAGTAAAAGATTAAGTAGCTGGTATACTTGGGTAACATATACCTACCCATTTATCACAATCCGATGTACCACTGCTGGGCATTAGCTTGCTTTAAAAATGTGAGCAGTGCAAAACAGTTCCTGCAAAATTTCATGTTTATAATATATTATGTGAAGCGGCTGCAATATTTCAACAAATAGAGACAAATTTTAAGTTACATCTCTAGTAATATTACTGTACCGAATGAGTAGGATGTAGCAGATGAACAAACAAATTTTGTAAAAATAATATTTTGGGCTTCTCTAGGCCCTTCGTCTTCATACTTCCTTTCTACATTTCCTCAACTACCTCCTGTTTATGAACATAAACCAGTTATATTTTTAGCATTTTTATATGTTGTAGTTGTTAGTTCATTTTAATTAATTTCAATTCTCCCTCATTCAATACACACACATCAGCAAAACATAAGGTTTGCATAGGAATGATAGACAGCATGAAAGCTTTATTACTCAAGATGTACTTTGTATTGCAATAGAATTCCTAATGAATTTGTAATTAAGTGCTACGTGTCTCCCGTATCAAGCCAGTGAGAAATGGTAATTGAATGGCGCATGAATTTAATCAGATGGCTCAATTCGATGTAGGTCGTTGCATTCCGCGAATTACGAAATAATGGACACAAATTAGACACGTTTTTGATTTATAATGAATGTGTCAATGATTTCGCAACGTTAGCAGCAGTAATGAACATCATTTGTGTTTAGTCACAAACTATACTATTTCTATTTTCTAATATTCATTTTGGTGAAGCAATGACAGATATTCATTAATATATTTCAAAATCAAAACATCTTCTGCGGTCACCAACACGCACTAGCCAAGCCAAGACTACCTGGCAAAACCCCCTTATGGTAGCCGCATATAAGCCCCGGCCCCCAGTCCCCGGCAGCTCCGCTATTCCTGGTTATGGTAGCGGCCACGGTAACGGCGGAGCAGGGGGTGCTAAGAATCTCCGGCAGAGATCTCTCTCTCTCTCTCTCTCTCTCTTCAGTCGTGCACTCTTGGCAGAGTGGTCGTGGTTTAATGAAGTTTTTATTTTTTTTGTTTTATTCATTGGACTCCTTGGCTATTGCAGCTTTAGCGATGTCTCTCCATAGCTTGCGGTTGTTGGCATTGCGGGAATATTCATTAATGGAGCTATGCGTAGCAGCCCTTATTACGTCTGTCCAGCGTGTTGGTGATCGCCCACGGGACCGCTTTCCTTCGACTTTACCTTAGACTACGAGTCGTTGCATAGAATTAAGGTTTCGAGTAATATGTCCGAAATATTTAATTATACGCATTTGCACAGTCGACGAAAGCCTTTCCTTAATTCTGAGTTCTTTTAAGATGGATATATTTGTTCTATGCGCAGTCCAAGGTATTCGTAGCAGTCGTCTCCAGCACCATATCTCAAGTGCATCTATTTTGCGTCGATCCCTCATTTTAATCGTCCACGTTTCTGCACCATATAGAAATATTGGGAAAACCAAACATTTCATTAATCGGACCTTCGTGGTTTTGGTGATATTACGATTTCGCCAGATCTTATTGAGCTTGTCTACAGCAGATCTTGTCATGGCACTTCTCCTTTTAATCTCGTCTTCAGATCCCCCAGCGTTTGTGATAGTGGAACCGAGGTATACGTAGCTAGAGACCACGTCGCAGTTACCAATACTCAGAATTTCTGGTTTATTCAGTTCAGCTCTATCCACTATCATCATTTTGGTTTTTTGTCTATTGATCCTAAGTCCGAAGGAGAGGCTGGTAGTCTCTAAGCGTGTTAATAATTGTTCCATATCTTCTTTGGTTTGGGCGAGAAGAGTCGTGTCATCAGCATATCTTAAGTTAGATGTTTTCCTACCACCCACCGAAATCCCTTTATCCCATTGTTCTAGTACAATTCTCATGATGCATTCCGTGTATATGTTGAAAAGGAGCGGTGATAATATGCAACCTTGCCTAACGCCAGCATGTGTTTGGAAACTTTTGGAGTTAACACCATCAATTCGAACCGATGTAGTTCCGTCAACATAAAGTCGTCGAATCAATCTGACTAAGTGATGAGGCACACCCATATAAATGAGCACGTCCCATAATCTATGCCAATTGACGGTATCGAAGGCCTTATGAAAATCCACGAAGCAAATGTAGAGTGGGATGTTAAACTCTCTTGCCTTTTCTATTATTTGTCGAAGGATCAAGATTTGCTCCCTCGTTCCACGACCTTTTACGAATCCTGCCTGTTCTGGCGCTATTTCTGGTGACAGAAAAGATAACAATCTTTGATTGATGATGTGCAGGAGTACTTTACTGGCGTGAGAAATTAAAGCTATTAGTCGATAGTTGCTGCATTTCTTCGTCGATCCCTTTTTGTGGAGAGGTATGAAGAAAGAGTGTGACCAATCTCGTGGCCATTCTTCTGTTTCCCACACAAGATTGCAGATGTTATGCAATAATTCAACTCTAAGTTCACCCATATCTTTAAATATCTCTATAGGGATAGCATCAACGCCTACAGCTTTGTCTTTTTTGAGGTGATTAATCGCCGCACGTATTTTGCTTTTCAATATAGATGGTTCTAGTACTCCTGTAATTTCTAAAGGTTCAGAACTGTGTGGTAATGTTGTGTCAGCAGTAAAAAGTGTCTCGCAATATTCTTTCCACACTTCCACTATATCCTTTATTTCTGTCACTGTCACTCCTTTTGAGTTTTCGATAGCCCAGGTTTGAGGTTTAAACTGACGGGTGATGTGTCGTATTTTCATATAGAGGTCCTTTATTTCGCAGCGTTCCGCATTTCTCTCTAGTTCATAGCAAATGTCTTTGAGATACCTATTGTAATCTTGACGTGTTGATGCTTGAATTCTCGAGTTCAGAAGATTCAGTACTTGAACGGACGCTCCTGCTGCTTTGGACGCGCGACGTTGTTCTACCAGGCGCCAAGAATCTTCTGACATCCAATGTTGGTGCTTATTTTTGGTTGGAATAGGCTGCGTCAAGCTTATCGTGTCTTTAATGAGGTTGCGTGTCGATTGCCAAAGATAATCAGGGCTGTTGTCCTCTGATTTTAATTGTAGTTTCCCGTTTTCCGATGCTAGTTTATTCATAAACGCAGTATGGTCTGTTATCTTCAGCTTCTTGGCCACTTTTCGAGGTATCGAATTGCGTAGCTTCACTTTAAGGTTACATATGAGAAGTTGATGATCAGATTGACAGTCTGCTCCAGGTAGTGTGTGAGCATTTGTAATTGAACTGCGCCATCTAGACCTAATTAATATATAATCAATTTCGATGTTTTCCATCTGGGCTTGTCCAGGTATACAGTCGTCTACAGTGTTGTTGGAATACTGTATTCATGATTGTTAAATTGTTGTTAGCAGCAAATTGTAGAAGACGTTCTCATTGGGAATTCCTTTGTCCTAGGCCAAAGTTACCAACGATGTTCCGCAAGTCCGTATCCGATCTCGTGTCACCCACTTTAGCATTGAAATCGTCTAAAATAATTAGCATTTCTCTGTTGGGTACATTTGCTATAATGGATTCAACATTGTTATAGAAATTTTCTATGTCTTCTTCTTTAGCTGTACTGGTAGGTGCGTATACTGAATAATGTTCAATGGTATGGGAGATGTGCTGAGTTTCATTGAGATGATTCTTTCATTGACCGGGTTGTAACCTAAAACCGAGTTTTTCCATTGTTTGGGTATTGCGATTGCTACACCAGCAAAACCGGCAGAGATCAGGCTACCAAAACCGTCGACCTCTGCACCTGGCAACATACAACACCAGGACACTGAGGACCGACGACAAGATAAAAGAGCTGGAAGAAGAGATAGACAAGTTAAACTGGAGTATTGTGGGTTTATCTGAAGTCCGAAGACAGGGTGAGGACACGATAATACTCAAATCCGGAAACTTGTTCTATCACCGGGAGGGCGAACACCTGTCCCAAGGTGGTGTCGGGTTTCTCGTCCACAAGTCCCTCGTCAACAACATTGTGGAAACCGGGAGCGTGTCGGCAAGGGTAGCGTACCTGATACTCAGAATATCCAAGCGGTATTCGTTGAAGGTCATCCAGGTATACGCGCCGACTTCGACACACCCCGATAATGAGGTTGAGGTCATGTATGAGGACATTAGTAGAGCCATACATACCTCTAAAGCTCATTTCACAGTTGTGATGGGGGACTTTAACGCGAGACTAGGCGTGCGAAACGGTGATGAGATGAAAGTGGGACCCTTCGGATTTGGGAGACGGAACCACCGAGGACACTTGCTGGCAAACTTCTTGGAGAGGGAGGGCTTATTTATGATGAACTCCTTCTTCAAGAAGAAGCCCCAACGCAAGTGGACTTGGATAAGCCCTGATGGTTCCACGAAAAGCGAGATAGACTTCATACTGGCGGACAAACGGCACATATTCAATGATATCTCTGTGATCAACAGGTGTAAAACCAATAGCGATCACCGCCTTGTGAGAGGCACATTGAATATCGAACTCCAAAACCGTTTCGCGTGCCTGGAGTCGTGCAATTCAGTGGACGAGTATAACACCAGGATGGTAACAACCGTTCAAGAGGTAGGGTCTAGGTACTTTAAGACCCACCCCAGTGGCAGACCTCCAGTTCTCTCAGAACATACTCTCGGTCTTATGAGGGAGTGACGGGAACTATGCGTCCAGTCTCCAACCTCTATGGCAGAGTACAGACGGCTCAATAAACAGGTCTCGAAGAGCCGGCGACGCGATTTGCGAAGGAATAACGCAAATCGTGTAAAAAACACGATTGAGCGGAACCAGGGCTCCAAAGTGTTCGCCAGGGACCTGTGTATTGGCCAAAGTCAGCTTACGAGGTTGAAGACCGAGTCCGGTACCATAGTCTCGTCAAAACCCGAAGTTCTGAGAGAAACGGACTACTACTACTACTACTACGGACGGTTGTATGCCTCCTCGCAAGCTCCAAGTCCTCACAAGGAGAGCGACAAGCGAGCCAAATTAACCCGACATTATACCGAGGATATCCCGGACGTCAGCCTGTATGAGATTAGAGAGGCCCTCAAACAGCTTAAAAACAACAAGGCACCGGGAGATGACGGAATCACAACAGAGCTGCTAAGAGCTGGAGGGAAACCCCTCCTGGTGGCGCTCCAGAAGTTGTTCGATTCCGTTATCAATACTGGAACTACCCCGGAAGCGTGGAGCAGAAGTGTAGTGATCCTATTCTATAAAAAGGGCGATAAGGCCCTTTTGAAGAACTATAGGCCCATTGCACTTCTGAGCCACGTTTACAAGCTGTTTTCGAGGGTGCTCACTAATCGCATTGCACGCAGGCTTGACGACTTCCAGCCTCCCGAACAAGCAGGATTCCGAAAAGGCTACAGTACCATGGACCACATACATACGCTGCGGCAGATAATACAGAAGACCGAGGAGTATAATCTGCCGCTATGTGTTGCCTATGTGGACTATGAGAAAGCCTTCGATTCTATCGAGACCTGGGCGGAACTAAGTTCTCTCCAGCGGTGCCGGATTGACTATCGGTATATCGAGGTGTTAAAATGTTTATACGCATCAGCCACCATGTCCGTCAGAGTACACAACACAGTGACGAACCCTATCCAACTGCAGAGGGGTGTCAGGCAAGGGGATGTTTTGTCCCCAAAACTGTTCACCTCTGCGTTGGAAGATATGTTCAAGCTGTTGGAGTGGAAACGACGTGGCATTAACATCAATGGCGAATACATAACACATCTTCGATATGCCGACGACCTAGTCATTCTGGCGAGTTCCGTGGAAGAACTTAGTACTATGCTCGGGGACTTGAACAGCGCCTCACAACGGGTAGGTCTTAAGATGAACATGGACAAGACGAAAATCATGTCGAATGTCCATGTCACACCTGTACCGGTTGTTGTTGATGGCGTTGCTCTCGAAGTTGTTGACGAGTACATTTACCTGGGACAAGTGATCCAAATGGGTAAGTCCAACTTCAAGAAAGAAGTCACTCGTAGAATCCAACTCGGATGGGCTGCGTTTGGGAAACTGCGTCATAATTATATTGTCGTCCAAAATACCTCAGTGCCTGAAGTCGACGGTGTTCGAGCAGTGTGTGTAGCCAGTGATGACATACGGCTCCGAGACGTGGTGCTTCACTATTGGTCTGATGCACAAGCTCAGAGTCGCTCAGCGGGCTATGGAGAGGGCTATGCTCGGTATTTCTCTGCGTGATCGAATCAGAAATGATGAGATCCGTAGACGAACACGGTTAACCGACATAGCCCAGAGAATTAGCCGGCTGAAGTGGCAATGGGCCGGCCATATAGTTCGGAGGAACGACAACCGTTGGGGAAGAAAGGTCCTCGAATGGAGACCACGTCTCGGAAAAAGGAGCATAGGGCGCCCCCCGACCAGGTGGAATGACGACCTGATGAAGACGGCGGGCATCCGCTGGATTCAACGGGCTCAGGACCGGTTAGGGTGGCGCCAGTTAGGGGAGGCCTACGTCCAACAGTGGACATCAAAAAGCTGATGGATGGCTGGATGGATGGATATTTCAAAATCAATCAATCGATATCTGGTCTATTCTGATTAAAACTATGTGTTTTATTTTACTGTTTTCTACTTACTTATTTTAGGTAGTGTTGAGTGTATGTCGTCATAATTTTAAATAAAAAAAGACAGTCCAATTGGTAGTCTCGTCCTTTTCTTGCACTCTATTAAAAACGGGCCTAGTTACATAGCAGTTATTTAGATTCACCATTTTTTAATAAATAATTATGAATCAGTTATTTAAGTACAATAAATGTAAAATGAATAAATAGTTTATTAATTGAACATAATAATGCAAAAAATATGTAATAACTCAAAAACTCTGATAAGGTTTATTGTAACTAAACCATTGGCGACGATGATGCGACTTAATTGTTGCAACAAATAAGATAAAGTAAAATAAAATTTTCTTCAGATAAATAATGATGAGAAACTACTTATTAAAGATATCTACAAAGATGTTACGAAACTCTGATAAACCAAAACCAAATTCCTGTTCTCTTTGCAATGTTCTTTGTAGATACATGGCAGAGCATTTTCCGCTTCTTTGACATTATACTGTCGGTCTGTCGGTTGAAAATTCTCTTTAATGTAAAATTCATTTTGCCCATAAGCAAACTGTCTTTACTATCTGGGTTCATGACAGAGCGCAAATATTAAATTTATGTTACATTCTACAAATCGGTTTATTTTAAATTGTACAATTTAAAGAGCACGCTTTGTTTTAAATGTCTTATGAAAGTATTTGATTCTCCTGTTATCTCTCTTAGTTAGCAACGCATAGATGATGCCAAAGATGTTAAAAAAACACACATAATTATGGTAACTTATTGGATTGAGACAAATCATAAAAAAATCCCTCCCGCTATTAAGGTTTTCGTGGAAAGAGAAGACGAAACAAATATCTAAAACATCAAGTGTATAAATTAACCATTACCCAATATATATTTTACTTCACCAAGACGGGTGTTAAAATATAATATTCACATAGGTACCTCAGGGTATAACATATAACGTGAATAAATGGTATAATATGTATTTTGATAATGAACAATTGTAATACTATGAGATGCTACTAATCTAAATAATAAACGTAAAATGTGTTTTAAAAACTGTAGTGTGCAAGCTCAGAAGTATCTCTGAGTTTGCACAATACCTATATTCATTTATTTTTAAACTAGAGAACCGCCCGCGCTTCGCTTCGGGACCCGTAGGTAACAGCCGCGTAGGTCCCGCTCCCGTATGAATCTCAGCTAAACAGTAGCCTATTATAATTATGATATACTCAGTACTGGAACATCAATTATAACATTTGCATATGACATAAGTAAATAACATGTAGTATTTGACAGCGTGATTCAGAACTTGCAAATGAATTTTACTAACGCCATCTATTAACAGCATCCGGAACTAAATATCTAGCAATTATCAAAACATCCATCTTCCCATGGGAATGAGATGTTTTTCCGCCGTAAAAAGTAGCCTACGTCACTCTCCACCCTCCCAGCTATCTCTACACACATAAACTATATCATATAATAGTCATGTTGCGACGTGAAAGAGTCACAAACAAACAAACACACTTTCACATTTATAATATTAGTATGGATATCCGACGAGTTTCAATTTAGATCATGACAAAATTTTTGTTTCAGATTTCACTATGAAGGATTTAAGAAGAAAGAAATCCAGTTGCCTTGCAAATTAGACCTCTTTTAAATTTTATATAATGAAAAAGATAGAGGAAGACGAATGTGCAACGGTGTGGTTGTAATATGTTTCCAATGTCGGGCCCGGAAGAAAGCGTCTCGTAGACAATGCACAGCCTCCTTCGAGCGGCTACAGCTTCAGCCCTATTCACGGTTTTCTACTCCATTGCAGGTGAGATGTCATATAAATTAACTATCATCAATCAGTTATTAAAGTAAAGCACAATAATAGCCAAGGTTGTTGTTGGACTTCGAAATACTTTTTTGGGATCGAATCCCGTATTTACCTCTAATGTCTAAAAATATGAGAGCTTGGAAAAGCGAAGGAAAACGTTTTGAGGCTGCATCCGTAAGAGATCTCCATGACGTTCTCAAAGGTTTGTGAAATCCGCTAATCCGCACTGGGGAACAATCATGGGTTGCGATGAGTCATTTATTGTCACACTTACGTACTTACATTTATATACATACATACTTACATTTCGGCCCCTCTGTATCCTTATCATACCTGAACACAAATTACATAACATAATTATGACCTCTCACTCCCCGCTATAACAACAAGTTCCGGGTTGGCATTTAAATTTTTGTTTCAGTATTTGAGATTTATGCAAGTGGCGTCATCAAGCTTCAACCTTCTTCTGTAACACAATGTCACTCTTTGTTAACCCTTTCCTCATTCCATAATGTGTGACATAATTTATGCTTGACTTCTTTGCGTACATTTTGATTGTATATAAAATGCACAATTAATTTAGTCTAAACAAAATAAGGGAAAAAATATCGACCAAGTCTTGAGTCTTAGACAAGACAGACTCAGAAATAAGCCTTGGGTTTTTCGGAACACAGTTGTCCACGGCCTACATTGACACGGCGAACGACCGCCTATTTGTTTCTTTTTAAATGTAAAAACCATGATTAATCTTCGCAGTACCTAAAGCTAAAAGAAATGGATGCTTTCTCGGGGTTTAGCAGTTATTGCTCAAACTGTTTACAGATAGGATCTGCGGCGGCCATCAGTCCTGCTAAGTGTCCGAGCCCGAAAGAACCATTAAATAAAGATTTACATTTTTTCCGACAACGCTGCGACATGGATTTAGTGGCTTTAAAGGAGAATAGTTTTTACTATTCTCTTTATTTTAGACTGACTAAATATTCTAATTTGTTACGCTTTTTAGTAAAATTTAGCGCATGTATAATATGTATTGGTTAAATACTTTTTAAATATCGAAAATATCAAAGGTGTTCAAATTTTCAACAACTAAATCACTGTAGCAAACTACCCGTTTTTTCGGTGTTGTTGTATATGACTACTACTTAGTAAACTTGTCACAGTAGTGACAATATCAATATCTCCTAAATGTGCACATTGCTTATATTGGTTTGACAATGCGACATATCGTAGAGGCGAAACAATTACTGAATTAGTTGAAGCGTTTATAACTTTGATCGAACATTGAGTTCGTCGCTCTGTAGTTAGCGAAGGAACTACAAAGCGAAGTGAGGCGTCAATCAAGCCGGAAGCAGCTGTGTCGGTGGCGTGTTGTTTAACAATTTATCACTAAGCTGATTATATATAGGCTCTTTCCCGTGACTTGTTTTATGATCTTGTTTGCTCTCTGTATAGCGCCGCACCTCTATTTGTACACCTTATAAATATTAGAAGAAAGGTGCGGAGTTTTTGTGCTTAGTTGGGTAATGTTTATGATTCTGTATTCCCACTTGGAATTGCAGTGTAATTTCAGTGCTTTAATTTCTTTAATGAGCCAGTGAGGGAATATTATGTATCTAGAATGCGTTGATATTTATTTTTTAATTTATTATGGTTCTTGTTATATGTCAAAATAGTTAACTAAGAAACTAAAAATGTGCTGTTAAATCTGTGCTGTTAACTGGTGAGGTCATGTTTGCAAAATTTTATGATCATCGTATCTTATGCAATATGCAAAACTCTGTAAATATAAGAGGAAGTAGTGCTAAAGCTGAAAAGCTTTAACCCCAACACATAACCCCTACATATAAACTTTGCAACTTAAATAAAAACTTGTAAATAATAATCATGTAATCTGTTGACACCAGCAGCTTTACCCGTGTTACTTATAATTTAATATCTCACTAGTTGCCACTATTGCTTGACTCTATCACTCACTCATCTACAATATTGTATCTAGATAAGAAATAGAGCCATGTGAAAGTCAGACACACGGACAGACAGACAGACAAGCATCGGAGGCTAATAGGGTTACATTTTTTACCTTTTAGATACGGATTTAAAAACAGATTAAAAAGCTTTTACATACGTTACAAACACATAGTTTTGAATAAAACACTTATGATCCAAAATCACTTCAATTTCAAAACATGATTAAATCGAATAACAAAATCAATATTTTGAAAATGTACTTACATATGAACAGGAATATTTATCTTTGCGCATACGCAACGCCATGCAATCGACACACGTTTACTTTTTTTTATAGGTACTATACCCAATAATTTTCTTTCGAGGCCGTCAATGAACTATGAGATATGAAGGAAGACAAACAGGTGAGTTATCGATCCAAAGTAAAGATGTGTTCGACATGTGTGCCATTCAAGATGAAAGCGACTATCTACCTGCAGTACAAAAACACATTAGAAAGATTTTACGGTTATTTTAATTAAAGGTAAAAGAGAAGTGTTTGTTGTCTGTCTGAGGCCTTCGGGCGGCTTTGCGTAGGCCGCATTGGAACAGAGGTGGTGGAGTGTGGAGTATGCTTTAGTTCTCCGCAATCATGAGTTAAGTTGAAGCCTGTTTTCAATATTGTGTCATTAATGGGTTGGCAAAAAACGAGCTTTAGATGTATCAATTAATGGCAACATTTCGTGCTGAATAGAGGTTTTTAGTTGCACAAAAAACATTTAAATCAGCTACAGCATGTGCAAAACATGATCTTATCGCTAGACAGCGATATCTTTCAGAACCTTTGAGCATATTAAAAGAAATGAAAACATGGATAGTTAAAATAACATACAGATACATAGAATTGACTCATTATATACCAAGATATGTAAACTACTAAGAAAATATATGTTTCCGAATCACCCTATACCCTGACAGCTAATTTAACATTAAACGAACACCTTGTAATTAGGAAGTAGGTCTGTATACGTTAGTCATAAGTTCTTGTAGGTACGGCAAGGTCAGAATTTCCAGGCCAAAAGAAAGCAAAATTATCATGCTTTGTTATTTTCGCGTGTCATTTGAACTTTAGGTAGGTAGACATTACATAAAATTATTAGGTATACCTATCACAAAATTACTCAAATCTAGCAAGACAATCTGTAAAAGCTAAATATAGAATATAATATTTGGTAATTTCTAGCCCGAATCTATGATACTCGTTCATATAACATCGGATTACAAAATAACGCATTTATAAATAAGGAATAGGTATATAAAATTCAATCATTGTTTGTAGTCATAGTAATAACTACTTTAAAATTCATGACTTGATTTTCATCTGCTAACTGGGCTAACGATTCTCCTAATTCTACATCGGTCAAGTTATCACAGGCGGCAGCGAAAGGGTGGTGTTGCATGCTCGTTTGCTACCTTCATTCCATAAAAAATCGTAAAAGTAAAACAAGTGTGTTTTGTAAATACTCACACAAGATCGTTTAAATTGATGAACTAGGTATTTTTCTGATTCTATAGTGATTAAATGACTCCATAAACAAAATTTTAAATGTACCTACCTATATAGTCAACTTAAGTTGTCCATAACATAACGTTAAATTATTGTAAAGGAGAACTGCCATTTTTGACCCAGACCCGACATGAAAGAAACATATCCCAGTTTTTTTGTTATGTTGAGTATAACAAATATCTATTATTGTTATATTCGAAATAAGTGGCTAACAACAAAATATTTCACTTTAAACTTGAATTTTTTCATACTAAATAGAAATGTTTGATATTTATTTGCACAAAAAACTTGTAAAATAAAATAATGATTGGATTTTCCAGACGACCTAAAGTTCTAGTAAATAATAATACGTGACTATTGCGGTAAGAACCACGATGCGGAATTTTTCCGCGTCCGCCGCGGAAACGGAATTGCGCTACGGCGCACGTCGCGGATAGTGGAATATAATATTGATTGCTATAATGGAGATAAAAGTTTGGTGACTGTCTATATTTCCTATTTTTGTTAACTTTGGGTCATTCTAAATTGCTATTTAGTGAAAAATAAATGGTTTTCAAATATTTCGCCTGAGTAAAGTCACATAGCTATAAATAGTTGTTAGCCACTGTTATTTAAAATACTGTTACTATATTTTTGTTATATGTAATATAACAAAAAAACTGAGGTACTTTTCATTACTGTCGGGCCTGGGTAAATTTTCTATGGGCCATGGCAGTTCTCCTTTTATCGGTAAATAAAACAAAGCAACCATAACAATACAAACAAGCGGATTTAAAACTACCATTATAAGGGATTTGCAGTTGCATGTACGATATTTCCTAGATAAAGACTTATTGCCGTAGCTCCATATTATTAGTTATACGATTTACGACTAGTACTATCTTCTTCCTAGAAATAAATTGTAAATCGTTGTATATTGTCTTTTATTCTTTGTCATACATTCGAAATATAACAATTATTTAAGTAATAATAATAATATATTTAGGTAATGCATGGCAATGTAACACGTCAACTACTGACGAAAGAATAGGAACAATATAACATTATTAAACAATTAAAATTAAACTAAAATAATAACGGTAGCAACTTGTAGTTAGTAAATAAATCGTAAATACTAAGTTCTCACTTGGATAACGCATTTTGGTGTTAATTCAATCCATGGTTGTCTGTGACTACTTAATATTAGATCCCGTCTGCTTGTTTCTCGGTATTTACCCTATCAGAGCGGCCCAGCATACTGAATTCAATAGCATCTCGCTACACAAGGGTGTTGCAAATGTTATAGAAGCCAACCCCTGAAGCTGAGTGCTGAAGCTTGGCTTTCTATCCATCACCCTCTAGCTTGAATCGGTCGTCATGTGATTGGGAGAGTTCCATCTGGATGCTTGAGAGCTAGTCATGTTTGCTCTCCTCTCAATTTTTCTTAGCATGCAGCCCGTTGGTTACGTCTTTGGTCTTGCTTATATGCATAGACGTCGCTGTATTTCTTGCTTTTAAAATAAAAATAACCTAAAAACCCTAATAATACCGGAACAAATGAAACAACTTACAACAAGACGACTCCCATCTGGCATATAAAAAGCTTTGAATAAATAGTCATGCAGAACAGCGCATATAAACAAGAAAAATAAATTGTATAAAAGTAAACAAGTACGACAAAAGCCGCGCCACAAATTGTATTTTCAGCGACGCAGGTGGTGTGGCCTTAAGCTCTGGCCGACGACGAATCCGTATGCGGCTTTAATTTAACTTCGCTTCACTAGGTATTTGTTGCGCACTAAAACTTAGGCCTTACCAGCATAATGGCTTATGGAAATACAATATATTGGCTTACCGACGTAACGGCATGTAATGCGGCAGTTAAGGGGTTAGATTCAAACGTCTGTTTTATTTGTAAGACATTTAAATCTTTTATATATTTAGTCATAGCAATAATTAAGTATAGATAATAAATGTATAAAAATATATTACATTGAAGTTTATTTGTGCCGATAGATATAAAACTCTCGAAAGTCCAGTAATGGCAACTTTACATTTTATTTTTAAATTAACCCTCTGCAACTGAGGTGAAATAGTAGTAGAGATTCGACTGAGGTGGAGTCTGTCAGACGTCAATTTTAAAATGAAAATACTGTGGAAATATTTGTTGATATTAAGTTACTTATATTTTTAAAATGTTTTATGTTTTATATAGTACTTGATTATAAAAATATGTTAGGAATAAAATTAAAATTCTATGAATTATATCACGTATTTTATTGAGATCAAAATTTCAGACTTACTGTAACGAACTAATCAAATAATTTTTTTTTTCTATAACATAAAAAAAATTCAAAAACTTAACATTTATTCTGCTTTTTTATATTATAATAAACCAATATAAAAAAAAATATTGAGATCGTATGATACATTTAGGCACAAAACAGTCTTAAAGTTGAGCATATTTTTATATATCAAATTTGCAATCCTGACAAATCTGAGATGAACACTGCAGGCAAATATGCTTCTTACAGGCACAAAAGGTGAACCTTGTCTGTCTTTTTAATTTACTAGGGCAAATACTGCACAGTTTTCTTGATGTTGGTCCAGGTTCTGGTGATGGTTCACGCTGAGAAGGCATATCCTTACCCAATACTCTTTTGATGGTTAGACGCAACTCTCTTGGCAGTCTATTGTTATAAACGCGCTCTTTCAGACTAGGCAGAACCAATTCTCTAGCTAAAGACAGTAAGAAGTCCGCTCTCCTCAGTTTAGCACCTGGACAACTTTGGTACAAAATAAAAGAATTCACTCCTGCTAGATCCAGGATTCTATAAAATATAACCATAGGCCAACGACGTGTCTTGCGACTGCACGAATATATCGAACATTTCTTGTCGATCTCGTCGACTCCACCTTTGGCGTGATTGTAATCTACAATCATAGTCGGTTTTTTCATTTGTTCATTGGTGCTTACTGAGTGATGGGAAGAAGAGATCAAAAGCACAGACAAATTAAAGTTATTGCCTATTTTAACAGCGACTTTCTAAAAATCTGCACGACTGCACGTGCGCTACAGTATTTTCTAACACAATACACATTTACAAATAAAGAATTTCTCTGGACAATACGAAACCTATACTAAAACAATAAACACAAAAATGTTCACTTATTTTACAAAACATTAAAAAATTAACTTTACAATATTGTTTTATTACGCACCCTATCGTTAAAGTATTGTCCGCAACACTGAATTCGCACCAGATGTGTGCCTCGTCGGTGGTTCTCACCAGACGTCGCTAACAAATATACTTACTGTTGTTACATCTGACAGACACTATATAAATATACATGTTTTACTGAGGTTATGTATACGGGACACTAAGGAAATATAAATATTTTTGGGAGGTGACGTCTGTCAGAATCAATACTTATTGCTGTGCTTACGTCTGTCAGACACCAATCACGCCTACCACCACACCTGTGCACTGTGTCGCCAGGGGCGCACTACTGTCAGCTACCTTCAACCATTTGCGGAAGGTACTGAGCGGGACAGAGCTACATCACGCCACATTACGGAATGGCAACCTCTCATTTGTTTTCGGTGTCTGAGAGACTACCACCTCAGTTGCAGAGGGTTAAGATAAATATTACGGATATTTTGTTTCTAGATCAAATCTACCTAAATCCAAGTCTTCTCGTAGATAGTAAGTTAAGTAAGTAAGATGGTAAAAGAAGAAAAGTAAAGTGCAATTTTTCCAATTAAATATAATAGGTATATATGCTATAATTAATTACTAATTATATAAAGAATCAATGATGAATAGGAATTTACATTCTCAATTGTTTGGATGAACGTCTTAAACCCTCTGAATGAATATGGAAACGCTTTCAATCCATGGTACAACAGCCTATACCTAAGCTGATAATGATCTATAAATTATTATCAAGGATAACTACAGTAGCATACAGCAAAAAGCCATCGTAAACCACACAATTGCAAAAACAAGACAAGCTAGTATGTTTGAATACTATTTTTTACTAATATTTATGCTTGGGCACTTCTTGGTCCTGGCATAAATGTAACTGTGTTATAAATGAAAACGGCATAAATCTTAGTTATGTGATAAATAGAAATGATTATTTGGATTCGTTAAAGATTGGTTTTATTGGAAAAAAAAATATAAATATGCGTAGATGAGCGCAAAAACATGGGGTCGATGGGCGCTTCGGATGGTAGCATTCAAATATTTCAACTCTAAATGCTTTATATCAACGTGATTAAGCAGGTGTAGTTATATACCTACGTAAGTTATTGTAAATGTAGGTCAAAAATATTTAAAACTAGCATTTAAACATCTGTACCTACACATCAATACAATTGAACTGCCTGTCTTAAAAACAAGACTAAATCATTACTCTTTTTCAAGTATAATTATTTATTATACTACTAAACTAAATTTATAAATTGTAAAATTTATAAATTGTATAAATAAAAAATTTATAAAGTCTAATTTATAAAGTGTATAAATAAAAAATAATAAATAAAAATTTAACTTTCAACCCCTATTTTACCTCCTTAAAGTTGGAATAATTATGACAAAATTCGTTTTAGCGGTAACTATAACCTACCTCCCTATCAAAATTCATGTTTATACGTCTTGTGGTTTTCGATATTTCATGATGAGTAAGTGACCTTTCTCTTTTATATACAAAGCAGGGATGTAACGGAGGTAATTGTATCGGAACCGGAGTCGGAGTCGGAGTTTTTAAATTTGATTTAACGGAGTCGGAGGCGGAGGCGGAGTCGGAGGTGGCGTCAGAAGAGAAATGTCTTCTTAAGGACAAAAATTTTTTTTTTCGGACTCTACTTGAACTAATTTCTCATATTCACTGGCATAGACAGACTTTAAGTGGCCTTTAAATGATGTTGTCGTACCATCCTTCCGTGAATAAGTACAACTTGAAACATAATTTGCATTTTGCCGTTTCTGTAGACTCTTGAATAAAATAATTCCAGATAAGGCTTGATTTAGGTTTCATCCTTACTAATATTATAAATGTGAAAGTGTGTTTGTTTGTTTGTTTGTGACTCTTTCATGTCGCAACATGGCTATTATATGATATGGTTTATGTGTGTGGGGATAGTTAAGAGGGTGGAGAGTCACGTAGGCTACTTTTTACCGCGGAAAAACATCTCATTCCCATAGGAAGATCGATGTTTTGTTAGTTGCTAGATATTTAGTTCCGTAGTTGTTAATAGATGGCGTTAGTAAAATTCATTTACAAGTTCTGAATCACGCTATCAAATACTACATGTAATTTACTTAAGTCATAGGCAAATGTTATAGGCTACTTTTTAGCTGAGATTCCTACGGGAGCGGGACCTACGTGGCTGTTACATACGGGTCCCGAAGCGGAGCGCGGGCGGTTCTCTAGTTGTTTATAAACAAAATAGATGATTTACTGATACTTGTTTATCAACTCGCAAAAAACAAAACGAATAACCTTCCATGTCAGGCGCGTTAGGTACTTCTCACACTACGCTATTTATGAGCTACGCGACTGCAACGCAATCCAAAATTCGCTGTATCTGACACTTCTCACTGACAGGAGACGCCTCGTAGACGCGTCGCTTTCATACATTGGCAAGATCCTAGTCGCTTGCAAATAGCGTTGTGTGAGAAAGGCCTTAAAATTAGTAAAAAAATAATCACTGATAGAACGTACATGAGGGCGACGGGAGGGGTTCCCTGGCGCAATATGTACGAACCTGTTTGTATCGATGCAGCGGTGGATTGAGGCCGCCATCGATATTTGTTTTATGCTTCGACCTCCGATTTGAACCTCCGAATCCTGCGATTCAAAAGTATCGTAACCGAAGGCGGAACCGAAGGTGTAATACCAATCGGAAGTTCCGACATATCGGAACCGGAGTCGAAGCTCCGTAACATCCCTGATACAAAGATAGTTATTATATACAGGGTGGAATTTTTTAATGCCACCTGGAGGGAAAGTACTGTATCTACTGGAGATAGACAATTTTACTCAAAGAAAACATTCCTTTATTTTTAAAAAGAAACAGAACTGCATTCACAGATTTTAGAAACGGGTAAAATCCGAAAAAAATAATACCCTGTATGTACTTTCACGGCATCGATCGAAAGGGTCAATCATAAGGATCAAATCTCCCTAACAAACGTGGTAAATTAAACACAGGGAAAACCATGAAATCTAAACATTTTTAATTAAACGAAAAAAAGGGGTAAACTTACTAATTAGATGCTCGAAATTGCATTTTGTCGGATACAGAAATTTATTCTCTTAATGAATGCATTTCCAGTAACTTTTAATATCGAGTTTTGATGAATATTCAAAATCGTATTGTGCACCTCTGCTCTTAACTCGTTAAAAGTTGTATAGGAATTTTGGTAAATTTGATTTTTTAAATATCCCCATTAAAAAATCTAATGGGGTGAGATCTGGTGATCTCGCAGTCCACCTGATTGTGCCGTTTGTACCAATCCAGGTATTGAAATGGTTATTAACATAGGCAGTGGTGATTCTACTGTTATGGGCCGGAGCACCAACTTGCTGTAGAATTACTTGGTTTCGCTCTTCCCCGGGTAAAACATTTACTCATTTCTTAAGAGGTCCAGTATTTCAAGATACTTAACAGTTTTTAGATGACCTTCGTACACGCGGACTAACACAACTAAATAATTACTAACATAAGTAATCTAATGGACGTTTGGGTAAAAGTAGTTATTTTTTCGGATTTACCCGTTTCGAAAATCTGTGAATGCAATTCTGTTTATTTTTAGAAATAAAGGAATGCTTCCTTTGAGTAAAATTGTCTATCTCCAGTATGTACAGTACTTTCCCTCCAGGTGGCGTTCAAAAATTCCACCCTGTATAACACAAACAAACGAATAAAATATTTTATCTCTCTGTAAGTCCGCGCCGCGCTAATATTCGGAACTTTTATAGGACTTTCATTGAAAGATAGACGAGGTTGTGAATCAACATATAGGCTACTTTTAACTCGGAATTCCCACAGGTTCGGTATCGGAGTTATATGTCCCACGCATACGAAGTAGCGGGCACAGCTCGTTATAATTATATAAACGACGAGACCTGTATAAGTAACTCGTACAGAACACACAAAAGGGTAAAATAACTTGACATGCAAATAAAAAGCTAGATATGAAAAGCAAATTGCATAAAAGTAAACAGTAGTCATACAAGTCGCGCCACAAATTGTTTCAGGGGCACAGGTGGCGGCGCCTTAAGCTCCGGCGGCCGACTCTGAATCCGCATGCGACTTTAATTTAACTTTGCTTCGCTCAATTGTTCTTGCACTAAAATTTGAATTATTGTTTATATCTATTTAGTGTTACCATTATGTTGTAATGTCCCAAAGGTGAATTGCCCGTGATATTGTTCAGGAAACAAGTCATACAACTCAAAGTTAAGAGTCAATGCAGATGTGTAAACAAGTAGCAATTAAACAGTTTTGCACTTAGTTTAACTGTGATCAAGTGAAGTAAACAAATATTTATGTTTTTTTAATTAAATTGTAACAAAAATTTGCATTTTTCAAAGCGTGGTGGGATTTCTCTAGTTCGTTACTCTCTTTCATGATAAAAGCCTGTAATGAACGCCGTCTCGTACAAGGACAAACTTCATTTCAATTCGATTTTTTATACATACTAACCTAGACAAGAACTTTATTTTAATACTAATGCGACCAAGTTAGTTATTAATTATAATTTAAATGAATGAGCTCACCAACTGTCTTAGTTGGTCATCGCCACTTATCATTGTTCTGACCATTAACTTGAAAATAAAAAAATAATTATACTCTACAAACGTAAAACACATATTTCAACAACAAAATGTAAAAAAAGTAATAGCGATACAACAGAATATTAACGCAAATCATATAATATTATATTACCTTTACATCATACAATTATGTACAAATAAATATTAACATTCAGAAATAGGGTACTTTCCGTAATGAAAAATAAACTATGAAATTTGATAAAAATAAAAATTTATGTAGAAATATACTCTAATATTCAGATTTTGAGTCATAAAAGCACATAATTATTTTAATAAACAATATTAAAATTCGAAACTTTTAATCGGTATGTCACGTGACCTAAAACACGAGAGGCATTGGTGTGACGTCATGATGGCAAACCTATTTCCTCCAAGAACCAAACTGTCAGTTCAGTTTCGTGCTTATCAACTTGAATGCATGCCGGTCTTACATACAGCGCCACAAACTTATTTGACCCGGTAAGGGTGGCGCTACTGTCTTGGTATTTTTCTGACAACAGTATAACATTTGCATTAGTTCCAATTTTGGCCACCGAGTCAGATAAGTTTGTGGCACTGTACAATTTGCCATTATTACGTCATCAAAATGGCTGACAAGTTCTGACAGCGTTTTTCCGGAAATAAAAAAAGAATTAATATTTTATTTTATTTTAAGGCGAGAAAGCGTGCTTATTTTGTCGAAATATATTTTTCACACTACATGCTCGACAATGCCGAATTATATGTCATGTAAACCTTACCTAAAGCAAGACATTATACCTCTTGGCTTTAGCCGGGTTATAATGTTCTATTGAATTTCATTATAACCCGCTGGTCAATAATGTGATTTTCACTTTCATAACTCTTATTGCTATGTGCATAAAGTCTAATTTCGCTAAACAGAATGTGCCCTCAGCGGGCGTGGCCAACTCGATTTTCGAAGACCGAAGCCGTGGCCCACTAGATTCGCACTGAGACGAACTTCATTTGTTTGTCAAATCGAGTAGGCCACGCCAGCTGAAAGAAGTTGCTATAGCCGTAGCTAGTAGTAGGTACCTTTAGAAGATTCTATAAATATTTTAAAAAAAATATCAAAAATGTCGAGTGATGAAAGTATTTTGACTCCAGAAGCTATTAAATTAGATGCCATAGGCATTGTCAATAATCTACTCCCAGAAACTACTCTATTGTCTCGCATAAAGTGAGAAAAGTAGAGTATACACCACCGGAATAAAACTGTTTTTTTCTTGGGCGCTTGAATCCCTTACTGCACTCAGGACTCAATCTTAATTCCCTCGCTTTGCTCGGGAATTAACATATAACACCCTCGCTGCGCTCGGGAGTTAAATTTGGAGTCCTTCGTTACGTTCAGGATTCAATATAGCGCCCGTGACATAAAACAGTGCTTTATCCCCTTGGTGTATAATCTACTATTTCATCACACCTATTCGAAAAAGACGACTTGGTTCGGACATAAGGGGTTCCAAAGTTGCTGTTTTCTATTCAGCGGGCGGGAATGAATTTTCATACAACTTTTCCTGCCGGCTAGATCTTTTCCGTCCTATTTTGAATTTAGAACATTTTAGTATTTTGCGCTAAAGAAATCGAACGCAAATATATTGTTTGAATAAAGAATGTCTGGTACGACGCGAGGGCCCCGCCAGCTGAATAATAAAAAAAGAAATCAAATTAAGATTTCGTTTTCAAATTAAAATTAAGTTTTCGTGCATTTTTACGTATTATTTTCTATTATTTTCTATTATATATATTATTTTCTCATAGTGGGTGATGAAAAGTAGAGTGTATCACTCGGGTGCAAGTATATTTTTGGCTCGGGCGACGTACTTTGAATCCCTCGCTACGTTGGGGATTCTACTAAAGAATCCCTCACTTCGCTCTGGATTCAAAAAACGCCCTCGCCGAAAAAATATTACTTTGCACCCTTGTCATACAATCTACTATTTTGTTGCTTTTTATTAGGAAAATCAAGTTTATTTTTCACTACCGAAAGTACCCTATTGTAGACAACAATCCATCGTCGAATATTCGAAATTCTAACTAATTTATTTCCTTAAATATCCTTTGTAATTTCTATACCACATAAATTCCCTTGCCACTTTTAAATTAACATAAATTCTATTGAAATTATCAATGAAATGGGCACACGTATGGAACAGATATGCAGTATCAAGTACTACCGAATTAGCATAGGTAGAGCTCACCCGGTGCGCGATACGCTTTGAATACGTAACGCGACTGCATCAATGTGGGTCCGACTACATTCTTATATATTGGTGTGCTTTTGTATCTGGGCTAGTCAACTATTTGTACTGAAATGGTAAAATGGAAAATAAAAACACAGTGCAGTGACCTGCGTTCAAATTTCAATACAATTAAATAACCCTCTACCAAAATAAATAACCGCTTTCACGCTTGTACCTCGATGTAGTTACATATATCGGGGCTTGCATTGACAAGACACTTACGATCCGAGAACAATCCAGGATCGATCCTAAGACCCCGCGAGCTTCCTAGACACAAACTGTCACGAAGGCTAAGAATTTTCAGATTTTCTTACTCATTATTGTTTGTACAATGCATAATGACTGACATAAGATCGACACATAAAACTGCATTTTGTCTGTGTGTCTAATTGTTTACCCACGCGTTTGTTCGCGGGTAAACTTAGCAAAGGCTTGAATGATTTGGAGGTGTTTCTCAGTGGTATATTGGATTGGAACATAGTGTTCTTTTATTAATCACTTCACAAATAAACAATATTTACGTACCTATTTTTACCAATAGCATCTATTGCGAGTAACAACCCGTAGGTTTACCGAAGCGAAGCAGGGACGGGTACTGGTAAATAAATAATGTTACAATTCTCAGGTCGCAAAACATTAGCGACGAATTAGCATAGCCAGGAGTTCACGCTATGAATTCCTAACGCAGCGACATGCATGAAGCGTTGGAATATGAAATGTGGCGTATTTGTTTTTTGGTTCGTTACATACGAAACGTATGATATTTCATTTAAAAAATTCGCTACATTAAGAGAATTTATCTTTATATTATTAAGTATAATCAAACCAAACATATTAGGTATGTAGAATGTATTCTAATAAATGAGTTGTTATATGCAGAACGAGTGAAGGTTATACCTAAGTACCAATGTATCCAAATTTTAGGTAGTTTAGGTCAAATGCGACCTTTTTTACGGCCTTATTTACCCACAATTCAAAAATCTTAGTCATTGAGGTATAATAAAAATACTCGATGTTGATGTAAAATATTACCTATTCTAAATAGAAGATTATACATAATAGATATAGTAGAATATTATATTAAACAGCAGTTACTTGTAATCATGCGCTCAAAAGTAATGCTTAATTCTAAAGTTCTATTAAAATAAATAAAATGCATGCAAGTGAAAACATACAGTGAATGCAAACTGAAATACATTTCTTGATTTGGCCGTGATATACGAGGCGATGTTTATTCCATTTGCTTCCCGACCGCGGCAGACCAACACTATCGACATCCAATACTGTTTTAACTTATCAAAATTTTTAACGTATATTAATATTATAAATAATACAAACATATTTTGATATGAGTAACTTAGGTACAAGAAATATTTACCCACCCGAGAATTAAATGTCGAGTTAGTTATTTAATATCATCAATGTATATTTTCTAGCTAGCTATATTCCTAGTGTTTTTTATAAATTATGTAATTGATTATGATCTCCAATCTTATCTCACCATTCCGGAAAATACCCCCTATCACAAGTAAATACAAAAATCTCCATTCTACATCCAATAAAGCAATTGTAGAAAATGAGCTAGAGATCATAATGAATGTATTGTAACAGGACATAAAACTTGTAATAGAGTGAAATCAATTGAGCGTAATTTAGTTTACACGTGAAAGTTCAGATGTTGACTCTGCTTTTAAAATTGAATGAGAACAGTGACCGTTTGTGAGTATTCTGCAATACAGCTTTGAATAATTGTGACGCAATTGAAATGAACGGTGGGAAGTATGAAAAAAGCTCAGGTACTACGGAAATTATTCGCACCAATAAAGCTTTTGTCGTGCGGGCGTCGACGGTGCGGGCTCTGTGCTACTCGCACGCTAGGCAAAGAACACCCAATGCACCGTGAAATTGCCTATTTTCCACGTGATTTTATTTATTTATTTCATACAGCGATGACATTTCCATTTCGTTTTTCAATAGCTCACTGCATCGGAAAATCGTTAGCAAAGTCAGAGCAAAGTGCATCAGGTATATAAAACTAATGCGCACCCCAGGACTTAAAAACCATCCGTGCTTAATTGAATTAAGCGTAATCCTTGAGCTTTACAAACTTGCACTATGAATTTAAAACGGGTGATACCATTCGCAGCTCAATGTATCTCCAGGTACTGCGTCCTGGTTGAAGTCCGTGTAAAAATATTTAATTGAGCTCTACTACTTATGATTTAGAGTGTAGTTTTGGGTGCCGGGGCGCGCGGAGATATATTGTTTGCCTCACTCAGAACGGAAACTGATTCATTTCCGATGCATGGTTGAAGCTCTTTGTGGAGTTCGTCGGCTGCGAATTGCTCACGTTTTCAACATTTGATAGCGACATCAATACCTTTGAAATATTGTAACTAGTGCTGTTTCATTTGAGTGTTATGAGAAATAAATGTTCAGACTCATTTCAATCGCAGCTAAATCAGTTCGAGAAATAATTTAATATTCGAAGAGAGGTATGCACCTCCGTCTGAGACTGTCGAGAGTTAAGACTACAAAACAGATGCTGACTGGCGTCTCCCAAGCGGGCACTTCCTTCGTCACGTAGCAATCGCGTCTGCAAAATGCAGCAATGCATAAGAATTCAATTTTATGCTCGTTTTAAGATAGTTTCCGTACTAAGTGTTTAAATTCGAAAACGTTTTTATTCGTTTTACATTTAAGTAAGTTCCATTAATGGAAAGTAAATAGTTATCAGATGATATTATGAATTTAGGATCTTAATTGGTAGAGTAAGTAAGATGTTTGAATGTTTGTAATAGCGATCTTAGATCTAAGAATTCGTATAATCGTATATTATGATAGAAAATGAAATATTTTGTCTTATCATCGAAGTTAAGTAGGCTTATTACATATAAAGTTTACTAGCTATTAACATGAAAAATATTCAATGAATAATATACTCACAGAATTAGTCAATGGTAAAGTGGAGGTACTCTTTGTCTCAGTATCTGGAAATTTAGATATTTTTATGGTCATCAAATTTCAAGATAATTAATTTATCAAGCACTTCTTGAAAACTAAATATGCGTATAATAAAATTAACTTTATGTTGCTCTAAGAATGTTTTGGTATTATATACATGTATGATATCGACTTTTGCATGCTAATGTTATACATGCAAAAGTAACTCTAATTGTGTGTCTGCTTTTAACGCTTAAATCACTGAATTGATTTAGATGATTTCTTTATGGAGATAAATCTGACACTCAGATTTTAGCATAGGCTCGAAGGGATAAAAATCTCCTCGTAAATTATTAGATTGGCATATAAATTGTTAGATTGGCACATAGAATACTTTATTCCTTGTGACATATTTTTGTAGGATAATTTTAACGATAGGTACTACGTCAAAATATTTGCCAAACTACTACATATACCTACGTACTATTTTTAATACTTGTTAATACCTACGTCATGCCTTAAAATTTCCGGGTGCGGACCCGTGCTCCACCTAGGTTCTCCACCTGGGTGGAGCACGGGACCTTCCGTTGGGATGACAACAATTTTATTCAATAATCGTGTTGATATCGATGACTTATTCAACGTCGGCATGCACTGCGAACTGCGAATCATCGAGTAATAAAAACTGTATTCGTAAACAGAATAACATGTCAACTGAACACATGATATGGGAGCGAGCATATTCTACGGGCGAAGTTTGTTGAGTAGCATTAAAAGATTAAAACTCGACAGTTCGTTCAAGCTGTATCGAAACGAAACTGGAAGCGATCTCTCGACTCGGCAGCGACATATATTTGCAATGCAGGCGGCGCGTCCGTGGCAAACTTCGCCTGGCGAATGCAAAAATTTAAATTAAAAGCATAAATCAGGCGTGTATCGAGTAAGTTTCGAGATTGGTATACATTTCAACTGCACGTTCCTGAATATGTATTCTGGTTCGCCCGCTTTTATTAACTAATTTATTTCGTTTTTCCAATCATGGCGGTACAATTTTTTTTGTCAATTTATCGTGATACGAGTGATGGACGTGATGTTGACGAAGTTTGACATTATGAATAGAGCGCATGTGAGATAAATAGTACAATACAATTGAAGTTATTTCCTCAAACTTATTCGCCGAGTGCTGAAGACCTCAGAATTTTTTGTCGGGGCGATTTAAATTGCTAGATGTTGTTATATTTTCAGGTAGTTAAATTACCTAAGCTTGTTTTAATACCTAAGCACAACACTAGCGCGATTTTTATCAGCGCTTATTTTTTCTGTAGGTAGGTATCTGTTTATGTATCTGTATGTATTTATCTAGGAACTTTGTACTATTAAGTGAATTCTTCTAAACCTAGGATAGAAATTTATGTGATAGATAGGTAAATGTCCCTTCCGAGACTTAATTCCTTCATTGAAACATGTAACACAGAAAGTGTTATAGCTTATTTTTATTACTTTTTTAAATCTTCACTACCGATAAGAGATCGAACTGAAATAGCAGCATTTTTACATTTAAATGAAAAATAAAACACGTATTAAAATATTATTTTTGGGTATACTTAAACTGAGAAAAAAATTTAAACTCATCATTCAAATATCGGCTCCACTAAGAATCGAACCCAGTACCCTTCGCACTGCAGTCCGGCTTGGTAAGCATTCTGCTGTAGGTAGACACGTGTCGTAAAATATTCAAGTAAATTGAACAAAAAAAAAAAAAAAAAAAAAACAAATACTTTATTTCTCTCATTTTACAATTTCTGTTTATGTTATACACAGAGGGGCATCCTTTTAAGTAAATATATACCTGTGTCAGGATACCCCGCTCTTTCTTATTACTAGGTTTCTTTACAAAGTAGACAAATAGGTAGGAAAGTATTTTCTAGTAGAATAAAGTAGATTAAAGGTGTATGTGTTTGTAAGTGTGTGTGTGTGTATGTATGTGTGTGTGTGTGTGTGTATGTGTGTGTGTGTGTGTGAGTGTGTTACTTTTAATTTTAATTTTATTTATTTTTAATTCCAACTCCATTAATTATTTTATTTCCCATTTTAGTTTTTAAAATTAACTTATTGTTTCCAACAGGCCCTCAACCTCTGTATAGTTTAGTTTCTGTAACCAAGCAATTAGTTCTTGTTTCAGATTATAGGGATGCTTCCTAACTATGTTAAATATTCTATTTACTTTAGTGTATACATATGCGGATAGTCTTATGTACTGATGTTTAGCAAAGAATGATTTGGCACCAGCTATTTCGATTCTTATTCTTCGTTTTGAGTATTTATTTGTATCTTTATTTAAGTTTTTATGTTTGCTTAATAGTATGTGTAAAATATACAGCTTTCTCACACTTAATATATTAGACATACATAGAATACAGTTTATCAGTAGGGAATCTGTGCGGTTTTTTATACATAACTTTTAGGAGAATTCTTTGACTACGTTCTAACCCCAAAAATTTAGTTTTTGTTGCCCCTCCCCAGACTGGAATACAGTAAGTTATAATTGATTGAGCAAGTGCCATGTATACTTGATTTAACAACTTGATGGTAGCTACATGTCGTAGGGTTTTGAATAACCATATTAATTTTCTGACTCTGCCGCTTAATGCGTCAATATGAGCATGCCAACTTAGTCGCTGGTCAAGTAATATACCTAAGTATTTTACTGTTTCTACTTTCAGAATTTTTGGACAAGTGCAGCTTATTTGATCAGTGTTACAGTGATGAATAGTAAGATTGTTGTTTTTTGGTTGAGTTCTTTTATTAATAGTGAAGCAAATATAGTTAGTCTTTGCCGTGTTAAGAGATAAGGAGTTTAAATTTAACCAATTAGATATTTGTCTGAGATTTCTTTCGGCTGCATTGTATACCTCATCCCAAGACTGGCCGTAAAACACTATAGCTGTATCGTCTGCATAGGAATATATGCGTCCATTTTTGATGTTAAGGTTACATAAATCGTTGATATATATTAAAAACAGAGTAGGTCCTAGGACGCTACCCTGTGGTACACCAAATGTAATTTGGAGGTCGCTGCTAGTGTAATCTCCTAGTTTTACGCGCTGAGTCCTTCCAGTCAAATAGTCCTTGAATAAGTCAAGCTGTTTCCCTCTTATACCTATCTTTTCTAGCTTTCCAAGTAACACAGAGACTGAAACAGTATCAAACGCTTTTCTTAAATCTAAAAAGACTGTCAAACATTTACTTTTATTATCTAGTTGGTCAACAATACATGCCGTTAGATCTATGATGGCGTCCTGAGTACATTTACCTCTTCTAAAACCATACTGTGAATCTGATAATATTTTGTATTTCTTAAGATAGTTCAGTAATCGGTTATTGATAAGTTTTTCTAAGATCTTCGATAAACCCGACAATACGGAAATTGGTCTATAGTTATTTACTTGTGTTCTATCTCCTCCCTTGTAAACAGGAGTAATAATAGCTTGTTTGAACAATGTAGGGAAGGTTCCTTTAGAAAAACAAAGATTGACTAAGTGACATAGTATAGGAATTATTAGGTCGTGAGCCATTTGAAGAAACTTGATGGGTATATTATCGATTCCAGTAGCACTGTCTGATTTTAGATTAAAAAGTATTGATTTGATTTCTTGACAATCAGTATTAAGTAGCACAAAAGATGATACCTGAGCTTCGTTAGACGGTAGTGATTTTGTGCTAAGTGATATTTGCTTATTTCTTAGGATATCTTCAGCAAGATTTTTGCCAACGTTCGCGAAAAAACTATTAACAGCGTTCACAGATTTTATTGGGCATGTTTCAATATCTAATAACTCGGTGTTAGTTGATCTGGGTGGTTTTATGTTAGTTATAGTTTTAATATTATCCCATAGTACTTTGGGATTCTTTGTCAATAGTTGTTGTCTATCATAGTTACGCTTTAATTTTTTGATCAGATTATTACAGTAGTTACGATATCGTCTATACGTTATTTTTAATATATCATCATCAGGGTTAGATTTTAATTCTTTTTGCAACTTATTTCTGTTTCTAATACATCTTAAAACGCCTTCTGTTATCCACGGTTTGATTATACGTTTGCTTTTAGGTATGTGAGTTATCCGTGTGTTTTCACGAAGAGAGTCAGTAATTTTACTAATTAGTATCTCAATTACGGAATTAGGATCCTCACAAAGAAGTAGTGAAGACAAATTTTGATTAGATAAACTTATAAGTGCTTTATCAAAATCTATATAAGTTTTAGTTTTAGGACATATTTTTTTAAATTTAATTTTTGCCAAACTAAGAATTACCATTTTGTGGTCGGTTATAGAAGTGTTCATGACTGCTATGTTTGCTGTAACTTTTTTCCCATGAAGTTTTAATATGAAATGATCCAAACAACTATTGTCTCGTGTAGGAATCTGGTGACCAGGTAGTAATCCGTAAGTGGATAAAGTATTCAAATAATTGCAACGGTTTTTATATTCCAAAAAAGTATCATTAGTTTTACTGAGTAAATTGATATTTATATCTCCTGTTAGAATTATGTTTTTACATGACTTAATATTATCAATGCACAATTGAAGTGATTCGAGAAATTTGTCAGTATTTGTATTCGATGGTGATCTATACAAACCTAACACTGTATAATTGAAAATGTCAATTTGTATGCACGAAGCTTGCGCAAGTTTAATTTCTTTAATTTTTGGTTTAAGGTTACTTTTAATGTAGGCTACTACCCCATCATTTTGGTTTAAGTGATTAGTTGTAACGTAAGGAATGTAATTATTTAATTGGGGAATTGGTTTATTACTATTTAGTCTGCATTCAGTCAGTATTATTATGTCAACCTCATGTTTTAAACTTGATAATGTAATTTGCAAATCATCAAAATTTTTGTATATACTTCTAATGTTTTGCGTGATAATTGTTAGGTCATTTTTATTTATTGTAAAATGTTTGCTTATATCTTCAATATCACAATATACTGAGTTTGATATTTCTGATTTGTCTAATTCATTTAAAGTCGACAATGTACTATCCATAATCAAATGATGAGAGAATCAGATGTACCAAATCATTTAAGACGATTATTGTACATATTCTGTTTTGTGAATAATAGTATTGCAATATACACTTAATCAGAAAGTTGAAAAAATTGAGATAGGGGTCTTGGTAGTGTATAATTATTATTTGTTTATTAATGCATAGTATACAGTAAGGAAATCTACTAAAGCATATAATGAATATTAAGTATAAGTAAGGTGTAAGTGTTGAGTATGAGTTGTGTGTATATATTGTGTGAAAGTTGTGTGTAAGTGTTGTGTGCACGTTGAGCGAAAATACATTTATATAGTGACTTATAAGTTTTATATTATTATTATAGAATATGTGATATGTTTTTGTAAACGTGTTTACATTGAAGTATTTTACAAAAGTTATTTTTACCAATAGTCATATTTTAGACAAATGTTGAAGCTGCGCCTCCCTTGTTATATGTATGATGGGCGAATCCTGGTTCAGACGCAGATACACTTTGCCATAGTTTGTCCAGCAGTATTTATATTTGTTAGTTTGTTTGAAGTCTCGTGCCAAATAATACAATCTAGAGGCCTGTGGGGTTAGATTTTCTGAAACAAAGATTGGTGTGTCTGGTCGAGCATTGAGTCCCAAGTGTTTTGCGCTTAGCTTATTTGATTTATTTTTATAATTAAAGGATCTAGTGGCTTTTATAATTTCAGACTTCACCGAGGTATTCGTAAATTCCACTATTATTGTGGCTCTCTCTTGATTCGGTTTTTTAGTTTTAATAATGTCTTTGATTTGTGATTTTTCCATTTTTACTTCAACACTGTCGCATAATTTTAATATTAAGTTCGTAAGTTCAGTTTTATTTTCGTTCCCTTTTAAAGGTAAATTTTTTATCTCAATGTTTGTCTTCCGCTCAATTCGCTGCATTTCTTCTAATTTATTTTCTAATATAATTATGTGTTCTGAGTCTTGCTTACTTTGAGTTTCTAGTTTATTAATTTTTGTCTTCAGTTCCGAATTTTCCTCCATCAGATATGCTAAAGTGGTTTGCATGGTACTATTATTTTGCTGTATGTCTTGTAGTGTGGCTAATATCATATTCGTTTTGCTCATAAGATCTTTAATTTCAGTTCTTAAATCCATCATACCTGTATCCTGTTTGCTAGTTGTATTGGCTGGAAAAATTTTCCTTCTCTTGTTACGAATAACTATGGAGCTAGGTGGGGTTGTTTCTTCCAAGGAAACGCTGGATATGTCCGGCACAGAAGAACATTTGGCTGGCGAGCGTATCATCTTTGTTACACAATTTAGTTTATAAATTTGTTTTGTAGCAGAGTGAGCGCAATACTTCACTTAATTCAAGTATTTTGTACTTGTTTTGTATAAAAACCAGCGATGTTCCATACGTACCAGTACTTATGTTACACTGGCAGTGTCGTAGTCGATCCAATACAATACGTAGGGCTCGTAGCTCGTAGCACGTTTTCGTAGCACGCAGTAGTCACAGCTAGCTACAGCACGTCGAGAGTTCGAGGTGTGGCGTGGAAAATTCCATCAGGCAGAAAGGAAGCGAGATGTCACTACTATTGTTACTTGTCTCCTTCCCGCACCGCATGTATCGTCCGCGAACTGTCAAATGGTGTAGACTAGTTTTTGAAGCGTGGAATATTCCATACGGCGGAGAGTAAAGAATTACTTGGGACACGTCCGCTCACGACGGCGTCACGAAGGAAAGAGGTACAACAACATTAAAATTAAACAACCATTGCTTAGTAGTCTGTATAACGCAAACTATTCATCGTTTATTTACTGTAACTAAAATAATATTACCTACTGTCAATAAATACAAAGATAAAATCAAAATTTATTATAATTTTGATTACAGGCAAGTCGTTATGGTTAAGTTACAATAATTATCTGGCATCTGTAAAGTGAGAATATCTTGTTAAAAGGAAAGATGCTTCACAGATAATTATGGCACGGGAATTTCGTCTAAATATTTTTGAATTAATTGCTCTGAAGTATTATGAGTATCATAATCTTATAATCTTAATTAAGAGAAGTTCAGAACGCACAAATTATAAATTTTAATCATAATAATCCGACTAACATGAACTTGCGGTGACTTATTAATGTACCTATTTGAGGCAAACATTTAAGGTGTAGGTACTAAATTAAATCAAAAAGGTTATTCATTATTATTATTCATTGATCATCACTATCATCGTCATCCTCATATTATATTTCATCATATCATCGTAATTAACTGATCAACAAAGCATTCACAGAACAACATAAAAATTTTGCAGCATTTTCCACCTTTTTAAACTGACCAACAAGCTTGTCTTGTTTATCTTCGGTCTTTAAACATGGCATAATAATTACAAGTTTGGCTTATTCCAATTATAACTGCACCACGACTTAGCACACCGAGTACTTTTGTGTACACTGAAAACTTACCATCAGGTGGGATTGTAGTAAAGTATTAACCTATAAGAAATAAGTAAAACAAGTAAAACATTTCACGGATGAATTCTTTAAAATTCCACCAGCAACCGGTATACCATTAGTATTACTTCCATGGTCATTTCCATGGGCTGTAGTTATTACTTGCGTTTAAATGACACGTCGTTTAACCCATCATTCTCCCCCCCCCCCCCTCCCTATGAAGTATGAGTCTCTCCACATCATTGAGGAGGCCTAAAGCATACTCCTCCACGCTGCTCGAGTGCAGACGGGCTCTTAATGGCATAAAATATTGTTGCCTATTTATTTTTATATCTTCATCTTCATGTTAATAAAATAGCACTGTAAAATTCTGCTCTTTGTTATGAACCATTGTATTCATAAGCGATTATATTATCGAAGTTGAATAGATACGTCCAACTCGGATACTCGCTACTACTCGTAGTAGTCAAATTTCACGAGCGATTTCATGATCCCCATATTACACCATCGTTCTTAGATGCCAATAGTTAAAGGTTGTTGGAAATGTTGAGTGGCTTTTTTATTATTCAAGTTATAGTCTATTATACTCACTTGTACTCCTCAGTTCCTCATAACGAGGTAAAATAAATATTTTATATTTCAAGCTATATACCGACTCAAAGCACCACACCAGGGAAAAACAAATATGTAAATCCCTGGTAAAAGACACATTAAACGTTCCTACCTAAACATAAAAACAGTGAATCTCTCCTATATCATATCAGGAAGTTCTCGTATAGGGGAAAGTTGGGTATATTGTACCGCCGGATAAATTGTACCACCTCAAGATTTTCTATTAAATCGTCATATGTTTTCTTTGCTGGCAACAAAGAAACAAGAACTCACAGCGCCCTCAACTATTTGGCAATTTGGAATGACGTCCGGCAAGTAAATTTTTTTCGAAAAATAAATAAAGTTTTTGCAGGTGTTTTATGTAAATTTTGATGTTAAAACCTAAAGATATTACGTACTAAAAAGGTAAATTATGATTTTCGAATTTCTTATTATTTGAATGATCTTTATTAGTCTTTCAATCTGTAAAATAAAAAACAGAATATTTATTGAGGTTATTTTGTTAAAAATATTTTTTAATAAATAAACTAGTTTGGTAAATCGTACCACTAGTAGTCGTCTAAGTTGTACTCGTACGATTTACCCGACCAGTTAGTTACAATACTATATATATATATATAAAAACAAATACTATAGATGGAACAAAGAGGACTTACAAAGAGACTTACAAGATTGGCTTATGTGGTGAAAACTCAGAAAACAAAGAGATCTTCTTCTACTAGTAGTGATGACTGTGAGGGAGCTTTAGAGCTGGCAGATGATAGTGAGGAAGTTGACGAAAAAAAATGTTTCTGCTTTATGTGATTGTCACTACTTCGACAAATGTGGCCCAAATATTGACTGGATTCAGTGTGTTCGTTGCCATAGATGGGTCCACGAGACTTGTACATCGAATCCCGATATTTGCGATAATTGTTTGAACTAAAATAGGACAGACAAAGAAAGAACTTGGTCTCATAGTAGTAATTAACGAATAATTCATCAAATAATAATAAGTTTGATTGTTTATTTTTTGTTTTATTTATAAGATGTTACTATTGTTTTGAAATTTTGTTATTGAGAACTTTTTATGAGCATATTTTTACAAATTATAATCAAAACATTATTAATAAAAGCATTATTTTTTATTTAGAACATTTTTTTAATCAATTTACCAACTGTATTGATTTAAAATCACGTAACTATTTAGTGGTACAATTTACCATACCATAATTTATCGGACTGGTCGGATAAATTGTACCAAGGGCAAGCCTCTAGAAAAAAATATGTTAAAAATATTATATAAATAGATACGCTACTGATTTTGCTGGAAAAGTTAGACGAGATTCTAAGGTTTGTTAAACACGAGAAATAATATTTTTAAATCAACATTAAAACGAGTTATATTTGAAAATGTAAAAAGTGGTACAATATATCCGACTCTCCCCTATATTATGTTCAATATGTTTCAATAGAAAAAAAGGGAGACAGACCAAACGCAGATATATTCAAAGAATTCCTGAGATAAATGTACACAGCTTATAGTTAAGCACAGTACAACTCTGAGAACAATAATATAAAAATGTTCAATTTAACGGAACATTCAATTGTTTGCTACAATTTTCGAACAACTGGAGTGTAAAAATCAGTGGCTTGTCAAGGAAAACGTTTTGTTTCATAAGAAGCTCTTTTATGGTTCATTGGCTTATTTATTTCATTTGATTCATTCATTTAAGGAAATCGTATCCCGCCGATAAAAAGGCAATTGGGAATTTTCCATTGGACACCTATATTGTGGTATTACTTTCGTTTTGTACGTTTTGTACGAATAGTTGCGTAGTAAAATACGTCATGACTGTTATTTTTGTCACTGAAATCTCAAAGCTTTAACGTTATTATTTTTGACGTGTAGGTATTATTTGCATATTTTTCAGTCTAAGCCAACTTAAGGACCTGTGGCTCTTGGCTGCTGACCATGGATTAGTTGAAGTTATAACTAATGATCTCTGTATCTATAAAAATATATTACAATCCAACAATGATAACACTAAAGCTTTTTGATTTGAGCGTCCTTAATAACATATATTAAAATAAAAAATAAAAAAGGCTTTTATATCTTGCGTCTATTCGTACATTTTTGACTAACAATAATATTTGTAAACATTTTGTCCTGGTGTTGAAATTGTAATAAATTGTAATTGTCAAGAATGCTAGTTAATTACATTGTTAGTATCAAAATTTTAAAACTGAATTAGTTCTGATTAATTTATTAGATACATTAAATAGGTCGCAATACTCAAAATAGAACATAGTCATGATGTACATATTTTACTACGCAACATTCGTACAAAACTTGAAACTTTTTCAAATTCTTTCAGCCGCAGTGCACTAGAATCAATAATCCAGTTTCAAATAATACTTTGACCATCGACATCGATCGTTTGGACTATCGGTCATCCCATCGTGGTGACCATTTACCATCAAATAGATCGTCTCCTGACCGAAATATGTGTCACAAATATAAAAATTAAACAAACAATTAAAATTATAAATTACCTACTTTTAAATCGGAATATTACGTACAAAGAAATGTCCTTGAAACTTATCACTAAGGTAATCAAACAAAACCGTGTTCATAAGATATTGTACGACGGGTTCTTGAGACAATAGGGTGCTAGAAATGTATTCCACTTGTAGAGTATTCATAATGAGAACTGCAGACTTAATTAGAGTCGGTTTGATTACAGTCGTGAGCGGCGTCAGCTGGGAGGAATGGTGGACCTACGATGGCATTTCAGGTGAGAAAATCTACTTCATTGTTGCACCTACCTAGTCTAGTGATAGAACACTGCTTCGCCTCGCTTTATTCATATGTTTTTTCGTTAACAAAGGAACGCAAACAGCGTCACCCGACAAACGAACTTTGAAAGACTGGCTCCAGGATTTTTGTTTCTTTTTAAGCAAACCAAAATGACGTGATGTTTTGGTATTCGTGTTTTTGTTCAAATAAAGTAGTAAAATAATAGTGGAGAAATGTCTTTAACGCATAGGTGATGCCTTTGGTGTTAGGGCGACGGTGACCACTAAACAGCGGGACGCTCATGTGCTCGTTTGTTTATAATTAACTTTAAAAAACCTAGATCACTTATTATCTATCTAGCTACTTACTACTTATCCTTATTTGCTAAGTTTAAGTGTTAAACCTTTTAACACATCATGCTTAAATTAAATAGATTAACAAAATTAATATATTATACTATACATAATGCATTTATCGTTTGCATACGTAAATATTCTGGCCCAAAGGTAATCCTTTAATATTATAATAGGTACATATTTTGATATTAGAAAATTAGGTACGAGATTAAACTCTCTAACGTATTAGAAAATTGTTGAACATTGCATGGTGTGAAGTTACATAAACATTAAAACTTATAATGAACATGAATACATCGCATACTTATTCTGTTTACAAGAGTATCGGTGTCAAATTCTCAGAGCAAACTTTATAATAATGTTAAGTAGTCGCATTTAAAAAATAAGTGAATTTATGTTTCAATTTATCGATGCTTGATTATTATTTGCCTTTTAATAGTTAGGTACATAAATTATTTTTCACAAATTTATTTTCATTAGGTACATTGCAAATTAATCTGCACAATATTGTTTAAATGGCTTAGCTTAGCTGATTCAATTTTGAATATTTTAAAATATCGAAAAGAAAAATATTTTTTTACATTACGCGAGTTACATATTCTAGGTACGTATATTTAAATATCTTTCAGTGTGCCGAGGAGTTTCATTAATCATTTCATTCTCTACGATTACCTAACCTTATACCTATTACAAACCGCAGATAAAGATCAACAGTAAATTTGTCTTTGGAATCTTCATCTTCATTATCTGCTCAGGAGCGAAGACTTTGGTAACCTTTATCACAGCCTTTATTCCTCTTTAATACGAAGACATACTCGTACTGGTGACGAAAAATGAATCCAGATATAGTGTTGAACATTCTAATGAATAGCTAAGGAACAACGGTGATGTAGATATCAAAAATGTCTGTCCACTGACCTACCACAATCTCTCCAACATTTCGTTTGCAACCGTATCAATTTCTCTGCGCCGATAACATTTTTGCCGGTTTACGTGACATGAAATTTATACGAGCGATTTATCTTGCATTCATATTGCGTTACACGCGAAATTTTTTTTTTTTTTTTTTTTTATGGAATTAAGATAGCAAACGAGCATGCAGTACCACCCTTCCCCTGCCGCCCATAACAACTGTGACCGACCTAGAACTAGACTCAAAGGGACTAGGATGGTTAGTCCAGTTAGTAGATGGTGTTAGAATATTAGTTGGTTAGTTTGTTAATAAGTGCGAGGACAGGGTATGTTAGTGATAATTAGTCCTGTTTTTGTGTGTGTTTGTGTGTTTTGGGCCCAAAATTGTTCATTTGTACGTGCATAAAATGTTTATTACAATCTTTGTTTTCATTTTCCTTTTGTAAATGTTTTTTTCCTTAATGTCGTAGAAATGTTAATGTTAGTAGGTAAAACATATCTGAACGATTACAAAATAGGAGTTCTTTTATATCGTCTCAGCCATCACTAACACCGTCATCAATTAAGTATTATAGAATATTGGTGACACAATAAAACGTACGGAACATTTAATAGCTTTCTACGTAAATTTTCACAGAACCTCTTAAATGAGACCTGGAATCTAATTAGATCTGTTTTTACACACGGAGCACGCAATTAGTGACATTCGCTTTCAATAGACTTAAACCACCTTAAACCTACCTACTTGTTAACATAAAAACATAATGATAAATATTTATGTTTTATCGCATAATAACAGTAGGTAAGGTACCCATCTACATGAAAATTTAAAATATACGTTTCAATGGCATTTATATTGCCGTCTAAGTTTAAGTAACCTGGCTATAGCATTTTTTGACAAATAATCTTTTAGGTTTTACAAATAATATAAAATTGACAACACGTTTTCCGTTAGGTAAATCTCAAAAAATTATTAGGCGGTTAACGGATATGAAATTTAAAAGCACTTAACTATAAAATCAGTTAATTTGATATTTTGTGTGATGTTTTGTAACTAATGATGTTTATGTATATGTTTGGTCTTTAAAACCCATCGGTCAATTTTAATAACGTCATTCGATTTTCTTCTAAAATGTCTCAGATGAAAGTTTCAAGGTACCAAAATATATCCCTTCTTTAAATAATTTTCAGAGGAAATCAGTAACACAATCCAAATAACGCTCACGCGGAAAATCATTGTACTTAAAATAATCCCGTGAAGAGGAGCGTCTCTGAGGTATTTCAATATGAGAGAAAACTGCGGCGTGAAAGTAGCCAAAGTGCTTTGGATCGCGTTCACGTTTTATTATTTATGACCTTGAAAATTGCATGAGTAAGCCAGCGCAGCGGTTGCGGTCACGCCTACTTTATGGGCACGCGTTAAGTGAACTTTCCTTTATTGTAAACACTTTTTTGGCACTGTGTGGGTACTTGGGGCCTTTTATGTGGACATAAAAGCTACAATTACGTCAGCTTCAGACCCAAATGTTTAAGTGGCGAAGAAATTCAACTTGAAAATTTTATTCGGTACCCTTATGTTCAGTCAGATTCAATACAACTTTGCTTATTGTGTATATTTTTATTCTGCATGCAATATTTTATATATTCTCAGTCTGTAGAACAATGTGTACATATGTATAGGGTTATTTGATTTTTTTACATATTTTCAACATACTTTTAATTGTTTTTGAACTAATCATTACAAAACAAAGTAGGTACAATACTGTCAATTAATTTTATCAAAGGAACAATATAACTGTAAACAAGAGGATAATTTTCTAAAATTAACGTTTAAAAAGAAAATGTTTATATGTAGTAATCAATATCAAAGATAACAATAATTTAGATAACAACTTGAGATTTGGGAGAAACATTGTCTTCGTGGATTTAGTAGCATCGTCTATTATAGCGAGGACTCTCTGTGCATATTTAAGAGCGCTTACGATCGCAATGCAGACATCAAGTTGTAACTCAAGTTTTAACGAATAATGTTGATACTTATTACAAATCCTTATAGCTTTATCCACAGATTAGGTATTAACATTTAAATGCTTTGTAGTGATAAGTATAGAATCAAGCAAAATCATTCTAGCTAACATCCTTTGGTCCCATGCACCACATCACGAGTGACTGTTTAAAATAATAAAAAAAACCCACGTAGAAAATTCTCAAGCTGATGATCATCAAACGTCCAAACAGATATTCATCATAATAAACGTATAGGTAATAATTCAAATTCAAATTGTCTTACATCATTTTGGAAAAGAATTGACACTTCAAACTAGTGGACCAATTTCTACCAACCATAGCTAAAACCACTGCAAGTAAACTGGTGTTCGAATAAAAAAACCGTACTCAAACTGACTCATTCATTCAGGAGCTGCAGTGCTACAGACGGCCACATAGACACACGAATCAAAAGTCGAAGAAGTCGATGAAAATGTAATCCCTAGTGCGATGGGACCACGGGGAATTCAAATTACCCGTGGTCCAGCCGGGAAATAAAATTACCGGGACCACGGGTAAACACCCGAAGAGACAGTTCTAACTTAAGTAGATACCAGTATAACACCATCCTTTTTGGGTTGGGAATTAAAGAGATGACAAAAAATAGAACTAAAATATACATCACAATACTCATTCACTCACTGACTCTCAGTAGAACAAATACAATCCAAACAAAAAGTTATTGCATCAGTTAATGCAAAAATAAAACAAAAAGATTGAAACTTGCAAAATTATCGCTTGAATGATAACGCGTGCAGGTAGCTATTGTCACTGCAATAATTAACATTACATTTCGGTTCCATCTGATTATAGCAAGCGCGTAAATGTATATTACATATTAACATATACGCACGTAATGCAATGTTCATTTTGAAATCGTATGTTACTTTCGTATTTAAATCGGTCTTTTATTAAAGTTAAAAATACAACGCAGCTCCTTTTATTATTTAGTATGTTTTTTTAACACTGACATATTTGTGAATGTATCTGTTTAACGTTTCAGATTAATCTGTTAATAAGTAGATATATCAAACATAATATGTTTGAGGAATAAATCATATTATGATTTATTTTACTTGTGTAACACGCATATACATGCAAAAAATAATATGAAATATGCTTGCAAATTTTCATCAACTAGTACAATTACAACTTTATTTGACATCAGATGGGAATCATTTTAAGCATATTTTATCTTCATCTTTATTTGCAATATTTGCAGACATAATGTGAATGACTTTAAGGTCTGGTTGAGAGCCACACTATGACACTATCAGCTGAACAAGAACCTTTCTCTCTTATTCGGTCTTCGCTCCGGGCAGACATTTATATGACCATTAATAATGTTTGTCCTCAGAACGTGGGTGGTCGTTATGTCTCTCTAGAGCATAATTATGTATGTTACTTTCAAAACAAAAAACGGAAAAGAGCAACAGAAAAGTCAAAAATTATTTTAATTTTGTTACAAGTGTGTACTACTTTTGGTAATTTTTATAAATATTTATTTTTGTAGGCCCTGCTTTTTGGGGTCTGATCAACCCCGAATGGTCGCTGTGCAACAAGGGTCGTCGGCAGTCGCCAGTCAACCTCGAGCCAGAAAAACTTCTCTTTGACCCCAACCTACGATTTTTACATATAGATAAGCATAGGGTGAGTATTATCTATATATACTTATAACAAAAATGTGAGTGGTTTACTTACATGTGGTGGTACTTTGCATAAGAGATATTGTTAAAGAATGTATGAGGAGTGTCTGTTTCTCTGTATTTTTGTGCATCACACATTCCTAATAACACGGTTTTCGCAGTTGTATTGCTAGATGTCTTACTTAAAACTCGTGTATTTTTCATCTTAAATATGCAGCTTAGAAGCTGACATATAATTAATAGTACGTTGCAGGATAAACTCTGTCGAGTGAACTAGTGTTTATTAATCTTATAAGTTTTACGTCTGCAGTTAATAAGCGTTTCACTTGATTCTCTCTATTGGCAGGCAAAGTGTCAGTAATATTTTTGGTGGTACTCGATGGCTTAAACGAAAGGGCACAGGTCTGAGCCCCGATTTTTAAATTGGGTCTCGTTTGAATATTTTGACACATTTTCAATGGAACTTTTCAATGGATCTGCATTTGAAGTTTTTATAAACTAGCAGAGTAAGCGCCCTGATCCCCAATCGTGTTAGATATTTGTGTGTCACATAAAATATTTAATCTCGTGTCGTATGTCAGACGTCGTGTTCCAATGGTCCTGATCCATCTACGCCACAGGTATTTCAAGTAACATTAAATTTAATCATTACGTTTGTTTCTCTTATACAGATAAATGGACTGATAAGCAACACAGGTCACTCCGTGATCTTCACGGTGGAGAATGAGACCCGACATCACATCAACATCACGGGAGGACCTCTCTCCTACAAATACCAGTTCCACGAGATACACATACACTATGGACTCCACGACCAGTTCGGTTCAGAGCACGCCATCAATGGATACTCGTTTCCTGCAGAGGTAAATAAAATCTGAATCGTATTACTTTGTACTGTAGTATACTTAACAAATAAGGTTCATAGAAGTTCAACATGGATGAATAAAAAGAAATAATACGATTTTCTTGAAACTTAAGTCTCCTTAATAGCATTACGTATTAGTCTTTTTGAAAATTTATAACTTAAAGGTGTAAAATGCGATTTGAAAATGTACGCTCTCGTTTTGCTTCGGAAAACTTAAATATTTTCCCATTTTTGTAACATGTTACATCGTATCTAGGTACCCTTCGGTTGATCGAAGCGTGATGGTATACTCATAACCTAAAGCCTTCCTCAAAAATTGGACTATCCAAAACAAAAATATTTTCTCACGCCAGTATTTGCTGTAATGAAGCCGTTCAAACCAACGAACAAGAAAAAAGACTTCGATGTTATCATATTTGTGTAGATAAGTATAAATGTAATAGTATAACGACGAAATTACGACGTACCAAAATAATAAAATTGATTTATATCGTGTGAAATTCTTGAACTGAACGAATTCGACGTCCTTTTTAAACTATGTGTCTGCCTTTAGAGACCAATCCACTCGCAAAATATCAACCAACTCGTTCGTTGAAACAAACAATTTAGCCAGTACACAAACAACGTCCTCCCCTGAGGACCGAACTCCTGTCTCAGGCGTGAAAGGCAATGTCAATTCAACATTTAATTTACCATATTTTTGTAACATATTTACAGATACATTCCAAATTGTAATAGAGATTAAATAAGAGGTGTATCCTACACGTAACTTAAAAAATATCTGATGTGTTTTGATAATTTAATTGTCATTTTTATGGGATGAGCAATTTGAATAACTTAGCAATTATTATTTATTTTCATTAAGAGAAAAAATCGAGGTAAGCAGTTTTAAATCTTTTTTATTATATTTGTTTACCATCCACTTAATTAGAGAAACGTCAAGCGTTCACACCTTTGGAAATTTTCCGAGAACTCCATTAACGTTTGCGTCTGAGAATCTGACTTAATAAGCATTTAAATTATATACTCAAATTGCTTAATTAGTCAAAGCTTAGTAGACAAGATATTTTGACGATTTCCACTTGTACACTTACTGATAGTGAGATGGATGTTCACTAATTGATTGCAGACACCGTTATGAATACAAACATTTGCTGCTATAATTCACTTCTTGTGAAGCTACAGAGAAATTAAACGTTCTGAATACAAATAACATTAATTTCGCCTAGAGCACCGGTTTATTCGCTACAGCAAATAATTAGAGCGACATAGACGTGCCAACACAAAATAATATTTCAAGTAAGTATAAAAGAAAATATTTTTTTCTTCGATAATTGTGAGTTAACTAGCGGTAAGGTATTTTTTTATTTTGAGATAAGTAATATTATTATATATTATTATTATATATTATTATAATTATTTACCTAATTAAGTGAAGGGTTGTGATAATAATAAACGTTAAATAGCAGTAATTCTTATGGATTTATTTGTAAGAGAAGATACGAGATTACATCTAGACATTAGTTTTTTGAGTGAATACAATATGACAATATATTCAAACCTAGAACATTTTGGTTTACTTTTCTAACACTTCCCCTTAAATCAAAATGTTCCAAATACCTGACACACAGTAGTTAACAATACTACACATAGGTACCATATTAAACCATGAGTATAACAAAGTAAGTAACATATTACATCAACACTTTTTTAAATTCAGTTGTAACATTAACTTTACAAACTTATCTCTTACTAATGGTTTTGTAAGCAGATCTGCAATCATTTTATCCGTAGAAAGATATTCTACTTGAACATATTGTTTAGCTACAATGTCTTTCACAAAATGATGTCTTATATCAATATGCTTAGTGCGTGAATGAAACATTAAATTATCACATAATTTTTGCGCAGACATGTTGTCATTAAACAATTTGATATTGACACCATTCAACTCTAAACATTCTTTCAAGAAAGTACGAATAAACATAGCTTCCTTAGTTGCATCAGATAGTGCCATGTATTCAGCTTCTGTGGTTGAGAGAGCCACAGTTTTCTGTTTCCTACTCTCCCATGAAACAACAGACTTTCCTATCTTAAAAACAAAACCTGTATAAGACTTGCGATCTACTTGACATGATGCCCAATCTGCATCTACATAACCGGAAACATTTAATCCCGATTTTTCAAAGTACAACTTATAAGACATTGTTCCTTTTAAATACCTCAGCACCCGCTTGGCTGCTTTAAAGTGAACATCAGAATAATAATTATTGAATTGACTTAAACAACTCACTGCATGAGCAATGTCTAGTCTAGTGCATACAGCTATGTACATAAGACATCCAATCAATTGCCTATACTCACAATTCTCATTATTATTTTCAGCTCTTACAAGTTTCAAGCCAGGCTCCATAGGTGTACTGACCGGTTTACAGTTTTCCACATTGAATCTTCTTAATACATCTTCTATGTAATGTGACTGATCAATAGAAATTTGATTATTATTTCTACAGATTCTCATTCCTAAGAAGTTATGGACTGAACCCAGATCTTTAATTTCAAATTCCTTATTAAGTTGATCTTTAATAATCCTTCCATCTTCAGCAGCAGACGTAAATAAGAGAATATCGTCAACGTATATAGTAATAATTGTAAGCTTCCCTTCTTGATATCTAAAATACACACATGGATCCACAGACGAGTTCCTAAATTGCATTTTACTTGTCAAAACTCTGTGTATTTTATCATACCAACATTTAGCTGCTTGTTTTAGACCATAGATGGATTTGTTTAACTTTAATACCTTGCCGACGCGTCCTGGGCCCATAACCTGAACGGTTGTGATAATAATAAACGTTAAATAGCAGTAATTCTTATGGATTTATTTGTAAGAGAAGATACGAGATTACATCTAGACATTAGTTTTTTGAGTGAATACAATATGACAATATATTCAAACCTAGAACATTTTGGTTTACTTTTCTAACATTAAGATGGCATAATTCGCTGAATATGCTATCTATTCGTTGAAAAACTTAAAAGACCTTCCTGCACACTTCGGAAATTTATCCTAGTTGCACCTTCAGAAGCCTTAACTGTCCCACAGCGAATCCACTCACAGATCTCCTCACAACCTCTCACAAGGTCAATGGTACGGGTCACCACGTGCGCCGAGTGCGGATCCGTAGACTTTATACGATATTTTCTTTTACTGATAAAGTATGCATGTTTTTTTTAAAAAACGCCCTAAAGCAGAGGTACGTCTCAGATCTCCCTTCGGGAGTTCAACATTATCAGTCGTATTTCAAAGATCTTTGGATAAAAACATCTTAACTAAACTGGTATTCTAGAAATTTTTCTCAGCACAAAAACACGCGAACGCAAAGCTTAATAAACTTATTGGTAATACATTAAAACGTTGTCACGGATTTCTGCCAAGAGTTAGCAAAAGAAGGCGTAACAGATGTTTTCACACGCATCGGGCGTTCCTCCCTCTCTGAGACGCTCAAATCCCAAATGTAATCCCGACGAACGACTGCGAGCCAACTCAACCGTACCTCCTGTTTATTTATGTGACAAATTCTTACGCAGCCACGTTAAATCCAAAATCATGTGCTTATTCTCTTGTAGATTTATATTACTTTCCCCAATTCAGCCTAATACTGTTTATTATTTCATTTATTATTTCCAAATTGTGTAAAACCTCGTGTAGTATAAAATAAATCAATTCAAAATTCAAAATCAATCGATTTATATCTACCTACTCTAGGATTCTTTACAACATAACTCATTTTGACAATTTTAAAAACTTCTCCCAAAACCTGGGACCTGGGACAAACTGGTTCAATCCTGGGGCAGTTGGTTTGACAGGCAATCACAATGTACTGAATTATAGTATCGTATCTAGAAACCAAAGAATTACAAATCTTTTTCGTTTATTTCAAGTTACGAGTATGTCAGTGTAATTTATAATTTGCCACACCATGATTATAGAAAACCGCTCTAACCCTACTTTTATTCAAGACTCCCAAGTCTAGTCCCAAGTCTAGCACATTTATGGGATATTGAACACAAGTTACCTCCAATAAGTAAAAGTTAAGCAAAAAGTTTTCATGTCATTAATTATTAGTATGCACAGGTAGGAGAAATACAATGGAAAACTTTGAGAAAAACTCAAAGAACAGCAAAGGGAAAACATATAAACATAAAAATGAAAAGTAAAATCTTCGTAAGTAAGTAAGAAGTAGGTACCTACTAGGATTATTTTTGGTAAGTGTAAGTCCATGGCCCAAAAGCTACCTCATTTTCACTAAATTATAGACAATTGCTTTTGTCAATATTCAAGAAGTCGTTTTCTGCAATTTTCTGCATGATTACTACTTTTCCTGACTTATTATTTCCATGCAAGGTACAATAACATTTGAACGTTTGAAGGAAATTTTAGATGGATTTTATTTTTCTCCCTTGTTTCTTGGCGAGAAAAAATTAGATAGCCCATATTATGGTGTTACTGTTAATTGATATTTTCTCGTTTCAAATCAAATCAAGTCAGTCTTTGTTGATTTGGTTGTTTGTCTGATATTTACATAGAAAAACACTCGTATATAATATACTTTTATTGTACAAATACTTATATTAATTGAGTACTTAGCGTATTTTACAGAGTATGTACCTAATGCAGGATTGAAAAAGTAAGGTTCTTAGATGTTAAAAAAAAATGAAGGTAAAATCACTTCGTTACAGTCAGCATACAATGCAAAAATATCTGCAGATAAAATATCAATCTATGATTTTCCTCTTGTTACAGATTCAAATATTTGGTTTTAATTCGCAGTTATATTCGAACTTCTCTGAAGCGCTTCACAAAGCTCAGGGAATCGTTTCGATTTCCTTGCTACTGCAGGTGAGTTTTATATTTAGTGTGTTGACTTTGTAGAATACGCTTATTTAGTTTTAAGAATTATGCCTAATCGTAGGCATATTATTAAAAAATATTTTTGGACAACTTTTATTATAATTTAATTAATACCTATTTGTTACGATTTGTGATAAAATGAAACATGTACCTACCCAAGACTAATTGGTAGGTAGATAGATACCTACGTGCATAAATTAATTTTCCAAAAAGTGTGCAATTGTGCATAGTGTAATGATAACTGTATTTTAGTATTAAACTCGTACGACAAACATAATTTCTGATACTGAACTTTGTATGTATTCCGTAAAATAAATAACATAGTAAGCACGTGTTATTCAGTTTCCCAAAACTACACTCCTGGGAGTCGCGGGTAAGTGTCATCCATGTATCATCCGTCACGCTTACCTCCCTGCTTAAGTATTTTAAAAGAAGAAGAAGAAAAAGAAGAAGCCAAAGCAAAACTTCAGCAAAATTTCATGAGGACATAGTCTCATTGCTCCCGCACTGGATAAGAATGACTTAGGTATAATAGATTAGTAGCTAGGTTCAACATAGGTATTTAAGATAAATACATGGCATATCTCTCTTAATAATTAAAAAGACCTATTATAACATTTTAATTTATTACAACTGAGACCGGTCCGGTACATCGACTTATAGAGCAAGATCCCAGGGCCACCAGACGTCACGTATTTTCTGACGAAGGAAATGTGGACGATTGAGTAGTGTTAGTATGTACTAAGAACGCATGCCTACCTGCTAGCTTGCTCAGACGGCCAATTTTCAGGTATCAGGTAATCAAGGTACATAAAAACATTACTTACCTCACGTAAATTCTCCAAGCTGATTTTTACGTATATTTTAGCCAATATCCTTAAAAATAAGTCGCCAATACTCCCAGACACTTTCCGTCGGCCGTATTGCTTTGCAGACGCTTTAAAGCTCCCAAAATAATTACTTAACTTCACGTAAATTCTGATGCTCCATTTTTATATAAATGTCTACCAGACAACTATTTTAAAATCTTTTACAAGAAGACAGACCGATCCAAGGGGCCAATCACCCCCTAAGCTCAATTTTAATGCCTCTGTGGGTAGGAGCGCGAGGGCATGAGGGCATGAATAGGGACGAAACTGAAAACGTAATTCAATGCGTGATATTCAAACGGAAACGTTACTAAAGGGTATATTTTGTTTTTTAATTTGTAGTAGAATATCTACTTTTGTAAATGGGACCACCAAAAGACAGCGACTAGCGACTCACTGACAAAACCCGGTAATTGATCTCCGTCGAACCAATGAAAATCATATATGTTCCATCTTTTAATGTCCAGCCATTATTTTCGGGTTTGAAAATATTTATCATATTCATAGTTGCATTGTTCCAAAGACTAGCAATATAGTTAGCCCGTCGGAACTGTTGCCAAAGCTCACTTTTAAAACAAAACTGCATCAAAATCGGTCCATTCGTTTAGGAAGTACGAAGGTACAGCAAACTGGGGTTAAAAAGAACGTAATCAACTAACTTTTAATGTAGGTAAATAAAGATTCATTTTTGTTCATATTAAATTTAAAGTACCTGGTTGACCGAGCTTTGCTCGGTTGAAAATTATATTTAGTATGAATCGCAAGAAATACGAGGAATTCCGCCATCTATTCAGGAGTCAAATCATACAACTGTTCACTGAGCACAAAATTCATTTTACTTATGTTACGGCCAAAGGATCTCAACAGCGTGTTTCACAAAGTTGTACAGCGCCATCTAGTTTCATACTACTGAAATTTCAACACGTTACAAACAGTACCTCATAGAAGTTAACTGTGTGAGCGAATTAATTGCATTTTAAATAGGTACATACTTAATTAGATAAATTCATTGAACTTTCCTTCGTACTTTTCGCAGGCTTAGGCAGTCCCCGACTGAAATTTTTATTTGCGATAAAATGTATTGAATGTTTATGATAATTAAACAACATAAATATATATACTTTTAGTTTAATGAGCAAGTTGTTAGGCGTACTTAAAATTTTATTGATTCTATTTACAACAATAGTAATTTCATCGATCTGACCATTATTTATTTAAAACTTTATTAAAATATATTATTAAATCGATAATAACAAAACTAACATTTATTTACAAATATTCTCGTAAATATCACAAACGCACGTTAAACTATCACTACGCGTCCTGCGAGGTCAAGCGAGATAATCGCACTGATTTTTAATTTTATTCAAACAGAAAATAGGTAGGTATAACGCAAAAATAGCGCTTCAACGTAAGAATGAATATTAATATTAGTATTAGCCGAACAAAAATATATTCGAGCGCCATCTAGTTTCATACTACTGAAACAAACAAACCGTATCTCATAGAAGTTATCCTAATGTTTCATAGATGGCGTCAGTTCAACACGTTACAAACAGTACCTCATAGAAGTTATCCTAATGTTTCATAGATGACGTCAGTATGATGTTTTTAAAATCTCTTTATCTCGGGAACCGAGCTTTTCTCGAACCTGGGACCTTGATAAATCGATTCCTTGAGCCGAAAACCCCCTAATCTGTAACTTTCATGAAAATCTTTGCAGCCGTTTCCGAGATCGTGATTATATATATAGGTATAAATAAATAAATAAACAAGAATTGCTCGTTTAAAGATATTAGATATTTACATAAAGTGCCAACCCTGTCCTCATTCAAACTTCACCGTTTCTTTTAAAACCTTATTATTCCCTATTGAAACGGTCGGAGTTTTTATTCATACCTAGGACTTTCCTATTCGCCCACAATCCGTTCCTTTTAACCCCAAAAGATAATACAAAATACTTCGACTCGGAAAAGTTTATTGTTTTTAAAAAATGCTAAGTATTTTGACTTACCTTTGTAATTACCATGTCTAATATGAGTTACTTTATGTATTTAATAAACTTTTATCACGTAAACACTGAAACTTTTTGAAATTTCGTACAAGTTTTGAGACCAAAAAACCGCCACTGTTTGAATACCTGTCTTCAATGCGTAATTATGACCATTTGTTGCTAACTTCATTTTCGTTTGGTGGTGCCATTTACAAAAGTAGATATTCTACTACAAATTAAAAAACAAAATATACCCTTTAGTAACGTTTCCGTTTGAATATCACGCATTGAATTACGTTTTCAGTTTCGTCCCTATTCATGCCCTCATGCCCTCGCGCTCCTACCCACAGAGGCATTAAAATTGAGCTTAGGGGGTGATTGGCCCCTTGGATCGGTCTGTCTTCTTGTAAAAGATTTTAAAATAGTTGTCTGGTAGACATATATAAAAATGGAGCATCAGAATTTACGTGAAGTTAAGTAATTATTTTGGGAGCTTTAAAGCGTCTGCAAAGCAATACGGCCGACGGAAAGTGTCTGGGAGTATTGGCGACTTATTTTTAAGGATATTGCCTAAAATATACGTAAAAATCAGCTTGGAGAATTTACGTGAGGTAAGTAATGTTTTTATGTACCTTGATTACCTGATACCTGAAAATTGGCCGTCTGAGCAAGCTAGCAGGTAGGCATACGTTCTTAGTACATACTAACACTACTCAATCGTCCACATTTCCTTCGTCAGAAAATACGTGACGTCTGGTGGCCCTGGGATATTGGACTATTACCCTATAACTTTAAATTTATTTTAGTATCTGTATCAAACGAAGAGCAATTTTTGTGTAAGGTTTGGTCAACATTAAATTTCATTTATAATTTTTTTCATGAAATATGACTCCACTATTTATATTTTGCTGAACTTCTTATCTAAAGTAGTATTCAGACTGCGTTTTAATGTAGTAGCAGTTATCGACATCGTGCTATCAACATAGCCGCACCTATTCAAAGCTTTCATCCAAACTGGGGCTAGTTAATTAAGGAAATTGGAAATTTTTGTGCGGCATTGGATTAGCCGCCAAAGCTATTAGTTCAAATTAAGAGCTGTCTGCGCCGCGGTAGGAACTGTATATACATTTTAAGGGTGTTTCTTATTTAGCCAACGGTATACTGAAGTGGTAATATCTAAAAGTGATTGTTGTTCTATGAGATAAATAGATACAGTAGGACTGTGTGAGTCCCAAAGAATATGTGGGACTTCATTGAGTAGGTAACGATAACATATTTAAATGTTTATTTGATAATTTAAAAAGTCTACTTAACTTCCATATTTATTACCAATAATTATATTTATTATTTCCATAATTCTTATGCTGTGACCTAATACGTAACAAGTTGGTATTGTATGGAAATGATCAAATACATACCGTATCATATCACCGTACCATATCATATACCTAGCGTATATCAAGTTATTTTATTACTAGCTTCTATAACTTGACTAGGTATATTTGTAATTTGACTTATTTTTGACACATACTTATACTAAGGAGTTATATTAGCGTGGTATAACGCAATATTTAAACATATGCTATAAAGCCCACAGACACATTTTACCTTTAACACGGATAACAAGGCGAAACGTCTTTGCTCGATAAACTTGCGAGATCCCCTACTCTCCTAAATTAGATCCAAACTGATTTTATCGCTGTTCCCAGACAGTGTTTTCTTGCAGTAAACTTGTGTAACTATTTGATCGTTTTACGAGTGTCTAATGAGGACTGGTGTTGGTCTTAGTCTCAGAGGGACCGTGTTTACAAGTACCTTCATATTCCACGAGTCCACGAGTTTGTGAATAAAGACATGCAAATGCAGCTGGTAATGAAATTCAGAAAAAGTTGAACTATTGTTTCTGTTGTCTTATCTTACTATTATTTCTAAAATACTCTGATAATCCAAAAGTATAAAAATAGTTTGAGATCTATTTATAGCAAATTAATTCAATATAACTATTCCAGAAAACAAAGATAAAACATTTCTCTTTGAAGTTAGCTCTTGCCGTAACTTTAATTTAAGCACAAATTGTTTTCTTATTAAGGTGGTAGAGAGCAATAATAATTTGTAATATAATGTAAACCTTATATTTAGTAAACATGATTTAGGTACAAATTCGTATAAGAATTTTTTGTACCTATTTTGTACAACAATTTCTACAACATCAGTTTATCACGTAGCCTGAAAAATACACCCCATTTTTTGGCATAGTCATTACATATACCCTGAAATTAGAAAACCGATACTGGCCTTTCCAAACTTCATGACACTAATTGTATTTGTCATGATTAAATTACTATTTGGTAGGTACTATGTTTTGTGATCCAGTGTAACTAACTTCTTACAAGGAAATAACCGACTTCAAAATCGATAAGTCAAAATAACTAGATAGCTCAAAAATCCCTTCGAATACAAAGGTAATATAATTATCAAAATCAGTAGTGCACTAAGTGAAAAGTTTTGATGTACTTAACACACTTGAAGCGCTCATAGCCCGGCGGCTTGCGTCGATCCTAAGCGATCGACAAAGTTAAGCAACAGCGGGCGCGGTCGGTAGTCGGATGGGTGACCGCTAGTGGCAAAAATTTCTTGAGCGCTTCCGTGCTTCGGAAGGCACGTAAAGCCGTCGGTCCCGGTTGTTATCGATTGATAGCAGTCGTTAAGCCATGTCGTAGGCCTTCGGGCGGCTTGAAAACTTTCGACACTGGGTTGGCCACTAACCCCTCCACCAACCCGCATTGGAGCAGCGTGGTGGAGTATGCTCTAGGCCTCCTCAGTAATGAGGAGAGACCCGTGCTCAGTAGTGGGCCATTAGTGGGTTGTAGCTTAACACACTTTATAAAAAATACAGCCGAATTGATAACTTCCTCCTCTTTTGAAGTGGGTTAAAAATAGTCCTAAGTAAACTAAAGCTGAATCACATACTGGATTAAAATGTGTTACTTCTTGCTATATTGGTATCACCTTGCTATATAATTAAGAGTGGACTACAGCATAGTCCCGGAGGGCCTCTGTTTACAAGCTCGCTCATATTGCGCTCGTAAGCCTGTACTCTTGTACACATAGTGAACCATGCAAATCCAATCTACGTTAACTTATGCGCCTCATAAAATACCTACACATAATAAGATAAACTTAGATAAACGTCGTTATTTCTGTACTTTTATTACATTTATGTACACTGATTTAGAAGTTTTGCGGGAACAGGAAACGATACCCTTCTCGTATAACACGTACCGGCTAAAATTATACCGAGTAAAAATAGTATCTCATGAGCGGTTATCGGTTATCGGGTCTACAATAATAGTAGTACACTTTTATTACAACTTCATTTCGTGTTTCCATTACGGCCAATATTAAACCTATCTTTTGTTACAGCTCGGTGATTTGTCAAATCCAGAATTGAGGATATTAACAGAAGAATTAGAAAATATAAAATACGGAGGTATGTTCAAACAAAACATAGAATCTGGATGCTTTCACTCTATTACCTACCAGCTAGCTAATATTAGATAGCCGCATGACTCATTTATGAGGGAAACTATTTTCAAAGGATTTCTATTAACGTGAATAGAACACACAATTTAAGTTTTTTGTCTGTGGTTTTCTTCGCGCTTATTTCGGAAATGGTAAACCAATTTGAGTGCAGTTTTTGTGGCAGTGACTATTTATTGTGGTAACTTAAAGTTTGTTTTATTTCAATGTTAAGAAGTTATGTCAGTTTAAAGAATCACGTGTAACATCCAAAAGTAGGTATGAAACTGGTTTCCCGAAGGGAAGTGAGGACAAGTTTACTGGTGACTTACTTATCTCCTAATACGAAATTGATATACATAGGTGCTTACCAATTTATTTAAAATATTTGTTTAGGAGCAGAGATGCCGGTGAACAGGCTATCCGTGAGAGGTTTGCTGCCCGAGACGGACTACTACATGACTTATGATGGTTCAACTACGGCGCCCGCTTGCTTCGAAACTGTCACTTGGGTCATCATTAACAAGCCCATATATATCACCAAACAACAGGTAATGCCTTGAAATTAATATCTACAGTATTTTTAGTCCAGTTAATTTCATTTACTCGTTAATGTTTTATTTAAAATTGATTAAAACAACGTAATCACAAAATGTAGCACAACGTGCTACGATGTAGGTAATTTTGACTGCATGTATTTTTTTTCTTATAAATGTAAATGGACGTCAAAGAGTTAAAAATAGTTATGGATATTTTATTTTACTTAAAATTGTATATTTAATGGACATCACTCGTAACCAGCCAAATTAAATAAAAACAAGTTATTATTTAAAAATCCTATAAAAATGTTAAAAGTACGAGTATAAACAACGGTTTCCATGAAGCGAAACGGTAGAAAAATAATAAATTTTTAATCCATGTTTAATTAAACATAAGCCACTACAGTTCGCCGAAATGTTTGTACATTGTGTGTTATTTCCAGAAAACGATATTATAGGAAATATTTATAAGAACTTATAAAAATATAATTATTTTCGTTAGTAATTAACAGAATTTTTGTTACAATGTAGTTTGCTCCCCAATATTAATAAATTAATTAATAACTAAATAACGCTACACACTCATAGCCCCACACTAGGATTCCCTCTGTCGTGGGTGCCATGGACAACACACAAGACAAGGACACACCCAGACCCAGAACGGAAGTTAAAACTCATCATTCAAATTTCCGCCTCGCTGGGAATCGAACCCAGGACCCTCGGAGCAGCGATCCGGCGTGTGAACCATTGCGCCATCCGGGTCAATATTGAAATGTAATTTTACCAAAACCACTTGTATTTACTACAACTAGTGTATACCTAATTACAAGTATGTTGCGCTATGAGTTGTATTAAAAACAAACATGACGCTTAAAGCTACTAATAAAACTGAGAGCTATAAAATAACGTAACGCAACCACAAACTTTAGTACGGACTCGTAACATACGGCAACTTTTTGTACACTTACACAGGTTTTTTTATAGTAAAAAGCTCTTGATACTGAGAGGTTAAAATTAAAATTTGTCGCCGTTTCGTTTGCCCCACTCATAAATCAGACGAGGTGCTGTTCAGAATTCACTGTTGCGTTCATCTGGCATGGGTGCAGTTATATTAATAAAGCAGCTCTAGCCCGCAGCGCAGCCTGCGTTTTAAGTTGATAGATTATGTTAAATTAAAATTTTCAAGTTTTGAATTATAGGTTATAATGAATAATTTATAATGAATAAATAAAGTTTTTTTATATATTTTAGCCACAAAATACTGAATTATTTCTAAGTTTAGTGTTACTTAGGGACCAATAAAGCTGAAACTTTTATGAAAAATATACCCGGCGACAATCAAGACGGCAAAAAGTTTAAAAGTTTGAATGATAATTAAACTAAAATAAAAGGAATCTGTATCATAACTCACAAACATATTAGCGAAATTACTTCATCGGGATTGCAACCCATAACTATCCTACTGCGGTGCTTAGATCTCCACTCACAGTCAAAGTCCACCATGCTAGCTAAGTACCTGCCGACAGATCTCATACTCCTTTAAATAAAGGGAGAACTCTCAAGTGTACAAGCTCCTTCACTATGTTTAGCGTTTTCAAAGCAAGTTATAGTTACTTAGTTACACGCACATTATTTTTAGATTTGTGGCACATTCCGGATGCAACTGCAGTCGCTCTTGTTCGTTACTGCACCTTTAAACCATTGACTATCATAGCTTATCACTAATAACACTATATACATAATCACTTTATACATAACATTTATCTCATAAGCGAATCAACAACAAACACGGTCATGCGGGACTCACATAAATATAATGTTTGTATACATACTTGTACATACCGCCCTTCACTCCTTAGCCGGCAAAGTTGAGGTAGCTCTTCATTAGGTATTACCATTGCTAAAATATAAGTTCAACAAGCACAAGTAGAAACAAGCTGAATTATTTATAATATGAACTCTAGCCAAAGTCAAGAATGTTTAGCTGCAATCGATATAGGCCCTCGTCTGATAAACTTCGCCCCTAATACACGCTCCGTTGACCTGAAATATAAATAATATCGTTATTGCCATTGTAAGGGTTGTATTCTATTTGGATATAGACATGATGTTAGGATGGATGCTTATTGAATGTGAACTTAGCTTAACATAATGAAGTTTTGGTTTCGCAACATAAACTTCCTCAACTATCTCAGTAAGTAAGACGTTCTTTTATAAAGTAGGTTCGTACTTTAAAATAGTAGATTGTATTACAAGGGTGCAAAGTAATATTTTTTCGGCGAGGGCGCTTTTTTTAATCCAGAGCGAAGTGAGGGATTCTAGAGTAGAATCCAGAGCGTAGCGAGGGATTCTTTAGTAGAATCCTGAACGTAGCGAGGGATTCAAAGTATGTCGCCCGAGCCAAAAATATTTGCTCCCGAGTGATACACTCTACTTTTCATCCCCCCCTATGAGAAAATAAAAGGCGCCTCAAATTCAGGAATAATACTGTCACAGTCACTAAACTGACTAAACCGACTAACTCGACTAACCCGACTAACCCGACTAACCCGACTAACCCGACTAACCCGACTAACCCGACTAACCCGACTAACCCGACTAACCCGACTAACCCGACTAACCCGACTAACCCGACTAACCCGACTAACCCGACTAACCCGACTAACCCGACTAACCCGACTAACCCGACTAACCCGACTAACCCGACTAACCCGACTAACCCGACTAACCCGACTAACCCGACTAACCCGACTAACCCGACTAACCCGACTAACCCGACTAACCCGACTAACCCGACTAACCCGACTAACCCGACTAACCCGACTAACCCGACTAACCCGACTAACCCTGAATTTGAGGCGCCTTTTATTTTCTCATAGGGGGGGATGAAAAGTAGAGTGTATCACTCAGGAGCAAATATTTTTGGCTCGGGCGACATACTTTGAATCCTTCGCTACGTTCAGGATTCTACTAAAGAATCCCTCGCTACGCTCGGGATTCTACTCTAGAATCCCTCACTTCGCTCTGGATTCAAACAAGCGCCCTCGCCGAAAAAATATTACTTTGCACCCTTGTAATACAATCTACTATTTAACTAAGTTAAAAAAGAGGAGGTTCTCAATTCGACTGTATTTTTTTGTTTGTGTTACCTCTTATACCTAACTTTGTACTGGGTTAACAACGTTACAGGTGTCAGAAGGGGTTTGTTTCTTTCTAAAAAAATGTTATTTAATGAGAAAATATAAGACGTGAAGCAAAAAAAGCAGTTCTAATAGCGGATATTGTACTCTAACCCGCGAATTCAGCATTGAGGTATCCAGATGACCGAAATAGAGCTCACCCCGAGCCACATCTAGGAGTCACGGTGGTATCGTCTGTGAATTGAGCCGTGGTCGAGGCCGGCGTAATAACATTTTCATTTGTGCTCACGCTACAATAAACAACTCACGTCCCACCCCGCTAGACAAAGACTCCACCGTGAATTATGTACGTGTTAAAAGTAAACTGAAAGTGCCGCGTTGTATGGGTGTTATTATAAATCATTGTTTATGTTTTCCGTTTGTGTTGGTGAGAAAATTAAGTGCTAGTGGAACTGCTTGCAATCTCGTAGGGAGTTGGACGTCCGCCTAGTGCGGTTGTACTTGAGCAATACGGCGCTCTTAGTTCAGTTATACATAAATACCTTTTGTGTGAAACAGCGAAACAGTTGTACTCGCCCATGAACTGCAGTAATTTAAATGTAATAACCAAAACTTTGATAGGAACTAAAATTGGCGCGGGTTGAGTAAAAGTTGGCCAGTTATTTTTGTGTACATGATTGTAATAAGTTCGGTAGTGATCTACTGTGAATCATATCAGCAGTAAATGCAGCTGTAAATAGTAAATGCATATCATGGTGAACTCATACTGCTCAGTACCACTCTAAATGTAAAAATTAATCCCTGCACCTTGTGTACTTGAATGGTGAAGAACTATGTACGTAGCACATAAATTCTGCTGTATACGGTCACATACATTATAATATTAATATGCTTTAAAAAAATTTGATTAAAGAAAAGTAACTTTGAATCAAATGACCCCTCACGATGATATAAGATTTTAAGCTTACTAATGCGAACTAAATTCACAATCAAAGTGTGTAATTCGGCATAAAAAGCGATCCGAGTTAGCAAACGGCTCGCGTGCACAGAGCCCGTTAATCCGCTATACCCACACCACCACGACGAAATTTCAATTTAACTGAAATCGTGCTAGGTAGCACTACTTCGGCATAGATACAATAGTCTTGAAGTACTTGAATGAGTACAATTTTTAGAAATGAAAGGGCGAGGGAAAATGTTTCATTTTCATTCAAATGTGTTATGGCTATACTTTTTTCGGGCGATATTAAATCTGAGTGATTATTTACAAGGCTTGCTTAAAGTAAAATATCAAAATGAATAATGTTAAAAGAGTCAAAACTAAGCTCTAACTAAGCTATGTAGCAATGGTTTATGTTATTAAAGTAGCTTGCTACGCGTATCTACGCACATAATTATGTAGCGGCCATCCGCGTGTAGCTGTTATGTTGATGTTACTAGATACATATGTCGAGACGCAGAAGTACCTACTTATTATTTTATTATTATGTAACCCTGCTACAGAAAAATGTTTTTATAATATAATATGAGGTTAATGACAAATTGTGTATTACCAACAATCTACACATTAACGTAAGCGATAAAATTAAATATTACAGTACCTGTTTATGCATACAGGAAACGGTGAGATAAATTAAATAATGAGTGAACTTATTGTTCAAATACAATCTGGGCCGCTATCCCGCTATACATATTATAATGTTTCAATTGCGGCTCGATGGAATAGTTTCACACAATCCGTATATACAAAACGTATTCAATTCTAATCTAATTCTATTCAAAAAACACCCAATTTATGCATTTCTAAATTGGTAAAATCGGAGCTCTGATCTTTCAGCAGCATAAAAAAGAAATCCAATTATTATCTTAAATCATTACTACAGTCCCTTTTCTCGATTCGAATGTCATTTTAAAACAATCGCTATGGTCCATAATCACAATTAGGGTGTAATACGGCGTACACAGCTATCCGTCGGATCGCATGCACGGGCCTGTTAATCCCCGGTCCCGATATAATCCGCTATAGTGCACCATCGCTGCCACACTACAGACGCGATCAAAATTTACCTGAAGTAATTCCAAGTTTTAAGCTTTATTAATTAATTTGAAAATGTCTCAGAATCTTTAACGGGATTAAAATAATCCTTTTTGTACCTACGTCTTGCCCTTATTTTTATTCTAGGTACTATCGTTAATGAAAAAGTCAGTACAGGACCTAATTTAAAAATCTGTCAGTCAAGAATTATTTGTGATCAAGTCACAATCAAATTAATTGTACCTACGCTGATTATGACTACTGAAATCCAAAACGAAACTTGTACTGACTAGGTACGGAATTTTTATTATTGAGGAAACATGGATTAACATTGGTTCAAGTCGGGATTAATTAAGCTCCATCCGTCCTTTCATTAACAAAAAAAGTAATGTACGACTTTCAATAATAATGTTCCCTTTTGACCACAGTTGCACGGGCTACGCCGGCTGATGCAAGGCGACGCGCGGCACCCGAAGGCGCCGCTCGGCAACAACTTCCGACCGCCTCAACCCCTGCACCACCGCGCGGTACGAACCAACATCGACTTCGATTTGAGCAAGGTATATTTGTTTTTAATCTATTTACTGTGCAAAAACAAGCTTCACAATTCAGTTTTTTTTTTGTTACTGTATCATCTTTTTTTCTGGGTGAACTGCATTCGATAATTCTATATTTCAAGAGCTTGTTTCCCATTTTAATTGGAACGACACCTGATGAGTGTTTTTTGAGTTACTCTCAATGATGCCATCATTTCATTATTTATCGATGTTGGAGTTGTTTTTTCTTGTTAAATTTATGTTGCCGACACATATTATAATTAGATAAGCCGTCAGGTGGTAAGGGATCACCGTCGATCATGAACACAAACGTTCCTATGTATGTTGCATTCATTATTATGGACAAGACGTTCAATTTATAGCGGAGACTTTCCGAAAAGCGTGATGTTATTTTTGATTTTACAATTAATTTGGTTTTGACAACTTTACAATAACAAACTCACACTTACAGTGTTAAATTTATTTAAGCGTTGCACCGCTAACTTATCACTTCTCATCTGAAATTTCTACTCACAAAGATAAGCTATGACGTGTAGTGTTGGAACTAGTTTCACTTTCACGCATTTCGACCTTGTCAAGGATCAAATTATTTTGTACTCAACCTTGAATTACATATCCTTAGACTTGGTTACAATGGTAGCATAAGATACGTGTAACCAATCATAAAGTCTAAATAATTATAACTCAAGTCATTCTTGCAATGGTCATTGGTGGACTGCGTACCCGTTTTATATTTGTTTATTCATCACATGGCTTCCTATAATTTTCCCACGAGCAAGGCTCAAGTCACCTTTCATAATCGAGTGGTACAGGGTACAGGAGTACTACATTGTACTGGTCAAATGCGGATTGGCAGGCTTCACAATACCGTTAAGAACATTTTGGAGTACTCTCTGATGTGCAAATTTCCTCAAGATGTTATGCTTCACCAAAACATTTGATAGTTAATTTTTAATACGCTCATATTTTTTACATTTTAGAGGTGCGTTATCGGGAGAACAACGTTACAACCACATTGCGATAACTGATATAGGGTTTAACGACATGTTAGTTATTAGTTAAAATTAAATGTTGTGTTTATTTAGTCTAGATATGGGACTTCAATTCTAATAAATACCTATAAGTGGGTTATGTACATTCACTGTAATTTTCCACCATATATTACACATCAACATATTATAACACACAAATAATATTCAACGGAACAAAAGCTGTTACATTGTTATAGCGATTCAAATTTGCCTTAACAAGTGTCCCAACTAATATCGCAACAAACTTTCAGTACCCGGGGAAGACTTGCCCGAGTATGCACAGGGACATGCACTACAAAGGTACCTCGACTCTTGCATTTAATTAAATTTATTCAATGTTTTACATGTATACTAATTTTCTCATTTTCTTTGCAGCCAAAAGCTGGACTCAATATTAATGCTAATTAAACTACGGTAGGCATTCGTGTAAACAAATAGTTGTTATTCATTATGTAGAAATTTTAATTGATATTATTATTTGTAAGCGATTGTATATATTTTTTGTACAGTCTTGTTGATATTCGTATCTTGCTTATGATAAATGGAGCTATAAAGTGTACTTTTACATAGATACATATAAGTATAATGTGTAATTAAATAATGAGCATTAAATCTTAGCGCCGAAATCTCAATTATGTATTAAGTAGATAATGTGTTAGACAAATTTTAGAGGCATATTTCAATTAGTTTATATTATGGTTCGAAATAATGTTATTTAACGGCCTCTAATTACGTAGAACATACATATTTTCGGATAGATTATTCAAAAGATAAATCTCGCTGTCGATTAATATATAACTATAGTACCTTAAATTAGATTAGTTATAGAGACGCATATCTGAAGATTTGTTATAACGGTTTTATATCCTTCATGCGATTAGTAAATATGTTTTCAAAATTATCATATCATAAAATAGGTATCGTATAAAATCTATATAAAATGGATAATGTAAAGCTTGTATTAATACAAATTTATTAAGATGAATTTAGGGACAAATCATATCGTATTATTCATATCTGTTAAGTAGATGAATGATAAATAAATTGATTGTATGAATTTACCACTGATGTAATCGCTGAAAGACGTCAATAGCTTTAAATCATCGTTATCTTTGCATAGTGTCTAATGTACTACTGTGGATTGGCAGAGGTATACTGTTGATACTTCTCCCGCCTCGATGAACTTGTAAACTTGTATTGAGAATTATTTGAATAAATAAATACCTTCTGGCGAATTTTACTACTGATTTTTATTTATTTTATCATACTCATGACATGATTGACATTGTTGATATTTGTTTCTCATTGGTGTAGCTACTTCAAAATTTAATCCGTCGATGGGGTGCTTATTTAACAATCCGAATTTTTTTCGAAATACATTTAAAATTCACTTTACATTCAATATTATACTTTTAGATTTCAAAGAAAATCCAGATTTTGTATAACACAAGTACGTAAAGCATTATTCAAAATCATTTATTCATATAAATGTAGTATCACCCATACACATAAGCACATATTTTTTTATCTAGAAGGTATCGTTTTGCAAAGGTGCTTTATAACGCTTTGTAACTAATGAAGGACAAAATGGCAGGAAAAAAAACAATAACACTATATTTAACGATATAATTAATTTAAATACAGACAAAAAAACAGTTCCAATTCCACCGTCAAAGATTGCTCAGTAAGTCACAAGTTAGCGATCACAAGTTTAGAAATACGAGTACCTTTACGTTTTCAATGCAATGAAGCGAAACCGTCTGTTTTAGTGTTTCTTCCTCCAATGTTTGAATAAAAAGCTCATTTGAATTCTATGAGAATCGAAATTGCTCTCCTTTTCGCTGTAGTAACTTAATTTAATCGAGTTCCATCACAATGTCGTCTAGATTAGGTACTCCAAATGTTCGAAGCTGACGCAATTGAATTATTATATTTTTCCTCTACTGTTCTTCGGTGAAAAAAGACAATCAAATTATAAATAAGTATTGAGTATTTAGTAAGCTTTACTGTTCCTTGCCGGAAAGAAGCCTAAACTGGAAAAGTGGAACAGAATAAATAGCCCACGTAATAAATTTATCAGATACCTACTAGTTTTTGTCTGCGGCTTTGCCCGCCTGAAAGACAAACAACCACATACTCGTAATAACAGAGACTTAAAAACATAGGTATGCCATTCGTTCAACCGTATGGTTATTATTCTATTTGACAACGAAAACTTAACATAAATGTAGATATATTTCGCTGTCGCGTACTATAATTGAAGTAATTCTTTCTATATCATACTAAGATCATACTGTTATGTGCTAGTTGCCATTTTTGTTTTAGGATTAGGATTAGATTCCATTTGAAATATTTGTGCATTTTCAAGCCATAGTTAGGCATATTTTATGGTTTTGCAGACCTTATTACAAAAATTGTAACAATCAGAAAATGAGTCAATGCATTCAACCTGATTTTGACGTGACAACGTTACGTTTTATAATTCGACATCGGCTGCACGCACGAAAAACATGACGTTTATGTGGCGTTATCTGACGTCATGCGGCGTTATCGTAACCTCGCTCTGAGGCGTCCCATGTAAAGCTTGAAGTGCAAGCGAGATCGCGGAACGAGCGACAAAGAAGCACAATCGGCCTTTGCGTTCGGAGATATTTTGGTAATGTATCCAATTATTACTTTGTTATTGACCTCTGGGACTATTTATAAATTTTAAATGTTACCTTTTTTAATGTTTCCTGTATTCCTTCTTTATTTTTATTGATAAATTCCTGTAACTTTAAATACGATTTCATGACGTTTGTTTACTTTGATGACATTATTTGTCAATCATTCCATCAGTATTTTCTTAAGACGTTGTCCGACTTTACAGACAACCAGTTTTTTTACATATTTTGAGTCATCTGAAATATGTATAGTAAGGTCGTATCTATATAGCTTATATAGCTTTATTTCTCTCACAAGGTTACAATATATAGTTACAGTAAAATTATATATTTTTCAATCTCTGCATAATACTGCTAAAATAATCCCACGCAAGAGTAAATATTTCTATGGCCCAGTTCAGGTAATGGTCTACCCATGTGCCGAATTTTATGGCAATGATAAGATGATGACGTGCACATCACAAGTATATTAATTCTTAAAAGGAGACCTGAAATGGAACATTTCATTTGTAGATAAGTTTTGACTTCAACACTTTTCTTACTGAAACTTGAAGCATCTTAATTGTTCAGGCTGCTTGTTCACGAGAGAATGTAGTGATTTAATCTGTTAATGTAATACAATAAAGCGATACAACAAGCAAATAATGTAGATGTGTGTAACACATAACATAATCTACTATATAATACATAAAAATCGCCTTCCTTCTAAGTGATTCTTATGATATGAAGAAATTATATAAAATGTCAAACCTACCTGCGTGTTTTATACACACTAATAAAAGCTCAAGTTTTTTGTTTATTTCAAAGCGCAAGCCATAGAATAACCAGTAGTATTTTGAAAAAATATTTTTGTATGTACAAGGCACATTCAATAGGACGGCTGTATTTTTAAGCCTTAATATTGATTTACCGAAGCGAAGCGAGGGCGGATTACTTGTATTGTTATGAAAAGTTTTAGGTACAAATTTTTTTAATCTCAGGTACTGCAGTAGGTACTCATAGCCTCTACCTACATACATACGATAAGGATATAGATGTAAAAAATACCGTAGATACAGGAGTTATCATAGGCAACATGTACAACATACCTACATTATTAGGGTTCCGTACCCAAAGGGTAAAACGGGACCATATTACTGAGACTTCGCTGTCCGTCCGTCCGTTCGTCTGTCACCAGGCTGTATCTCATGAACCGTAATAGTTACACAGTTGAAATTTTCACAGATGGTGTATTTCTGTTTCCGCTACAACAAAAAATACTGAAAAAACAGAATAAAATAAATATTTAAGTGGGCGCCCATACTTTCAACGTCTCAGCGATAGTTTAGTTACCTTTCGGTCCAAGAGATGGCGTTGTGCGTAATATATGGCTACAATAAAACAATTAAATATTTAAGCGAGCCTTTGATACAACAGACCAGATTTTTTGGCGTTTTTATACATAATGGTACGGAACCCTTCGTGCGCGAGTCCGACTCGCACTTGGCCGATTTTACAATTAAGAGACATACATGAAATGTAACATTAATATGAATAAAATAACGTCGTAAACGCCATTTCGCGCTTGATAATAAAAGCACACACGTACGCCCGTGACCGCATTGTACAAACAGTTTGTGGTTGATTGTGTAACGTCTGTTTCGAGATATCTGTGACCTGAATGTACAGCGAGAAAAGTAAGAAGTTTTCCAATAAAACCTGGCTGCATCGAGGTGCCTGTAACACAAACCTAAAACTGCTGGCTCAGGGCATCTTCGTTATAATATGGCCAGTCTTAGTAATAGTAAGTAAGTAATAAAACCGATAGCTAGTTAATGGGAGAATATCTGCATATATTATTATAGATAAGACTTAAGCAGACAGAGTTTAGTCTAAAAACATATAACACTCACAAGAGTGATTTATAATATTGACAAATCATGTCGAAATACAGGAGAAAATTTAACGTGCCATTGTGCAAAGAGTAGACCATTAGCTACTTACGATGGATACCATCTAACTTCTTCATTTTAATAAAAATGAAATATATAAAAAAATTATTATTATTATATTAATAAATAAAACCTATTAGTAGAAGTAGTCTTACGGAAGTAGGGATGCATCATAATTTATTGCAACTAACACGGTAAGCCGCTTATCACTAACGCCCGCCTGCTCATTTGCCGTTTATAAATAAGTAAGAGCATTAACTTGTTAATTAATATAAAATTATTTTATGAGCAAACCGTCAAATGAAATGTTTGGCATCTAGTACCTACTTAAGGCCTTTACTTTTACATTTACAAAATATTTAGATGGTCATTGTGACAAAGACATCAAAATCTCAGTTAAATAATTGATTGTTAGGCCTAATTAGTTACAGTAACTTTCAAAGGAAATATCCTTAGGTACGTGACATTCGTTAAATATTCCCTCTGAAGATCCTGGTTATGCTACTAATGCGAAATACACAATTAATAAAGTGTTTCTTAATAAGGAAGTAACGCTGCCAAATTATACTTGGCAATGGCAGAGCTATTCGATATTCGAACGAACCTCTTGAACACACCTTTAGCGCTTATTATTTTATCTCAGGAAGCCTCTCATCAAGGAAAATATTTTATCAAACCAATTCACGTATGATGCGAATCATGAGTGCACGGTGTTTGCAAAGTCTGCTAAACACTTCTTGAGTGGAACGCGACTTGAGTACACTCAAGACGAGTGTGAGTACTCGAGCGCCGAGTTTATTTGCTTTATATTCATCGAATGACAGAGATTTCGTGTCGAGACGCTTACGTGCATACTGCTCTTTATGTTGCTCTGATTTATAAGCAACTAGTCTGCTTCATTTTGCACACAATCTGCTACTCTTTATGCGAATTTACTTCTATTTCAAAATATAAGGTTGTGCTGAATAACTGGGTAAATAATAAAATATATGTAAATTAGTCGTTGCTATATTTACCTTTAGACATAATTAGAGCGATTTTTTAAGATATCGAACTCATTAGCAGTATGGATAAATTTAGAGTCCCCTCGTTTGCTTTATTCTTCTTGTTAAAGCCCGAGTGTACCTACTTCAACCTACTTCATCACGCTACTTCAGTAGCTCCGTGGAGAAATAAATCTAGAAGTTATTCAATGTCATTCCATTTTTTTTATATCGATCATCAATTAGGGTATATTTATTTTAAGTATAAAAGTTATTGAGTTCTATCTACGCTTTACTTAACCAAATGCCTTACCTACAACTACTAGAATATATTATGTTTCCTTGTTAAATTTATAAGTTTTATACAGGTTAAAAATATGGATTTTCTCTAAAAATATCAGTGCACCGTTTAATTTTGAAACAACTTAAAACTTTATTGCTACGATACGTGCTGTTAAACCTAGTTCGAATTTTATGCAAATGCACATGTTGTTTGAGCCCGCTAACTTATACAGGACCACAGGGGTTGTTAGTGAATACAGTAATTTGGAGGTCCTAAGTTGGACTTAAAATTACCTTACACCATCCGTATTTGAGATAGTTTTGCGACCTACCAAATAAAATTATATGTTACTCGGATTTTCGTAATGCATAATTATTACAGTTTGTCACTAGGTACTGACCTTAAAATGAATCTGTTATTTAACTATGCTTTCGGTGTCCAGCTAACTTATACAATACCACAGGGGTTGTTAGTGAATACAGTCATTTGGAGGTCCTAAATTGGACATAAAATTACCTTACACCATCCGTATTTGCGATAAAGTTTTGCGACCTACCAAATAAAATTATATGTTACTCGGATTTTCGTAATGCATAATTATTACAGTTTGTCGCTACTGACCTTAAAACTAGCGAATTAATCTGTTATTTAACTATACTCTCGGTATCTATACCTATACTTTTCGAACAAGGTTTTTTATACATTATGCCATAATTAGAAAAAAGAGTTGGGAAATGGGCAGGAGAATGACGATGATGCCATAATGAGGAAACAATAATATTTTAAACTAGTAAATCCGCCCTCGCTTCGTTTCGGGAAACCAGTCCCTTCAAAAATCTCTATAAATTTTAACAAATTATGTTATTCCGATGTCTAAGCTATATTACTGCAAAGTTTCATGAAAATCCGTTCAGTAGTTTTTGCGTGAAAGAGCAACAAACACGCACACACACACATACATCCTTACAAACTTTCGCATTTATAATATTAGTAGGAAGTAGGAAGTAGGATAAATATCCATTATTGTCTAAAACATTTATTAGTAAATAGAAAAGAGAAAACTATCATCATAGAGTAACATAAAAAATTACATATCTACCTACCAAAACTATTATGAACTTTTAGCATACAAAAACTACCCCTGTGAACATAGTAAGAAAAAACTTATTTTTACTTACAAAAATATTCCACAGGAAAAGAACCGACTTTCATACCTCGACTAACTCTTTATTTGTACGGGTGATCCCCAGAGAGAAGAAGTTAAAAACAGCTTTCACCGGCCGACGCGTTTGAATAAGTTTCACTGAAGTTTTATTGAAGTTGTAACATTGGGCCGGTTTGATATATGTATTTCGGCCATCTGTAGCGAACAGGCCCGTCGTGGCTAAAGTTAGTGCACTCGTAAATTATTCAACCCCTCCCTGTATGTATAACTTGTCGTATCCAACTGCTGCCGGGTAACAATGTGATTTTTGAGGTTATATTTTTATTCCGTACGCTTGTACGCGTAATTCTGGAATGAACAATTAATATTTCGCACGTTTATATTTTGTAAACACATTGTGCTTTACAAACAAGTCTCATTTAATTTTATAACCGCAGTATTAGGTAAGTGGTAACACATGTTTACATTTTAATCTCCTGCATAAAAACTGTCACTGTCTGAATAATTATTCATTTGTTTCTGCAACCCATGTCTTAAGTAAACTAGTTGGAACACAACAAAAGAAAATAAACAGCACGTAAAGTTGTACAATTCTAATAAATTTAGCACAAAATAGAGCGTCGTTTCCAATTTCCAAGTTAAACAAGTACAACAAAGCTAGTCTAAAGCTTATGAAACAAAACATTGACTGGATTAATTAGGAAGTCTCATCGTGAATGTAACGAACTACGAAATTTAATACATTGTTTCGACAAGGTGCATTCTATAATGTGTGTTTATAGTGGAGATACAAAGCTATTGTCTTCTGATCAATCATGATTGACATCTCCACTGAATTAATTAATGCATAAACATCGTTTTACAATATTTTAACAACATTTTATGTCACTTTAACATGACTTTTATTGTTCAATCCAAAAATTTGGCTCATTTTGTTTTTCTACGTTTCTTGGAATCTATGTATGTAAAAAATATTTATAGTCTTACTCTGCGCTCAAAATTCCATCTAAAAGCTACGAGTCCTTCACATGTACACTATGGCCGTAAATAGGTAATCTCGTGTTTCTAAAAAATGAAGTTCAGTTATCTGCACTTTCATTTCGCGACTACTTAAGCTACCTATACCAAATCTCAAACTTCTGAATGAATTATTTATAATATTTATATATTTCAACTATTAAAAGGAGTACAAGTGTTGCCAGTAAACTTTTGGTATAACAATTGAAACGTAAAATCTTACTCCTTATTACATCTCTCCTCTCCTCATCGCTAAAGCACCTCTCCACTCCACACCTCGTCTCACCTGACCTCGCCTCGCCACATCTCATATTACCACCTCCTGCTGATCTTGCACCTCACTTATTTAATAGAGGTAAAAATTACTCCGTTACATTATGCACTAAAATAAATGATACATACATATAGACGTAATCAATTACCAATAAGTCTTGTCTGGGCTTGTCTAGTCATACTTAACTTTATAATTCATACCTTTAGACTGGAAATACCGATTTTAATAATTATTTTATAGTCAAAAGCTGGTACTTGTCGTCTGGTTCCATTTAAATTTGAGCAACATCACACACATTGTTTTTGAGTTATCTCTACGTGTTGATATTGAAGTCTATTTTTTTGCAACAAGTTAATTACTTGGTGTTAAAATTTATTATTATAACCTCTATAAATTACCTGTGTCCGTAGCCATCATGTAGCCCGGCTACGAGATTTGGTTCTACGACATCGCTACGTCGTAGCTGGGGCGTGGGAATCAACACCAGGTATTATTAGTAACATAACAGTAACTACATAATTTTATCCAGTCTTCGCTATAAATATGACTTAAGAGCAATAAATTGTTACTAAAAGTATTCTAGAAACGTATAAAAAATTACATACATTTTTTTTGTTGTGCATTGATACTTACTAAATTTTGTTGAGTGATAGCAAATACTTAGCCTTAAAAAAAACTTAAAATCATAATTACGGGTTCTATTATGTTTAATCTCATTACGTTAATTAATACCTCTACTAAAGCTTTCTCAAATATCTTCTATACAGACATCCTTCAGTTCCTTTGTTTAAAGATATGGGCTAGATTAATCAACTAAAAACGCTGTAAATCTCCAGCAAATATTTAATCATTTCTTAATGTTAATTTATTTCAAAATAAATCTCTGAAATTTTGAGAAAGGATAGTAATTAAAAAGTAATTAAGCATTGGCTGTGGTGTCCATTTCAAGTAGGAGCGTCGGCCTGGGAGTTTCACCGCGGGACGTGTGTTCCCACGCCGAGACGCGATGTTATTAAGCTCTTCACGTTTTTGTTACCTGCTGCGAGATTTATTACTTTTAATTATATCGCATTGTCCGCTTCTGTTAGTCCTCTTACACCTCCTAAAATTAGATGCTTACAAGCCAGTGATTCATTGCCTATTAATGTTATATAGGGCGTCGGTTAAGCGACAAATGGTAACGCATTATGAGGTGTTTATTAGTTTATATAATGAAATACTTGTTTCATGATTAGAAATTACTGTTGCCCAGAATAAGCTATGTAAAAGTTAAAATTTTAACAACTATTAATATTACTCAAAACTTCTTATAGAACGCGATAAATATTTCATACAGCTATTTTAAATAATAAAATATTATATCGCTAGGCATATTGTTATTTAGTTAACATAAAATTTGTTCAATAAATAATTTTTATCTGATAATGAACTAATTTTTGTTTTAGTGCACACTCCCCATTGATAATTATTTATATATTAAAATTAGGCTTGAACATTTACATTCATTAGACACTAAAGTTGTTTACCAAATCTGATTAGAAAACTTTCACCTTTTTTATTAATAAAGTGATATATCACTTTAATTTCTTCTTCTGGTTAATAAGTGACCAAATGATGCCTTACATTTAATCAACAACCTAATCATACATATAAAATACTAGCATTATAATCATCAACAATTGATAATTCCCGTTCAATATTAATATCTAACCGGAATAGTCAATCAAATAGGTCCAATCTGTACCGACGCATGCTGAGTAACCGCTACATAATAGAGAGATCATGTCACATTAATTATTAGCACGTGATTGATGCGCTTGTAATGGCTTGTAAAGACGCTACTTGAGCTACATTGAGAAGCTAGTAGCTAATGTCGTACTTTATGTTTCACTAAGTAGTATCTGAATAAATACATGAGCAAGAAGGAATCACATTCGACTTTTTCCTCCGTGAAAAAATAAAGTAATAACGCTAAACACTTTTAGCTCCATACTTAAGTTTTGGGTCCCACCACCAACACGCAAAGATAAGAACACACACGTTTATACCCAGAAAAAAAATTTAAACTGATCTTTTAAATTCGGAAGCCTTGCTGGAAATCAAACCCAAAACCTTTCGTAACCATTGCGCCATATATGTACATTGCCATTGGCCATAGGCTGTGAAATTGATTATACCTATATTAAGCGTATCTGTACCAAACGTAGATTTTTATGCTGCTTGAAGGCGTTCGACTAGTATTAACAATGCTATCAAGCCAATTGAGCTTTACGAAATTGACTACTGAAAACTTACTCGACCTCCAAAGTACGAAACGCTCAAAAATTAAGCTAATAGCTGCCACACATCTGACCACTGACCGGCAACCGCCTGAAGTCGATAATTACGATTGACATAGGTCGGATCACATGTGTCCAAAACCCGTGTTTTCATCGATAGTCAAAATCGATGTCCTTTTGTAAACCACACTATACTCAAAATTCTTTGATACTAGACCTGAATGCATATTTATGTAAAGACTGCCATTTACCAAGTACACGTTTTTTTTTTTTGTTTCGAAGAACTAAAACCAAAACCGGATGAACATCATTGAAGTAGCAGTTCCTACGAAAATACGATGTCAGGTAATGCGTTCATATTGGAAAATATAGGTATGATTGTGCTCTTTAACAAATGTGTTCATCGTCAAATTATACTCGAGTAGGTACATAGGTTATTTGAAAATTCTATTTGAATAAATGGATAAATAGTAGCTTCAATCGAAGTAAAACTATTGACTTCTAATCAAAGTTAAACTATCTTTATCGCATTAGTTTTGAATTAATCCTAAGTCTAGAACTCAGAACACTTTAATTTGTTTCTTTGTGCAGGTATTTTTAATGGAACCCCGGTTTTTTCATGTTCAATGTGATATTATCAAACGTGTGGCGGAATTGAAAAGTCTGATTACATGGAATGTTCGTGATTCATGGAAATACTTTTAATTTTATTCACTCATACATGCAGGATATAATATCCTGTATTCGTATGAATACTTGCGAATTTGTGGATTAAACTAGAAATATGTTTGCGAGGTGCATTTTTATAACCAACGTGATAATTTACGGTTTAAATTTGAAATTATATTTCCAGTAAGTGTGGTAAGTAATTAAAATCTCACGGGCTGTAAACAAATAAAACATTATTTTGATGCAATAAAATCATAGTTGTTACTGTAACAGATATCGTGATGGCTTTTTAAATTTGAAATACAGAGATTATAATATTATATACATGCCTAAATGCCTATTAAGGACGTTATACTGGCCTACCACTTTCATGCTAAATATCAACTAATTAACTGTAAAAAATATAGAAAACCACCCGACCAAATAAGAAAATCTTATAATGAGCTGATGGTTGTGAAACGTCCAAACATATAATTAAATTTTAGGCCAATAATTAAATGGTATACCAAAAAACCCTACATTATGGGTTAAAAAAAGAATTCAACGCCGATTTTAGAGTGTAGCCCTTTTTTAAAACCCATCACAAATTCACAATAGAATAGTGTACTGTAGTAGTGCACTATTACCTACACTGCATTATTGTGCACTGTAGATAATGTTAAGGTTGGAGCATCGTATAAAAACTCGTTGCTGCCAGCGATTGTAAATATTCTTCTTTTATGAAAAAGAAAAAGCAGTGTTCAATTTTTGAACATTGTCAAAATAATTATTATGTCAGTGTGATCTATTAAAGAAAATATCTCGTCTCAATAAAAGTATTCTTTAACTAAAATAAATAATAAATACGCGTGCACGCTTAAATATAAACATTGAATTCTCAGTGAGTGTTGTGATCCAGACTTTCTCATTCTACAACTTTTATTTCACAAGGTCAGTAAATTTACCACCTTTAAGAGGTTATGGGCCCAGAAATAAGAGAAGAAAGCGTTAGGCAATGGATTACACTACCAAGATCGATATTGGAAAATTGCTAGGCAAAGAGAATTGGTCAACATGGAAGTATAAAATCTCCATCATGCTTGAGGGTACGGAAGGTGCCACGGAAGCTGTGGAAGGTAAACTTCAAAAGCCAGTCCTTGTCGAAGGAGCAGGTGACGCCGAAGTAAGTACCTATAACAATGCTATGGCTAGGTATAGGAAAGCTGAAACTGGTGCTTTGCTCATGTTTACTACCAATATTGGTATTGGTGAGTGAGTCACCGCTAATACGAGCGTTGACCTTGCTCAATGGTGTGCTGTCTTCAGACCCAGAATTGGACTTATTTAGTTCTTCGCCTGCTGTATTTCGCCAAATAGCTCGTAAATACGTAGAAAATTGTTTGTAAGTAAAGTAAACGCATTAGTTTAAGCTGTAATGTTTACTTTTTCATGTAACATAATAAATAAATAAATAAATAAAATAAATAAATATGGCACAGGATACTTTAAAGAAAGTGATGAGGTCTTAGACACGCTAGATGATAGGTACCTCAACTTTAAGTCAAGCTGGCTGATGTTAAAGCAGACTGAAAGGACTATTGATAGTTTGACGAGTCACCTATGCACGTTCGAACGAGATCTGGGCAGTCAAGAGAGCTCTAAGCAGGAGGCACTAGTGACTACACCCAACAGGCAGAATGTTGTAGCGCAGGGTAAGGAGCGACCAAAGCTGATTTGTAACTATTGTTCCAAGGTTGGACACAGGGTTAGGAAGTGCAAGAAATGGATAAAGGATGGGAGGCCACCTAAGGATCCATCTCAAGGCACATCAGCAGCTCAAACTGCCAAACCAAACCAGGTACAACATATTTCATTGATGGTAAGCGCATGCTCTAGTGAACAGGCTAAGAATGTGGAGAGAGATAGCTGGTTTGTCAATAATGGAGCGACAACACACATTGCTGTAAGAAGTGACTATTTTAGTAAGCTTGGAATAGATTTGAAGCCAGATAATGTGAAATGCGAAGGCTGCATTTATGGTAAATCTCACAGGAAGAAGTTCGGAACAAGGGAAAGAGCTTCACAGCCTGGAGAATTAATTCACACCGATGTGTGCGGACCCTTCGTCGACAGTATCTCGAAATTTAAGTACTTTGTATTATTTAAAGATGACTTTTCAAGTTACCGCTTTGTCTACTTTATAAGGCATAAGTCTGAAGTAAATGATAAGCTTTTACAAATGCTGCAAGAAGCTAAGACAGCTGGCCACGTCGTGAAAACACTGCTCAGCGACAATGGTGGTGAATTTGATAATGACATCGTTCGAAAGATTTTACAAGAGCACGGAATTCAGCATCGGCTGACAATGCCTTACACGCCAGAGCAAAATGGCTGTAGCGAGCGAGAAAACCGGACACTTGTAGAAGCTGCGAGATCAATGTTGCACACAAGAGGAGAGATGCCGCAAGTGCTTTGGGCAGAACTTATTAACACCGCTGCATATGTGCTCAATAGGACAGGTCCTACTAGAGTGGGTACTAAAGTACCATTTGAGTTATGGCACGGGAAGAAACCAAAAATAAGTCACCTTAAGATCATCGGAAGTGAATGCTATGCTCATGTACCAAAGCAGAAACGCAAAAAGATGAGCAAGAAAGCCATCAAAGGAATACTAATTGGATATGAGAACGACAATTGTTATCGTATCTGGGATGAACACAAGACACAGAGGTCTCGAGATGTAACGTTTCAGTCTGATGTCGAATTTAAGATTTCCACCAGTATCCCTATTCCGTCAGAGGGAGCTATAGAGAGCAACGATAGCGGACGAATTCTCACCGAAGAGCAAGATTCCTTCAATGTTAGAGGAGAACTAGAACTTGGTCTAGAGGGAGAAACCTGTGAAGACCAAGTTCAAGAGTACACTCCTGTGCTAGAAGAGCACGACCCAGAGGAAACTCCTTTGTCTATTGAGCACGAACCAGAGAGAGTACCTCTAGCGACTGAAGAAGACGACGTTTTTACTGACGCTCAAGAAAACTTTGAAGTCGTTGAACCCTTGCCACGTTATAATCTGAGGGATCGAGCAACGCTACAGCGTCCAAAACGGTTTGATGACTACGTATGTTTTGTAGGGACCGATAATTTTCCCGAAACATATAAGGAAGCGACGCACAGAGAGGACCATGCCGAATGGCAGAAGGCCATGGCGAGCGAGATGAAGTCCCTTGCTGAGAACAACGTTTGGACACTATGCGATCTACCACTTAATAGAAAGGCGCTACCTACTAAGTGGGTCTATAGAATAAAAAGAAACCCAGATGGATCTATTGACAAATACAAGGCAAGACTAGTTGTTAAAGGGTTCAAACAACGCAAAGGCATCGATTTTGAGCAGACATTTAGCACGGTTGCCCGCATGTCTACTATTCGAGCTTTGCTAAGTGTTAGTGCCAAAGATAAGTTGCATTTAACTCAATTTGATGTTGCGACAGCCTTCTTGAACGGCAAGCTAAAGGAAGAAATCTATATAGAGCAGCCTGAAGGATTTAGCGATGGCACTTCTAGAGTCTGCAGATTACAGAAGAGCCTGTACGGCCTGAAACAAGCACCTCGGTGCTGGAACTCGTGTTTCGACGAAATCCTTATTGGGAAAGGCTTCCAACAAAATGCAGCTGACTGTTGTCTCTACATGAAGACCGTAGGCGACAAGAAAATAATTATAGCTCTGTACGTGGATGACGGCCTTGTAGCCACTACAGATAAAGCTTTGGCGGACCAATTCCTGAAGAAGCTGGTTGCTACGCTCAAAATTACCGTCAAGCCAGCATCATACTACCTAGGACTAGAGATTGCTCGGTCGACAGATGGATCTATTACCATATCACAGCAATCTTACACCAATAAAATCCTGGAACGATTTGGAATGTCCTCCTGCAATCCCGTTTCGACACCGATCGAGAAGACTTCTGAAACAGGGAAAGTTGCAGAGAAGGATCCTGGTGGTAAATATCCGTATAGAGAGGCTGTAGGTGCGTTGGCGTACCTTATGACTGGTACACGCCCAGATAATATAGCTTATGCTGTTGGGGTGGTATCAAGGAAGTTGGAGAATCCAACCTACGCTGATTGGTTAAAAGTCAAGCGAATATTCCGATATTTGAAAGGGACAACTGGTTATGGTATCAAGTATACCACGAATGCTACAAGGGCAGTTATTGAAGGCTACAGTGATGCTGACCACGCTGGTGACGAAGAAACTGGACGTTCTACTTCAGGTGTAGCTTGCCTGTTTTCTGGAGGAATTGTTTCGTGGCTAAGCCAAAGACAAGTATCGGTTGCGATCTCGACTACTGAAGCTGAAATTGTTGCAGCGAGCGAAGGCGCACGTGAACTGGTGTGGTTACAAAGACTATTCAGCCAACTTACAAAGCTGGAAGGTATACCCACATTGAAAGTTGATAATGAAGCTGCCATACGCCTTGCACACAATCCAGAGTTTCACAAACGGACAAAGCACATTAGAGTGAGACATTTCTTTGTTCGTGAGACTGTACAAGAGGGTCTTGTGGACGTACAGAAGACCAGTACCACAGATCAACTAGCTGATCTTTTGACGAAGGCAGTTCCAAGAATGACGCTCAATAGTTTGAGATCTCGATTGGGGCTGCAGAGTCTTTCCGATGAGGGAAAGTGTTAAGGTTGGAGCATCGTATAAAAACTCGTTGCTGCCAGCGATTGTAAATATTCTTCTTTTATGAAAAAGAAAAAGCAGTGTTCAATTTTTGAACATTGTCAAAATAATTATTATGTCAGTGTGATCTCTTAAAGAAAATATCTCGTCTCAATAAAAGTATTCTTTAACTAAAATAAATAATAAGTACGCGTGCACGCTTAAATATAAACATTGAATTCTCAGTGAGTGTTGTGATCCGGACTTTCTCATTCTACAACTTTTATTTCACAAGGTCAGTAAATTTACCACCTTTAAGAGATAATAGTGCACAGTAGAATACTTTTTATTGTACACACTAAAAGGTAACATTTACATTAAATTTGTAAAATGAAGAGTCATAGTATAAAAGGCTGTCTTATCGCTATAGAGCGATCTCTTCCAGACAGCCTTTGGGCAGAGGACACAATAAAAAGTAAGAAAGAGGTAGGGTATCACAATGCATGATTAGGTATAGTCAGGATTAAACTTAGTGGTACAGAGTCAAGTTACCTCAAACAAGAAAAACCTGGCGCATCGTTCAATATTCACGAGGATAAATAAATTTTTCGTCAATGTTAATTAGTTCCTTAATAATGGAAAACATTTAACTGAAATATTTGGAACAATATGTGACGTCGAAAAGTGAGGTCGAACACGATATTAACTCACAGATATCGCGTACACAGTTTGGGCGTATCTTTATAGGTTAAAGCTTGTCGCTTTACACCGTCATAATTACTGACGCAACTATGAAAATACACTTTGTATGAAGGTAAATTATAGCTAGCGAACTAAAGCGTTTCAACTATATTATAATTATCATAAAAATATTTCAATGAAGAAAGAGCATGACAAAAATTGTTTTATTTTTTGTAAGTACATAAAATAACATTTTATACCAACAAAAATGCGGACAAAGAAAGAAAACATTTTCAACTCTTATTTTCAAAATGGATGGTCAGCATGTCTATTTTTTGAAACTGTAAAAAACATTTTTCAAGCATCTGTTTTTAATTACTCGTATTTCTTCTTCAATCAACACAGATATTTGATACAATTATTAATTGGAAAATAAACTTAAGATTCCACGTCACGCCTGCCCAAACTTACTAAGAACTCTAGGCTGTCGTGTAAGATCCTATAACAACGTTCGTGACTTTAGTATTAAGCTTACAGTGCAAAGTTTTGATTACTAAGCGCACCTTGATGGAGAAAGTATTACTAAAAGTAGTTAGGTACATGTTTTCTATTATTTTGTACGATATATTTTAAGCTCTGAATACCTACTAACTACTAACAGGATTAACTATTACTAACACACCCTGCTCCAGTCCAACGTTAGTTGGTATGAATCTACTAAGAAAATCATACTAGTCTCTATTTGATTATTCTGTGTCAGTTATAGGTTTTTATATTAATGATGGTAAATGGTAATCATTGCCACCACTGTCAAGATTGCCAAACAATTATTATTCACCGATGCGTCGCCAGCCAAGAAAGAATGAAGAACAAACAGAATAAGTAACTTTATTTAACTTACTTTTATTTAAGTTTTACTTAAGATACATATTACGTTTCATAATGACCGATCCATTTGAAAGGCCTTGTGTTCAAATAAAATTAGGTATCAACATGAAATACTTACCTCAATAAAAAATAAATTTAACATAAAATAACAGCCTAAAGTATATTAATTTATGTAATGTTTCGCTCTTGAGAACGTACCACGGTACATTGAGCTGTTGTGTCAAGGAGCTCTTAACCTGCTTCACTTCGATTTCAGAATTATTAATTGGCGAAATGCGAAATTTAAAAGAGCATGTATGTTTTCAGAGGGGATAGTCACAATGCCGCGGTTTTACACAATAAGCGGAATAATACCGAATAACAGATTGAAATGCGGTTCAAACTCGGCGAGTTGGGGAAGGTCTCGCGGGGTATCGTTTATTGTTCCACGCATTTTAATGAACCTTTCCACAGCGCGATGAATACCGATGAAGGACCTCCCGGTTTCTACTAAACAACGCAAATGTTCAATATAAATAATTATTCCAATGAGTTGGCAAAGTTAATTTGTGTACCGTTACTTTTTATACCACTGTTTGTGAATTACATTTTACATTCGGCTATGGCGATATAAAATCTTCCAGGAAAATGTTTTTTGATGAAACCGGTCAAGAGCTAATCGAAATCAAGTTAATAATGTACATTAATAGTTATAACTTCTTTTGTGCTTAAGCTTTTATGTAGTTTGTAAGTGATTTGTTAATTTATATTCTTCCTGTTTAATTCAGCTTGTAAGCAAAACTTACTTAGGGCATTTTTAATTCTATCAATCAATCTACAATTAACGGCACGCAGGAGCGGAAAGCTAGCATTTGTGTGGGTTGCTTTACAACGAATTCCATATTGACCATATTACAGGTAGGTATGTAATATTTTTTCATCTAGTACCAACGTTAAAAATAAGTAGATATGCTAGCTTGCTTTCTAATTAAATCTATTAAGCAATTTTAGTGAATCACGCGTTATAATTATCGCAATTGGACGGTAGAAAGGGTCGACATTTATTTTCTAAGCCACTGCATTAGCATAGGGCCAGGATTTCATAGATTTTATCGATTTTTAACGTGACTGCTGGGCCGCGCGGGCAAGATTCGCCGGGCTCAGACGGCTCCATTCAAAAGGCGCTCTAAACGGAAGGATACGAGCCGTAAAATAGGATTTCATGCATGCGTTGGCGTGTGTGAACAAATAACGTACGGTTGACAACGCACGACCTCTGCCAATAGTCTCCGGACTGAAGAAAAAAATCATTTTTCATTTCTGGCACCAGGTGTTCTTTATACTTCCATGGTATCGGTAAATTATTACACATTATAAGTTAATACTTGGTCAAAAACTGGCCTTATGATAAATGGAAATCTATATAGGTTTAGGTTTAAAGAATTTATTCTCATAAAAAACATAAAGTTTTGCTTACAATGAGATACAAAAACAAACTAAAAAACAGTAAAACATATGCCTCTGAAGCCTTTAAATAAATGTAGTTCATATACTTATAACTTAAAATATTTTGCATGCTCTAATTAATCTTACTAATACTTACTTACTAGTCATTACATGTTGTTTTAATTTCTTTTTGAACATAGAAATGCTGTCACAATTCTTTATATGATTAGGTAGATTGTTATAAAGTAGTACTCCATCAAACATTATTGTCTTTTTTCCGTAATTCGTTCGTACAGAAGGTAATACAAGTTTATGTTTATTTCTTAAGTTATGTTTAGATACTCTTTTATTTAATTTAATATTCGATTTAATGGCGTTGGTGCTAATTTTTCTTATATGGATGCAGGTGTAATATGTATATAATTGATGTATATTTAATAATTTGGTTTTTTTATATAATTGTATAGTTGGAGTACGGTAAGGATAATGAAATAGTACCTTAATAATTTTATTCTGAGTCCTTTGTAATGGGTTTAAGTTTGTTGCAGCAGCCGATCCCCATATTTCTATTAAGTACTCCAAATGAGATTTAACTAGGCAGTTATATATAATTGGACGCACTTTCTTTGGAATACAATTTGAAATTTTACGTAAAGCTCCTAGTAAAGATGATAATTTTTTCCTTACGTGCTCAATGTGTGGCTTCCAATTTAATTTATCGTCTATCCACAGGCCAAGATATTTTTCACAATGAGATCTTAATATATTTTCGTTATTTATAGTAAGAGGTACAAAATCAGGTATAGTTTTATTTTTTGCAGCAAAAATCATAAATGATGATTTTTGCGTATTTATGGATAATAAATTATATTTGAACCACTCGTTTAGCTTATCCAGATCTTTCTGAGCGTCCGTAACAATATCGTGCATTGATTTGTCAAAATAAAACAGAGAAGTGTCGTCCGCATATAATGTAAGATATCCTGTTAGACCGATCTTATTTATGTTATTTATATAAATTAAAAACATCAAAGGACCGATTATAGATCCCTGCGGAATTCCATATGTCACTGCTCTGGAAGGGCTTACAAAGTTATAAATTTTTACAACTTGACTCCTATTTGTGAGATACGACGTGAACATATCGAGTGCTGTACCTGTAACCCCAATGCTATTTAATTTCTGTAAGAGCTTTTGGTGACTTACCGTGTCGAATGCTTTTTTTAGGTCAATAAAGATTCCTAATACAATATTCTTTTGATCTATATGTGTTTTTATTTTCGATATTACGTCTATCGCAGCTGACAGTGTGCTTGACTTGGGCCTAAATCCATATTGTTGCTCTATAAGTATTTTGTTTTCAATTAAAAAATCATTCAACTGGTTATATAATACACGTTCAAATATTTTAGATACTACTGGCAAGACTGACACTGGTCTGTAGTTGCCAGGATCGGTTCTACTTCCGGATTTATAAATAGGACTTACTTTAGCAATTTTAAGTGTGTCAGGAAATATTCCACGTGATAAACATGTATTAATGCAGTCAGTAAGTTTGTCAATTATTATATTTTTCAGGCATTTAATGGCTTTGGTACTGACTCCATCCACCCCTGTACTGGTGTTGCTATCTAAATTGTCAATAATGTTTGATATGTCTTGTACACTACAAGGTTGAAATTTATCTAGAGTTTTGACATGAGTATAATTATCACCGATCATTAAATGGCTATCGCTATTTGTGTGGTATAAATAAGGTATTTTACTAGCTAAATGAACACCAACCGATGAAAAAAACACATTAAATGAGTCGCAAATTGCATTACCTTCTGTAATAACCTTTGAATTCGAGATAAGTTTTGGAATAGCATTGATATCTTTAAACTTGTTTAAGGATAAGGAATTAATAATTTCCCACATTTTCTTGGAGTCGTTATGAGTGTTATAAAATAAATTATAGTAATAATTTTGTTTTTGTGTCTTAATCAAAGTGTTCACTCGTTCTTGTTCCTGAATAAAGTTCTTTCGTTGCATTTCATCTTCTGGGTTAGTTTTACATTGTTGCCATATATTATTTCTCGTATTTATTGCATTTATAATATTTTTATTTATCCAATCCTTTTGGGGGGGGTTTAGTATTTTTGTCTTGACTATTCTGCTATTTTCTATTAGTTGTGAGATGAAGTTATCAAAATAATTGTAGATATTTTCTCTATTTTCATAATGTGCGGTCAATGCAGTATTGTACAGTTTTTCGTAGTCGAGAGCCTTATACTGGATTTTTTTATTTATTGACGTTGGCAATCTGTGGACCTCAAGATATAGTTGATTATGGTCTGATAAGGACGATTCAATTATAGAAATACTGAAGGAGTGATTGTCTATGTTTGTACAAATGTGGTCTAGAATTGTGTTTGATGTGCTAGTTACACGCGTGCTGTGTGCTCTGTCTATTTTATTAAGTATTTCGTAGCCATTTTCTTTTAAATCGTGCAAGTATTGCGATGTGTAACTGTTCTTGCTTAACAAATCGATGTTGAAGTCGCCAAAGACAAGTGTTCTCCTACGCTGCTCTAATTGTGAAGAGTAAATGTCCATAAAATTATTAATGTTGGTATCCCCAGGCTTATATATCGCTCCAATATTCAAAGACAGCTTATCTATTGATATCCATAAGAAGTGGTTTCCATTTTCACAAAGTTCTTCCGTTATTTCGTATTTGATACTGTTATGCACATAAATTGAGACGCCGCCACCCTTCATATTTTTCCTATAGTTATATACATGGTTATAGTTTTGAATGTTGTATAATTTTGCATCATTTTCTGATGCAATCCATGTCTCAGTGAATATTAACAGGTGTGTAGTCTTTGGTATTGCTCTAAGTATGCATTGAATTTCATCAAACTTACCTGCCGTGCGTATACTCCTTAAGTTTGCATAAAAGAAGCGTAAGGAAGATGAATGAAATGAAATGTCTTCGTATTTTTGCACTCGTTGATAATTTATTTTACCTAATGATTCTGTAAGTATTTCATTTTGTAGTGAATTAGTTACTAGTTTTTTTTGTTAGTTTTGTTTGTAACGATTGTGGGCTTTCCTTTAATGTATTTAATGATTAGGTCTATTTCGCCGTTTGCCTTACGCGTATTTAATTCCTCCTGTAAAGACTGCAGATAACGTCTTTGCATAGGGGTTTGGTCAGAGTAAACGTAAATATTCTCAGGTAATTTAGCCTTGTTCCGCAGCAGGTATTTAGTTATTTCACTGTTGGCGAAGAAAACCTTTATCGGCCGGTTTTTATTCGCAATATATTTACCTAGTCGTATGCAATTAATTGGTTTAGGGCAGTCTTCATACATTGTTTTCAATACCTTCAAAACTTCTTCATTATCGTAAATACGTCTAGAGTTATAATTGTTGTCATTTTTTTCCGATATACCCACAATCACGATGTTTTTCTCTCGGTCACATCTATCCTTAAGTTCTATGAAAAGGTCTTCGTTTACAAGCGCCGGCGATTCACTCGACGGATTAAGAGCTTCTTGAATTTTCAACTTTGACAAATCGCTTTCTATATTTTTAATTTTATCTTCCGTGATGGAGTAAGCGGACTTAATGTTTTGAATTTCGTTATTGATTGATTCAAATTTTTTTGTGAAATTTTCTGTAGTCAATTTTATTGTTTTAATTTCAGTCTTAATTTCAGATATTTCTTCGCATATGTGTGTTAAGTTTTCGTTCTGCTTTTTTCCAAAATCTTCTAAAAACTTCATTATATCTGTGCGAAAACTTTCAAGATAACTTTTGCACTCGTTGATTTCTGTGCGCTCTTTGCGTTTTCTCAAACTAACGTGACTATATGGGTCAATATCGATGCAGGTGGATAAGTCAGGAGCTGACCCGCTTGCGCCTCCGCTGCCGCTTATCGTTGAGCCACCGGGCGGGGTTCTTTGTACACTCATTGTATAGCTACGTCACGTTGCGGGCAGTTGATACAAATATGTGCGAGCGGTAGAATAATATTAGCGGCTATCTTTACTCGAGACACGGTCGGCGGAGAATAATTGTCCGTGTTGCACTGTGCACTCAACTTTAAAACTATGGTACTAGAACACACTTATGACTGCAGGTAATTTATTGACGATTGATAAATTTTTACGATTTGGCGTAACACGTCTACTTCGGTCGAGCGTCAGAGGCTATATCCAATATATCTATATAATATATAAAACTCTTGCGTTACTGATTCGAGTGACTGACTGACAGACAACGCACAGCCGAAACTACTGAACGGAAGAAGCTGGCAGTGTGTAGGGCAGCACTACGAGAGGATTTTTGGAAATTGCACCCCGAAGGGGGTGAAATAGGGGGGATGAAGTTTAATCGAATTCCACGCGGGCGAAGTCGGCGGGCGGAAGCTAGTAAAAAAAATATAAGATATACTCGCAAGAGCGTAGTAAACTACTACTCACATACTTCTTTAATATATATATTATCTACAATATACGAAACAGAGACAGGGTCATCGCGCCTTCTGTCTGTAGCAGTCTGTAGACGTAAGTTAGAATGCATTGTCTTGTGAACCATGTAGGTACACATAAATTTATTTCTACAATAAATAATCATCGAAACTAATAGTCTCCTCTTAGTGCCAAAAGGACCCGAGGACAGTTATAAGATGAATAAATCTACAGTTTGTCTACGAGTAACAATTCTACGAATACCATGTTCACAATTTCTACTATCAGACCCTTATCACTTACGACATGTAATAAATATTAAAGTCTCATCAAGGCTAATTTAACAACCTGAAACTAAATACTCTCGTAATTATCAATGGTTGTTGTTTTTACGTAAATAAATGACAAGCCACCAAAAGAAAGAAGAACAAATAGTATGATCCTTAAAAGTGAGTGACACTTTTAAAAATAATATTAAAATGTATCCTTAATTACTATAAAATTAATTAGTTATAAGTACCTAAAATAAAAACGGAATTGAAATTAATTTTAAATTGATAACAGTGCAATATCATATCACCCAATTTAATTCGGTTTATTTTCGGGATTAAAAAGTCGTCAAATAATGCAACATCATTCTGTTAATGTAACATTGTGTAAATACAAACCAGTTATGTTTATTTAGGTATAATATTATGTAGGTATTTGTCCTGTTTAACTCTCTAATGGAGAGTTAGAAATACAACCACGAAATAATAAACATTATATGCCATGACATTTAAAGTAGTGTATATTTTTGCTATTTCACCCACGATAGCCATTGTATGTGCAAACAAGACAATTGCTTTTTTGCTACAGTACTAGAGTAGCGAATGCATAGCAGTGCCGCTATTCTCAGGGCAATCAGCAACACATAACGTGTGTCTGTGTTTCCCAGGCGTCCCGTCACAGAGCGTTTGAATATTGCATTTACTGCTACCATCTCCTCTTGACAATTATGCCTTATACATATATCGTGGTATTCACCGGAGAACCGAATAAGAATATAGTAGTTTGTTTCGTTGCGAAGGAAATTTTATTTAAGTACAAGCTGACCAGGCAGACGGTGTCCTGCAACATATTATATTATTTATATCTGAGGTACGAGTACTAAGCGGCTTCTTAAGATAAAGAATACAACACTTGTGTGGACAAACATACAAACAGACATGTAATTTTTTTTATAAAATTTATTCCTTGTATTGTCTAGGAAGACCCCTTATACACCCCTATTAGGTACACTTTCTCACAAGCTCCCAAGGTTGACTGGTAGAGAATGCGCCAGGCATTAAGTCCGCCCATGGTAATCCTAATAGTCTTAAGACTGCAATAAAGAATAAATAAATTAGGAAGGTATCATACTATTCAGTGCCGGATAAACATATCATTATTATCGCAACCGATTTAGAATGTCCCTATACTGGGCACAGGTCCCTTATTACAATGTGAAGAAGCCATATTAAATCACGTTGACCAAGTGCAGGTTGGCGTACTTCACGCATCTTTGAGAACAATTTGGAGAACTCACAGATGTTCGTGGTTCCTCGCGATATTATACTTCAACAAAGCAAATACTAATTATTGTCTTATACTCAGATATTAAAGAAGTGCGTGAGGGATTTATTCCCTGATCCCCATATATGGGTATCCGGCTGCTTGGTTTTAAAGAAAACAATAAATAATTGTGGTGGACAAATAAATGTTATATTAACTTTTGTTATCAAGAAACAATAACGTCATAGACATAATATAGTATTTGAATTCGATATTATAGGTATAGGTAGATGATAAAACTAGTCGTAACTTAGACTCGAACATTGACATAGTATTGACATTTCATTTGGCAAGACATTGTTTGCAATTGGATTTCAAACAGCAGTGATCTAAGTTTCTGGTCGGATTGTGCGGGAACTTAGTCAAAACTATGGAGCTTAGCGTATCCATTTAACTAATGCATTGTCCGTCTGTTAGTCTTGGTGCAAACGAGGCACTAAGTAACGTATTGGCTGCGCTGCATACTAACTGCCTCCGCCACTTATATTTGCTTCCCGTTACTTAAGCTTTTGCATTACCTGAAAGTCGGTTGGTAAATTCAGCTTGATTTCAGTGTGCTTTAAATGTCTTATTTTCTTAGCTGGCAGTGTATTAATTTAATCATTGAACGTAATTAACCCCTTTTCTCAATTCTGAAATGTGTCTATGAAACTGTGTTTTTGAGGGTAGACAAAACTTGCAAGCTTTAACTTTAAATGGATCGACTTTAGTCGATCCATTTTCCGATGTTTGATGCGGCTGAAATTTTTCATTAGCCATGTACTTGTACATCGATTATTATGTAGTATAATTAAGTCTCAGAGCTCATCTGGCGTAAAGGTCAAAATTATTTTATTGAATACTATTCACCGAATTTTTCTTCCTAAGAAGTCCAAATGAGAAGATATTGACACAAGGGTAGCTACTATTTGGCGACTTGCCTCTTTTGTTTACACTCAACGCTCTTCACAATACATTTGTCGTATGATAGGTTGCATTAAGGGGCTACGAGTACATCCGAAATATGGTACTTTTAAAATCTAAGATTATGAGATATTTAGATATATGTATCTTCACTATATATAAACAATATCACATATCTCATAAGAGCAAAACCAGTAAAATGAGAAGTTTCCTCGATAGAATTTTTTTTAAAGTTAGGTCCAAATAGTTTTGGTTTTCAAGTTTACTACAAAAGTTTTAATAATTAGTTGATGAAAATATTTTTGAAACATAGTAAATAATCAAAGCTAAGTCTTCATAAGAATGAAAAACTCAAAAACCGAAACAGTTTTCAAAGAAAAATTAAAATGCAATTGGCACTTACGTCAATTAAATTAAAGCTAAAATAAACCATTGCTATCTCACTATTTGCCTTTATATAAAATCATTCCATCTCTGTTTTTGAGCTCCGTTCATTCGGTTTTACCTACGTATTTCGGTTGTAGCACCTTAAACTCTGATTCCACATCGTGTTGCCGCCATATTATGAAGATTCTAGCAGAAACATACGAGTACACATCAAATAGACATAAAATCTTACGTTGTTTTAGCACTTAACCGAAAAGCATTAAATTGTCAATAAATTGAGTTTCCGCCATGAAATTTGGTCGTCTATATAGACTGAATGGACAACGTTATTAGTTCCAATTAACGCTGTAACCTCAACACATGTATGGGCAATTAAATGGAGTGATACCTTACTTCCATTAGCATCTACCCTGTGTTGTTTACATCAATTAGCAAGCGTGTTCATTTTAATGCTTCCACAATAGCCGAGTATATTGTTCATTCTGGCTTACTACTATGACGTGTTACATTGATTTAACCCTGTTATATATATATTTAGCAGCGTGTATGCATTACGAACTGGCAAACAGCCAACGCAAGGTGGATACGCTTTCCTAATAGCTTGTGTTCGTAATATTAATCAGAAAATTAATTTGCTTTATACAGTTCCCTTGTACAATTTACGCTCGCACTGAGATTGCAACATATTTTGCTAATTTGTTTACAAGTTCATTTAGATGAACTTTAATGTACCAAAGGTAATTAAATTTGTTAAATTTAAGGTAGTTGCTGTAGCTTAATAATCCTATCTTTTAAACGATGGATGTGACTACTTTCACATTTATTCACTTGGATACGTTTACTAAAAGCCTCCGCAAATAACGAATTTTACTATGCGCATTAAATGTAGGTATATAGTAAATGTTACTCAACGTATTGCTAAATACTGCCACTTATTTTTCTCCAATATCTTCTATGAACAGACATCAATCACTTAACAGTTCAATTACATACATGTATATAGACGTGAATGTAATCTATAGTGCATGAAGTTCTTTATACGATAACGATAGATTATTGCTCCTGATATCGTTAATCTAGGTACTCGCATCGGTAACATCTGGCGGTGCATTCATTGCGCTTGTTTTCTCATTTTGAATCTGTTTTCGGCCGCTATTAAATTCATTTGTTTCCGGGATGCCGGATTCCACATATAAATTATAATAAACAAAATCACAATTGCAGTCTCTGTTTCCGCATTTATTTCCTTAAAATCATGTCATTGATTTTTTGCGGGTTTGATTATTACTGAGGTAAATTTTGGAGCAAGGTAAACTTAAAAGTATGGCTATACTAAGATTTATATTCTTTTTAAAAAACAGATTGACTTACAAATATTAACTTCAGGCAAAACGGCAGAGCCGAAATGCACAGTATTGCATGAAATGCATGAGTATTTATTTTGTTTACATACTTACCAAACATGGTCTCTACACCCACAACAATTTATTTATAAAAGATACAAAGCAAAAGCAACACCAATATCAATACAAAAGCAAGCTAAAATGAAACTTCAGCATTCTATGGGCGTTAAGGCAGGAATGCAATGCCACAGGTCGTCTTTTTTATGCTCCCCTTTAATGTTATTTCCACGTTTATGACACTATAAAGACGATACCGGCCACTACGCGTAATGAAATCTTGTGTTCAATACCTGGTGATAGCATTTTTGCTATTAACAGATGTACCTGTATGCGCCTTGGTGTATCCTAGTGATTTTAAATGAAAATTCCCCATAATAATCGTTTAAGTGTAGCGGTGATAGCCTAGGAGTTAAGAATTATGTACATTTTAAGCATTTATATATCACTTGCTACAAACGGTGAAGGAAAAAATCGTGAGAAAACCTGCATACCGGAGAGTTCGCAAAACTCAAAGGTGTGTGAAATATCCGGATTTGGCCAGCGTGGTGGACTATGGCCTGAACCTTCTCAATCTGAGAAGAGACCCGTGCTCAACAGTGGGCCATTATCGGCAAAGATGATGACGATGAATCGTTTACGTAAACGCAAATACGTATATTACGTAGCTCTTGAAAATTGACGAGGAATGTCTGTTAATTCGATTATAGGCGACACAGGAGCTGCATGTGGATTTTACACATTTACTCTAAGAATAATTTTTGAAATTGAAATTTGTTTTTAAAGCCTCGATGATGGTTTGAAATAACAGCAGGGTGTTATGGGCAACCGTACCAAGCAGCTTTTTATAGCCTCGCCTTTTTGATTGACTTTTTGAGATAAAAGCAAATTAGGTAAATATTTGGATTCGTTTTTGCAAAGGGAATAATTAAATGCTTTTTAAGGCTTTACTTACTTAAGTCAAGTTGTTGAGATAACACCAAAGGTGAAGGTCAGGTGAAATTTATGTTTACAAGATTCCATCTTGTTTATGCAAAACACGGATGATATTTATAACCTCTTCAATTGTTTACTTTTAGGTAAATTTTGTTGATCCTTAAGTGAAATTTGGAAATATAACTATGGACACAACTATTTCAAACAAGAAAAATATCATAGTAATCAATGTTTGTATTTTTTATAAGTGGGTAAATTGCACATCTCACACATCTTTAAAAACATTGTGAAGAAATCTGAGGGTCGCAGTTTTCCTGATTTTGTTTTCCCTCACAGAAGCAAGTGAAAATTAATTATAATACGCACATATTTTTTGTAAATTAAGGTGCCTGGAGGGTTCCAACTCGGACCCCTCTGTTCGAGAGCCCAAAATTCAAACAAATTAGCTTTCACTGCTTATGTTAAACGAGATGTGCCCACGACTACGTTCGCGCGTGGAAATTTTTCTTTCGTAAATCTTGATCCCACGTACAATAGAGCCTACATATTGCTCCATTACCTCTTCTATCTTTCAGTGAAAGTCCCATAAAAATCGATTCGGTTATTTCAGAGATTAACTCGGCCCAACAGAAAGACAGACGACCAGCCAAAATCTTTAAAAGCGTTTATTTTTAAGTGTTAGGTAAATAAACTAAAAGCACTTCAAAATACATAGTTGTTTTAAAATCATAGGTAGACCCTTAAATTTAAGCAGGTAGACTTCATGCAAGGTACGTCTCCATATTCAAAGCGACCCTCATTCAGACTTTCTAGTCTGGATACCTTATTTGAGAGGTAAAAGTTAATCGTATATGCATAGGTCCAATAACAATATACTTAATCCTGGATAAAATGGATTTTCATAAACATTTCACTGAAAGTATGACCGTTTGTAGATATTTTATTTTTCAACTTAAAAGCTATTGTAAAATAAAAGATAAAATTGCAAGACCAGCCTGTCTGGCTAATGCCCGCCGCTGGGCTGCGTCTGTGGAGAAACAGCAAAACGAATGCAAATAGTGTTTTAAGAGGTGAATACCCTTTTGATGGTAGATTTCGTGAACTATAAATCGAGTCCTTGAAAAGTGAAATGATTTTTTATACCTATTAGATAGATATCGATATAAAGATATTATATAAAATCAGAATACAGACAATCATCACGAAATCTCGAAAACAAATCCACGAGTGTAAATGAATATTTGAACTAAGAACGGATTTTGTCATATTCCTCAACTAAGTGAGTCAAGGGGTGAAAAGTTTGTATGAAAATCAGTCAATTTTAATTCCACGCGGATAAAGACACAGGCAACAGCTAGTAAACTGTAAAATTCAACATTTTAAAAGCTCACTATAAACTGATGACTAAACTAGCTGATTTTATTCAAAAATTTATAAAAATATTTGAAAATAACAGCGCCCTTGTTTCTGATGCGAATAATTATTCCAACAATTTTGATAGAAAATACATGCAAATCCGCTTTAGGCAATACATAAAAATTGAAATTCGTACACAGTAGCTACATGGGTGAATTTCCCGCGACCAAAAATTGCGTGGAATCGATGAAATCGATACTAAAAAACATAGTTGTAATGTTCAAATATTTTTTTCTGGTTAGGTGAATTGGTCATCTATGTGTGGCACTAAATATTTTATAGGTATAATAGGTAATCTAAAAAAAATGTTGAACCTCGAAATCTTTCATTGCCGTGGCTGTCCACATGTTACCTCGATGTGTATTAAGCCTCATTGATAAAAATCTATTGATTATTTATATTTAAATTTAGTTTTATTTGATACGTGAATAGTTAAAGTATTGTTACGTAATACATGTATGCAAATATCTAAACAATACAACGAATGGCTAATAAAAATTCAAATTCAAATATTTATTTCTTCGAAGTAGGTTTTTACAAACGCATTTCGAAAGTCAAGTTACGCCATCGCTTCAACAAATCCCTACGGTGGGTGGACTTGGAAGAAGAAGCGGCAAGAAATTAAAAATGTACTTGTCCCAGAACCACCGTTCATCGCCATGGCCTAAACATTTTGAAGAATATTGTTTTATCTAACGACTTCCGTCCCGCCCCTTGTGTACTAAACGTTGCATATTAGTGCCATCTAAGTGCTCGACGCGGAAGGACATGCCTAAGTGCCTTAGTTTTCGCGCTATAAATATAAGTATTCCATTTTTCTGTTGGTGGACATTTTTTCTTTCATCGCCGTGGATAGGTATAACTTCTATTTGAATGAGTTTGACCTCTTGATTGATCATTCGATAGAATGCCATTTCTGTTATGTTTAATTATGAAGTGTTTATTACTTCGAATAACTAATAGATTTTTTGTTATTTTATATTTAAACCTTGGTTTTCATCGCCGTGCTTTCATTTCCGTGGTTTCCGTGGCCAAAATTTGCTATGGAAATGAAAAAAAAGACACGGCAATGAAAAAAAATTCATTGCCGTGCCTTGTAATACACTTGAGTAATACACCCTATTCCTACTCACGTACCATCCACGTTCTCACTATCCTCTCCATACTCATTGCTATCGACTTTCTCTTTCTTTCTTTTCTTTTTCTTACTTTCTATGTCTCAATACTTTCTTTCTCAAAATGTCATATTAGTACACCCGGCCTTTTAAAATGTTCCTACCTTAAATCACAACTTCTCAACCCCTGGTTGTCTGGAAGAGATCGCTCTTAAGCGATAAGACCGCCTTTGTACAACTTCAATGTAAATGTCAATGTCTGTTATTTTCTTGATCTGGTGTACAATAAAGAGTATTGTATTGTATTGAGTTTCATTGCCGTGTCCTTGTGTTTCATTTCCGTTGCTTATGTTTTCATCGCCGTGCACAGTGTGTTTTTGACTCTCAAAATCGGACATTCCCTTTTTACCCGACTGCGTCAGAAGGAGGGCAATGTTTTTAAAGTGTTTGTATGTACGTGTATGTATGAATAAATGTTTGTACAATTATAATATATGTTCTTTTCTTTGGCACGCTCTACAGCTCAAACGGCTGAACGGCTTTTGACACATAACGTGTCGTTGAATTTGTCATAATAGTGGTACCATAATTGGCTAGTTACATTTTCAAAATGGCGCCCGCAAATGTAAAAAAGGGATAGGTTTGTTTTTACCTTAGCAATATGGGTATCAAATGAAAGATCGTGAAAAGGCCATTTCAAAAAAATTTATATCATATAACGTCTAACACTGTTTTCACACAAATTATTTAAAAGTACCAATTTATACAGTCGAATTTTTTGTTTTTGTAAATACCACTAGTTTAGATTAAAACTATTTGAATTACAAGATTAGGACAAACGGAGCTCCAATTTATACAGAAAAACAATTATGCCTTGTTCTATATATTATCCTTCTATCTATCAAAATTACTTATTTGCGATGAGTTATTCTCATTTCTGTTGCTTTAAGGTACTAAACAGACATGCTTATTTTTAGCATACTCTTAAGCATGCTTGTAACTAGCATGCTTTTTATCTGTTTACATTTGCCAGCAATTGTGCACACTCCTAAATAACATCAGTGCGAGTAGCACTCGCACCTATTGGGTTCTGTATGTGGTATTTATTTATTTAGGGCATCGTTTCTTAACCTCGGGTCGCGACCCAAATCCGGGTCGCGGGCGGTATTGGGATGGGTCGCGGGAATTTTGAAAAGACATTAGCAGTCTTTTTTTACAGCCTGAAGGGCTGACGTAAAAGCAGATGAGCCACCTGATGGTAAGTGGTCGTCGTCGCCTATGGACACGAGCATCACCAGGGGAGTCACCAGTGCAACGCCGGCCCTGAAGGAGAACTCTTTTTACACCTTTCTTGAAAAACCCCATGTCATAGCGCTCCGGGAAAACTTCAGAAGGAAGCTCATTCCACATCTTGCACGTTCGCGGCAAAAACGATCGTGAAAAATGGACCGTAGTCGTTCGCCACGAGTCCAAGCGATGTGGATGAAACTTCAATCTTCGGCGAGTGGTGTGATGATGGAAGGGTGAAGTTGGCACCAAATCGAACAATTCCTCGGAGCACTCCCCGTTGTAAAGCCGGTAGAACACGCAGAGGTATCCCAGGTCTCTCCTAAGACTTAGGTGTTTATTATTTATTTATTTAGAACTTTATTGTCCACAATAAACAAATATTACGGTACAAAATGGCGAGCTTAATGCTAGGTGCATTCTCTACCAGCTAACCATTAGGCCAAACAGAGAAACACGACGAGCGGTTTGAATAAAATAGATTTAAGAAATGAAAAATATAGGTACTTATCAGCAAAGTAGGTATACACAAGAGTATTTAGAAAATTATAATATATATTAATATCAAAATATATAACATATATATATAAATACATAATATATACTTATTAATAAATACATATATAACTTTATAAATATATATAAAATAAATAATATATATATAATATAACCTGTAATGAATACGAATAATGTCAGACATAAACAAAGGGTTAAATATCAGCAACTACCTTGTTAGTGTCTCGTGGGTCGTCGACAATTCGAAACGCGCGTTTTTGTACGGCGTCAAATGGACTAAGCTGGTATTGTGGCTCCCCTGCCCAGAGATGAGAGCAGTACTCCATGTGAGGCCTGGCCTGTGCTTTATAAAGCATCAGTAGGTCCCTCGCAGTGAAGTACTGCTTCGCCCGGTTTGGAACGCCAAGCTTTTTGGTGGCCAATTTGGCCGTAGCTTCCAGATGACTCCGATACTGCACGTCGCTCGAAATGTCAACGCCCAGAATCCCAACACTTTTACCAACGGTGAGCGCGGTACCCTGGAATTGAGGCGATATGACAAATGGGGTTTTCTTAGCGGAAAACGCGGAAACTTGTGTCTTCGTGGGGTTGATTGAACTCAATTAAATTGAGTCGACCCCATTCCGAGACTAGCTCCAGAGAATTCTCTACACAAGTTTGATTCTGCTTTCCTCCACTTGTGATAATACTTGTGATAATTGTGTATAATAGGCATCTCCCGTGCTGTCATCTGCATAGCAATAAATGCCGTTTGCACGCTCGGGCATTTCATTGATATGCAGAATGAACAGTGTAGGAGACAGCACAGACTCTTGGGGAACACCAGCGTTTATGGATTTCAAATCTGAGCAACAACCGTCGACTACGACCTTTATATATCGCTCAGACAGAAAGCTGGCTACCCAACTGCATAACCTCTCAGGGAGACCGTAATGACATCATCATCATCACCAGCCTTCTAATGTCCCCACTGCTGGGGCACAGGCCTTCCTTGCTGATAGAAACACACAAGGGGAATGCCATAACCCAGCAAGCGGGCCCAGTGCGGATTGGTGGGTGTTAACGACTGCAAATGCAACCGGGACCAACGGCTTAACGCACGTAACGGAGTAAATATTAAGGATTTCGGTCACCCATCCAGAGACTAGGGTCTGCGAAAGTTGCTTAGCAAACGTAATCGCAAGCTGAGCGAGCTTACCACTGCGCCACTAAGGTACTCAACGTAATGAAATCAATTTGAGCAAACTACGGACTTTTACTCCTATTATTTTATTATGACTGGAAAATCAATAAAATGTCAGGGTCGCGGACTTCAAATATTTTTACATTTTGGGTCGCCAGCCAAAAAGGTTAAGAACCGCTGATTTAGGGGTATTTATTTATTCAGTAATAAGACGGATGCCAAATTAATGTAAAACACCAGAAGAGCCTTACTTTACTGCTTTTAAATGCATATTGAATCAGACAGATATTTTTGCAAATCGATCTTTACATAAGTATAGGGTGTCTCAGTAAGAGTGCACTTCAAATTGTGAAATTAGAAGTGCACTCTTACTTTACAATTAAAAAGTGCACTCTTACTGAGACACCCGTTATAATCATCCTATTTGTTACTTTTTTATGCGGAAGAATTTAAATAAATGATCGCTTTTATTCTATTAACTTTTTGTGTAATTTTAATCCATTTGCAGATTTATGACTAATAGAGAAGAATATTAGGAGTATAGTAAAAATTTAGAATCAAGGAGGCCGTGTATTTTGTAATGAGTAGCAAGAATTGGTCTAAAAGGAATCAAAACTGCTGTTCATAAGATGTTGATTCCACCACTTGTATGAGAATGAAATTTGGGCAAGGAGATATTATTAAAAAATGAATGAGAGTAGAATAAGTAAATAAAGACTGTTGAGTTACACTTGCAACGCTACTTAAATACCTCAGTGCTACCGTCTTTCTCTCTTTATTCTACTCCCATTCTTCTTTTGTAATATCTATCAAAATCTTAGGTACTCCCATACACAAACTCTGGGTGGAACCAATCCATTGTTTGTGGTATAATATGGGAGGAATTGATACGATCAAATGAAGAGAAATAGTCCGGGTATGCTTTTCCCTCTCGGAGACAGGCGTATAAATCTATTGTATGTAAGAATAATACTCAGGTAAAATATTATGTTTAATATGGATTTTCATTTCCGTGGCTGTGTTCATTGTCGTGGATCCTTTTTTCATTGCCGTGCACGCATGTTTCATCGCCGTGGAACAAAATTTTTAAGTCTCGATATCTCGTTAGTTTTTTAAGTTATCTGCTAGACATTAAGCAAGGATACATACATTATCAAGATCTATAAAAAATGCCAAAATTTTCTTTAAAAATCTTCAAAATAAAAAAGTCCACGGAAATGAGAATTTTTATGGGCTTGTTGAAATTGACCCACATACATGTTACATGAAAATAGATATAAATTAACATAACTTTACTGTTAGGTATATGTATTTTTATATGACTAGTTTATAAGACTACTAGCTTTCCGCCCGCGGCTCCGCCCGCGTGGAACTCAGTATGTCACAAAGTTTTTCCTGCGTGAATCCCGATCCCGCGAGAATTCTAGGATAAATAGTGGCTTATATATAACATTCCACAATTTCCACTACCTCCCAGTAAAAGCCCCATTTGAGCTCGCGAGTTCATTCGCGAATAGGAGCTTTTCCCGCGTGAACGTCGATCCCGCGGGAATTCTGGGATAAAAATATATGTTGCTCCATAACCTCCTTTATCCCCCAGTGATAGTCCCATAAATAAAAAAATCTAAGCCCGCGACTTGGCGCGAAGGTGTTTTTCCCGCGTATATCCTGATCCCGCGGGAATCGCGGGATAAAAAGTAGCCTTGTATGTTGGTCCACAATCTCCTCTATCTCTCAGTGAAAGTCCCATAAAAATATAAGCCCGCGATTTGACGCATAAGAGTTTTTCCCGCGTAAATCCTGATCCCGCGGGAATTTCTGGATAAAAAGGAGCCTATATGTTGCTTCAAAATCTTCCGAATCTCTCAGTAAAAGTTCCATTAAAATCCGTTCAGCCGATCCGGAGATAAGCGTGTACAAAGAGACAAACTTTTTTTATAACTTTTCAACCCCTATTTTACCCATTTAGGGATGATTTTTTAAAAAACTTTGATACAGGTTTTTCATTATTTTTTTTCATAATTCTAAACACCAATTTTCATAATACCTGGTTTACAATTGACGGACTTTCATACAAACTTTGAACCCCTATTAGACCCCCTTAGGGGTGGAATATAAAAAAATCCGTTCTTAGCGGATCCCTTCTAACTATAAACTACTACCCTGCCAAATTTCATCTCAATACGTTCAGCGGTTTCCGAGATTTTGTGATGAGTGAGTGAGTCAGTCAGTCAGTGACCTTTCGCTTTTATATATATAGATTAGGTAAGGAAAAAACATTGTTTTTACTACTTTTGAAATAGGTACGTTACGTACCTATATTATTGTGTACACAGAAGAGTGACAGAGGTGTAGTTGTTAAATGGAGAAGAATTAGAGAAAGCTAAGTATTCTATTTTTATAAAACTAATTGAGAAACGTGCAGATGAGCTACCCAGTAGTACGTTGACTTTTTGCCCTTTATTCCCATAAGTATTCAAAATAGACATTTAAGTTTAATTATTGTAGTTACAAATTAGGCATACGTTGTTAGTGTCTATTGAACCTGAATTCGTGATATTATCATCTGATGTGTTCTATTCTATTGCTCTATCGCACCTATTAAACAGTTAATTGCTATTGGTCGTATTTTATTACCATGTTGGCAATTTACATAGTGTGTTTCGTACATTAACATCGTATAAACAATAAAAAAGTTACATATTAATATATTAATTACTACATACCTACATGTGGATATTCACCTACTAAATTATATTTTATTTACACACGACAAGTTAGTAGGTATATGATTTAATAATTATAATACATATTATGTACAATGCATTATGCAATACATTTTTCTTCTCATCAACCTTCGGCTAATTTGTGTTCCTGATGGTCTTAGAAGACGGTGACCACTTACATAATAAAGTGATTGAAACAAGAGAACGTATTGCCAATTTTGTAGGTTAACAACCTTTAGGTCAAGACGAAAAATGTTTAAAATAACCGAATGAGGGAAATTATTTCAGCGTACCTAATTCTCCACTCAATGAACCCTAAAATGATTGTGATGATCTCCCATTCCATTGCCTTATTATATTTATTTTCTTGAACAAAATTTCGATATAAAGGATAAAGTGTATTAAAGACTTTTAAATCGAACCAGCAATTCTGTTATAAAGTTCAGTTGAAAGTTGTCAAGAGTTTGTAGGTAGCTCGTCTCGATATAAACTCGTCGTTGACTCGGTTCTGTGAACATCGAACACGTTCCGCCTCGTCTAACATTCGCTACAAAGTGTTTAACTTAAGTTCACGATAGTTACATATAATATAAGATATAGGTCATAAGAAAATTTAAATAAAAGCTTTCAGTCACAACTATATTCTTTAACAACCTACGTGGGAAATTATACGTAATGCTTACGCCCAGTGATGAGTTCTTTGTTTGTTTATTTGTAAGTCAATAGGTGTTACGCGTCGTCCAATTAGTTACAATAGTAGGAGCAAACGATGAGATTTTGTAGCAGGATGAGTTAAGTAACAGCGGATGTGGTCGGTACTTACATGAGTGACCGCTGGTAACAAAATTTCTTAATGGCTTCTGTGCTTCGGAGGAGAGCCGAAGCGATGGTCCCGGGTGTTATCGTAAGAGTGCTGTTATTATCTTACGTCAGAGGCTTTTGGATAGCAAAATTGATTTTTGATTGATTGATTTGACGACCCGGATGGCGAAATGGTTAACACGCCGGATCGCTGTTCCGAGGGTCCTAGGTTCGATTCCCAGCGAGGCGGAAATTTGAATGATGAGTTTGAATTTCCGTTCTCGGTCTGGGTGTGTGTCCTTGTCTAGTGTGTTGTCCATGGCACCCACGACACAGGGTATCCTAGTGTGGGGCTATGAGTGTGTAGCGTTATTTATTTATTATTATTATTTATTAAAATTCCGATGCCTGGATTGACCACTCGCCATTCCAACAATCCGCACTTGAGCAGAATTATAGAGTAGACTCTAGACCACCTCAGGTACCTATAGGACTTATCCATGTTCAGCAGTGGGTCATTAACAGGTTATGTTATGAACGAAGGGGAATTGCACCATGCATACCGTGAATGAAATCTAGTAGATAGGTACTTATTCATAGCTATATTCATCAAATATGTTAGTACGCGTAATATTACACGCATGGACGTATAAAGAGAAGGACGTAGTGTCATTATGACAAAACTGTGACCCCGTAATGGCGGCGGTTAGATATGAGTGAGTGAATCATGGGGTTGTCAGGTTAGCCAAATATTTTACCAATAAAACGCAGTTAAAAAGAAGAAAATATTTTAATTGTTAAAAATTGGTTTTTAAAAAAAAAGGGACCGACAGAGACCAGCAGAGATAACCCAAAAACTAAAAAAGGTGTAAAGTTCTCGTCACTACAAATTAAAATTAAACATAACTCAACTGCTGTAAATCAGTGAACAATTCCCTCGACTGTCTTTCGGCTCATCAGATCGACTCCAGACCGTCATTAAATTGTTGAGCTTTAATAAACCTAATGAAAACATTAACAAATACATACACTGGTCGCCCCTACAATTTTCGAAAGTTCCTCTCGATTTCTCTAGGATGCCATCATCAGATCCTGGTGGCCTCAGGCGTGACAACAGTACCAAATAAAATCAAAGAAATTAGAAATATTTTCAATAAATTAAAACATCAAAATACTGCAATCGGCCATTGTGTCTGAAACACGAAAGACAGCCATAACTTGACGATGACGTCAGTCTTCAGTGAGCGATCAAACTTCACTATATTTAGTTGTTGTTACCGTATTACAGCATACTCATCTGGAATGATTGTAATAGTTTATTATGTATGTTAAATCAATTCTACTCGATTTAATAATAATGAAAATAGGCTTTGATAAGATATATGTATAGCTCAAATTTGCCCAGGATTGATATATTGGTTTTGAGTAATTTCCCCGCAAAAAAATACAGAATTTAGCTCGTCTTGTAAGTAGGTACATTATTGTATAAAAAAATGTTTATATCACTAGATACAACCACCTTAGTTAAAAAAACTTGTTTTGAACTCAAATGACAAATGATATTTTATTTTACTTTTATAGGGTATTGTACAATAACTTTCATTGTTTATTTTTGAGTCAAGCTCCCCAACATCATCTGAGTTTTTAGTTTAGGTTAAGAACCTGATACCTACAATTAGAGTAGCGAATGGGTATAGCTAGAAAGCACCTAATATTGTATTACTTCTAAGTAGACACGTAACAGGTATCTGTTAATAATCATATACCTATTATATTTATTTTAAATATTATTTTCTTGTTTGGAACATGTAAAAACACTTTGTTGGGGTTTGTTATCGATGTATTTTTACACAGAGGTACTGTAGGTATACTACTAAATCTTTTTGGAATTAATTTTAATTACAAATTTTGTTAAGTTCCTTCACCATGCCTATACATATTATGACATATTCTTGACTGAGTAATGACGTCAGAGCTGACGCCATGACACCTGCAAGCGTTTTTCGCGGTCTCTGAAAAAGTATTAGAAAAATAGCTGTAAACTTGGTTAAACTATAGTTTATTACGGAAATAAAGGTTTTTTAGTCAATAGTGAACGTCTACCCCGTTTATAGAAGAAGATTTCAAAATCTTTCGTCATGCCTATTATCAAAATCGGCTCATAAACGACGAAAAAATTGCTTAACAAACATAAGAAGAATCATAATATACATATATATGGTCGAATTGAGAATTTCCATATTTTTTGAATTCGGTAAAAAAATTAACAAAGTCAAAATCAAATTTTAAATTATTACACTAGGCAACAAAAAATCTTTTTTTTTTCTCAGAGATCTGATTATGTGATTCGGAATCACCATGCTAGAGAGAACTATGGAAGTAAATAGAAAATCACATACACGTAAGCATAGTTTTTATGAGACAATTTCTCATTTAAATTTTTTAAAGATTTCAAGTGTATTTAAAATCAGTCCGGAGTCCTCCTTTAGTCGTGTATAAATCTTTAGCTTTAAAATGGAGACTGCAAGTAACACTATATTTGTTTGGAACCCAATTATTTTCGCCGTTACAATTTCGAATTGTTAAAGTCGTTTCTCCATATTAAATTTGCCTTAGAAAATCTGGTAAAAAATAAATAACTTATAAAAGAATTTATAAAATAAATAACTCAAAGTGACCAAATTTCCCACAATCTCGGTAATATGCTTACGTGAATACTGACAACACTGAACTTTAGTTGTCTTTATGATCGTCGAAAATGAAATTTTATTTCGATATTTTTTAAATAGATAAAGAGAATAAATTAATAAATTACCTATAAAACGTGATTCCAGGATTTTTTTCCCTTTGGTCACTTTGGTTTTTGCAGAATTTCACCACGCAAGACATCTTTTTTGACCTACTATTTTCTCCACGTTACGTATCGGCCGCGTTGACGTTCAAACTCGTAATGGCCGACTGGTGTGTCACACATTGACAAGCTGGCTTGTACGGATAGCGACCTGGCCGACCTGACCGACACAGCTTGTTGTTTAGCGAGGCTCCGTCCATTACACGTGAATAATTCTCTCATCTGATGTTTTATTTTAAGATATGATATAAAAGGCAAGCTACTTATACAAAATGTGTTCTTGGGAGGATGTTGTCGAAGTTTGGGACGGTTAACTTTTCTAGTCTCTTACCCGCAGCAGGATTAAATTTTAAACTTCCACGGACTATCCTCATAAAGTTGATGAGGTTAAATTATACGGTGGTAGGTAGGTGTGGTGAACAAGGTCTTTTTTATATCATTGACATCTGAATATCGTTGCTAATAAAAAAATTGGTTGCATTTCCGATTCATTTCTTGATGAGTTTGTTACGGTACGTTGTTTTTGACACGACGCTGCTTGAAGCAAACAAGAACTACTTAATATAATATTATTACTAGCTGACCCCGCAAACGTTGTTATGCCATAGAAATTATTTCTAGGAAAATGACTATTAAAAAATAGGGGTTGGTGATAAAGGGGTGAAAATTAAGAGTTGTATGTATTTTTAGTGCCACATTATAAAAAAATAAAAACAAAATTTTTTGTCCAAAAATTTAAAAAGAAATGTTAAGGGTGAACCACCCTTATCATTTAGGGGTATAAAAAATAGATAGTAGCCGATTCCTAGACCTACTGAATATGCACAGAAAATTTCATTACAATCGGTCAAGCCATTTCCGTGGAGTATGGTAACTAACATTGTGACACGAGAATTTTATATATACCTACCTACGTATAAGATATAGAATGTAGCATTTTAAAAAATGTAAACAAGAAGTGTTATGTCCATATCACTCAATATTCTGTATTGTAAATAACCGAAAGTAGCTCCAAACACCCACCTGATGATAAGTGGTCACCGCTTTCCATTATTTATCCGTATTGCCCGCCAAAAAATGTTTATAAAAAATCTTGATGTAATAACTAAATACACCAAACTGAGGTAAAAACATGGTATTTTTTAACGTATCTTGGTCGATTTTAGGGGGTAGGTAGAAACTAGGTAAAAGTAGAAACCTTACATTAATTAGGTATAAGTGCCGAAAGTAATATAGAGCCCAGCGAAACCCACCATAACGTTAAAGTAAAGATTTAAGCATACAGTCTGTGAAATATGATAGAAATAAGTATAACAATGTTTGATATTTCTCACTAACTTAGTGGAGACAACATTGGACCGATCGGACAGCAATCTCCCCTCTATTATGTAATCGATAATATCTGTTATTGCACAAGTTCGCGACTTTATTGATAGAGTTGCCAAAGTAATTCCGATAGACATTGGTGTGTGCGATATTGCTCTTGTGACGAAAGGAACTTTATATTGAATATACAATACGTGTATTGTTTTTAACGTACAATAGATTTAAAAAGTTAGATTAATACAATTCGTATATTACACCCTTCAACTCCCAAAATTAAATATAATTCATATTCAAAAGTACCTACTTTAGTTTTAGTTCAATTGAATTTCATATACACTAACTGTAGTTACTAATATTAAGAAAACACTCTTAATAATAATATCATTTTCGCTGTCTTTTTATCTTATGTTCATGATAAGCATGTAAGTTTCAATATCCCTCATAAATTTAATATCCTCATAGCCTATTTTAAGCTATTCATAACGTATGCAAGCTACTTGTTAAAACTTTCATACTTAAGTTTTTGGCGAAGCGAAAAGGACATGAAACCAAACAGTTTGGCCCACAAGCTTACATATTGCAAGACTGACGTCTCCGTACTAAATTACCTGTACCGTTGCCAGCAATTTTGAAGCTCTGAAATTTGAAAGAAATAAGCCGTACACATTACTGAACTAAAAGTTATTTTACTCAGTAAACAAAAACAAATGTTTTCATCGTCTTTTCTATCGTTTAAGAACAAGAGAAGCCGTGGGAATTTTTTCTGAAGGCGCGAAATTAGTGTCCCTAATCGTCTTGAAGAAAATGGCTTCGGTGCATTTCATCGGTTGCTCTAAAGAATTTTCTCTTTTTAATATGAGCATCGATTCCAATTACAAAAGATCAAAGAATCGCCGCGCGGCCCACTTCGTCTTTGTTCAAACGAAAGATGAATTATTCAGAGAGCTGGAAACGTTTCAATTGGCCAGCTATAAAAAAGGAAACGGTTCGTTGCTTTTTCCACTAAATTAAAAAAAATCTTTATTTTCAATGACGGAATCTTATTTTACAGGTATCATAAATGACGCTTTTTCATACTCTTCATAAGATTAATAGTGAATATTTTTTTGTCTTATATAAAAACCAAGACTGCTTAACTTACCTGCTTATACCTAATAGTAGTTATAGCTAGTAGTAGTGTGATGTAATAATATTACGTTAATTAACCGTCATGAAATCACTTAAGATGTAATCCTACTAATATTATAAATACTAAAGTTTGTAAGGATGTATGTGAGTGTGTGTGTGGGTTTGTTACTCTTTCACGCAAAAACTACTGAACGGATTTTCATGAAACTTTGCAGTAATATAGCAGACATCCGAATAACATAATTTGTTAAAATTTATAGAGATTTTTGAAGGGACTGGTTTCCCGAAGCGAAGCGAGGGCGGATTTACTAGTATTTTCATAAAGATGATCACGTTAGTACCTAATTAATTCCGTCCAAAGGTCTCACCACAAGCTCATTATTATTTGTAACAATAAATAAATAAATATTTTAAAACTCACAACACGATTTATAGTGCACGAAAAAGCTGCTAAATCAGTAATGCTTACAAAATGGTGAAATAATCTGGATACTGTACCACTGGGAAAATTATTGGGAGCAAAATAATGAAACAAAAAAAATAAACGCTAATAAACTTATACCTCCAGCCGGTGTCGCGTTTGGCATCGGTTAAATAAATGTCAACTCCCGCAGGGATTCAAACCCAAGTCCCTCACTTCGCAGAGAGGGCTACCACCAACCAGGCTACGGGGTCGTCGCCTTCACTTATAATAAAAACGCTACGAGTTTTCAACTCAAAACCCATTCACCCGTGTGTACGAACTATCAAGGTTTAAAAATCCACACTGAGTTTTATAACGATATACATAATATTATTATGTATTTCATGCACCAAATATTGCAAAATAAGAAAATTATTGTATTCCAGATAGAAAGGTCTGTAGCCGGTTACACTTTTTAGAGGCGACCATCTCAGTCCTCAAGGGTAGCAACGTGTCAGGGACGCAAACAAGCAAATGAGCCATCTGATGGTAAATGGCCTGAAGATAAGGCGTTATCGAGTCTGCCAAGAGAAAAAAAAGAGGAAAGAAAGAAAAATCTGATGCTCAATCATCAAACTGAAACACGATAAGTCGTTTGGCGCGAACTCAATCCAGACCAGCTAGTGAATGTAAATGAAAATAGCGAATTTCACGCAAACGAAGCCGCGGGCGGATAGCTAGTTAGTTATAAATAAAGTAAGTTAACGGCTAAGTTATTAGGGTTCGCTAGATATAGATAAGATCCGTCATGGCGTCCGCTTCCTGTCGCCGCCTTCCGGGAACTGCGCTCGTTAATTTTATTTTAGCAAAGCCCTTCCTAATTTCTTATTGATTTTCACGAGGTACTGTGCAACTCAAATCGAAGCATCGTGATAGTTAAATAAATAGAAAAGAATATATTTTAAACGTGCAACTGCGTTTGTCTTGCGTCATAACATAAGGAACTTGAAAGCTCTCGTGATCGCGAGAAGTTTATAACCGACTTCAAAAAAGACGGAGGATAATTATAATTCTTAAACAAATTTTCAAATCTTACTTGTATGTATAACTAAATACTGAAATACTACAAAAACTAGTTAGTGCCCATTACTCGCAACTGTACCTACTGTAACATCGACGATTGTCGAAACGAGAAATGAGTCGCTTCGCATTCGGAAGTGATGAATGGCGCAAGAAGCGAATTTGCGCAGTGTACAAATTGCGCGCATAAATTACGCTTCAATAATTCCGTGAACGGCCGACTCTCAGTCACGATAGGACTGCCAGGTGTCGCCCTCATAACATACTTGTTAAAAATTCATTTCGTTAATAATTTTAACAATATTCGCTGGCTTTCAGTGTTTTCATTTTATCCTTTATTACCAATACCAATATACCTACTCGTAATGACAAGAAACAATTCCATTTGGTGGATGTTGTGTGAATGCAACTGTAAATGGATTTTTATCTAAAATATCAATATACAATATGCTGAATGGATGTGTGCATCTATCTATAATTACTGTGACTCGATACACAATCATTATTTTTAATAATGTACACCAAAACGTACTGCGTAGAATTGTATTGCATAAATAATTCTAATAAACAAGGCCATCAAGCATGTAAAAACGTTAATCTGTTACGTAAATATGCAACCAATTAAATTCTACCTATATTACTATGATATGAGGTGGTCATTCCAGAGCCGACAAAGCCTATTTACTATTCAAATCAAGCCCCTTTTTCATCTTCCACGGTGCAATAAAAATTAAATTATACAGAATTTTATTATCTTCCTCTATGGGCTCATAACTCAGAAGAAATATTCATGAGGAAACTTTTTAACTAGAGATTTGTAATTGTTCAAAAGTATTTGTGGCCCAAAGCTTATTCAGTGATTGTTTGAAGCAACATAAATTTGAAGTTTAATCGATAAATTTTGTTTTCAGAAAATAGGGTTTCAGGCTCCCTCTAAGTCAGCGTTAACACTTAATTCGATTCGAAAGTCCAAGGAAAGTCAAGGTTCGATTAACACCCAAACTGCCGAAAATTTTCCAATCAGCCCCTGTAAATTGGAAAACTTTTATATGCGTTCAAACGTCCAGGTACCCATTCCTGTAGCCGGTTGTGAACGGAAAGTTTTTGTTCACTTTCTAAAAAATAATTGAATTTAAGGGTGAATAGAATTCTTGTCATACAAAAAACTGGTAACAGTTGCGAGCACTGCTTATAACATTTCCAATTTATATCATGTATTTAGATTTTAAGGACGTAATAATACTCTACGAGGTACCTACCTATCGTCCAAACAAAAATATACGAGAACAATATCTCAATATTTTATCTAAACATTTTAAGCGGAAGAGTCCACAATATTTAAGTTAAATCCTCGGAAGCTGTTGAATAATCTCTTAACTATTCAAGGAAAGATTTAACAAAAGAGGATAAACATAGACAAACGCAGTCGATTCACGATTCGTTTCATTTTGAAGCGTGATAAATTTTATCATTTCAGAGTTGAAGGATGTATTATGGTGCTAAGATTAAATAATAAAATCAACAAGGGATGTTAACCAAGAACACAAAGAATACTAACTGTGGAAAAAGGCAACGTTATGTGATTCTATATTACTTATCAGTAACTTCTCTTTCTTGTTGATTAGTAGAAAATAAAAAATGCTTAGATAAAATACAAGAAATTAAGTAAAAATTAGGGTAATCATTTTAATAGTGATGTGCCGTCAGGTGTTTTTCATTTATTGAATTATAATATTATGTTAAAGTAAAAATTCTTTTTCAAAAGGATATAATGTTTCAGAGATACAATGAAGCAAAACTGCAGTATGAAATATTTTATTAAGTATTCAATTACCGAAATAACACTATGGTTAACTTCCGACCACATGCAATATAACAGCTGATACAATTACCCGAGAAAATTAAACGGCTATGATATAAGAATAACCTAGTAATATAACAATGTTGTTATTAGCGCGCTGCAAATTGGTTTTTGGCCCGATACCGTGCAACCACACGCCGTTTTCGCGGTCATTAACAATTTTGGCAAAGCTACATCAGCCCGCGTCTAACTTATGACTTTACGAGAACAACCCGGCTGAATTGCCTTTCACAAGCTATAAAAAAGTTACTGCGTACTATCATTAACTACCTATGTTATCGTACAGTGCCATCGTAATATTTAATATTTTACAACGCGAAAACAAGCGTGTGTGAGACGATTTACTTAATTGATATTGGTCAACGATAACTTATGTAATACATAGGTAATAAATAGATAACTGTAACTATATGAAGCGCTCATGGCTTTATGAATAAACTGGAAAATGAGTAAAAAAAATTCAGTGGAACTTCAGTAGTGCATTACTTATGTGACTGGTTAAAGGTACCCTTCCTAATCCCTGATGCATTTTTGTTACAACTTTAACGTGTCTGTTTATATATACCTATTAATATAATGTATGTCTGGTATGTACGGTATGTATGTATGGTATGTACGGTATGTATGTATGGTATGTACGGTATGTCTGTGGCATCGTTAACGAATGGACCAATTATGATCCGGTCTTTTTCATGAAGCTGGCATGATTGAAATAGTTCTACGCTAACAATTAAGATTTTGACAGACTTGATGATCAATAGAGAATTTGCTTAGTTATTGTTATAATACTTTTTATTTAAAGCACCTTGTCCGAATTACTAATTAGGTAATTATAATCCGGCCAACGGAAATACTCAGCGTTAGTATGTTATAAACTACATTTTTCCTTATCAGCAAATAAAATTAAACAAACTGGAAATCGAAAAGTTCTCATTTTCTTGAGCTAAGACATAAAATCTGCTGTAGTATTTTACAAATGAGTAGAAACTTGCCGTGCCCTAAACAATAACTACTAACGAAGAGGCATCGCTCGACACTCGGCAAACGTACTCTGATATTGTAGCTGCTATTTTTATGTTCGTTAAATTGTAGTCTTGTCATTTACATATCATCAGCATTGTCTTGTTAACAACTACTTTTAGTTTATTCAGAGATTAATCGCATTTGATGCAAACTATCTCAATTTTAGCAAACAAACCAGTGCTGATAAACGGATTGAAATCAATCTATAGGTATATTGGACATTTACTGAAAGCTTAAAATGGGTAGGTACCTACATACATGTTGTTATCAATATAGAGACCGAAATGTTTATTTATAAATTTTGTCAGTTTGTTTGCTGTTCAAGCATACGCGAAAACCACAGAATAGATTTTTAGTCGTCACTTGGGCTTGTTTTCATTTCATTTTCAAAACACATTTATTCCCGCAGAATAACAGATAAAAGTTAAAACGGAAATTCTATGTAAAGGTTATTAATTAATTTTTTACATTATTTAGAAAAAGTTATTAGGTACATGTGTGTAAATACAATTGTACAACATTATAATGCATTTACTTACTACATTTTAAATTTTCGCCATAAATCTGCTATGTACCTTAATAATAGGAATGAAAGCTAACATTTGTGTGTGGTGCAATTAAAACGAATTCCATGTGTAAGTGCCTAAAGTAGTAACATAGTTAGTATACAATCACGCCAGTTTGGCTACGGTGGTACAGACAAAGCCGCAAACAATACTGTTTTACGCCTACACTGGCTACAATCCCATCGAAACGAAGCGCACCAGCCGAGCGGTACATAAAACAATGGGGAATAAAAAGCGTATCACATTGCGTTTCGCCAGATACCCGTTGACCTTGTAAGTAATTTTAACGGAATATTTCCATTACATAGAAATTTGGGTATCATCGTCATCATCGCAATCTTAGAATTCCCCACCGCTGGGCTCGAATCCCCTCTCGTAATGAAGGGGTAAAGGTATACCACCTAACATTTGAAAAAAATATAGAAAATATCAGGTTTATGTTTTCTCAAGATTTTTTCTTTCACCAAAGCGAATAATAATAATTACCCACTTTGTCACATGTAAATAATGTTACAAAACAAGATAAAACTTTAGTTAACCACTGATTCCAAATAAAATCATAATTATCATTTGTTATGTTATATGTAAAATATTATTTGTGTGACAAAAGTAATTAATTTTCCAAGTTAAATCATTACAAAGAGCTTTAAATTAATTTTTAGTTAATGCTGTAGTCATTTAAAATTATCTGACTCTTATTTGTTTTCTCGTATTCACAATTTTCAGAGAGGAAACGCTAATACGTAGGTAGGTTCCCCCATCAATTCATTTGCCGCGTTCCAACATCAGCATCAGTATAAATCCCGTCCTTTTCATAGCCATTCTCTATCCTGAGCCATTCGTATCGCGAGCAATGCATATCGGAATCATTGGCTATTCAAATGCTACGTACCGATTAAAAAGCCAGCCAGGTTTTGCTATTTAAAATAAACTGTAGGGGATATTAGACAAACAGTGTAAACAACATGTTTTTTTGCTGTCACCTAATAATTTACATTTGTATTATCCTTTCAGAAAACAGTTGCATTATAAATTACACATAACAGTTTAATGTAACGCCTAAAAAAATTATAAAAAAAAATATATTTTGTAATATTAATAATGCACAGGATAACTGGCAATGCTACTGCTACATTGACGTCTTAACGCGTTAATTAACGCGTTGTTGTGGTGAATTAAGAAGAAATTAGCCTTAGTAAAATTATTATTTTTGTGTATTAGGAATTGATGTTAAAAAATGTTATAATAGATACCTTTTACTAAGGCGTTATTAAACAACAAATAAACACATTAAAATATGTAGAACATAGACAATTTTGACAAGTCCAATTTATTTTTGATTTATAATATTAGCGCATTGTACTTAGTGGATTTATTCTAAACTCAGCGATCGCCACCATGAATGACCGGACTTCGCTACTCTAAATAAATGTATTCTCATTTAGGATATAAACTTTGCAGTGTAAATTAGGTGTGTATCAAGGTGATAAATAAATAAATTAAAAATATTCTTTTTTTCAATCAAATTTCATACCATTAATCTGCACATAGGTACCTATGAAGAAAGAACGCTAATAATATTATTCAGCGTAAAAATTATTTTTACAAAGATCCTCACAAACCATTCATCGTTACTGTACGTAGCGTTGGGAGTCGGGAAGATTTAGAGCAGTAATATTATAAATTCGGAATATAAGTACTCTCGTTCAATTTTGAGTGTGCACTTGAGAAAATTACGGAAAGGTGGTCTTATCCACTTCAGCTGCCACTCCCAAAGGTTGGATTCAAAATTATTATCTACATGTCACTGCTAAAGTTGATTTCTTTGTAGACTTTTCTGATTTTCATCCCGTCTCTATTAACGTTACGGAAGAAAGATAAGATCTTTGGAACTAATTGGTGTTAAAATGTTTTATACAGAATTAATTTGGATGAGACCGCAAAAAGCTCCCTTTAATTAAACAAATGCCTAACTTTATTTTTACTTCACTCCAATGTTTTACGAAAGAAATTAATTTTGTGTAATTTAATTCTTATCTAGACCGGCAAGACCATAACTAAGAATAAATTTTGTAAATTATTCATGAGGAAAGTTTAAACGGCGACATGATTATAAAACTGACATTTGTAGGACTCGCTAGGCAATATCTAACTTTTTGGAGTTTAAGCGTTGGAGCATATCTAAAAAGTAATATGCTTAATAATTTACTATATTAAACTCACAACGTTGCAAGAGCTAAAAAAATATACACAAAGACAATAAAAATAATAATTCGCTGCTCCATTATAATAATTTGTGTACTACGAATAAGCGATAAAACTTAACGAAAGTGTAACCCGTTAGGTATCTGTAGTGGTTTATGTCTAATCAGTTCCTTTATGTTGCATTGTTGCTAAAATAACACAACGCTCAGTTAGGAATGTTTTCAGTACTGTAACGAATTTGCTTGGCAGAATAAGAGGGCAAACAAAGGAGAGTTAACGTCATCGCTTACGTTAGATGAACGTTTCAGGGCAGAGATGCTCAACCTTAGACAGTAAATTAAGACTTCTGTTTGTTTAATTTATTGATTAATACAACCTCAGTCCTCACTTTAAATTAACATATTTTTAACGCTTTCCTTGCCAAAATAAATAATTTTACCCATGATGTAAGAAGGCATCCAAAACCAGCTGTGGGGTAATTAAGAATTATACAATGGCTACCTTACCAGATTGCTGTTCCAGGGGTCCTGAGTTCGATTCATTCATCAAAGCGAAAAATTGAATGATGAGTTTGAGTTTCTGTTCTCGGTCTGGGTGTGTGTGTCCTTCTTTTCCTGTGATGTCTATCGCGCCCACGACACAAGGAATTCTAGAGTGGAACTACGAGTATATAGCGTTAAAAAAGCTATGATATGTGATACTTGTCACATCATACATAAAGACATAATATTTTTAAGAAATATACAATCAAATAAAACACATTAAATAAACTCTTTATTTCTATAGTAATTGAAGTGACAGTAAAATGATGTCGACATGAAATTTAAAAAGTACCTGTTACAAATTACTCATGTTAATAAACCAATCAGTAGCACAAGTGGAATAATTATTTTTCAATATTTCTCCTACTGCGTCAAAACTGCAAAGGTTGAGTGCTACTGATTAACAGCAAACATGCCGTTTGAAACACGCTTACACTCAACGCCGATGCGAAGTTAGTTTTCGCTTCAACTTTCCACTGTGAGGACATAACAAATACGGTGTATAACAACTGAGCTCGCGAATATTTTCAGAAGTAGATTTACGTGGTTTAAAAGATATATTTTTAAAATACTAATTAACCCCGGGTTAGGATTCACTGAGTAGCGGGTGGCACGGGAAATACAAGTAACTCGTTACTAACACCCATGATCTGACAATATTTATCTGTTAATCTAACCCAGCTGCTAATTGAACCCGGAATTTCACTAACAACTAGGCTCTGGAATCGTCATTGAAATACCTTACCGGATTCGCGGCCTGTGGGCTATTCCCAATTTTGATATAGGTAGTTACTTGGAAAAGTAATGTACTGTATGTACCATTCAAATAATTTCTAATAGAGTTAAAGATTCCACCCGATTGCACAAACTCATTGGTATCATGTTTCAGTAATACGGCCATACGTTTTACTTACCGCGGACTAGGCCTGTTATTACTACTTAAATTCGTCTGGTGCTTGATACTGTACCCAAAATATAAAAACTGTCCCGCTTTGATAAAAGTAAAAGACTTTTTTTACACGCCGGAGATTTTTAGAATAAATTCGTTTCATATTCATCTAAACATATAAGTAAAACTGAAGGAACTGTCTTAAAATTGTTGTCTACAAACAGACAAAAATTATAATATATTTTAATAGCGGGATAATCTCCAGAATGGCTGAACCGATTTTTATAGTATTTTCACTGAAAGATAGAGGAGGTTATAGAGCAACGTATAGGCTACTATTTATTCCGGAATTTCCACGGAATCGCGATCGCGAACGAACTAAACGGCAAATACCCTAGACCTAGATCCAGCCATTATCCAACCTTCTTGGCTTCTCGTTCAGGTTACACCCACGCAGCCGGTTTCCTCGCCGCAGAATGAGTCCATCTTATCGTGATGGTGGGGCTCAGTAGCCGTGCACAAGCCAGTGAACGGTGAAGCCAAGAGACTTTCAAATGAGGGAGCAGGGGTTCAGTTTGGGCCTCCGCTCATATGGGGGGGGGGGGGAACGGTCCATCTGCCAGCTGGCAGCGCTAAGCGTGCGTGTGTGCGTAACTGCATTTTCTAAAGTAAAAAAAGGTTACATGGATAATAAATCACCATTCCACTGCAAACAAATAAACGTAGTCACATTATGCATCGTACAACTCACAGAACATGTATCGGCATTGATCAAAATGCTATATGCGCGTATAGCACGCGTTGTATTGTCGAGTCGTCAACCAACCTAATTGTGCATCGATCAAATTTTAATAACTTCTGTTTAATTATTTTAGAAGAAGAAGACTTAAGAAAACACAATTGCCATCAAAGACCATTACAGAACACGGACGTCACCTCGTACCTAAGGCCTAAAGCATTCGCCACTACATTGCTCTAGTGAAGATTGATGAAGCGTTTGGTGGTTAAACCCATGTCTGAAGGGTTAAAAGAAAATTTTAACCCTCAGAAAGCCTTTGGAAACGATCATTGGCTGTTATCGGATGATAACAATCGGAATCGCCGAAGCAAAGATGCTGTAGCCACCAGCGGTCAAATTGCTGTCTTTGAAATTGTTAGATACATGAGTCACAGAACATAAATGGAATTGCCACTCCCCGCTAAAATCGAATGTTTTGTGTCAACCTTTTTTCACAGTTGAATTTAGCCTAGAAGCAAACTTAAGGCGTTTTTGATTCTCGTCTCCGAACAACATTGAACTTTAATCACAGGATAGAAAGGCTGGGATTTGCATCTTTGCCATTAATGATAATAAATGGATTCCAAATCAAACACAAACGGAGTGAAGATTTGAAATAAACCCGCTTAATCCAAAACATTATACCTCAGTTTCACGTTCGGCACTTTTAATCGTTTTACGGTGTCGCTACGAAACTATAAAATAAAGCCTCAGAGATAGGTTTTTATTACTTACTAGCTTTTGCCCGCGGCTTCGCCCGCGTGGAATTCGTTTATATCGCGAACCGGGGAAGTGAGAAAGAAGGTCCTGGGAAAATTCATCGAAATTGGTAAGGCAGTTTAGATTTTTCATACAAACTTTCATCCCCTATTTCAAGCCTTTAGGGGTTGATTTTTGAAAAAAAAGTAGCCTATGTGTGACTCTGGGTCTTCAACTATTTTCATTCCGAATTTCATCCAAATCGGACCGGTGGTTTAGCAGTGAAAACGTCACAGACAGACAGACAGACAGACAGACTTTCGCATTTATAATATTATAGTATGGATAACAATTTATTTAAAACTAGCGACCCGCCCCGGCTTCGCACGGGTGCAATGCTGATACTAAATACACTACAGAAAAACTGTGAACGTTGTATATAAAAACAGCGGCCCGCTCTGGCTTCGCACGGGTATAACATAATTATAATTATCGCTTTATGGCCTATGTCACTCGCCCCGGCCGGCCAGTACCGCCGCAAGCGCTACGTCCCGCAATTTTAAATCTGTTATATTATCTTCGAAAATATTCATTTAAATCTTGTGCTGTAAAGGACCATATAGATCTATATTAAATCAACAATGTATTTAAGCTATTTAATTGGATAAGGATTAATGCTGTATTGGTAAAAATCGCTTCGAAAATTAGCCATTATTCGTCGTAAAAAGTAAATGACAAAAAAATGTTATTGTGGGATATTCATAAGAGATAGACATATACCATCGCGGAGTTTTCTGTAGACCTTTTCAATGTGTACAAATAATTAGTACATTATTTTGATAAATCTCGTAGGGTTCAGCCTGAGTTTGCAATGTAAGCGGAAAAAAATTGATAATTAACGACATCACATTAGAAACCTCAAAAATAACAGTCTTCCTCTTGAATCACTATATCTATTAAAAAACCCGCATCAAAATCCGTTGCGTAGTTTTAAAGATTTAAGGACACAAAAGGACATAGGGACAGAGAAAGCGACTTTGTTTTATACTATGTAGTGATAATACATGAAAATGAGTGTAGTTAATTGATAATATTGGAAAGTCCAATTTCTACGTAATTAGCGCGTTAAAACGCAGGTGTAGCCAGATCGACCTATTCCGATCTAATCGTTAGGGTCAAAATAATATTTGTTCAATTAGGTTGGTACTAATAAACATTTAGCAAAACATGCTTTCGTTATCATAGTCTAGGGATAATTTCTGTGCCTCCTGTGACAAGTGATACAAGTCGAGTTGTACCCTTTTTATGATTTTAACATAGAAGTTTATAAAAAAAAATATGATTTTTTGACGTGACAACGTTACGTTTTATAATTCGATATCGGCTGCACGCACGAAAAACATGACGTTTATGTGCCGTTATCTGACGTCATGCGGCGTTATCGTGTCCAACTTGAAGTGCAAGCGAGATCGCGGAACGAGCGACAAAGAAGCACAATCGGCCTTTGCGTTCGGAGATATTTTGGTAATGTATCCAATTATTACTTTGTTATTGACTTCTGGGACTATTTATAAATTTTAAATGTTACCTTTTTTAATGTTTCCTGTATTCCTTCTTTATTTTTTATTGATAAATTTCTGTAACTTTAAATACGATTTCATGACGTTTGTTTACTTTGATGACATTATTTGTCAATCATTCCATCAGTATTTTCTTAAGACGTTGTCACGTTCAACTATCGTCAGTAAACCGACTTTACAGACAACCAGTATTTTTTTGGTTTAACTCACGTTCTTCTATCTGCTATAGTTTCGGAGATAATTTTGTGCAAACTGATATAAGTGCACAAAAACACCGTGAATATAGATTTAACTAAAGTTGTACCCCTACAAATGATTCTCAACAGATTGTTTTTGTGCATCGTGCTATAACTGCGACTATATTCATTTTCACATTTTATTTTTCAACATATTTATCGTGAATATTGATTTATTTAGAGTTATATCAATTTGAACCGATTTGTTTCAATACTGACTAGGGTACATTCTATATGTGCCTACTGATACAAGTCTTTACTTCATGTTATAATTATCAGTTTACACAAAGACAATTTATAGGTGCAAAATAATTTAACTCTACTTGTATCGTTTATCACGTAATATTTGCTCACATTTGAAATAAAAAAGATACAACTCACAGATTTTTGATAAATTACTTTAATATTTTAATATAAATATATTACAAAAAACTAAATGTACGGTGACAGTAAATGTTTTTATCTACAAAATAAGGTATTCAAATTACATCTAGCCTTCTTTTTTTTATAGCCTAAGCAGGCAAACGAGCAGACGGGTCACCTGATGATAAGTGATCACCGTCGCCCATGGACATTGGCAACACCAGGGGCGCCACCAACGCGTTGCCGGCCTCGAAGGAAGCGATAGACCCGCTTCTTGAAGGACCCCATGTCATAGCACTGTGGGAATACTGAGGGATGAAGTTCGTTCCACAGTTTACACGTACGCGGCAGAAAATGACGTGAAAACCGAACTGTGGACGAACGCCAGGTATCCAGGTGGTGTTGGTGGAACCTGGCTTTATCCCGTGAAGTGCGGTGGCGAAAGTTAACCGCAGGTATTAAGTTAAACAGTTCCTCAGAACATTCCCCGTTATACAGACGGTAGAAGACACAGAGAGAGCCCGCAACTCTCCGCAGTTCGAGTGGATCTAAACCGTCTGTGAGCTTGGGATCGTCGACAAGACGAATAGCTCGCCGTTGGATACGGTTAAAAGGGTCCACTTGGCAAGCCGGGGCCCCAGCCCAAAGGTGGGAGCAGTACTCCATGTGAGGTCGGACTTGTGCTTTATAAAGCAACATCCTATGTTCAGGCATGAAGTACCGCTTAGCTCTGTAGAGTACCCCTAACTTCTTTGAAGCCAGTTTAGCCTTACCCGCCAAATGGTCCCGAAACTGAACATCATTCGAAATGTCGACACCTAGGATCCCAATGCTCGTAGAGATGTTAAGGGGAATGTTCTGAAACTGTGGTGCTATGACGAATGGGGTTTTTTTAGCGGTTAACGCGCAAACTTGTGTCTTCTCGGGGTTGAATTGGACTAAATTCAGCCTGCCCCATTCCGAGACCCGCTCCAGAGATGTCTCGACTTCCGACACAAGTTTTATCCTCCTCTCCTCAATCTGCACCCGAGACATATTTGCACGGCCTGTGTACCGGGCATCACCCGTACTGTCATCAGCATAGCAATGGATATTCTCGATGTCGAGCAAATCATTGATATGCATGATGAACAGTGTGGGCGACAGCACAGAGCCTTGTGGGACGCCAGCGTTTATGGGCTTAGTGTCCGAGCAGGTACCGTCGACAACGACCCTGATGCTCCGCTCCGATAAAAAGCTGGCGACCCATTTGCATAAAGACTCGGGTACTCCATAAGAAGGCAACTTAGACAATAATGCCTTGTGCCACACCCTGTCGAAGGCCTTCGCGACATCCTAATTTACAGCCAATGCTTCACCTTTGCTCTCAATTGCTTCCGCCCAACAATGAGTAAGGTATACAAGCACAAGAAGATCACCAGCAGACCTGCCGTAGCGGAAACCGTATTGACGGTCACTGATCAACTGGTGATCCTCTAGGTACCGGAGCAATTGGGTGTTAATTATTCGCTCCATTAGTTTGGAGAACAAAGAGGTTATTGCAATTGGTTTGTAGTTTGATGGGTTTGACCTGTCGCCCTTTTTGGGAATAGGGTGGACAAGAGCTACCTTCCAAGAGAGCTGGAATAGGCGCGTTAAAACCGGGGTCAACTCCGGAGCGCACGTTTTTAGCACAAGAGCAGGTATACCATCCGACCCACTCGACTTATTGATGTCGAGGGAGAAAAGAGCTTGACGCACAGCATTTTGATTAAAACACACGTCAGGCATCAGCGCATCACATCGCGAGATGGTAGGCGCTGCTTTCCCCCCGTCATCAAAAGTTGAGTTCGACGCAAAGAGTGTGCCCAGGATATCGGCTTTCTCTTTGGTGGTATGGGCCAGGGTACCGTCTGCTCCGCGCAAAGGTGGAAGGGACGATTCACAAAAGTTGCCCTGTATGGCTTTGGCTAGAGACCAAAAGGCCTGACTACCACATGGATAGCCTAGAAGTCTCTTGCCTGTTCTGTAAATGTGCTTGAACTTTGCCCTGGTGATTTGCTTTTTTGAGGACCGGGAGGCAGCATTAAATTTCTTCTTCAGCTGAGCTGCATCAGCACGACGGAGATCGCGTGCCTTTACCCAATCCTGGTAAGCAGATTGCTTCAGGCCACCAGCCTTAGAGCTTAATTTCTGTCAAACCAGGCTTGGGTTTTCCCACCAACGGGTACCACAGAGTTAGGAATGAAACATTCCATGCCCTGAAGTACCACGTCGGCTATGGACTGTGCACAAACATCGGGGTCATCTGAAGAGAAACAAATGTGCCTCCAAGGGTAGGAAGAGTAAAATTCCCGCAAACCATCCCAGTCCGCCGATCTAAAATGCCAAACCCGGCGAGACGCGCATGGTCGCCGGTCAACTGGTCGTACCAATCGTGTAGACGATCGCACTAGGCAGTGATCCGATGAGCCAAGCGGCGCCTCGACGGATACGGCATAATCGTGAGGGTGGGTGGTAAGCAGGAGGTCCAGAGTGGAAGCAAAATGACCGTCAATGTCAGGGATCCGAGTTGGGCTGGACACCAACTGACTGAGGCCATTAGCCAAGGCAAAGCTGTGAGCAGAATTCCCCGCGTAGTCCGTTGTACGTGATCCCAGCCATTCAACATGATGGGCGTTGAAATCGCCTAGGATCACCACTTCGGCACAGGGAATCTGCTCTTGCACATAGTCAATCGCCCCTTGAACGTGCTCGTAGAGTCGATCAATTTCGGTATTGCCGCTATGAGACCTGTACAAGCAGATGTAAACACGCGTTTGACCACCATGGTCAACGCGTACGCAGATGGTAGACAGGTTTCTTCCTTCAAGAAAGTCAAGGCATTGACAGCAAATATCGTCCCGAGAGAACACACAGACACCGGCGTGTGCTATAAATTTATGTTCCAGTCTGTAACTCGGATACATAAGGTAAGAGGTGTCTTCTCGGGCCGATATTTGCGTCTCCGTTAAAAAACTCCGTTAAAAGGCCGGCCGCGCCGATTCGAGATGGTAGTGAACGGCGTTAAGGTTGGAATGCAAGCCCCTAATGTTGCAAAAGTCCATATCAAACGTGGAAGGGGATGCCGCTGGTTTTAAACTTTTTCTTTTTCTTGACTTACTCATTTTTGCTCATTATTATTTTTATCGCGGGGAAGACAAAGAATGAAGGGAAGCGATACATCGGCAGCATCTCCAGGGTCAAAGCGGAGTCACGAAAACCGCCTGCACAAGTCGGGCAGAGTGAGCTACTGGCACGGTGGACGGAAGGACCCCCGATCCGACCCGTGAATGAAAACCCCGTCCACATCCGGCTCCCTAACCGGCAAGGAGATCATTCGACGGGCTTTTAACATTAGCGGAGGGACAGCCTCCCAGGCCGGGATATCCCGGGTTCGGGACCCCTACAACCAACGGGCGCCAGCGGTAACGTTTCATCGGCTCTCCCTGGCCGCCGCGCCAGTCCATCACACCCAACCGCACATGGACAGTTGATGATGACTCCAACGGACCCCAGATACACCAACAACATACCGCTTCAGGATAGGAAATAGATGAAGAGTGGGAGGGAAAGGGCTGAAAAAATAGGGGAGAAAAAAGAAGAGGAAGTCTGGCTCTCCGACACTGCAGCCGAAACACGTCATGGACATTTCACGGCTGATTTTATGATTATCTTAGTTTATGAGCTAGAATTTTTTTAAACTTGTTTTCGCTCTCCTGTAAAATGATGATTTTTCACTTGTATCACTTGTCACAGGAGGCACAGATTTCATGTTTAATAATAGACCTCTCCAACTAAACTGATTATCAGGTTTTATTTTCAAATATAATAAGGACTGATAAATCCGCTTTCACTTCATTTCCGATGACATTCGTTATATTATAAATAAGGCCAAGGTATTCAAAACAATTTTATAAGTATTTGGACTAGAATCATTTAATCCTTGTGCTTTTTAGTATACCGACTGAAAACATACTAAGTGACAGAATCTACATATATCTAGATTCTAGATAAGACACAGCCGAATTACTGAGCGCAAGAAGTTGTTGGCATGTATGTATGTTCATGGGGTAATGTAGGCGAGCACTAAGAGAGAATTTTTTGCTAAGGGGATAGAGTGAAACTTTTTTATGGATTCATTTGAAACTTTATATATAGGCCTTTCAATATATATCGGCCATTCAAGTGACACGGGTGAGCAGAAATTATTTGGAAATAATCCCCTCCCTCTTCCCCTGCACCATTAAAACTAATCTATTCATTTTTATAGGTAGAGATATCGATCTATAAGAGTTCATAAAGTGTATACTAAGTTTCAGATAAAAGATAAGTCACTGACGACTTCGTTTACGGAAACATGATAAATTGGCTTGAAACATTTTCCAAACATTAGAGGTTTGTATTAATCACCCGAGTGGAAGTTTGAAGTTCAAGCCACTGGATCTAACAATAAAGGTGATTGAAACGTTGTTTATATTATAAAAACGAATTTAAAGTTATGGTATACCAAACAAAATGTTTACTTCATCATCGTCACCACCCATAGATAACTGATCTACGGCTGAGCTCAGGTCTTCTCTCATAATGAGAAGGGTGAAGTTAGGAGAGGTCAAGCGCGAATTAGTAGACGTTTTCTTGAACCACAGTGATTACAAACTAATTATCTAGGCACCGATACAGTATATGCAATATCTTACGAAACATTATAAATCGTCGATTATGTACTTCACAGATAAAATATTAGACAGATTTTAGAATCTGACAATTGAAACGGCACAAAATAAAGCCAGTTAAAATTTTGGAATTTAGTGTTACCTTGGATTTAGAAGCTGAAACATATAGACGACATTAGGGAAATAAATATATTAACCCTTTTATTTCATTTCATACTCGTATATAAACATGGCGCTCATTTGCTGCAATCATGATCGTAGTGAAAATAACAAATAGAACGTCTGTATAGTCAGTAACCGGGCGATTGGATTTGAAACAAAGCTAACGAACCGTTGAATCATGTAAACAGGGGCAAGACGACCGTCTTGTTTACCTAAAGAGCCTTTGCTTCATTAGGATCCAATTTACTGACAACAAATTAATGCCCTTTCAGTTCTATTGTACTGCTTGTAGCTTTTAAACGATATCGAATGATCGGTAACCTGATCACTTTTGTGCAAATAAAATCTATCATTTAATTTCAAATAAAATTCAAATATAATTAATATAATTAGTAGTAACTGTATCAATTGACTTGTGTCTATCATGTGATCGACAAATTCAAGAAAGTAAGGCCGGCGTTGGTTGGAAATGTAACCGATAATGGAAATATCCGGAGCGCTTCTGCTAGTAAGCCGGCCGCCCCCTTGCGTTCCTTTACACAAATAAATACGATCAGACAAGCCACAATATGTCCGTCATTGCCCTCGAACATTAGCAAATTCAAAGAGTTTTCATTCGCTGATTCACTCATAATGTTTTTATTCGCTGTTATAGCCAGTGACAAATACATGATGAACTAAAATTAATTACTATAGAAGATAATTATATTTTTTACATGAATAAAGACTTTTGTAGTATGCTTGTGTATAAATAAATGTCTCTTTGATATCAAAACATTACACAGGCAAATAAGCCGTAATCAAATCTAAGTCTTTGAAAGTTTACAAACGACTTTATTAAGTAAATACAATACGGACAAACAGCACGCTGAGCTTTTCTGCTGTCTACAATGGAAAGCTAATAAAGGAAATCATTAAATAAACTGGTTCAAGAAAGCAAACTGCTAAGCAGAACATAATGCATCAAAACGAACAACTTTTCTATTGAACATTGTGAATTAATTGCTTTCACAATATTTACGGAGCTTTATGTGTAAGTTCCAGACAGTTCCTTAATCTTAATAGGACTAAGTATACGAGAGCTTAAAATTTATTTTAGTGGGCGTTACGTTGATAAATTTATTTAAACACATTTTTATACAAGCTGTTTCCCGCGGCTTATCCCGCGTGGAAGTACTTTAGACCGGTTTTTTAACAAAGTCTCAACTCCTTTTTTTCCTCTTAAGGGTTGAACAGGACAAAATCCATTCTTAGTGGACATCTACCCCTTAATCTCGATTTAAACAATCTCAACCAGCACTTCACTGCCTCGTCATATGTCGACGGCGAATCCAAATTACAAGCTCTGATAGATCTTTCTAATCTTCCCAAACCTAATAATCCACCTTTTTCATTTAATCAATTCGCAGCTCGTGATGTTGAGAGGGCGGTCCTTTCTATCTCGTCTGATGCAGTCGGCAGTGATGGCATTAGCAGGAAAATGATCATACCGCTCCTCGATATCCTTCTCCCAGTTTTGACTCACATTTTTAACAAGTCCATTGCTGAAAATTGCTTTCCTTGCACCTGGAAAAATGCACAATTCTCTTCTTTTTTCAATCACAATCTTCTTTTTTCAATTTTCATCAATTTGATAACGTCAGGCATCTCTTCTCTCTACCGTCTATATGCTGACGACTTGCAAATTTATACCCAAGCATCCTTAAATGATTTGGAACAAGCGGTTGTTACCATCAACAGTGATCTTTCGCGCATAGATAAGTACTGTAAGGCTTATGGTTTATAATTAAACGCCACAAAATCCCAGGCTATCATCATTGGCAGCTCCCGGCTCATCGCGAAAATTGACTGGTCTCAACTGCCTTCGGTGAAATTGAACGACCAAACGATCCCTTATCGTGATAAAGTCCGAAATCTTGGCGTATATATGGATCGGAGCCTTTCCTGGGTGCCGCAAATGGCCGAGGTGAGCAATTAAAGCTGTTTGCTGCAGTGGGTTCTCTACGGAGGTTGAAGAATGTGTTGCCAATCCCGACTAAAGTTTTGCTAGCTCACTCCTTACTTCTTCCAATACAGTAGAACCAAAGTGATAATGCGCATAGCGATCTTCGCCATTGTTCGGCATCGGTCGTATTTCCGAAGCGTTGGGAGATGATATCTATATAGAGTGGAAAGTACATTTACTTCATGCATAATTTAATATGTATTTTTTTTGTGGTAAAAGAGATAAATTAATATTGATTTATCAGTAACGAGATTTCACGCATGACCCACATAGGAAAGCGACGACGACGATTTAACGATGGAAAAAAGGTTTAAATGAAAAGAAGATTTAGGTATAAGTATTAGGAAAAAAAAGTTTTATTTAATCAGAATCGTATAACAGAACATAGGTTAATATTTAATCAGAATCAGGGAGATTCTCTATTCCTGACATCATAGAGTCATCGGAATTTTCATCAAGGTCTCCAATTTCACTTATATCACTGCTATCTCCTGTGTAAATAATCATTTCATCGGAATAACTATCGATTCTTGACTCATATTTCCTATACTCATCTTCGCATTTAAGGGCATGATCACGAACTTTTTTCCATTCTTCCGAATCTATATTGTTGATTTTTTCTAAAATAGCTTCTTTAACTGACGTAACGTTCATTGCAATATTTCTTTTGGCAACGTGTTGTTTTATTTGCGCCCAAATGTTTTCGATGGGGTTGAAATCTGGATGATATGGTGGCAATCGTACAATTTTATGCCCATGCTCCTCCATTATACGGTCAATGGCAAATTCTGTGTATTGTTCTTTGTGTCTTTTTATAATTTCGTACAATTCAGGTTTGAGTTTATTTGGGTCATGAGGAACATTGTGTTGTTGTAACCACACAATCATTTGTGGTTTGGGTGTATTTGAGTTTGGTGGTTTTACAGACAGCTTATTATGATATGGGGCGTTATCAATTACCAACACACTATTAGGAGGCAAGTTGGGAATCAACTGATTGCGTAGCCAAGTTTGATAACGTTCGGCGTTTATTTCTTTATGATAGTCACCTTCTGAGTCGACACATTTATGTAACATTAAAGCCCCTGAGACGAAGCCTTTTTCATTGCCTGCATGTACAATAGTAATTCGCTCTCCTTTAGAAATGGGTTGTTTAATACCTTTTTTGCTGCTGTCTTGCCAAGTTTTACCTTTAGTATGCGATGTATGCACGTATGACTCGTCCATAAATACTATGTTTCTACCAGCATTTCTCAGCTGTTGTATTTCTCGGAGATATTTGATCCTTTTTAAACGTATATCTGGCTTTTCCATAAGTAACCGTCGGTTGGTATCAGTTTTCAGAAACCTAAACCCCATGTCTTTCAAGATGAGCCTTAAAGTCTCTACACAGCCTTTGAAATTAATAGCTTCGATTAACTTTTTTCTCAAATTATTTACAGTTGGGAGTTCTTTGAGCGTCAACTGAAAATTGTATATCATATTTCGAATTACACAATAGTCGAAATCATCAAGTCCCAACCGAAACCTACTTTTAGGTTTTCCTTTTTTCGGTGTGGAAAATTTCATTGATTGATTTTGCCTTTTTTCGTTCAATATATTAGTCAAAGTTCGGCGTGAAATTCCTGTAGATTTTGTCACACGCTCCTGAACTTTTTTAAAATAACCGTCATGGTCGTTTTTGAATACATTAGCTTCATTTAAGAAATAAAGGTACACATTAAATACCATTTGCCGTGCTTGTGAGTTAAGCGGCTTCCCACGTTTAAATTTATCCATTCTGAAAGGATTCGATCTGAAAGAAGATGAAATGGGCGGAGTTGTAACATTCTATCAAATTTATGTAAGCTTTTTATGTGTTTTATTTTTTATGTGTATTCTATTTGAATTTTATTAAAATGACGAGTTAAAAATATATTATATGTACCCTGTATGTATGTATGTTTAAACTTACCTCTGAAAACAAAACCAAAAAGGGTGTGTAATATCAGCTCTATATATTCTCTATATATGACAACTGACTGACGTTCAACTCACCGGCGGCGCCCGTCGACCGCCGCCGACCGTTCGAACTTGTTATCGATTGATATTGACTCCTATTTCTATCGCACAAGATGCTAAATGCAAGAGCATTGGTTAGGGCTCTTACGATTCAATAATTCGGTTGTTTCCGGAAACGCGACCACTGGCGAAGATTTGTATGCGCATTATCACTTTGGTTCTACTGTACTTGACTATGCCGATGTGTGCTACCTCGATATTACTGAAGACCAGTTAAATAAGCTTGAGCGCCTCCAAAATCTATGCATAAGGTTCATATTTGGCCTTCGTAAATATGACCATGTTTCTGAATTTCGCAGTAAGCTCAAGTGGCTTCCTATTCGCCTTCGCAGGAATGCTCACATTCTTTCTCTTCTCTACTGTGTGCTATTCAATCCTAATTATCCTCCCTATCTCAAAAACCGATTCCAATTTCTCCATCTCAACCATGACAGAACCCTACGCTCCTCGAAAAATCTACTCCTCTGTACCCCAGCTCATTCCTCAACCTTCTTTCAACATTCCTTTACCGTATCCGCCGTTCGTCTCTGGAATGCCCTTCCTAAACACATCCGCAACGCAAGTTCATTAAATTCGTTTAAGAACCTAGTAAAAGCTTACTACCTTCAGATCTAATCAGGTCCCCCCCCCATTTAGTTCTTATCTCCGGTTTTGTTTCATTTTCCTTCCCTTTATTTACTCCTTTATATATGTCTCGAATGTCTATACATGTATGTACCTATATATATTATTGCTTTTTATCATTATCTCTACATTTTCTGTCAATATCCCTTTCATTTCTCGTACACCTTACCACTTTTACCCACTCTTATCCTATGCTCCACACTTGTCTGGAAGAGATCGCTATGTAGCGATAAGGCCGCCTTTTGTACCTTGTAATGTATATTTTTCACCTTTGTTAATGTCCTATGTTGTTGGTGTACAAAAAAGAATAAAATAAATAAATAAATAAAATCTACTAAGTGTAAACTATCTCCCTGGCAAATTTCGTCTTAATACATCTCGTGGAGTGCCGTAAGACATAAAAATGGTAAAACCTCGGAATCCAGGGACTATGAATGAATCTCCATAAAAACTGTTGGACTGTACTTCAAAATGCACAAATAAAATGGTTAGTTTTTATAAGTATGAGGACTGCATGATGCAAGGACTTTTAATGATTGTTGTTCTTGTACTTTTCTCTTATTCGGTCACAGATGTGTTGCTACACTTGTGGACGAAAATAGTTACCTCTAAAAAGTGTTACTGGATAACACTTTTCTAACTAGAACACAATTGCTGTTAAAACAATTAGGTATTAGGTACACGATACAAATGGTACTAAGTACCACGGCAAGCGGTGATATTATCCCGGGCCCCGGATGAGCTCTAAGCTCTACCACCTATTTAATCACATTGTTCTGCGCGTAAAAGCTAAGAAAAAGCGGTTTAGCGGTGTACACAGTAAACTCATTAACGGGTGATAAACTGATAAAATATTGAACTATGATGATCTGAGAACTCGCAACGTTAATCCTTTAATGGGTAATAAAATGGCTTTATTTAAATTTAATCCTATAGGGATAATAGAAGATCAAAGACCCTGTAAATCGATAAAGTAAGGGGTTAAAACATTGCCAGCCTCATTTCAAAGGGGTTCGTGGTTTCGGTCGATTTAAATTCGAACTTGTGTTGTTTTTAGTCGAACAATTTAAAAATTAATTAGACTACTCCTTTTGACGTAAAGGCCGAAGGCGTTATAAATAAATGTTCCTATTGTGCTACCATGGCCGCGGTTTTAGTTTTCCTCAAGGGTCGCGACTGAGCGAATATAAATGAATCTTATATTTATGATACTTTTTTTTGCCTCTGTTCTTGGTAGCGTTTTATTGCTCGTGAAAGGGTACGAATTGTTTTGCTGACAGATTTACGAGGAAATATTCGGCGTTTATTTTAACTGTATTTGTTGTTTTGCGATTTGAAAGAATGCTTACACTGAATGTAGAAGCGGAGGCTACGATCTCAATGTATTTTTTTTATTTTTCTCTTCATTTATCTGTATATTTCATGCAAGGATATCGATATCATGTTTTAAAAAATCTTTTAACTAAAATAAATATTGTAAGTGTGCTACAATAGTAGGTAGGTTAGGTACTATTGACAATTAAAACCATTTTGCGACGAGTCTGACTCGTACTATTACGTTTCTGTACTAGAAAGCGATATTAATTTCAATAATATGGCCAATAAAAAAATAAAATGTAGAAAATTCCACCTCTAAGTTACTTATACCTCTCTAGAATCTACTTTTTTAACTTAAAATGCAACAATAATTTGCATATAAACACAAAAATAAAGCATTACGCAGTAAAAAAATTTCAAGATGTCTCAAGGAGTTTTATTCACCATTTCTTCTGCTATAAAAAATAAATACAAAATAAAATAGTTAAAATTTTAAAGTCACATTAGCGAAACGATGGTAGATGCAAATAAAAAACCGGCCAAGTGCGAGTCGGACTCGCGCACGAAGGGTTCCGTACCATTATGTATAAAAACGCCAAAATAATCTGGTCTGTTGTATGGGCGCCCACTTAAATATTTATTTTATTCTGTTTTTTAGTAGATATTTGTTGTTGTAGCGGCAACAGAAATACATCATCTGTGAAAATTTCAACTGTGTAACTATTACGGTTCATGAGATACAGCCTGGTGACAGACGGACGGACGGACGGACGGACAGCGAAGTCTCAGTAATAGGGTCCCGTTTTACCCGTGTATTCATACCTACCAGAAATAAATGATATTACTACGAGTCGAGTTACTCTTACGTAACATTATGTAGGTACGAATATACCTTTATCTAATATAGGTAGATAAGTAGATTTATATATATTATAATTAAAGATATCCTCGGAAGATTTTACAACGTTAATAAGTAATTTATTCGAGATCCGCTATATTGGAGTGGTGCGGAGAGGCAGAAGGCACTAACTCGATAACAAGACACAACGGCAGCTTTACTAATTGCAATTTATTGCAGGTACCTACTACAAACAAGTCTGTTTCACTCCACGCTCACGTATTTTGAATTAATTTGCGAATTTCGACGAGCAATTAGATGTTGCACTGCGACTCGATTTAGTTTTCGTGTAAGATAAGTTTAAATATATACACATTGAATATATTACATAGATAATATTGTAGGGCTCTTTTGTTGAAAATTAAAATAAAGTGAGTAAAGAGAAGTTCCAGTGCTCGATCTTTGAGAAGATACTTAATGGTGATATGGAGGTTTCAAGATCAAACAAAACTCGATACAAGTACAAATGTGTATTTGTAAAAGTTGTGGTTCTTTAAACGAAAAAATTACTTCAACATTAACGAGAACTAAAAAGATTATAAATTATGAAATTATGATTATGAAATCAATAAAATATTAGAAATAACTCCTAAACTATGTATCTACTGTATGTGAAACGAGGGCTTGAAAAATAATCGACGGCTAGATTATATCGATCGCGGTCAATCGTGCATGATTAATTATTAATCATGATTAATTATACTTAATCATACTATTATAGTAATGCGTGCATCATTAGAACTCTCGATAATACTCACCAACGCACTAGGTATGTTGTAGTTCACAAAAAAATTTATATTAGGTAACCAATAAATAGTACAATAATAATTTAATACCGTAAATAAGCGAGTTGCAACTTTTGCAAATCCGATACGTAGGAATTGCTGACAGCGCGAACGAGTTTACACTTAGTTAATTAAAAGATTACACACGAACGGGCAATTAACTGCGGATCTATTCCCTCGTCTGTTACGCAGCTCGAATACGGCGGGACATCTGAGAGCAGAACTAACTAGACGTACAACTTATCTTATTTTGAGCGACTTTTCTCATAGCAATTTTCGTTTGGTTTATTTACGTACAGTTTGACATTTTTAAACTCACAAGATATCATTAATATCGTAACGACTATAAATATGTCCCACAGCTAGGCTCGAATCAAATGGACCCATAATGTTCAGTGGTGAATACATGCCTAATCCACGACGCTGGCCAAGTGACGATTAGCCCAGTTTACATTTAAAACTCATCAATCTCTCATCAATCTCTCTCTTCAAACAACAATCACTCATAGTTACCGATACACCATACGAGTTGTCAAAATTGCTATAAACATAATGCTATTGATAAGGAAAGAACCTCATTTACCAACACAAAGTTAATGAATGTTATTAGAAACGAAACGTTGATGGTTTCTCGGAATGTTATTTCTAAAGGGGCATAACTTAACACGTTCGCTGCGTTACGGGCAGAGTTTTGCCGTATTTGACTTCCGAACTGTGCGGCGGTCAATTGTCTGTGTCTTACGCCCGGTGCGGGGGTGGGTTTTATATGTTCCCGTGCACGCAGAAAAGAGATAAATATATATCCAAGTTTCTTTCTTCAAATGTATTCCATTTTTCGAAAAAATAAGTACGGCATATAATGGTGCCGTAACGCACCAGAACTTAATTATTTATCTATGGTGCGATGCGGCATGTATGTTGCCGTAACTTAGACGCCGTACCGCACTGTAGGGAACTCGCGCGCAGCTTCAGTGTGCCGTAGTGATGTGCGCAAGGATCATCGTTTGCACGTATCGACACTGGATTGCGCTTTATCAGCGCTCGAAAATTAATATGAAGCGTTCTCGTAAGAAACTTGATATAAATAAAGTAATTAAGACGGAAGGTGGTGAGGTATAAATGTTATTAAAATAATAGTCTTTATCTATTTTACATTTTTTCCCAATCAAAACTTAACCAGACGATTAAGAATTGATCCCATATCTTTGATCTCAAATTGCAATGATTATGTTTCTTGTTACTTATATATATATTTAATTTTGCATGACAAATCAATGATAATAAAATAGCAGTTTTCAACCTATTTTGCAATTTTTTCACAATTAAATCTTAACTATACGATAAGAAATTGATCCGATACATTTGGTCTCAAATAATTTTAATGCTTATGTTCCTAATTACTTATATTTTTGTTTAATTTTGCATGACTTTAATAAATGTTAATAAAATAACAATCTTCAACTATCTTACAAATGTTTCCCAACACTAGTTTTAAATTCGGTCTATCGATCTACATGCGGCACGGCATGTATATTGCCGTGAAATCGTTGATTTTCAAAATTATGCATAACTTCTAAAATATCAGGTCGAGACCCTGGCGACGTTAGCCATGTGTCAATAGATATACAATCTATCGATTCGTTTATTTTTTTAAAGTAAAACATGGGTTTCCATGTCTGTAAGAGCCTTCAAAGTCAGGTCCTGGTACAGCAAAATACAAGCCGTAACGCACAGCAGGCAATACTGATACGGCAAGATTATGACTCGTAACGCATGGGCAGTAAGTTTTATTTTTGTGCAGACGCAGTGAACGTGTTAAAGCGCCGTCAATAAGCTCTAAAAGCAATGTTAAATTTCCAGACTTCGAAAGGAGAATGAGGTAAGCGTTGTCTGTGTCGTATTTGAGAAAGACTAAACAAAGGTACGACCTATCAAATAATATCTTAATGGTAATGGAAAAAACTAGATCCACTCTACATTCCAGTAAGGTGTTAGAAGCTGTTTTAAACTTACAAACCTAAAGCGCTTTCTTAACTTCAAGCAAAAAAGCAACGGAGTTTAAAAACAGGAAGTTAACAGTTCTGGGAAGTTAAGTGAAAAGTTGGTGGTCTCAGTTTTGTTTTTATTTATGAACAGTTTACTGATGTAAGTAATGTTCACTTTAACATTTTAAAACTTTAACACGTCTGCTGGTTAAGACTTTTTTTAAGGAATTAATATGGCAAACGAATATACAGCACTGCACCGTTCGCTGCCGCATTACAACTGTAATCGACCCAGAACAAGACTCAAATCGGGACTAAGTTAATTATTTCTGTTAGCAGACGTGTTACAATGTAAGTTGGTTAGTACATACTTACGAATGTACGAGGCATAAGGACTGGAGCAAAAATGTAATTGATCCTGATGATGATGATGATCCTTTTAGTAATTGTCCTGTTACACAATAGATGTGGCAGTAGTAATTACCATTGCGGCGGTGGTACTCCCGTGGGAATATTCTAGGTTCTACCATGTTTTATAAGTTATTCGCGATGATCGTTTTTCCTTGACAGAGCGCGCCAAATTGAAAATATAACAAATTTTATGACCCCTTTAAACTTTGCGGAAACTGCTGTTAAAACGGGGACAAACACGTTTTATCGAAAAATGAGAACTGATGATAATGGTGGCTCATAAAGAAATGGGAGCCCGATAGATTCGAATAGTTACCAACTTTTAGGGAACCTACCGCCACGTCCACCCCCATTAGTGACACAAATCGCTTTCCCAACTAACGCTAATGACGCAATGTTCACATCAAGTACTGCCTTTTACATCTTTTTAATGTTACTTACATTTTCTTCTATATACTTATCGGGTGTAATTGTATTTTGTTTTTATAACCATCGGCTTGCCGGATAAAATTGGTTTACCACATTTGTTCTCGTTTTTCATCATGTTCAACATAGGTACACTATTCGAGTGTTGTTCGCTGTGTAGTCAGATATTACAATCAATAGATTTTGGTTTAAAAGGTATATCGAATTAACAATAGATTTTATTTACGTCCAGTGGCTAACATCGATTTCTGGTGTCAACAATCTAATCAAAATATAATGAATATACCTACTCGATTAAATAGTTTTTTTTAATTATCAATTCCTTTCCTTTCCTAAGTATGAATGGAATTCTAAAATTATTTAAAAAAAAACTCACTACATGTAACGATAGCTAATATAATTATTATATTAATATAGCCATTATAAATATCTAATATAATAATTATTTTATTTGAAACTTATTATTGGACAATTTTACTTCCTTTGTTCATATAGAAGACTTACCCCTTTGGAAGCAAACGCGCTTTGATAAAACGTTTTCTTTTATTTCTTTAGTCAAATTTTCGTTTTCTAAATGCATTTCAAGAGGAACATCCGTCCACTTTGATTCCGGGAAAGTATTAGCATTGAATTTGAATGGAACAAACAAAGGAATTGTTCAAGACAATGTGGTTTCGTAGGCGATTTTAGATTTTGCTTTCGTGTCGTAAATCCAAACAAAAGGGCAACTGCTATAAAACGAATGACTAAAAAACAAAAAGAGAAAAATAGAAACACTTATTCCGGTATTGAATAAGTTCACTTTATGTTTTATGATAATTTAGGATAAAGTAGTTTTTAAGAATATTTTTTGTAAATGGATGAATTAATGTTTACGATTGCCCATTGATATTCTCTACACCAAAATGAAAAACGCTGTTTTAAAGGTAAAAAAAGAAAGAAGAGGAAAGAAAGAAATTTTACACACCTACTTTCTGCACACTCAAATATTTTGATCACATTTTTTTCACATCACATCTTAATGCACATTATATTTATATCGGGGTTGAATGGTGGCGTAACGTTTAATTTTTAATTTGTGAGTTTAAGCGTTTAAGCTTCTATATAAACCATAAATAAAAATATTAGAAACATTTATGCATTCAATTTATAAAAATCTTCGTAGCTCAATAGATATTTAATCCATAATACAAAATCATTTCTATAAAAAATAAGAACTTTTTTAAATCTTAAACACAAAATTTTTACCTCAACTTTCTTAAAATCCCATTACATACATACGGATAAAGCTAATTTAAACAACGGTAAAGTTTAGTTTTAAAACTCAAAAGCGTAACGAATTAGAGTAAAAAGTAAACAAGAGAATCGCATTATTACACCGTATTGTAATTAAATCTCAAAAACCAATTTAAAATGGTAGACTCAAACAGTCTTTACGAAATAAACAAATTAAGAGCGTTCCATAGTTATTCCAGCGGCGACTTCATTAGAAAAGTTTGTTTCCCTCAAAGCTGAGCTCCGCCGGTATTAATAAAGTTTGTTGCGGCCGGTGCAAAGAAACGTGTTAATTATCACAGTCGGACCCCGTCTCTGTCACGTTATCGAATACCTGCCCACTCAGGTAATCTAAGTATCTAAATAGTATGTTCTATGTAATAAGGAAATTAAATGACTGACATCTTCATCACTATCAGACATAAACGCACAGCTGAAACTAGGATTAGGCACTAGAAATTCAATTCTTATAGTGTAGGTGGGCGCTAAAAAAGGATTTTTGGAAATTCGCCCCAAACGGAAAAAAGTCGGGTAAGGTTGTACAAAATTCAGTTTTCTATAGTGTCTTCTTATTATGATAGATTTATTATGGTGACTAAGGTAGAATTAGTTCTTGTGGATTGTCAGCTTGAATCATAAAATAATATTGCATTACTCGCAGGTATATTTATATATAACTTTGCATCGAACATGGATTTTCTATTACTAATAATTTCACTCACTCTTAAGTTTAATACCCACACCATGAAAATGCTAAATTCGTTACACGTCATCTAGGAGATGAAAAAATCTAGTTGGAAGTCCATTATGCTGAGTGAAAATATGTAAGTACTTTAAACTTCCAAAAAGTTCACGAGAATTTTACATTTACCTCTTTTGCTCTGTGTTGAAACTTCCGCTAGGCACTGTCTCCTACAATATGAGTAAAAATTCGATAAGATCGCAGTATATTAGGTATAGCAAGCCAAACACGTCTATGTGGATTTTAATACAAGCTAAAAATAAGTTTTTACAACCAGGGAAGAAATAATATGCAACAAAAAGTAATGCTAAAAGGTTGTTTTTAACTTCTAGTAATATGAAAATAACATAACATAACATAGTGTAAGACAAAACACTAATGCTCCAAGTTGCAGCAGAAAATCGCGAAGTTTAAATAAAGGATGCCAACAACAGTAACAAGAAAGTAAGTGGAAAGTTGGTGATTTAGGATTCTGGAATCTCAATGAAGTATTTTGATATGGTGAAAATAAATCTTTAAAAGGGTGAACCTTGTGCACCCGTCATATAGAAACTAAGCAATGGATGGCCTAAGAAGGCAGTTTCTTTTCAGTCAATTTAAAAAGATAAATCACTCGGCTAACAATAGCATATAACAGTAAGCAATTTAAAATCCAAACTAACCTTTACAATTAACCTTTAAATTACTCAAATCGACTGCGATAAAATGGAGCATTATTAAATTGCAAATTTTGGACATCTAAAGATCCATCTAAAAGTAAATAATGTTAAATACGAGTTTTACGTAAAATCCTTTAATAATATAATCAAAAACGAAAATTGAAAATGGGTCCTTTAAACTTTGCGAAACAGCTATTAAAAGTGTGAGGACACGTTTTATCGAGGAACGCAAAAGCGATAATAATGGAAGATCATAAAGAAGTGTAAGGCACCGATAGATTCCGCGAGCTACTAACTTTCACATTGCCATTTCGGGAGATCATTTATGGAGGCGACCCATCACCAACTACTTTTAAATAATAATGAAAGGCAGCAAAATTTGCTTACGATGCATTGAAGTGGTTTAAGTAGCGAAAAATTATGAACCTGCCATTAAATAGCGCGATTAATATTCTTGATAACCAATTGTTGACCTTACATGTTAATATGAACCTTCATATTTAATTGAAAAACAAGTTTGCACGTATTATTGCGTGAGTAAAAGGAATATTCTAAAACATCGATGTGTTCACAATGTCTAATTACATACTTCAACACATAGGTAAACATATTGAAACTCTCTGACGGAGCAATCTTGATCGTGCGTATTTGTGAATAAAAGCGGTTTGTTTGTAGAAGCAACTATTCGCAATAAATCGACATTACAAATGCTAACTGACTAGGCAAATCTTCGGACGTGTGTGGGCAAATCCTCACAATCGTCTGGCTTTGCAAACTGCACTTGGGCTTCGTAATATATTTCCTTTCACGAGATTAGTGCTCCAAATGTATGAAACCTGAATTAGGCCAGTCTGTACGATACATTTAATTACTGTCTGTTTTTAACCCCCGACGCAAAAAGAGGGGTGTTATAAGTTTGACGTGTCTGTGTGTGTGTGTGTCTGTGTGTCTGTCTGTCTGTCTGTGGCATCATAGCTCCCGAACGGATGAAGCGATTTCAATTTAGTTTTCTTTGTATTAAAGGGGACTTACGGGCGCGTGTTTTTAGATATGTTTGATGAAAATCGGTTGAGCCGTTTAAAAGTTATTGGGGCTGAAAGGGGGGAAGAATTTTCATTCTGTCTCTTTGTGGCATCATAGCTCCCGAACGGATGAAGCGATTTCAATTTAGTTTTCTTTGTATTAAAGGGGACTTACGGGCGCGTATTTTTAGATATGTTTGATGAAAATCGGTTGAGCCGTTTAAAAGTTATTGGGGCTGAAAGGGGGGAAGAATTTTCATTCTGTCTCTTTGTGGCATCATAGCTCCCAAACGGATGAAGCGATTTCAATTTAGTTTTTTTTGTATTAAAGGGAACTTACGGGCGCATATTTTAAAATATGTTTTATGAAAATCGGTTGAGCCGTTTAAAAGTTATGGGGGGTAAAAGCGGGGAAGAATAGCCGAATGTATGCAAGTATACTCGTGTGGGGTCTCAAATGAAAGGGCACAGTAAGAGAATATTTATGACTTAATCGAGAATATTCTTACCTATAAAAAGTATAAAATAAAAATTAAATTAAAAATTTAAAAAACCCCCGACACAAACATTTAAAAAGTAAAAAATAATATCTCTAAAAATAATACGTCGCGTTGGGGGACCGCTCCATTTACTTCTAACTTTAACACAAAAAAATATTGATAAAATATTGATAAAATATGATAAGTCTTGGGTAAAGGACTAAGTAGGTAGGCATGTGATACTTATGAAAAAAATCGTAGATAATGAGTAGTTAGGAGCGGTCCCCCAACGCGACGTATTATTTTTAGAGATATTATTTTTTACTTTTTAAATGTTTGTGTCGGGGGTTTTTTAAATTTTTAATATTCACCTGTACCCAATGCACCATTAAGGTCAAAGGGTTACTACTTATAGTTCCTTGTGCTTCAAATATATTTTTTTGTTTTCTTTTTTAACTAGATAATCTTTCATACTTAGGTTTAATCCCACACTAGAAAAGTACGTCAGTAAATAAGGTTTTGCTTGAATATTTTAAATCTGTACATCATTGATATTACAAAAGTTAAGTTAAAATTGAATATTAATCTACTTTTACTATACAGTAAATGAATAATCACTAACATATTATAAAATATTGGAAAACTTGTAACAAGTATTACCTAATTATTTTAACCCATCGCCACGTTATAAAGAGAAGAAAAACTGAGGAAATAGATAAAAATGCAGCTGCAAACGTTCACCACATCACTACATTTCATATACAATGTCATCTCACAAATTTATCGTTCTGCCAAAATATCCTGGTGTAAGTCACAAGAAATATTCCAAGGTGCAAAGTTAATTAGTGTATTTTCTTTGATTGCCGCCATCAGGCGCCGGCTGCACGGAACTGCTACGCTCAGGTGACTTGGGCGTTATGACTAAATGGCTCGTTTTCTTTCTCCTCCAAAAATAACATGCTAATAAACGTAATGGTGGTACTGACAGCCGAGGATTATGCTCTGTGACCGGCGTAAAGACCGGCGAAATTATGAATGAGTTATAAGAAAGGTTCTTACCGTAATACGCGTAATGTTATCGTTAGGCGTAAAGTGAAGTTATGTTGAAGTTATGGAAAATTTACTTTATCTGAATTTCTTTTTCCTGTTCGTTGTGTTAGGTAACAATAATTACTTTTACCGTATGGTGTTTTGGATGGATATCGAAGTAAAACTTTTTTATAATCGATGTGGTTCGTAATTCGATAAAACAGAAATTAATGTGAAACAGAGATTGGAGGCGAGACAGAGACATGAGACAGAAATTGGGATGGAAGGTAAAAAAAATTCGAAATGGAAAAGAGAAAACTATACCTAAATGTTAAATAATAGGATTAATAAATAAATAATAGTTTAAAAAAACTAACAAACACGCTTTTTATAAAAAACCGAACTAAAAAAAAGAAAATAAGTTCTAATAAATTTAAATTAAGAATAGTGTTGAAAATTTCAATAAATATGAATTAATAATAGTGTAAATAAAAAAATATTTTATTTAAAAAAAGCGTGGGGTGCATGGTGTTATTTTGATAATATCTTAAAAAGCACCCCACGCTTTTTTTAAATAAAATATTTTTTTATTTACACTATTATTAATTCATATTTATTGAAATTTTCAACACTATTCTTAATTTAAATTTATTAAAACTTATTTTCTTTTTTTTAGTTCGGTTTTTTATAAAAAGCGTGTTTTTTAGTTTTTTTAAACTATTATTTATTTTCTACTTTTTAGTTTGGTTTATTCATAATAGCTTGTTTTTATAATTTTAAACTATTATTTGGTCTCTATCGATCTATCGACTATTACTTCCGTGATAACTTAGAATTCAAATAAACAGAAGAACAACGCCATCTAGTAAAACGTATGTACGCAGTCAAACTGAATACGGAGTTACAGCTAGTTGCCCGTAAATATGGCAGTAGATGGCAGTAGCATCAGTAGTAGTCTCACACTACTGCCATCTACCCATTTGGTAGATGGCAGTAGTGTGAGAGTAAAAAAAATAAAAATCTTATTTTGCAAATTGAAAATTGGAATAATTTTATCAAATTAATGTAATGTCATCGGAACTCGATAAATCTACAAAGTTTGAACGAAATCTGGCCGTTTAAAGTGGGTCAAAATCGCGCCCAAAGAAGTCGGTTACAAACATACAAATATACAAACATACAAGTGAAGCTAATATAAAGCGTGTAAAAAGGCCAAGTGTGAGTCGAACTCGCTCATGAAGGGTGCAGCGGTGCAGTGGCAGAAAGTAACATAACTTTAAGTATATTATAAAATATATTCGAGTTGATTAAATGAAAGGTAAATTGCGGTTTACGATTTATGACGTATTAAAAAACTACTTACTAGATCTCGTTCAAATAAATTTTCGGTGAAAGTTTACATGCACATCATATTTTTTTAGTTTTATCATTTTTCGTTTTATTAGAAACCTCAATATCATTTCTGAGAACGTATGGGTTTGATGAAAAAAAATAGTTCAGTTCTAAGTATGGGTAGGAACCCCCAAAATTATTTTTTTCTATTTTTGTATGAAAATCTTAAAGCGGTTTACAGAATACGTCTACCTACCAAGTTACAACAATATATTTCTTATAGTTTTGGAGAAAAGTGGCTGTGACATATTGGCTGACAGACAGACAGACATGACGAATCTATAAGGATTCCGTTTTTATACGGCTACGGAACCCTAAAACTGAGATAAAACGCATAATTATATAGTTTACTATCCTTCAATTTATATTTTTCTCGTTCTTTCCTATTTACTCCAATCACTAAAAATCATTCAATCGCTCTCTCCACATCCACATCCATATCCTAATTGTATTCATCTCGTTCTCTTGAAATTTAACCAGAATTTAACTTTACTTTTACTATTTACGTCTACTTAGGGCTCCTAAATATGCTCTGAAATAATTTAATAGATACGGCGTATCCTGTCACCATTGCTTAAAATATGCTGCTTCTGAAAATTCGCAGTAAATTATTACAAAGATAATAGCTATTGGCATCATTACTGACATTTCGATCATTCATCCTTGTGCTCTCTCAGTGTATATAGTCAACGTTATTGGATAAATTCCGTCTTAAATGATATTTCATCTCCTGAAGACGCGGCAACAAATTGTTAAATTTTTGGGATTCCTTTTATTGTATCAGAACTGAAACTTAACATCATTGAATCCCTACTTCCGTAAGCTAAGCAAAGCTACAACCCACTAATGGCCCACTACTGAGCACGGATCTCTCCTCATTACTGAGGAGGCCTAGAGCATACTCCACCACGCTGCTCCAATGCGGGTTGGTGGAGGGGTTAGTGGCCAACCCAGTGTCGAAAGCTTTCAAGCCGCCCGAAGGCTTCCGACATGGCTTAACGACTGCTATCAATCGATAACAACCGGGACCGACGGCTTTACGTGCCCTCCGAAGCACGGAAGCACTCAAGAAATTTTTGCCACTGGCGGTCACCCATCCGACTACCGACCGCGCCCGCTTAACTTTGTCGACAAGCCGCCGGGCTATGCCAACCTTTATGTAATTTTATCTGTCTGTTGGAGTTTCACGCCGACACTGCTGATTTTAATGTTCAGTAAGTACAAAGATTGATTGAAAACGAGGTTGAAAGTGAAATAGGTGATATTTTTTATACAAGTTTATTATTGTTAATGAAAATTTATATTTAGGCGCTTGCTCTTTTTCCGATTCGGTAACTGACAAAGTGAACAAATTCTTTTTTTCGTCATATCGTTGAGAAAGAACCACGTGTCATCGCTTTATGAGTAAAATGAGAAGAGTATGCCCATACGATACACGAAAGACTAAAATATTCCTGAAACATCCTCAGTAGGGAACCCGCGAACTAAATCCATTTCGTACTTGAAAGGTTTAGGATTTTAGAATTGAAAATGCCATTTATCACTCGAAGTTATTGAAATTATGGAAATTACCGTCTATATTATCTGTCAACTATTTGAAGTATTTTCAGAAAGGAAGGTAGAGTTCGAATTCCAGTACAGCGCACATATTGTTTAGTCGAAGCCACAGTCATTTCAGAATAACTATTTATTTGCAAGAACGCCAGGAGTCTATAATCTTACAATAGAGATATCGAACATTTATGTTTCCCAGATTGTCTGGTTATCAAGAAATGCATTATTTTACAACATACATATCTGTAATAATACCTACATGATATTTATATAAGATTTTTTATTTTCTTCAGAGAGCAAACGAGCATGCAGCAACCCTTCCGCTGCCATCCATGCCAAATGTGAAAGCGAAACTGAAGAAGAGTCAAAAGGGGACGAGGATCTAGGGGAGTGAATTAACACTTAGCATAAGGTTGTAGAACATTAGTTGGTTAGTGTCCTTATTTGGTTATTTTTAATTATTTTCTTAATAAAAAAATTCTTTTAAAACTTTTACTATCAACTTATGACGTCTTTAAGGCTGTTTTTACAGTTTTTCCATGCTTAATTTCGTAAAGAAATCTGCACACCTAAGAGTTACCAAAGGTTTGTGAAGTCCGCAAATCCGCATTTGGCCTATTGGAGTATCACCTGTATCGTTCATATTATGAGATAATTAATTAAATTAAAAACTAGTTAATTCTACCCGCACGACCATACAGAATAGCAAAAATTATGGGTTCTATTATTACTACCACAAAACCATTGAGTTTTACACCTACTTAGTTATTTTTATTGTTCAAATATAAAATAATTTATATTATAGCTTACATCCTAAAACTTTAATATTTATTTGTATAAACAATTGAATGGGTAAGACTCACTTACCCAGCACCACTAAACCATCTGGAAGAGTAATAAAAAGGGGGAAGGCTATCTTACTTTAACTCGCCTGGTCTGTTCCTTTGTATGCTATATTTAACTGAGCAATACATTTTATATATCTACTTTGAGAGGTTACAGTCATAACAAGAAAAATACAACCTTCCCATCTGTGGCCAATCAGATGTATTTATTGACTTTACAGACTCTCCAGACTTTACAGAGTCTTTACTACTCTTAAATAGCAGGCGAGTTAGCAATTGAAGGTTATGCTTACGCATAATGTAGGTAACGAATTTGACAATTTATTAACCGTGATATTTTATTTTATTTATTAAGTTAATATTTTTTTGTACTTAAATAAAGTACTATCTAGTAAAATGCGACGTTGTACGTACTACTATTTATATTTATAAAATAAAGGTAAAGACAAAATAAGTATTTCACGGCTTCAAATAGTAAAAAGCACTAAAAAGCACGTAAATCAAAAGTAACATACAATAGCTGTGGTAGTAATATCCGCTTCATGCATTTGTAGCAGTAATCTCGTGAAAGGGAATCTATTGCAAGGCGCAAGTTGCATCTGCTGAGTGTAGTTTGCAAAGCCGGAACGATTGTAAGGATTTGTCAATATACGCATCCGACTTCGATATTGCCTGGTTGCTGGTTACCTAATACGATTGAAACTAACGTATGGTGATTCTTTTGTTCACTTATATGAGGCTATCCTCAACACTACCTACTTATGACAGCATCATCGTTCAGCATCGGGCTTCAGTTTATCTAGACTTTTACATTTTTCTTCTGTCTCTGTGTATGTTTGTCCACGTATCACGTAAAAACTGCTGGATGAATTTTGGTGCGGTTTTCACAATTGTGTTGCAGGAGATATAACTTATGGAGTCAAAAAAATGTCATTTTAATATGTTGCTTGACGACGTCTGCCAGATCAGCTAGTACTTAACAAAACTGTTACTGATCTGAACATGGATAATATTTAAGATAAACAATTAGCAAAGTTATTTATCAGTGAAATAGCCTAAAAAATCCTGTTTGCTTGTCTCTATTTTCATTTGAGGTTGCCAAAGAGAAGGATATTATCTACTTATTTTAAAAGCTCCACATAAAAATAACATGACTAAAATATTTTAGATTTTTTTTCCAAATGGAGTCTTTGAAATCTGGAGTTATTCGGATTCACCACTTCCTATTTGTCCAACATAATTTCTGTAAGGCCCTTGGTGATACTGATGTCCATAGGCGAAGCAGACAAGCTTTGCTAGTTTATGGATTATTCACAAAAGAAGCCAGCGAGAAAGAATTGCATTTTACTAAGAATACGTAAAATGTAGGTTTTCTTCATAGTATTGGTTTGGGCCCGGATTTACGATACGCCGAATCTGCAATCGCCTACGAAAGCAGACTGTCTGAAACAATTCCTTTGTTTGTTCTATTCAAATCCAATGCTAATACGTTCACGGAATCAAAGTGGACGGAAGTTCTTTTATGTACTAAATATAAATTTAAAAAGAAAAAATATAGGTAGATGAAAACATAATATTGACATTAGTAGGTAATTCAAATATCGTAAGTATATAATACGTAAACAAGTTTTTTTTGTCTTATTTACCTCAATGAACAGAAGTTTTTTTTTTTAATTCTCCATTCTCCCTCACTTGAATAAATGTCAGCGTTCTGTGAAACAGATGGTTTTTATCATAAATGCTTAAGTTTGGGGTTCTTTCCAACGGTTTAATTTTTATAGCATAAAAATGATCATAATAATATAGAATAGCATCTCGACAGCGCCTTGAAGAATTTGGCATAACAGAGCGTCTAGCGGAAAAAAAATAAGAAAATCTTAAACATTACCCTGATCGGTAATGTTTAAATTCCAATACAAGCAAACCGAACACCGTGTTTAATCTGGATGCAATCTTATCGGTGTGCACGTGACAATGAAATGGGGTTAGGACGGCCGGACCGCTGGACATGCGGGACTAATCCCGCGTCAATTAAGCACTTACATGCAGACAATGAGCACAGCCTACCGCATGAATCTACTGGGTGCACCTGCCACGCACTGTGATATGCAGATTCTCTTTGTACATGACATATATTCCTATTGCGAGCACAATGCGTATAGATGCATTAATAATCCAGGCTCTTTAATACTACGCTCTGTTAATAAACAATGAATAAACAATAGAACTAAAGACACAATATAGAAAATACTAGAATGTTGACGTATCTAAGTACCTAATAATCTAAACCTGTATAGGGAATTAGACAACATGAAAAAAGATTATAATAAAGATAAAAATTAATAAAGATACCTAGATGATAAGACTATGTAATATGCAGAAAAATCTCAGGATAAGTCGGTTTAACTACTTTTCTTTGAATTTTCATTCCAAGTTATCGTCAAATCCCGCTTTAATAAGATGTAAGGAGATTGCGGTTACTGAATTCTGTCATGGGTTGTAAAGTATGTCAAGTGAATGGATAATCATATTATTATTGTTAATAATGTCAAAGCCGGTATCACAATTAATTGACAATCTTCTTCAGAATACGGATAATCAGAGAGGGTTGAAATAATGCGGAAGATTCGCAAGCTAAAGGATCTATCCTTTATTTTGTAGATGAATGGATAAGAGTAAGTAGGTTGGTGCAAGGGCTTCGAATAATCTTCAGTCAAGCCCTAATAAACAGTGCAATCTACAACTTCTTTGACGTAATGTCTAACTAATTAGAAAGGAGTCTTGTTCGAATTAATAACATAATGTACCTATATTAAATATTGTTTCATTATGTCAATAGCCCACGAACGCTGCGGTAAAAGGGTATATGTACTTATATCGTCGCCCAAGCAGGTGGACTGATGACTTATGAAGATAACGGGAAGCCGCTGGATCCAGAGGGCGTGGGATCGGTCGGAGTGGCGCCAACGGGGATGTCTATGCCAGCAGTGAACGTCAAAAGGCCTAGATAGGCCTAGATATCCGACAAACAAGCAAAGGAGTAATTCGATACTACGTGGTCATAGTTGCTTACAGTCATCCAAACGCATCAAAGACACGTTGATGGCCAAAGAAGACGCGCGGAATCTGTTACTTACTGTATCCCCGACACAAAAATACAGTAAAATTAGATCCGGGTGGCTTTGTAATAAGCCACTCACACAATTGGTTCGTAATTAAGGATGCATAAAGCCCTATCACTCTGTCTATGAGGTGAATAATAATAGAGTAAATTTTAGTACATCCATACAATATCATGAAATGTAAATCGCAAACGGGCCGCACTCGGAGCGAGATTGAAGACAATAAGCCCGTAAAGCGATGTTAAGTTACCTGTCATTTAGGAGGGAACCCAGCTGGCAGACTCCTGGCGCCGTCGCATTTCACTTGTACAATGACACACGACACTGTATTCTACTCGAGTTATTTTTCAATATTTGTAAACGTTTTGCTTTTGCAAGTGTTTTTATCGTTTAAGAGGTTGGAAAGTTCATTATGATATTATGTTTTGTGGTTTTTGTTTCAGAAACTTTGCTGGCCAGCCAGTTGGGCTCGTTAGTTAGAATTTTATTTTATTAACCTAAACCTTAAGTACTTAAGCATAGCCTGAAGTGGACCTAGAAGTATGAAGTCTTGTTAAAAGGTCAGCTGGATTTAAAAATATTCAGGAATGTTCATTCATTAAATGAAAATGCCAAACGTTGTACACTTTGAACACTTTATCAAGTGGATGACATTTTCATCATATTCATTTCACGTCTAAGTACAATGTCACAAATACAAATACCAACAAACTTACATTTTAAAGTCACTGCAGATGTTAACTTACTTAAACATATTTACGAAGTTATCTGTAAACATTACGATTTCTTTGTTATAAATGGAATTTAAAAGATGTTCATTAAATATCCAAGGCAATCCAATCATTGGCGGGATAATTTCCTCTGGGTTGCCGGTTAGCGTGATTTCTTCAATTCGATTTCATAGCTAACTTACGTTAAAATAATAAAATCACACAAATTAAAAATGAATAAATAATTTCAAACTCTAAGAAAAAATGCTTTTAAAAATTCGACACGTGAACTTAAAGAATATAATGATAATAATAGCACATAATATAGCACAGAATCCTTACTAATATTATAAATGTGAAAGTGTGTTTGTTTGTTTGTTTGTGACTTTTCACGTCGCAACAGGGCTATGCTATGGTATGGTTTATGTGTGTGGGGATAGTTAGGAGGGTGGAGAGCGACGTAGGCTACTTTTTACCGCGGAAAAACATCTCATTCCCATGGGATGATCGATGTTTTGTTAGTTGCTAGATATTTAGTTCCGGATGTTGTTAATAGATGGCGTTAATAAAATTCATTTGCAAGTTCTGAATCACGCTATCAAATACTACATGTAATTTACTTAAGTCATAGGCAAATCTGATCTGATGTTCCAGTATATCATATCATAGGCTACTTCTTAGCCGAGATTCCTACGAGAGCAGAACCTACGCGGCTGTTATCTACGGGTCCCAAAGCGAAGCGCGGGAGGTTCTCTAGTATTATGATAATAATAGTATTTAAATCCATTCATTCCAAAACCGTAGGTATTAGAGAAAGTTTTTGAACATTTTACTTAAAATAATTAATTAAAACAAAAAAAAGAAAAGTAATTTCAGATAATTTTTCTATCTACAGAATCTGAACGCATAATCGTTTCAATACCAGCTTTATTTGCATAGTATCCTATAGGTATATATATTTCGGATCAGACATCATCATTCACAGTTTGCGATTATACTCTGTAATTGTAATTAGTATTATACTCTGTATTCAGTTTAATTTTATTTAATCAATTTATATCAGATGGACCTTTAATGAACTCATTCAATTGCTATATTAAGCAATGGATAGACAGGACAATGGAATAGGACTGAATGCGTAGGACTAATCCCGTGTCTACAATGCACTTGTATGCGAATATTGAACACATTCTGACCGATCCGACAAAACCCATGATCCGATCGTCCCATGCTATTACGTATACATATAACTGGTACGATCTTTTACATGTGTGAACTATATTCAAGTTAACATCATGTCCATACAGGAATTTCCATTATTTTTGTATCATTTGTGGTCATTGGGGGTCAATCGTGTAAATAACTAGAGGTAGGTATGCACTTAAAACACATTTATTTTGAAATCACAGAGAGACCCTTCAATTTTATTTTTATGTATAGATTTGGCCTCAACGTTTTTTCTGTTACACCGTATAGCGTATGCCTAAATTATATGTTACACTTGTATATTTCACGTTCACTTATACAACGTGGTTATCACCATACAACAATAAATTTAATTTTATGTACCTACCTAATGATTATCTAAGCTCTCAAAAAAAATTCAATCAAATACAGCCACAGCAATTTTTTTTTTCAATATTCAAATTTTCAACATGCTGTATCTATTATTATTGTAATAGCAGAAGATTGTTGCCGCTCTTGTCAAAGGTGAGTGACCGTTGTTTAGATAGGCTGTTCTATTTTTTCCTCTATTTTTGTGCTATTTAGTTTGTTTGAAAAAAAAAAAACATTTTTGTAATTAAGATGTTAGGCGTTTTTTTACTAAATATAATATGTTCCTTGCATGAAACAGGGCTCGTGGTTTCATTTATTGTTGAATGGTGGTATCCACCTTGTATATGTATAACAAATCTATGATACATTACCTTCTATCCTGCTGTACCTAGTTAATAATGACCACTACGTCTTTGGGTGAACGTGTCTTGGGGGACATGTTGTGGCTCGCCTGTTCTAGCAGTGACATAATTATATGACTACACTCCTTGAACATATCCAGTAATACACGGCTTGAATACGTATAGTAACGTAAAATCCAAAGGCATACAATTTATAATTACGAATCTTTTACGAATACAGGTCGTTTTGCGAATAGGACCAAATGCGACTAAGCCGATTTTAACAATTTTAATCCAATTGTTGTTTAATTATTTAATGCAAGATGGGATTCAAACACGGACCCTCCGAATGGGAGGCCGAATTTTTAATCAATTGGTTATCACCGCCCTAAAATAGGATATTATAATAATAATTCTCAAGTGTATTTGTCTATTTAAAGAAATAAATTTCGTAAACATCCAAAAATAAAAGAATTACGTAGGCCAATAAAGTCAAATTTTACTTTTTCATATGAAAATTATAATTTCAGGACAAGAGAAATAAAAAATCCATTGCTATAGCTATAATTATTTTGTATTTTATAAAAATAATTGTCATCGTGATCTCTAAGTTTGAGGGGTTCTACACGAGAAATCCCTGTGGAAAATGATGACGATGCGCCAGAGAGGTTTCTTCAGCTTTTTTTTCACTCATTAGCTTGTAATCAAATCGTTCACTAACTCCTGTAACAAAGATATAATATTATATGAAGTATGAAAAAAAAACATTAGATAGGTACCAAATATACTTATTCAGTGACACTTTAATCGATTAAGCAAACATAAGTTAAATATTTAAGCGGGACTATTAATTAACTTGCAATAGCAACACTAACCTGTCGCAGCTGCGACGCGTTCTGCCACTTTTTCAAACGTTATTTTCGGAGTTAGCAGGCGATTTTCTTCCCTCATTCAATCTAAAACTTTTAAAATAACTAATCGTGCATCACGTCTGAGAGGCTCAGGCATTTTTAATCACTTTTTGCAATAAAAATCGAATTAAAACACATGGAGCACTCGCACTTCAAAGAATTGACAGCGGACATGACATTTCAAAATTGACGTTGTCTTCTTTTAGTTCCATTTTTATCTACTGAACAGATAAGTTGGTGTCATTATAAACACCTGTGACATCCATACAAAATATCAAAGTTGAAGCATAACATTACGACAGACGCGTCATCAAAACAGTGCGAAGGGAATTCTCAGCAATATTCATGTCAGAGATTTCAGATGTCAAGCATAGTGAGGGTGTCAAAATCTGAGCAAATGTGTTTATGCAAATTACCGACTCCATTAACACTGCCTTCTCTAGCGAGTTGCCGTGTGTACGTTTTTGTTGTATAAATATTAAATGGGGTTTGGCTACGTGTGTATACGACATTTATTTGGTTCTTTTTGGTTTAATTGCTCAATGAATAAAAATAAAACTGTTATAATTTCGTCACTTACTATACTTCTATTTGTTTGATATGAAAATATGAAGATTTGATTTAAATGAACCACCACAAATTTTTTAGTCACTACGCTTTTCGTCTAGTCCAATAAAAAATATCGACATCTGTTAGTCAATTTTTGAGTTATCTCCACTTATCAATTTTGATTTCCGTTATTTTTTTGGTACCATAATTTATGTAATTTATATTAGCTTGACCTGCAAAGATACAATGTATGAAACGAAATTTCTCAGCCTAATTTTCACCAATTTTCAAAATTATCAAAAATTTAAAATTTTAATAGAAATTAAGGGCTGACTAACGACAATTGATTATTATGACAAACATTACCACGTACAGTCAGCGTCAAATAGTTAGAGACAATCAGGGTATTCAAATAAATAGACGCAACCAAAAAGTCGATAATATCGGTACAAGCAAAGTTTCCTTATTGTTGACAACAATATAGTCGCTCAAATGGCCGAGACGTTTAAAATGTCATATACATCGGGTCAGTCATAACACCATAAACACAGTTACAGTCATCTCGTCAATGGTATCCAAGCATTCAAAGCGTTCAAAAATATGGAACATTAGAAAAATAAACTACAATAAACTAAACCTAATGTTATTGGCATGTCGTTCTATTATCTATCATTGTATGTCAATATCTATAATTCAAATCAATGTCAAGTTTAATACTAAGGCAAGTTTGAAATAATATCTATTGATGCATAACTGTATCCGATGTGATCATAGAGATATTACAATAGAGGGCAGAAGCCAGGCTTCAGAGCGTCTTTTGGATAAAAAGAGACGAAATCTTTAGTAATCACCTTTCTCTTTCTGGATCATCGGGATTGGAGAGAGATAGGTAATTACCGTTATCGTTGTTTCTCTTTCTAACCGGGGGCGATTGCAATGTATGGGTATGGCTCACCCACTCTATTGTAATATCTCTATGGATGTGATGGCTTTTGTATTAAATATATCAAAGCAAGCATTGAAGCACCACTTCATTTGACAAACATGACTTGCACTTGACATTGAATTAATCAATTTACTTATCGGAAGAAATGATGCACAATGAACTTTATCGCATGTCATTTAAAGTCCATTTTTATTATGTGTTGCTATAATTTTGGCTACTTGGGTGCTACATATTTTTGAATACTTTGGTTGCTTCATACTTTTGAACACTTTGGCTGTTAGGCAACCAGTGGCGTTGTGGTTGTCACGGTATTAATGCCGACTTGGGTGTTATCAAGTATTCGGTGTTGTGAGTGCTCCGATATATTGTACACGGTAGATGGTCTGAACAATTTGATCGCTTTGGTTGAGCCGTTCTTAATGGTCATAATGAATGTTTCCAAGTATTTGGTAATCATGACTGCTACGTACTATATGACGCTGACTGTACCACGTACAGAATTGGCTTCACAAAAGGGAACTTTTAAAGGTTAATTTCATTTAGCTTCATACAATCGTATTTTTGTGTGTCAATATTTATGAATATTTCTATTTTGACACTACCTTAAATACTATTAAAATACGTTTACAACCTGTGCCCCGATTCTGCTAATTTAAAAACGCATAAATTGTGTCTCAATTTAATAGTTATGACACATTTGGTATTCTGTTAATTATTTAACACCGATCGTGGTTCATTCACTCTCACTCCGCTCTCACTCAAATTGAAGGTCAATCGTCATGTTACTATTTGGTATTCTGCTGTTCAATTGTAAAAAAATTGTCGTTCGTTCTAAACTGATTGGTATTCTGCTAACTTTTTGACGTTTATGTCAATGGTAAATAAATTTCAATTTTGTAATCGAAGTGTAATTGAACAACAATACCTCCGTAGCACTATATCTACTCGTATTACTGAGAAAAATTGTGAAGATGAGACCATCTCTCGTAAGTTTACGATGGCGTATTATGGCCTTTGTCAATTCTAGTGATCGCCGGCGCAGTAATTGGCAGCGTCGAAAAGCCAGAGTACAATTAAGGGTGATTCGTCCTAGGGCTAATTCCGGCTGCCCCTCCAAGAAATCTAGCACACTTGCAATTTGTACAAGTCTTATTTTTTCAACGAGTTCGCCCAAGAAAAACAGTAGGTACACATTATTATCACACAGTATAATCGACGTTATTAATTCGGATCAACTTTCACAAAGTTTTTTATTTATTGTAGTAATTCAAAGAATAGGTACTCACCAAAGATGTTTTAAATATCTAGATGGAACATCGAATCCGCGTAAATGTATCAAAAAATTGTGGCTAACTATTAGCCACGATATTTTTATCATTACGCACACATAGACAATAGACGAACGGGTAAAACATCGGCTGCACGCACACATGCTTGATATTGTTGCCTTGTTTTTTTTTGTTTTCATTGTAGGGCGACGCTCAATCTAGATATTTAAAACATCAAAGGTACTCACGTACAAAACCGAATTCAAATATTCGTCTTTGTTATTTATCAAATTGACATTTGTCATTCCACTATTTTTGACAGGATAGCATATTTTACTTTTTAAATTCGGTCTGTCATAGATAATTGTCATATACAGCCGTCGTTTTGTAAATTAACTGATGTTATATTCAAGAATCATTCGATTACATAATGTATATTAATGATTACCGTACGAATACTCGTAATTTAATGTCAGGGACATACAAAATATTAATTTAAAATGTGACAATTATCAATTTTGTCCTATGACGTCATGGTAGATTTACTTATATTGGCAACACTGAAAATTTATATCATTGACATCCAACTGAGATACAATTGAAACTATGATAAATTTTTAGCAGAATACCAAATTTGTTACAATGATTATTGTATTAAAATTCAATAGTACTTTTAATTGTAATTGCGCAAAAATTGGCTGAAATAGCAGAATCGGGGGGCTGCCCGACAGCAGAAATGTCGAGAATGTGTAATGCCAAGTGGATTTACTCGAGGGCCGCAAATATGCGCGCAATCTGAATTTGATACCTCTAGTGACTCGACGCGGTCGCGCGGAGCCTCCGTCAATCCTAACTATTCAGGTTTACTTCATGTTTGACATATTTCAGCTGCTTTTACTAAAGTATAACACTTGCTTCAATATTATCTTAACTTATTTAGCAAACGTTATACAATGCTTGTTGCATTATTATGATTTGTACTATTACCATAATACAACTGATTAGTAATTAAAACACAATAAGTAGATATACACGTTCACTGTAAAACCACTACATAATACACGTTTTATACTTCAGTAACAACCGATGCGTCGCCAATGAGCCAAGAACTTACCATATACCCTGAGACTAGACGGTGAATGGAATCGAACCAAACAGACCCGTTACACAAAATACTCGTAAATAAACAATAAGCAATACTAAACATTCCTACTAGTAGTCCTTGTTCTAGGATTCGTCGTGGCCTGGTGGCTAGGGCTAGGGACAACACATAATGACAAATTCACTTACTCAAAACAAAAACTAACGAACCGAGGACCCTTCGAAAAGCACGGTAACCATTACGCCATATTAATCGTCAAAATCAAAAAAGCTGGTAGAGAAATTAACCACCTTTAACACGACGGAACGGTTGTTATTTAGTCATAATATATTGATCAAGGATCACTGACAGAAATACAATATTTGGCCTGGACTAAATATAGGTACATGAAACCTTCCTCCGTAAATGTATCTACCAATCGTGTCCAGTACAAAATATAGTAGCTAGATAGGTAGTGTAAATCAATATTCCAAAACCAGAAATATCAAATAAATAATCAGTTCAAACTATCTACACAGGAGCTGAGTGCTATAGATTTTCCTGTATTGAGATGCGGGCTGGTTCCCGGTAGGTGTTTGCTCTCAAATCAGTCGTTTAAATAAAACTGTTTCTTTTTTCCTGCCTCTGAAAATTGAATTCTCGCTCCTGGAAATACATTTAGTGACGTTTACTTTATTCATTCTAAGGCTTGTTTTTCGCAGGTAATGGTTTAGAGCCGACTGCGAAAATTGCAATGTAAAGATTTTATAAAAGTAATCTAAATGAGGAATCGTGGGGGGTATATGCGCACATATACTATAATTTATTTTTTGCTTTACTTAATATTAATACTAAACATAGGAACTAATTTTCTATTTAACTTAATGGGGTTGTACGCGTTTGGTCAAATCTGATATTCGTCAAATCGGCAATTCGTCAAATCTGAAATTGGTCAAGTCGGTAGTTCGTCAAATCGTCTTTTTGTCCAGTTATGATATTTGCCAAATACGCTTTTGGTCAAGTCTATGTACAGTCGATGAAGACATAAGTTTTCATTTCATATATAATTAGGTATGTTACTTGTAGGAACTTACGCTGTAGTTTCCTATTTACATCATCGAAACGTAGTCAATAGTAATTAAGTACGTATAATTAGATATGTATTTTATTTCTTTCGATTGTTACCTCTTCTGATTCTGTAAGACTAGAATCTTAGCGAAAAAAATAATTTGTTTTCCTGTCAACCATTTGTTTTTCCTGTCAATCGTAGAAAATATCTTATTATTTGCACGTTAATTTAATTACATAATAAATCTTTATTTTGGAGTCTGCGATTTAGTAAAATATATAATATAATGGCTTCTACTAGCAAAGGCGGAGATTCTGTTTTTACATTTATAGACACTAAAAAAGGTAAGAAGAAACTATTACGTGCGGGATATCAATTCCATTTAAACTAGAAATATAAAAAAGGTACTACAATCTGGCGCTGCATAAATAGAAGCGAGTGTAATGGATCTATAACTTTAAGCAGTGATTCTACCTTAATTCTAAGAGAAAGCGGGCATACCTGTAAGCCGAACTACGACAAAAATTTAATTGACGTGAAGATGAATAAATGCAGAAAAAGGGTAAAAAATGAATGGAAATCAGTGAGTAAAATTTTTGATGAAACTATGGGTGAGCTTGATGATTCAATGGACATACCTAATTTGAAATCGAAGCGTGATGGTCTATACAGAATAAGAAAGAGGGCAATTGGTGTACAAAAATGCAATTTCCCATCAGTTGATACGGTAATATTTCCAGACATACTTTCAAAAGATTTTTTGATTTATGAAAGCAAAGATAATCTACCTAAATTCTTTATCTTTGCTATAGATGAGGGTATAGAAATAGCATCAAATACAAATTTGATTTTTGTAGATGGTACTTTTAAAACCGTACCGCGACCTTTTTCTCAACTTTTATCAATTCATGTAGACGTGGGTAGTACAAGAGCGAGTACCAATATAATACCCGTATTTTTTTGCCTCTTACCTAATAAAATTCAGGAAACGTATGAAAGATTGTTCTAAGTTTTACGTTCTCAATTTAAGATTGATGCAAATTTTGTAAAATGTGATTATGAAATGGCAATAATCAACGCCGCAAAAAGCATTTTCCCAGGTGTTCTCGTGAAAGGTTGTTTTTTTCATTTCCATCAAGCCATTTATAGGAAAGCAAAAAAACTGGGAATGATGACTGAAAATAATTTAAAAAAGATTGTAAGACTTACCACAAACCTAGCATTACTGCCAAATCAGTATATTCCGGAAGGATGGACAGAAATACTTAAATTGATGCCAGAGAATGATAAAAGGGCGGAAAATTTTCAAAAATATTTTAGTGAGCAATGGCAAAAAAGAATTTCACAAGACATGTGGTGTTGTGCGAATGAACGTCATCGTACCACCAATGCAGTCGAGGCTTGGCACCGAAGATTGGGTATAAAGGTAGAAGAAAAGCATAACATTTTCATGTATGTAAGCATTTTAAAAAAAGAGGCGAAGTTTTATTTACATAAAGTTAAAAGAGAAAATGCGAAGCAGAGGAAAACTTCCAACATTATGAAAGACGCTAGAATAGAAAAAATTATAGAAAAATTGTTGATTGGAAAAATAGATACACTAAAGTGCCTAAAACAGTTATGTTGGGTGTAAAATATAAATTGACTATGTAACTACTAGTGGGACTGTCCTTGCTTCGTATCGGGAAATAAATTTTTTACGTCTTAACTTTTTACAAAAAATAACCGACTTCAAAGTCAAGATAACTCAAAAATCACTCGCCAGACGTTGCTCCTATTTATAAGGTACCACATGACAAGCACTACCTTTCTAACAAAAAAGAATCATCAAAATTAGAACACCCAGTCAAAAGATTGCATTTTAATTCACATTATTGAAAATAACTCTAAAATTGACCGTCAGATGGTCGCTCAAATGGGACGGCAAACATTAGCGTTCGAATGTGAAAAGAATTATCAAAATCGATTCACCCAGTACGAAGTTATGAGGTAACACACAAAAGACAAAAAAACATACAGAGGAATTGTTAACCTTCCCCTTTTTTAAATCGGTTAAAAACAACATTAAAGTGACAAGACGCCCGCCCTCCGGCCGATTTTCATGTATTAAAGAAGACCGTATTAAAATCCGTCGTGAAGTTTAAAAGATTTAAGCATACATATTAACAGACGGACGACAGCGGGAAATGACTTTGATTTATACTAGGTAGTGAATTAGTGATAAGTGAAATATGAATTAAATAAAATGTGGTAATAAAAACATCACGAGGTATTTTCATTTTTATAGTTGATTGTACTAAAATTACTTGACCAAAAGCGTATTTGGCAAATTTCATAACTGGACAAAAAGACGATTTGACGAACTACCGACTTGACCAATTTCAGATTTGACGAATTGCCGATTTGACGAATATCAGATTTGACCAAACGCGTACAACCCACTTAATGTTTGCTGGGTCACAAAAGTAAGTACCTACATCTATCTAATTGTAAACTAAAAAATCAAAATATTCACGCACACCTATGGCAATAACTTAATAAAAATAATTTTCAACATTCTAAAACAATCACCGATTTTTTTTTTCCTTTCTTTGTTATGTAGCAGGTGGCCTCTTTGCCGGCCAATAACATTGTGTAAGAGTGCTTCCTTGTTTAAGTTCGTCTCGATCTTCTCATCTCCCCTCTCTCCACCTCTCTTCTCCTCACGACAGCTCACCTCATCTCGTATCTTCTTATCAAAAAATTCTTGCCCTTCCATTATTTATAGTTTAGGTTTAACATTTCTCCGTTATATTATTTTAAACATTTTCCAAGTCTTATTTATTTTTAATGACTTTATTTCATTAAAACAAAGTGACTTTTGAACTAACACAACAAAGTGCTTTCAGAGCGTGCATATAATTAGATCCTGACACTGAAAAAGCTCGATATCAAAGAGCACGGTAACAAACAGTTTTAAAAATCTGTCCATGCCGCTTTTTATGTCCAAGGCAGGTGGAAGGTTTTCTAACGGCAGAAACCATGTGAAATGTCGCTTTGTGTAAAGTGACACTTAGAAAGCGGAGAGCCTTTGTTCAAAAGCTCTTTGTATTCATAAAAACCTGATTTTTATTCAATGGCGAAAGAATAATTTTCATTAAAAACAAGTAAATAAGTACCTACTACGTCCTTGTTACGTACATCCTATCTCACGCCAGACCGCGGTAATGCCATCTAATGAAATTTATTCACAAATTGAGAAAATCACCGCAAGATGATAAGACACGAAGGACAATTTGTGCCGCTGTCAACTTTCTTCTGCATCTTTATCTTGTGAGATAAATTTTAAGATACGTAATAATACATAATGAAATTCAAAGAAGACCGTTTAACATGGCGATAAATTTATTAAATTTGAGCGCCTCAGTCGAGCGAAATTTTTTAAGATAGGCTTATTGCGTTGTTTTATTAACAGAGTTTTCCATTATGAATACATGTAGATACAAGTATGTGCTTAGTTTTGAGGTTATTGTGTTAATTAATGTTTTTGATTAATTTTCCGCAATGACGCTCAATTCTGAAATGGATTTTACTAACCCTTACCAGGCTCATAAGGCAAGTTAAAGTATCTAAAGTATCAGTAAATAAAGTTATAACACATAGTTAATATATTATTGTAATAGTCGGTACGAATACAAAAGAGAAGGATCAGAAAGATCACTTCACAGCAAAGGTATCGATTAGTCTAAATGAAACCAGCAGAGCCATTCATGAATATGAATAAGCGAACATAGAATGTTTTTATAACCACAAACTTTAGTTTCCATTCTGTTCTTTAACGACGAATGAAAGAAAACTGCCAAATAAACCATCCTATCAATCGTGGAACTAATTCCGTCTTGATAATCGCAATAAAGCAACAAAATAGCAATTTGCCCGACCATAAAAATAATTGAGTTCAAACTGCGTTGAGGCAATAAAAAGCGTGAAAGCAGGCCCAATAACCTTTAGTGGGGGAGACGTGGGAAAACCGGCACCTGCTAAATAGTGAGGAATAGTGAGAAGGGCTATTAGGTACCCACACTACGTGAGCCAATGTAACGACCTACGCCATTTTAGATGCTCCATTACTTAGTTTTTTCCAAAACGAGTAGCTACGAGTCTTCTTCCTTTGTTATAATTTAAACAAAAACAAAATAATGAAATAATGCGGGGATTTTAGCGTTTGACTCAATGGAGAGGCGTGCTAAGAGGCTTTTGGTGACCCTGAATAAAATTGATTTAATTCCATTTTTAAAGTCTCGAGTATAGGCGAAGAGCTCTCGGTATTTTACAGGAAATAATTCTGAGAATGCATGCGGGAATTGGATTACATGATTTAATTCTCACTCTCTCTTTCACTATACGACGCGGCGACGTCTCGACACAGCGGGTATCCATCGTCGTATGGACATCGCGCTTTGGTTCGTCATTTATGATGCGTACTACAAAGGAATGGAATAAATTGCCAGCATCAGTCGTCCCGTCCAATCTGATGGGAAGAGTGAATAGGCTGCTACTTACATAGTTAGTGTGCTATACCACCTAATACTAGATGATCACTTGCACTTGCATCAGGTGGGATTGTAGTTAAGCATAAACTTATAAAAATAAATCTTCTCATCAGTGCTCAAATCTTGTTCCTAACATCCTTTTTCAAGACTCAATCAAACATTAATGGCAAACAACCAGATCGTAAAATCATCAACGCTCGTAAACCTATATCTAATGGTTTATTCACAGTGCTAAATTAACATTCTTTCTTTTTAAACATAGTTTAATATACCAGAGTTAATACCGACAACTTAATTCAAATGAGACCGTTAGTCTTACTAAAACCGTGAATGGCTCCTGAAGAGTAAGCTTCACACGCCTCGCTTGTTAACATAAGCAACTTCCCGACTAAAACTGTGTAACCCTCTATTCGAACTCAGCAAGCTGCGTTCAACCAACTCCAATTTGAAGTTACATAGGATTATTAATTGAAACTTAAGTTACCAATAACCAACTTCAATGATACCTGAAATTTCAGTGTCGTTTGTGAATTTTATAGCAGACTAGAGAACCGCCCGCGCTTCCTTCGGGACCCGTAGGTAACAGCCGCATAGGTCCCGCTCCCGTAGGAATCTCAGCTAAAAAGTAGCCTATAACATTTGCCTATGACTTAAGTAAATTACATGTTGTATTTGATAGCGTGATTCAGAACTTGCAAATGAATTTTACTCACGCCATCTATTAACAACATCCGGAACTAAGTAAATATCTAGCAACTAACGAAACATCGATCTTCCCATGGGAATGAGATGTTTTTCCGCGATAAAAAGTAGCCTACGTCACTCTCCACCCTCCTAACTATCACCACACACATAAACCATACCATATAATAGCCACGTTGCGACGTGAAAGAGTCACAAACAAACAAACACACTTTCACATTTATAATATTAGTAAGGATATGACACCAATAAACAGCCATATAATAATGGCGGAAGCTATAGGTAAGCGCTCAAGTATCTCCAATATTAAATAAATTCCGACTGATATCACGACATTTATCATGTTTTTTTCAGCTCGTTGTATTGACACCTTTGTTATATGTATTTTGTCAGTTTTTATAATAGTTTAACTTGAAATTCATTATAGAGTTACTTTTTAAATATGTAAGTGATTTCGGAAACATAAAAAAAATAATCTATTTTCTATAGTTTACACAAATAATGTCCGTATGTAGCTGAAAAATAATAGAAATATTAACACAATAAATAATGTCTTTAAATGATATTTAAATTGGAATTATGTATTTTCGTCTGTTTTTATGAATTTCAAGAAACCTTTCTAAGCGTTGCCGTGTGGGTGCTGCTACTAAGATAAAGTTGTACTGAAGCAAACGGAGATCGGTTCGTTATTTAGCAACGAAACAGAAGAAGACTATAAATTAAATTAAACTTAATAGCGCTATCCTTATTAACCTATCCGTAAAAATCTAAGTTCAGACAAATGCAGTGTACTCGGTAGAAAATGAAGACTAGTGTTGAGGGCATCTTTACAACACGCTGGGGAGCCGGTAACTGTGAGTTATAGCGGCATTCTCTCCTCCCTTATGAGGAAATACGACAGTTTCAGCTCAGAGATGGTGAGGTCGACGCAATGATTGCCCAAAGTTAAGCTAGGCTAGGCTCCGTAACTTCGACTTAATACTTACTTACTTACTCTTTCCGTTTCTTACTCTATATAATACTTAGGTAGGGACTAGGGACCTACTCTTTAAAGTACTTAAGCAGCTTTTTTAGGCTGGTCATTCACATTCACGCGAATACGCTAACCCTCAATGCATGCGGCCTATTCCGATCTAATACCAAAAAACTAATACCATTTGGTATTAGTTTATTATCCCAGTGAATTTTTATTCCGAACGAATACCATTCAAAAGAAGTACCTAATCTATTCCGAACGAATACCAAAACATAACTCTTAGTACAGTCACAGAAAACGTTTCTTTTGCTATTTAATAATTAACCGACTTCAAAAAAGAAGGAGGTTCTCAATTCGACCGTATATTATATGCTTTTTTTATGTTTGTTCAGCGATTTTTTCGTCGTTTGTGGGCCGATTTTGATAATTCTTTTTTTGTTGTAAAGTAGATATGCGCAGTGGGGTCCTTTTAAAAGGATCACCAGGATCTGATGATAGCATCTTGGAGAAATCGAGGGCAACTTTCGAAAATTGTAGGGACGACTAGTGTGTTTGTTAATGTTTTCATAAGTACCTACATGAACGCGCTACAATTTCATGAAGGTCTGGAGTCGATCTGATGAAGCCGAAAGACAGTCGAGGGAACTCCTCAACGGTTTACTGTAGTTATCTAGTGTTTGGGCTTGATTAATTTGTAGTGACGAGAACTTTACACCTACATGTTGAATTAAGCGCCATCTGGCGAGCAGTTTTTGAGTTATCTCTACTTATCGAGGTTGAAGTCGGTTATTTTTTTGTAAAAAGCAATTATCATTATTTATTATAATGATCGTAATTCAATCCTAAATTTTTATACACACATTTTTACTTATGAAGAATCACTTGCCAATTTTTTTTACCTGCAAAAAAGGTGAGCTCGTTCCTATTGTTTAAAAATCCAAACCAACCAATCACAGTCAAGGGTTGAGCAAACGAAGCCCCTTTAGCGTTTTGATATTTTGCTTAATGAACGTTAAGACAATAAAATAAGGTGTGTTTTTATACAAATCGTTGTTGATTGAAATTTTTACTATACATATAATTCTTGTAAGTATTTAATTGTAATTTTAATTTTTTGTGATAGTTTTTATTTCCTATTTTAAAGTTGAAAATTATGCCTACTTAGTGATTTGTTGGAAAAACTTTATTTTTATTCTTTAGGTATTTGTGCAATTGTTTGTTACTACACTTGAACATGTTTAATAAGACTGATTTTGATTGAAATATACATTACTTAATATCACATTTCACAGCATTTTTATTACTGACTGTACCTTCATACCATTTTAATAATTTTGGGATTCGTTTATGACTGGTATTCGTTCGGAATAGAAATTCACTGGGGTAATAAACTAATACCAATGGTATTAGTTTTTTGGTATTGGATCGGAATAGGTCATGCATGCTGACATCAGAGTGCAAAGCATAAAGGCTTTGACTCAAAGGTGGATGAAACATCACTTTATATAAAAAGCCGACAAAAACCACACCGGCCAACTGGTGGTTTTCAACATGGCCCATACAAATTAACCAAAAGCACCGAAGTCTGGAGGTAGGAGTAGGAGAGCAGCTGGTCCGAGAAATGCAACTCGCGCATTTGCATTATATTGTGTACTACTTATTCCAATATCATTAGGTAACCAGATAATGAAGATAGAACGTATGATTCGTATTAACGTTGAATATACAATTCAGAATGGGGGTAATTAACGATTAAGATTTCAAACAACATAACCTATTTAATAATCAAAGATACCTAGCGATGATAAATATTACGTAATGAAAATTGAAATTTCGACCACAAACGTTGGTAATTAAAGCAGTTTCATTAATTGAACAAAGACCTTTATAGTTCCTCCATTATTATTTACTATTCCTTAACTAGCGGATTAGACATCAAAGTGTATTACAGAATTCAAATAATGTTTGATCAAATTGCCAGAAACACGCGTGTTATTTGGAAGGATGTAAATTTTGCAGGTAATATTAATCTTACAGATATATTACGTTACACTATTATGGTTAACGACAATGCATAATACATTTATTTCAAAACTATTAAATATACTGGCGAACTATTTGATTTCAGTTATATTTGTAGCGACCCTACATTTGTACATAGAATGCTTGTAAATATTCAACCCTAGTTTAAGGTTGCTATGGCATTATAAATAACATGATGAGCAGGGACTTCTTTTCCTTACATGTTTCTTGCTGTAGATATATTTTATAATTGTAATTAAATACATTCTTTATTCGGAGTATTTCGTCTATGTTACTTGGATTCAGCCTTCCCTACATTGGTGACCTACGACGCGCAACGCATTACCTACATATTATAATAAATTCGAGTTTAATAAAATGACGTCTCCAACATCAAGCGATTTCGAGGATTGTGTTGCCGGAACATCTTCTGTTAATCGAATTGCCATCCGACTTCCCCCGTTTTGGCCGGAAGAACCCGACGTATGGTTTGCGCAGGTGGAAGCGCAGTTCAGCCTCGCAGGTATAACCGTTGATGCAACTAAATATAATCTTGTAATTGCAAATTTAGACCACAAGTATGCCAGAGAGGTAAAAGACATCATTATTAATCCTCCTGGTACTAGCAAATACGAGAAATTAAAAACAGAATTGATTAAACGAATATCCATATCCAGAGATCAACGCATGCGTCAACTACTGACTATTGAGGAGTTGGGTGATCGAAAACCCAGTCAATTTTTACGCCACCTTCGCACGTTAGCAGCCGACAGCATATCTGATGAGTTTCTGCGTAGCATGTGGTCAAGTCGATTACCTACGGCCGTTCAATCTATTATTGCGACGCAAACTTCAACAAGTTTGGATGAAGTAGCTGAGCTTGCTGATAAAATTTTCGAGGTAACACCGTCAATGCAAGTGCAAGCCGTTACTACCTCTTCTGCTGAGACGATACTCGACAATTTACTCAAGAAGATTGATGAACTAGTCACGTCAAAGGTGGAAACTAAGCTCGCTGAAATAAATAGCCATCAACTACGTGGTCGGTCGCCTTATCATCATTATGAATCGCAGCGTAGTAGGCAGCGGAGTCGAACCAGAAGCTTAAGCTACTGCTGGTACCATAAACGGTTTGGCGCAAACGCTAGCAAATGCGTATATCCGTGCGATTTTGAAATGAAGCCGGAAAACAAACGGGGCAGTCAATAGAGACGACGACTGGCTGCCCTGAGGTTTCCGCAGGTCGTCTGTTTATAACCGACAGAAAGTCCAAAATTCAATATTTAATTGACACTGGTTCGGATCTTTGTGTTTTACCCAAACGTTTTGCTAAAAGGTTTTGTAGTCCAACTGATCACAATTTAACGGCAGCCAATGGCACTGTAATTAAAACCTATGGCTTAATGACAGTTCATCTGGATTTAGGTCTTAGGCGAGACTTCAGTTGGAATTTTATACTAGCTGACGTGGATAAACCAATAATAGGAATAGATCTATTATCACATTATGGTCTCTTAGTTGATTGTAAATGTAAAAAATTGTTAGACAATGTTACACAATTATCAGTAGTATGTTCTGTCACTAACTGTCAGACACTTGGGCTTAAAACAGTATCAGGCAACACTGAATATCATAATTTACTGACAGAATTTCCAGATATAACCAAACCCCCTGGCATTTTTCGCGTCATCAAACATTCCACCGTACATTACATCCGTACAACTCCGGGTCCTCCCGTATTTTGCCGACCGCGCAGGCTAGCTCCTGACCGTCTCAAAATCGCTAAACAGCAGTTTGAGGACATGCTCAGAGACGGAATTGCTCGGCGGTCGGATTCTCCTTGGGCATCACCTTTGCATTTGGTTCCCAAGAAAGGCAATGGATGGAGGCCGTGTGGAGATTATCGCGCACTCAATGCACGGACAATACCTGATAGGTATCCCGTCAAACATATTGAAGATTTCGCACACTCTATTACAGGTAGTACAATATTTTCTACAATAGATTTGGTCAAGGCGTACAATCAAATTCCAGTGTTTAAAGATGATATAGCTAAAACCGCAATTACAACTCCATTTGGCATGTTCGAGTTTCCCTATATGTCATTTGGTTTGCGCAACGCCGCACAAACTTTCCAAAGATTTTTAGATGAGGTATTAAAAGATTTAGATTTTGTTTATTCTTATATTGATGATATTCTTGTTTTCTCTAAAGATAACGAAGAGCACAAGGATCATCTTCGACAAGTTTTTGTCAGGTTGCAAGATTATGGTCTAGTAATTAATGAAGCTAAATGTAACTTTGGACAACGAGAAGTCACATTCCTTGGTTACGTTGTCTCTGCTCAGGGCACACGCCCCTTAGATGATAAAGTTGAAATTATCAAAAATTATCCTATCCCCAAAACTGTAAATGGTTTAAGACGATTTTTAGGTATTTTAAATTTTTATAGGCGTTTTATACCGGATGCTGCAGTCACACAAGCTCCACTTCATGACATGCTAAGTGGGCCCAAAGTAAAAGGTTCACAACCGCTTACTTGGTTGCCCAAGCAAATTGAAGCATTTGAGAAATGCAAATCTAGTATAGCAAACTGTACGTTGCTAGCACATCCTGTTCTCAATGCACCGCTTGCAATCGTAACTGATGCATCGAATACGGCCATTGGAGCAGTCTTACAGCAGTTGGTGGATAAAATATGGCAACCACTGGCATTCTTTTCGAGAAAACTTAATAAGTCTCAACAGCTGTACAGTGCGTATGATAGAGAGCTTCTAGCAATTTATGAAAGTATTAAGCATTTCCGCCACATGGTAGAAGGTAGATATTTTGTTGTTTACACCGACCACAAACCAATAACATTTGCATTTCAACAAAACAATCGACAGCGTTCTCCACGTCAATTCAATCACCTCGATTTCATTTCACAATTCACTACTGATATTAGACACATTTCTGGTAAGGACAACATTCCTGCAGATGCCTTATCACGTATCGAATCTGTTTCAGCTCCTATTGATTTTGAGACTTTAGCTCGATCGCAATTACAAGACAGCGAGCTTCAACAAATAATTCATAATTGTGACACTTCTTTAAAGTTACAGCAATTACCTGTACCAGGGACTAACATCACATTGTGGTGTGATATAACCTTGTCAAGGCCTCGTCCTTTAGTGGCTAAAGTGTTGCGTCGACAAGTTTTCGACTCTCTTCATAGTATGAGTCATCCTGGAGTCAAAGCTACTGTCAAGCTCGTGACGGATCGATTTGTTTGGCCTTCCGTACGGAGAGATTGCCGTACTTGGGCCCAAACTTGTGAGTCTTGCCAACGGTCTAAAGTTTATAGGCATGTTTCTTCTCCTGTTGGGCAGTTCAGTCTACCAAATGCAAGATTTACCAACGTACATATAGACTTGGTAGGTCCCTTGCCTCCTGCTTCTGGGTATAGATATCTTCTCACTGCAGTTGACAGGTTTACTCGATGGCCAGAGGTTGCCCCGTTACAGGATATATCTGCTGACACTGTAGCTAGAACCTTTTATAACCTTTGGATATCACGTTTTGGTTGTCCGCAAACGGTTGTGACAGACCAAGGACGACAGTTCACTTCACATTTGTTCAGAAGCCTGTCTGACTTGTGTGGTATTAAATTACAACACACAACGGCCTATCATCCTGCCGCAAATGGGTTAGTCGAAAGACTACATCGCACCTTAAAGGCAGCAATAATGGCACATGGTGACAGTAATTGGACTGAGCTTCTGCCATCTATACTCCTTAGCTTAAGGACAATGTGGAAGCCAGATCTAAAGTGTTCTCCTGCGGAGATGGTATATGGCGAAACCCTGAGAATGCCTGGAGAATTCTTCCAGCCCTCTCAGACAGATGCCGTCCTCCCAAATAATTTTACTGCACAACTGAAAGAGCACATTGCTCGCCTCAAGCCCACACAAGTTTCGCATCATGGGCATAAGTCTGTATTTATTCATCGAGACTTAAAAAGTACCTCGCATGTGTTCATAAGAAACGATGCTGTTCGAGGTTCTCTACAGCCTCCATATTCTGGACCCTACGAAGTGCTGTGTAGAACTGACAAAACCGTTACTTTAAAGTTGCCAAGGGGCTCTGTTGTGGTCAGCGTTGACAGGGTCAAACCAGCATACATCCTCTCAAACGACACAGATGACACCTACGTCACTCCACCTACTCCGACACCGACAACACACTACACCAATCGATATGGTCGTCAGGTACGGCCGCCAGTTCGTTTTGCAGAGGGAGTTTGATTCTCGCAGGGGGGTGATGTAGCGACCCTACATTTGTACATAGAATGCTTGTAAATATTCAACCCTAGTTTAAGGTTGCTATGGCATTATAAATAACATGATGAGCAGGGACTTCTTTTCCTTACATGTTTCTTGCTGTAGATATATTTTATAATTGTAATTAAATACATTCTTTATTCGGAGTATTTCGTCTATGTTACTTGGATTCAGCCTTCCCTACATATTTATAAATCGTTGATGACAAAACTAAAAGTGAATAAAATATTTTAACTTAATATTATAACAATTTGTAGTTTTATACAATTAATTGTATATACCTGTCTGATATAAGCCGTGGCAGTTGTAATCACACAGGCTCGCAGCCTGACCTATTGGAGGAAGACGTCTGGCTGAGGTAAATGGATTATTTGGGTCATCCATTACAGAAGATTGCATTCCGAAATCTTTAACGTAATTCGAGAAATGAATTGGAGAAGTAAATAATTAGGCTTGACTGATTCAATAGTTACACTTTTCTTCCAACTCCAGAACTTTTTTATATTGATAAAACGGGTTGTTTGTTGCGTTATGTCCGGGGTGGTTGGATGTTATCAGGATTCGAATAAAAGACGTTACTTGCGAAAAGTTACTTTTAATCTGTGCCAATCTAGCTTATCCTATCGATAACTTATACAATGAGGGGAGAGCTTCGGAATTACAACGAACTATAGTGGAAGTTATTCCACTGTGGTTGATGCTGGTTGAATGATGGTATGCGAATGGTCGCTGGTCCTACTGGACCGTTGCTTATAAATGTTTTTGCACGTGCCATGAGTTCATGGTGGGGCTATCCGAGATACTCAGAAAAGGAACAGATCATTAGGGTGCCTTTCCACCAGAGATGTGCTATGATACGTTGCTAAGGATACGTTTAACATCCAACAATCACATACTTTGGCCCGCCTAGAAACCCCCTAAGGGCTAAATGTGATTGGTGGATGCTGGGTGGATGTCAAACGCATCCTTAGCAACGTAGCATAGCACATCTCTGGAGAAAAAGCACCCTTAATTCGGCGTAATTGATATCTTTATCTCTTTTAATAGAGACATTAACAAATTCGGCATAATTGATATCCTTATCTGTTATATTAGATACATTAACAAATTCTAAGGAACGATGCAAGAATGTCTTATCTATAATTTGGACAGTAATAGCTTTGCTATCAGTCACGTACGCATTTTAGTGAATCATTACTGATGGTGGTCCATCTCTTAATACTTATATGGAATGCGTAATTAATACTTGATATGACAAATAAGTCTTACAATGTTTCAATAATATAACGATATCTACCCTTATGTGGCTATACTTATAAGGCTATAGAGCAGGTCTATAACAGTTGCAACGTGAAAGTGTAGTAAGGATGTGTGAAATGTATTGTACAGAGCTAATGCAAATGAGCGAGTTCGTCTAGCCGTTTACTTGTCAATTACGTACAGTGACAAACAGAACAAACACAGGCATATGTAGTGCTTTTTTAACTTCTCTACTAGTCCAGTCAAAATAAACATTTGAGTAGGAAAAAATCGCATGGAGCTGAAAATTGGTATAGACGTTGAATAAGTCATTACCAATGAAATGTCAAAAGTCCCCATCCCATCCCCCAAAAAACTTATATTTTTCATAATATTGTTACGTGTCAGGAGTATGGGGTTCGAGAAAATGCCAAAATGTACCACAAAGACTTTATTGTACTCGTAGATACACAATTACACACTGTACACAGTACACACCACAACACTATGCACGTAGGTACTCGTAAACACACTCGTCGAACACTGTATCGCACGTAGAAATCACTTCACTTCTCACTGGTATCGCTCGTAGGTATCGCTGGTATCTTCCTGGTTCCGCTTCCGAAACTAGATTGTCCGCGGTTGACCGATCGCCCCTTTTTATACTTACCACTCACGCACCATTCACGCCAATCCAGAACTTTCCCGCTAATTCCGGACGAACCCGATTCGTATAAAATTCTAGTATGTTCCTTGCAACCGACGTTCGCCCTTATGACTATTGCCGTAAGGCGAAGCGTCGTGCGCGTAGTTTCGAGATTGCCACGCTCCTATTGTTTCTATTGTTTGTGCGACATGTTTATGGCACCTATTGTTTATTGTTTAGCGAGGCAGATACGCCAGGGCTGTCACAATATGCACACATTTCCACACCACCTATGAGGTAATGTACTTGGCGCATTTTTTTAACTTTTAAAATCGCGATATCTCGCGAATGGTGATTCGTACAAAAAAATATTATTGAGACAATTGTTGTAGAGAATTGTATGATCTACAACTTTTGTCAAATCTATTTTTACGATAATACTTCTGGTTTCAGAGAAAAATGGGAAAACCCGGAATTTATGACCTTGAATAAAAAATTTTGCACACATAGGATCGATGGGGACTTTTGACATTTTATTGGTAATGACTTATTCAACGTCTATACCAATTTTCAGCTCTATGCGAATGTGTCCTACGTTACAGGTTTTTTTTGTCTATTTTGACTGGATTATACTGTAAATACTGTTTATAAGTAACCTACGTGTCTTCAAAATTGTTGGCACTTAGGTAAGTCGTCACATGTTTTATCTATCAATAAATTATTGTTGAGAAATAAGTTCTCTCAATAGAAATGTCCTTAAAGGCAAACAAAGTAACAAAAGGTCCGATAAACGATATTTAAGGAATATAAAAAGACACTGCTGTCGTAAAGACGTACCTACCTGAGCGACGCGCAACATTCAGAAAAACAATATCGCGTTCAATGTCTTTAGTCTATCGGATACAAGTCAATGACGGGCTTTGAAAAAGTCTCACGTAATATGTAAATCGTTCAGGTCGCGATGTATCCCGACTGTCAAAAACATCCAGCGTTGAAGGATAGATCTTACGATTTCTTTCAATGATGAGTTGGTATCGAATGTAAGGGCTAAAACTTTTGTTTTAAAACCTGTGCAGACGCTTTATTAACAACTTTGGATTCTTTTTACTTTATAAAAACATGACGTTACGATTAGTAGCTACTTATTGATAAATCACTCATAAAAGCAATAGTTGTAGGTATTTTTAAAATATTAGTAACTTGAAAATTAAAAATGATTCATAACAAGTTTTGTAATAAAAATTAGGCAACACAGTGTTCTTTTTCCCGCTTACCGAATTTAAAAAGTCCTTTAACCCAGCTCAACATTCATTTATGCGACTTACGTAGATAAATATCTACGTAAGATAAATATTGATATTACAGATAAATATCACGTAGATAAATACTGTGAGATAAACGCCAAAGGTTGGCATGTAAATAAAAAACTATATAAACATTGGAGCCATGTGGAAAAAAGTTGCTGACCTACTTATACTTTTAATAACTCGATAAATAACTTCAGCTAACTAGCTGTTGTTGCTAAAATTTTATGGAAATGGCGCTTAATGGTGCAACAGTTTCACGCGAATCTCGGACGCGATGCTTTGTTTAAATGCAGCGTGTCACCGCCGCCATGCCGGTGACGTACTCGTAATATTACAACGCCGGCCCTTTAGCATAATAAAACGAGCATCGCTACAGGCGGCGCATTAAACTGCGCTAACGAGGTGTGCAAGAAATCAAACGACACACTCATTAAAGGTATGCTGTCTGGCCTGAATCGAACCCTCCCCTGTCTTTTTGTACATACATAAATATTTTGTTTGCGTTAGGTTGCCTTTCCACCAGAGATGTGCTATGCTACGTTGCTAAGGATGCGTTTGAGATCTACCAATCACATACATTGGCCCTCCTAGCAACCTTCTTACGTATGAATATGATTAGTGGATGGCAAACGCATCCTTAGCAACGTAGCAAAGCATATCTCTGGTGGAAAAGCACCCTTAACTTAAAATCGATATCACTGTTAAAAGACAATTGGGTGAAAAATCTTATTCCATAATGTGCCGGTTACATTTTTACTTTAGACACGATCATCATAAATAAAGTTATATTTTTATATATCACGAACTAACTCCAACTGAGATTAAAAACCCTGCAATGTGGTAAAAATATACTTAATTATAAATTATCCCCAACAACTATGAACAAATTAAACTATAAAATCTAGATCTAATGAAGTAATTAGATAACTTTAGAAAAAAGATTCTGATTCTCAAGGTTGAAGACTTAAAGCAATCCAATTTGGATGCAGGCGCCTTCTCTCTTAGCGGGAACTTAATTTCGAACGAAGTTTGACTTGAAAAGTTTATTGTAAAAATGCTGTTTTACTTGGGTTGTTTACAAATGCACCTAACTCCAAACGCAGTCTGACTAGTACTGGGTTTTTTAAACAAATAATTATAGTATGGAAGGTCAATATTATGTCATTCATATATAATTATTATACTATCATTTACAAAAAAAACACTGAGCCATTTACCTACCTATGTTTATTTTCGATTAATGTTATGAATACATATTACTTTTGTAACCACTATTGAAGATATAAAAAGCTAAGCTAAGCTACAACCCACTAATGGCCCACTACTGAGCACGGGTCTCTCCTCATGACTGAGGAGGCCTAGAGCATACTTACTCCACCACGCTGCTCCAATGCGGATTGGTGGAGGGGTTAGTGGCCAACCCAGTGTCGAAAGTTTTCAAGCCGCCCGAAGGCCTCCGACATGGCTTAACGACTGCTATCAATGGATAATAACCGGGACCGACGGCTTTACGTGCCCTCCGAAGCACCGCAACGCACAAGATATTTAGCCACTAGCGGTCACCCATCCGCCTACCGACCGCGCCCGCTGTTGCTTAACTTTGTCGATCGCTTTGGATCGACGCAAGCCGCCGGGCTATGAGCGCTACATCCAACTATCTAATTCAGTTCGGCTGTGGAAATAATTGAATATAAGTATAGGTTTATTTTATACTAGTAAGTAAAAAAATGCTAACGCACTCATACTTCTAATGTAGGATTGAGTTATTTCGGTCTGATCCATTCAAACGGATCAATTATAGGTATTTTTTCCGGTCTGACACTACGCAACTTGACCATTCCGGTCTGATCCTGTTCGTGTTTTTAATGGTTAAGTACAGTCAAACAAGAAAAAGTTGATAATATCAAAAGATTCCCTGTTTCGCGGATGGCATGCCACTAACACCCATGATTCGAGAACAAATATTTATCTGTCACACAAATATCTGCCCCAGACAGCAATTGAACCCGGAACTACTACTACATACTTCTACTACTTACTTGCATCTAAATAATCATTTTTAACTTATAGCTATCATAGCTTCCAAAATGCTCAAAGCAACAGAAACTATGGTTTTATCAAAATTCAAATACCAATAAAACTGCTGCAAAGAGGATTTAAATCCTTGAATCCAGGGTTAGTAATTTCAGGTTAGCAAAGATGAAAAATAATGGAATCTACAAAGTGAGGCTAAGGCGATAAAATGGACGGTAGGGATTATCGCGCATTCTCGCCCAAGATTACACCTCCGGCCACGGTTAACTGTGAGTTATGATCGCCTTACTGCTACTCAGTCTTGTACACGTCTATGAGAAAATAGTGCTTCTACGACACCGCGGAAATACTAACGCAGCATGGCTTGTGGGTGACTCTGTTTATTATATCGAAATGTTAGCGAAAATTATATCGAAATCTTTTTGTTTGTGAGAAGATGAACAAAGACATAAAAATCTCCAACTATCTAATTCGGTTCGGCTGTGGAAATAATCGACATAAAGAAACTTAACTTCGAGAAACAAGGAGTTAATGCTAAATTTTAAATAATCGCTTCTCTCTAACATAATAATATTAAGAAGATTAGCATTTGACATCTGAATTTTGGAGACCGCAGATTTCAAATTATCCAGGTCCGCACTCGGCACACAGGCTCACTCGTGAGCCAAATGCTCAGTCTGTGTTTACGTGTTTCGGAGATCTTTGGGCGCACGCAGCCTCGGCTGAGCGTGGCAACGTGCGTCCAAAGCGGCTGTCGGGAAACGTGACGTGCTTAAAAGTGCCTTAGCGTGCGCTGATCGTTCGATATGGACGTTGGTATAGGTTCAGCTTCTGGCTGGGCATGCCTCGCGAAGCTTACCTGTGTATTTCCGAGTTAACAATCGAGCCCTTGCGTTCGGTGTGGACATGGTTATTACCGTAGTAGTACCGCTTCGATTTTATTGCAATGCAAATATAGTTTCATACGCTTATATGAAGCTATGTGACATCTTACACTTGTCTAAGTTTCATGCGCTTATATGAAGCTATGTGACATCTTACACTTGTCTAAGTATGTTTGTCGTAAAACACTTCTTCTCCATAATAACGTTCTCTAAAACAGAAATTGATATCAGCATTCTCCATTTTACTAACAGAACTTCTTTATTAAAAGCAACGTACTTGACAATATTACGTTGTTCAAACTCTTTATCAAAAGCTTCTTTTTCAAAGTTAGCGCTTAGACACGGGATGAGGAATAATTTACATGTTATTGAATTTTTATACCGTCGTTTAATCGATCCTGCCTGATATAGGGCATTTGGTACTTGAAAGACAACATTTACTTGCACCTTTAAAATAATGTCATTTTATGAAGAGAGAGATGGTGAGGTAGGTACGTCGTTAACAACCCCTTTAAGCCTCTTTACTCCGGACAATATTTAATTTTTTGCTTTCACTTTACATTATGTTGTCCTAATATCGTGCTAAAAACTTGAAGAATAAAGATTTAATACGTTAAGGTCGGCTTGTTAAATTATATTGACATGTTTCTTATGTGTAAGAAATTCTAAAAGGACGAACTAATTGTAGTTTTGTTCTAGTATTTACAAATATTCAACTGTAACTTTTTAGCTGCTCAGTTACAGTTCATAACTGTAATTATATTTATATAAATAGGATTTTTTTAAGTTTCTGTGCCAATGCAATTTAGAATATTTTCATCGACTCTATGATTTCTTTAACCCCCGCTACTCATTCTTCTTCTTTGTGTCATCACTAAGCAAACGCCTTTATAAATTCAGGTGAAATAATTCCTAAAAATATACATAATAGACAATCACGATATTAAAATATACCACCTCCGTCCAAAATGGTTTCAGTTACCCCAGCATCCCGTATCCAGTATCCAGTATATGCAATTTTAATTTTATTCGTTAAAATTTTACAAAAATATTGTATGATGCATACGACGGCATAAACCACGGTAAGGTATAAAGTTACGCTGCGATGTCACGCCCGACTAACACAAATAGCTCAATTAAACACACGAGTATCCGGAACATCACTCCGATAACAAATGGTACAGTCACGTGATCACGTACAGGGTTGCGTTCTAAATTGGTTGCGTATGGAATCATTTTTTTTAAATTCGAATTACTCGACGCTATCAATTACGTTTGATTGGAATTCACTAGACCCAACGAATAACAAAACGATGCAGCCCGGGATTGATGGATTTTATCCATTTACGAATTCGTGTGTTATGTGTAGTAGAGCGTGTTTGATACTATTTATTCTGCGCCCTAGAGGCGTTGAATGCTACTGATCTATTTTTAACTAGGGTAAAGTGAGGTGTAACTGGCAACCGTTTAGTAATTGGCCACTTGAAATTCGAATGCTTTATAATAAGAAAAGAGAATTAATATGACAGCTAGATAACAGTGATTCTGTAAAGTTCTCAGAGGTATATTAATTATTGTCAGCATCATACGCTCTCAATAACAGTAACAATTATATACTGTAGAAATTTTGATTAATATGATAGAATGTAGAAAGCGCATTTTTCACGTTACTAGCTTTTAAATGAATGTAAAGAAATGTAAATTGTGCTAGCGGCTACAGAAACATGCATTCTACGAAAATTTCAGCTAACTACCTATTTTCATCCCAGAGATACACAAATATAATTATAAAGATAGGCTGTAGACTGTAGAGGCATATTAACAGGGTTCTATTTGCCACCTCTGGATACGAAACCCTAAATGTAAGCGCAACAGATCACGAATATTGCAAGGGAAGGATATGTTTTACGCAAAATTATTCAAACCTGTGTTGCTGTTTTGTCATGATGAAACATAATTTATTATTTATTTAATTTCTCTACATTTTTATGTGCTTATGCTGACAATGGTAGGTTTTTATTTTTATACTTGTGAAAATTCGCGTTAGAGGTAAGATGTTGAGGTAGTAAAAAGTTACACAGTAAGGTATCTTTCCGTCATTTTATATTCACTACTCACAAGCAATAAAAAGACAATATCACCCTTTCTTTTTAAAGTTTCTGAACGACGAAACACTCCCCAAAAACAATATCGTGTTCGATGTCTCCGTTTATCGTGCCCGAGTCAATGATGAGCTTTGCAAAAGTGTCACGTATTATGTAAATCGTTCAGGTCGCAATGTGTCCCGACTGTCAAAAGCATCCGGTGTCGAAGAATAGATCTTAGAACGATTTGTTCCCATGAAGTGACGGGCAAAAGTTTTCACATAAACAGATTTTCCACGTCATTCTGCAACTTTATGTGCAAAGATATTATTACTGATCCACTCCGATGCTTCGGACGAGGTGGAAGCCAAATTGGGGTCGGCGGCTGCCGGCAGTGTATCCAGAGCTCTATCTCCCGCAAGGATTCAATTCCTGGCTGGGGCTATTTATAAATAGAAAGTGTTTTCGTCGGGTCGAGGTTATTTGTAATCTATACTAATATTATAAAGCTGAAGAGTTTGTTTGTTTGTTTGTTTGTTTGTTTGGTTGAACGCGCTAATCTCAGGAACTACTGGTTCGAATTGAAAATTTTTTTTTGTGTTGAATAGACCTTTTATCGAGGAAGGCTATAGGCTATATAACATCACGCTGCAACAATTAGGAGCGAAGAAATAATGGAAAATGTGGAAAAAACGGGGAAAATTATTCATTCTCGAGGGCTTTCGTTGCATGCGTTGCGAAAACGATTCAAGATACCAAAAATATATGTATGAAAGAATTATTCCTCTTGAAATGATCTAAAAAAATGTCCACGACAGTATATGTCTATCTTTTAAGATTAACACACTAAAACCGTTTTTATGGTAATCAAATTTGCCGCGTTTCCAAGTTTAATCTGAATTAATCTTGCTGTGATCCTTTGCTACTTTGCTATTATTTTGTCGTAAGCTTTATTTCTAAGTTTAATTTAATTTAACCTCAATTAATTTTGGTGATAGTTTATTATCTTCCCGAAATTCCTACGGGAGCGGGACCTACGCGGTTGATACTTACGGGTCCCGAAGCGAAGCGAGGGCGGTTCGCTAGTATCCTTATAAGCTATTGCATAGCTTTTATCGCGGGCCTTGGGCGTGGGGACCGAATTGAGAAATTTCGTAACGAAAACACCTAATTTAGGGTTGCCACCCGTACTTTATAATAAAGTATTGTACGTTATTTCAGGCAATTGTACTCTATACTTATGAGAACAATAAAGCACACGAAAATACTTTATTTCGCATGATTTGATTTCTTTGTAATAAAAAATTAATCACTTATTAATTTTAATTCAAATATAGTTTGTAAAGATGCTGTGCAATTGTTTAGTCGAGATCCTAATTTGATACAAACTGTAAAAAGCAATAAAAATATGTTTTTAAATATAATAATAAAGAAAAATAAATAATAATTGTACTTTATTTTGATACTATGTACTTTTTTTTCTCACCAATGTACTTTATTTGCAAAAAAAAGGTGGCAACCCTACACCTAACACATCTCTCTATGTCTCTCACACTCTCTCTCTCACTCACACTCGTGACATCTATCGATAAATACCAGATCTTTTAACTGAGTTAACTTTTACTTTATAACGGCTAAACCGATTTGGCTAATTTTAGTCTTGAAATATTCGTGGAAGTTCAGGGAAGGCTGCAGCGATGAGAAAATATGGAAAAATTGCGAGGAAAATACTAAAAATTAAAATTTTAATTTCCCATACAAATCTTACCTGTCAAACATTTGATTTTCGCCCCGTCGGTTCGGTGTTTTAAGAATAATTACATGTAGATCTGGATTAAATAAGACGTTGGAATCGACAACATGTATTCATAATAGTCGAATTATCGCGTATTTAGATTTAAAACATGCAAAATAACATAGACATGACATAAAATAATGACACTATAATGACTTGAGGGTGATAGAGACAGTGCCATACAGGCAAGGCAAACTGTAAGGCACTGTCTCTGTCACCCACACGTCATTCACGCGCCTAAAGATCGTTGTAGGACTTAAATGTCAAATGTCAATTTTCTTTTTAAAAAGAATTATTTTGTCAACTGAAATAGTTCTTATGCTTTTGTTCACAATATTTAAATCTTCTTTGCATAAATTAAAGCAATATCCGTTTCTAATAAAGATTAAAATGTCTTGCACCTATAATGTGACGTTATGATGTAGGTACGTATTCTTAACAATTAGGCTTACGTCATTATTATGCGTCTCTTTCAGTGATATTGCCTATGAACTTTGATGTAACTTTTGATAACTAGGAAAATATTCTGTAATGTCCGCCCAACTTATCTCTGAAATTACAGACTCTGAAGTTACAGACCGACCGTCCCAGCAAAACCGTCAGTTACAATTATATGATATTTAACACAAATAGTAGATATGTTATAGGTAGGTACTAGGGAGGTATTGGAGACCTGCGCTGCGGTGTCATAAAAACTTGTACTTCGAATGACTCCAAATGGCGAGAGACTAATCTGTATTGGATTATTTATTTATTTATTTATTTATCTCTTTATTGTACACCAAAAACAGAACATTACATATAGAAAAACAAAAAACCATTATAGAGTAGGTACAAAAGGCGGTCTTATCGCTACCTAGCGATCTCTTCCAGACAACCTTATGAGTTGGCGGAGAGACATCGTTAGAAAGGTAGAGGTAAGGTGCACGAGAAGTGAAGAGTAATTTCAGATTAACAGAGTATATATAAATATATATGCATTAGCAGTATTTACAGAAAAGCGAATCAAAACAGTAAGGGAGAGGAAAAAATAGATGAAATAAATTATAGTGGTGAAAAGGAACCTTATTACAGCTGAAGATAATGGGCTTTAACTTGGTTTTTGAAGGAGTATAATGTTTTTGCATTGCGAATACTTTTGGGTAGGGCATTCCAGAGACGGACGGCAGTTACAGTGAAGGAGTGTTGATAGAAGGAAGAGGAATGTGCAGGAGTGCTAAGGACTAGATTTTTTGAGGAGCGAAGAGTTCTATCATGGGTGAGATGGAGAAATAGGAATCGGCTTTTGAGGTAAGGAGGATAGTTTGGATTGAATAGCACACAATAGAGAAGAGAAAGAATGTGAGCATTCCTGCGAAGGCGAATGGGGAGCCACTTGAGCTTAGTGCGAAATTCAGATACATGGTCATATTTGCGGAGGCCAAATATAAACCTTATACATAGATTTTGGAGGCGCTCAAGCTTATTTAGCTGCTCTTCGGTGATGTCAAGGTAGCACACATCGGCATAGTCAAGTATTGGAAGAAGTAAGGAGTGAGCTAGCAAAATTTTAGTCGGGATTGGCAACACGTTTTTTAGTCTCTGGAGCGAACCCACTGCAGAAAAAAGCTTTCTGCTCACTTCAGCAATTTGTGGGGCCCAGGAAAGATACCGGTCCATTTGTATTCCAAGGTTACGCACTTTGTCGCTGAATGGAATTGTTTGGTCGTTCAGCTGCACCGGGGGTAGCTGGACCCAGTCAATTTTCGCAATCAGACGAGAGCTCCCGATGATTATGGCCTGGGATTTTGTCGCGTTCAATTTTAGACCATAGGACTTGCAGTAACTTGCTATGTGAGATAGATCGCTGTTAATGGTGAGAATGGTTTGCTTCAAGTTATCTACAGATGTTTGCATGTAAATTTGCAAGTCGTCTGCAAATAGATGGTAGAGAGAAGAGATACCGGAAGTTATTAAGTTAATGAAGATTGAAAAGAGGAGCGGAGACAACACGCCACCCTGCGGAACGCCAGCAGTAGAATCAGACCAATTGGAACATTTGTCCTGGATCTGGATGCGTTGGCGACGCTCGCACAGGTAACTGCGAAACCAATCAACTGCAGACGGAGATATGTTGAGAGAAGACAGAACACCAATTAAAATATCAAAGTCAACAGTGTTGAAGGCGTTACTGAAGTCCAGCAGCGTCAACACCGTGACCTTCTGGTTGTCCATCCCCTGCCGTATGTCATCTGTCACGTTCAGTAACGCGGTAGTGGTGCTATGGCCTGGTCGGAATCCGGATTGCATAGGATTGAGAAGAGAGGAACTAGCAAGATATGAACTAAGTTGCCCGTGAACAAGTCGCTCAAGCACTTTAGAAAGAAAGGGAAGTATTGTGATAGGTCTGAAGTCAGAGAAGCCTGTAGGATTAGATTTTTTAGGGATGGGTATAATTTGCGCATTTTTCCAGATGCTAGGAAAACTTTTTTCGTCAATGGATTGGTTAAATATGTGAGTCAAGGTCGGGAGAAGGATATCAAGGAGTGGGATTATCATTTTCCGACTAATGCAATCACTACCGACGGCGTCAGAGGAGATAGAGCGAGCTGCCAACTCAACATCACGTGCTGCGAAGTGATTAAATGAAAAAGATGGAGTGTCAGGTTTGGGAAAATTCGAAAGATCCTTCAGAGTTTGGAGTTTAATTTTGCTGTCGACATGTGACGACGCAGTGAAGAATTGATTAAGATTATTTAAATCGAGATTTTCAGGAAGTAGGTTTTGTTGTGTTTTCCCAACACCCATTCTTTTCAGAAACTTCCATACCCTACTGGGGTCCTCATTTTGAACAGATTTATGAATATGGCGTCGTTGTACATCTCTACACATCGTATTGCATCGGTTTCTCGCATTTTTGTATTTCTCGAAGTTTTCGTCGCTAGCGTTCTGCCTATATTTAGCCTTAGCAGAATTTTTTTTATCCATTTGTAGTCTGACATCATCGGAGAGCCACGGTGCAGGGAGATGCTTCATACGTACAGGGCGAATAGGGGCATGTACATCATATAGCCCAGTGAGCAGGGAGTTTAAAATAGCCACCTGATCATTTACTGTGGCAGCATCTTTAATGACTTCCCAATCTATATTAGCAGCATCACGACGAAGCAATTCAAGATTCAACCCGCTAAAATTTCGCTGAAGTAGAATTGTCGACTTAGCCTTCGGAGGTCGGATTTTATAAGATAAGTAAATGAGGTCGTGATATGAAAAAGCCTCAGCAGCACATTGGCCATACTTAGCAGCATGATCTACTGAGGATATTATAATAAGGTCTAAGAGAGACGGTTCGCAATTTGGGAAGAAATGCGTCGCACTTAGTGGCAATATGTTTAGATTGGCTGCTTCAACAACTGTCTTTAACTTGATGGATCTGGCATTCTGTTTAAGTAAACATGTGTTGAAGTCGCCCATAATTATTGTGTGATCGAAAAGTCCGCAAGAGTCTTCTAGTAATGTGTCCAGACACTGAAAATAGTCGACACTAGAAGAGGGGCTATAAAAGACCCCTAGTAGTAATTTCACTTGGGACAGCTGGACTTCGATGAATATGTATTCAGCTTCATTCCCAGATAGGGCCTGTGGTGAAGATTTTAAAACCCTAAAGGGAATGTGGGAACGAAGATAGATGGCAACTCCTCCACCGCCACGAGCAGTGCGGTCGTTGCGGATCAAGCGAAATCCAGGGAGGGCATAAGCTGTTGATGGAAGGCATGGCTTAAGCCATGATTCCGAAATCAGGATAGCATGAATGTGGCTACTATCAAAAGACGACAGTAAATCAGGGTAGTGAGCAGGAATGCTTTGGGCATTGATATGTATGACATTGAAGTTTTTCAGTACATCTGAGAAATAAGAATCAATAGTAACATTGAGTGGTGGAATACTATCAAAACTATCGCTACTATTCAATTCATTTGAGTCAGAGGAAAACGAAAAGTATCGCAAGTCATTATCGTCAGATTCCATTCCAATATATATACTTATATATATTTATTTATGAATGCAATAAAATATGTATATATACTACGTTGTATAATTATGTAATAAATAAATTATATTACACAATCAGGTACTCAACCTCACAGGTACTTAATCATACCCGCCAGCAGTTTAAAAGGTAATGGAGATAATAACAAAATAGCAAAAAAAATATTAATAATACATAGCATATTATGAACAGAACAAAAGCATGAAGAAAAAAAAAACAACATTTGCAGCACACGAGTAGTAACAAGGAAACAAGATTGTGACATAACAAATAACAAAGACAAAGTTCAGTAAAGAGTAACCTTATTCCGACTTTCATGGGACATACATTTTTATTTGCAGCTTAATAGAATAGAAATTTTATTTTTTTATGTTTGGTGGTATGAATATTGAAGCACATTGAAGTGACAATACTAGGTATTTTAATTTAAAGTAATTAGTTTAGTCTATGGTCAATGTCAAGTCGAGTTATCTAATCTGTGGTAAATTAATCTGTGTCACAAAGCTACTGTCACGTTGCTTGTCGTCGTTGAGTCAAAAGTTAGTTGTCAGTGTCACGTCAATATCTGTCAAATCAACAGATGGTCAATGAAAGTCGGAAGAATGTCGGTATACAAAGAAAATAATAGAACAACAACATTGAGAGGCGACCAGGCGACATACAATATAAAACTACAGGCTAGTACACAGACTAAGTTACAATAAGCACAGTAAGAAGCATGATACACAGAAAAGAAAAGAGAAAGCATTACAACACAAAGAACACTGATGAAAAGTCATTAAGAACAAAATAGGAGGATACAAACGCTACTTCTTGAAGACTTTCTTAGTGCGAGACCCACCCTTGGTATCCAGTGCTGTCCTGCTGGTACTTGGTACTGGCGGCACAGCAGGAGCAGTGACGGGAGCACTGGGAATGACATCGAGTTCCATCATGGTTTCTACTTGATGGTGCGAGCCATCCGCAGCCAGAACATGGATAATCCCGTCCCTGGTCCAGCATTTCGTCACGCCGAACCGCTGTCTAGCCTGCATGAATACACTGTGGCGGGTCTTTGTCAGGAATTCAGACTGAGTGATGCCTGTGCCCTTCAATTTTGTCTTGGAGAACCAGATTTTGTCACGAACAGAGGCATCCCTAAACTTAACAATGATGGGTCGACTTTTGTTCTCTGTAGGGCGTCCCAAGCGATGAGATCTACTTATAGAGTCAGAAGAAAACTCTGGGATTTTTATTTTCTCTGTGATGATCCTACTAACTGCGACAGTAGTGATCTCACCTTTTTCTTCGGGCACTCCATGCAGCAAAATCATCTTCCGTCTTCCCCTCATGTCTTGGCGATCCATCTGTACGGCCAAAAGCTCAATCTGCTTACGCAAGGTTTCTAACGCGGAGACAACAAACATACGGAAGGCAGAGAAATCCGACCTTAGTGCCGTTGTAGCTGGTGACTGTGATGCATTAGAGCTCTGCTGCTGCATCTGACGCTGGAACTCGTCCATTTTAGTGGTGAATAGCTCACACATGGCAGCTAGTGAACTTTGGACTGTTTCCATTGTACAGATTGTGTATTATATTAATACAGGTGTAAAATTCAAAACCTAGTGAAATATGCAAATGGAATCACTGATGGCTGGTATAACTAGTATCACAGGCACATTTGAGCCTTTAAATGTAAGTTATTTAATTTTTAAATTAAAAAAAAACACTGAGCAGAAAAATTTTATGTGTTCACTTTATTGACACCTACCCTCGAAAAAAAAAAAAAAAAAAAATATATTATAATTATATTGATCAACAAACAGACAAAGACACACGCGAACTAGAGATTCGTACTTTTAAAATTTTAAATTAACCTACACACATACAAAACCTTACAAACAACATCGTAACGTGATATAACGTGAAACCAAATTCATGCAGCCATATCCCATTATTAAAAAGGCCGGAATCAAAATACACATGTTAACATGCTTTATTATACGTGTTGAAATCCCCCGAGGTTCGAAATCGATACCACATGTTGTACAAGACCATTCAAGCGAAACAAAGTAAATTGTGGCATATTCCGGAAAACTGACAGAAATGGCTCAATTAAACGTGCCGATGTAATAGAAATACCTACATCCCGCAACAAATAAGCCACGCCATGAATTCACGTAGGTACTGGCTGTTCAACATGCTGTGTATCATAGTATTACATTCGGATTTTTGAATATCGAAGTTATACAATTTTGAACATCGAAATTATACATCTGAATCCTATGTATAGGTTTGAATAAAATCATAGACGTAAGAAAAAGACTTGTAGTGAGCATGTCGAACGTGAGATAGTATAGTACGGGAAAGTAAGATTTTATGTGTGAAAAGAGCATTTTGTCCGGCAAAGTTCTTTGTCGTCATAGAAAAACCGTCACAGAGTGCGAGACAAAAGATAATAACATTCTGTCTAGTTTCTTCTTATGCCATTGGCGTATGTTGCTCCTTTTCTTCGATGAATGCAATAGACAACATATATCAGTCTTCTACTTTTCTACGACTTTGGATAAAAAGTAATTTTTATGTCCACAACCAAGAGACTGCCGTCCACCGACAACTTTAACATGAAATGATTCAAGGGCGTATTATTTGTCCTCGAATTTTATTCATAAATATAAAGTTTTCTATTCATCTCTAGACACGTAACGATCACGTCACGAAAATTGTAATAATAGGAGCCAGTTCTTTTTAAAACATCCCGGTGGAAACTTCTGAGATCTAAAACTGCTTTGTTGATGTCAATCTTTACAAAACAGACGCTATTTGATTTTGATACAAGTGACAAGTCATTGAATCTTACGCAATAATCAAACATACTACGTACGTAATAACAAATATCAAAAGCGCACAGTGGGGTACACAGAGTATAAAGCCCGAAGTAAGGATTTAATCCACATTACATATTTATAGAATCTATAAATAAATAAATATGTAACTCATCGCTGTCCTGTCTGTACATAGAAGATAATATAAGAAAATCTTTTACAGGGTATTAAAGCAATTAACGCAATATCACTTTAAATTTAAAGACTCGAGTCACACCTAACATTCTCCTAATGCGTCTACTAAGGGACTGGTTTCCCGGTAAGAACGGTTTACAAGAAGGGAAATAAAACTCGATAAAATTTCAAACCTCCGTATAGTACAATGTCAAATCGTTCTCAACTGAGCCTGGTATCACTGAACAAGGCAATTACAGACACCAGTGCAATATCGAGATGTGCATAGTAACATTGTCGGCCGCCCGACGATCTAATATTCATCATCGGCAGACGCGCTGTCTACATGGCAAAGCATAATGCGTAATTAGATACGGCAAATGTTCCCTAGGTTCGGCTCGCCGCATGCATTATGCACAGGCTCAAATTGAATGCGCAGTTAGTTGCGTGAATTAAACTACAAATTCAGCACTTTGTTTATTTTAACCGATGTATTTCTACGTAAACTCGTATTTTACAGTTTATTTGAGTAATCTAATCTGCCGTAGGTGAAATTCTGTTGCATGCGATTGAAACCGGGCTTGTAAATAAATGATACAAAACAGCTTTCTCGTGCCAGTGTTATTTAAATTCAACTTGTGTAAGCAATTTTTTCTTTACCTATGTCGATTGTACGATATAGGTACATTTTTCCTACCTACACTAAATAAAAAACAAAAAAAAATTACTTGGTTAGTTACTTAAAAAAAAACAAAAAAGTATTTTTTTTTCGTATCGTTTTTTTCTTTCGTTCCAAACAATACTTTTAAGTTTTAGTAAGTAAGTACTTACATAAGTTACACTTCGAAACTTCAGGAAATCTAAAACAAAGTTTTTGTTTAACAAACAGTAGGTATCCCTACCTATAGGAATTGAATCTACGGAGGCATAATAAAAATTCAATAAGATGTTAATTTTTCCCGATATCTAAGTTGGAAGTTTGAAAATATCTTGGTAAAGCAAATTGAGTAAGTTTGTGAATACAACGTGAGACTGAACAACCAAAGTCAAGTCGTTTATAAAATAAAATGAACCAACACAATAACAATATTATTCAGTAAATTTCACAGGGTAACTTTAACACTTTTTTATCAATGAAGTACAGAAAATTTGCTCGATTTAAGTATTATTCTATATATTTACAAAGTGGTGAGTTGGAAAACTAAACCACTTCGCCATGCAAAGCGACTAAGCCAAACAACATTTATTATTTATTATTTTAACAGTCAATGTATTTTGATTAGTAAGATTGAGCCGGATACATTTTTTTAAATGTACCCATTTCAGCCTGCAGCGGTCACAACCCGTCTGTGACTGAATTAGACTAAGGGAATGAAATAGAAGAGACATATAATATTTTCGTAAAATGAAGGTACTCTCAACTTTACTTACCTACCTTTTTTGATTTTTATAAAATACATAAGATAGGTGGCCGGGCCGGCACATCAGTCGACCATTAGATTTCGAAAAACGGCGCGCTTAATTATCCCTGCATTCCTTAAACGTATTTTCACGTTATCTGTCACGCGGGTGAAGTCGCTAAAAAACTAGTACATTCATAAATCCAGAATAGAAAGAAAGAAAGGAAAATAATCCTAGTATACGTGACTTTCTGTACATCGGCGTCGTTAGTACCCTCCCGGCGTCACAGCAACAGTATTTCCTCATAGAGGGCGCGGCGCGCGGTAAGACGATCATAACTCACACTTACTATACGCTAGCGGTGTAATCTCGGGTGGGATGTGCGGAATTATCCATATCGTCCTTTCTATCGTTTACGCGTAATAACTCTATCTCATCGTGAGCTTTCAAAGGCAATCAATACCTTCTGAGCGCAGGTACGTTTAAGACCTTTAGGTATATACGGTGTTTTTTTTTATTTGCAATGGTGGTATGTTTGGATCAAATGTTGCAAAATTGAATTAGGACTTCATCTTAGCCGACGGGCTTGAAATTTGCATATTGCTTTTGTTCCGATGACAATGCAATTTTATGACAAGCATAACCGGATATTATGCTCAGGATTGGCTCCAGACAGGGGAACTTCAGAACAGCAGTGATTAAATTTATTGCTTTGCATTTATTTCATTTAGAGTTAGGTACAAAAGCATGTTTTTCATTTTCTGTTTTCTTTCCCTAAAATGATCTTCTATTTATTCATTCATTTGTTTAATTACTCCTTAGTTATTATATTGTCAATATTGTGATCCTATTAAATTAACAAAATTATGATCCTACCAAATTAATGTTCACCGAGCGACATCTAGGTACTTACGATGAAACTTTTAAACCCATTTTGTTATATTACCCAGTCAATGATGTTTTAAATATCTAGATTGAGCGTCGCCCTACAATGAAAACAAAAAAACAAGGCAACATTATCAAGCATGTGTGCGTGCAGGCGATGTTTTTCGCGTTCATTTATTGTCTATGTGTGCGTAATCTGTGCGTAATGATATAAAAGTTGTGGCCAACTTTTTGACACGTTTTCGCGGATTCGATGTTCCATCTAGATATTTAATACATCTTTGTACCCAGTATATGACAAATCTATAATTAAACCACTTAGATTTTGCATTAAATTAGACAAATAAATTATAATATTTTATGTGATTATTTATGGATAAGCTTAAGCAGGTATTAACTTTATTTATTGACAGATCTTAATTCTTAAAGGCTAGTATTATAAAAACATTTTTAAAACTATAAAAAAGACAGTTTTAAAACTATACATCTTTAACAAAATTGAATTAAGTTAAGATTTTATTAAATTACAAATTATAAACGAATTACCAAACTTTAAATATTTATTAAATTACTTAAATACCTTATTATTCAGTTAAATGAAGAAAAACACAAATAAAATCCAGCAACATGCACTGAATTTACTTTCCAATTCAAAGTTCGTTCCGAATGAACTTCAGCAAGGTAGCCGCCTTCGGCTAAATGGGATTGCTTTAACGCTCTCACCTCACGAACTAAAAAATCTTCCTCTTAAAGTTATCCGATTACGTCTGTAGGGCGTAAGTTGTTCAATTTTACCAATCATGAGTTTATACTCGTACTGTACAAAACAATTGCAACTGATTTAATGTTTAACACAATCTTGCTCAACCTTACCTACAAAAGACATGACTCGGTAAAATTGTTTCAAGAGCTCTAAAACAAGGATATAAGGTTCACGAAAAATTATCACTACATGCATTATGTATTAAATAAGTAATAATAACATATATTTTTTGTATTAATATAAAATTTTCATTTTATTTTGACGAGTTTTTTTTACTTAAATTTAAATTGATTGGATTACGTCACAGACCAGGCCTAAAATATGGGACAAAAATAATAGTTTAAAAAAACTAAAAAACACGCTTTTTATAGAATACTGAACTAAAAAAATAGAAAATAAGTTTCAATAAATTTAAATTAAGAAGTGTTAAAAATTTCAACAAACATGAATTAATAATAGTGTAAATAAAGAAAATATTTTATTTAAAAAAAGCGTGGGGTGCTTTTTAAGATATTATCAAAATGACACCATGCACCCCACGCTTTTTTTTAAATAAAATATTTTCTTTATTTACACTATTATTAATTCATGTTTGTTGAAATTTTTAACACTATTCTTAATTTAAATTTATTGAAACTTATTTTCTATTTTTTTAGTTCAGTATTCTATAAAAAGCGTGTTTTTTAGTTTTTTTTAAACTATTATTTATTTTCGACTTTTTAGTTTTGTTTATTTATAATAGCTTGTTTTTATAATTTTAAACTATTATTTGGTCTCTATCGATCTATCTACTGTGATAACTTAGAATTCAAATAAACAGAAGAACAACGCCATCTAGTAAAACGTAATGTACGCAGTCAAACTGAATACGCAGTTACAGCTAGTTGCCCGTAAATATGGGTAGATGGCAGTAGCAAATGGATAGATGGCAGTAGTGTGAGAGTAAAAAAATTAAAATCTTATTTTGCATATTGAAAATTGGAATAATTTTATCAAAATAGTGTAATGTCATCGGAACTCGATAAATCTACAAAGTTTGAACGAAATCTGGCCATTTAAAGTGGGTCAAAATCGCGTCCAAAGAAGTCGGTTACAAACAAATATACAAACATACAAACATACAAGTGAAGCTAATATAAAGCGTGTAATAATATCATTATGGTAGTCTCTTTATGCGAAGGAGAGTTACATACAAACATACATACAAACATACAAACATACAGGTGAAGTTATAGGCTAGGGAAGGTGGAAATTAAAGAAGTTAGGAAAAACGCCTATTTTTAGGAAAATCCGCGATAGATTTGCGTGGAAAGGGTCTAGAAAATTAGGGATCAACTGTTTATAGGTGCGTTATGAATTTGAAGCAAAACGCCTGAGGGGCACGGAAGATATTAACAGAAATGTAGGTTTAAAATGAACGAATTTAGTATAAATCAAGAAAAAACAGTTGTAACTCGGAAAATTCGCGATGGATTTTCGTGGAAAAGGTATAAGAAGTTAGGGATCAGTTAGCTTTAAGTTAGTTATGAGTTTGAAGCACAACGGTTGAGGGGCACGGAAGATATTAAAGGAAGTATAGGTATAAAATTAAGAAAAAAATGAGGAAAAACAGCTATTTCTCGGAAAATTGTGGTCGGATTTTCGTGAAAATGGTATAGAAAGTTAGGGAATAATTAGTTGCAGATGCTATATAAGTTTGAAGCAAGAAGACCTTTGGGCACCGGAGATATTAAAGAAAATGGAGTAAAGTTACATACAAACATACATACAAACATACAGGTGAAGTTAATAAAAGCGTGTTAAAAAGCGTGCCAAATACATTGACAATCCGCATACAAAACATTCGTGGTCAACAAAATGTTGTCTATGGACCTCATACTAAAAGTGAGCTTCTTGCAGCTTATGAAAATGGCGGGAGTGCTTCAACCCCATTTTGTCTCTGTGTGTGTGAGTTTGCAACAACAAAAATAAAACGAGATAGACTATTGTACGTGTCATGGGAGAGAAAGGGATGAAACTATTGCTTACATTACATACGTCTTAGTAGTGGTGAAAATTATTTTTAATTTATTTTAAATTTTTAAGTCTGTGGATTACGTACAATTATTATTCACTGAGCATTATAAAAGCGTGTTCTTAGTTTTTCATAATTTTAAGTAATTTAACTTTCCGACCTGATTCGACTCTATTTCTGGCCTAACACGGACTTTAAACGCCTCTATGTGCATAACATATTCTATGTGCTGTCCCTACTTTGTTGTTGTTGGGGTAAATCCTTCAACCCTGACGGTTTAAAATGATGATAGGTACCCTGTTATGAATGCAAAGAAAATCATGAGTGGTTAAGTAACTTCTGTTTAAAAAATGTTACGATTTTTTATCCCTTACAAAATTATCTTAACTATAAACTGTAGTGTGTAGCTAAGTCCATTATATAAATTAGGATATTATGCACTTAAAACAGTCTTAATAAAGACCTCATTAAACGAAGACGTCTATTAATTCCACACCCACATCGCACCTTACATTACAAAACAGTTTAGCTATCTACGGTTGACTCAAGTAGCTTTCCTACAAAATTTTGATAGTGTACCGATTGGTACTTTTATCACAATGTTTGCTCACGTTTCGGAGCTCGCTAGACATCGTAGTAAAGAAAATGTCATTTGATTTCTTGCTCACCTCGTTAGCGAAGTCTAATGCGCTGCCTGTAGCGATGCTCGTTTTATTATGCTAACGGGCAGGCGTTGTAATATTACGAGTACGTCACCGGCGGTGACACGCTGCATATTTAAACAAAGCATCGCGTCCGAGATTCGCGTGAAATTGTAGGACCATTAAGCCTTACTTCGGATAAAAGATTTCTCCGTGCACGTGTGTTGCTTTTATCGTATGAAAATAGAATGAATATTTATATTTTCTTAACAACTTACATAATGCCTTATGTTACCAAAACTGTTGTAATTCTGTGCTAGGTATAGTTTTATAAAGGTAGATACATACCATCAAAAACGAGACTTTCCTTTAAAAGCCTTACGTTAAATTACAATAAATAATAATCTAACTAATTATTACTCTTTAATAACGATAATAATAATAACTCGATCACAATTATAAGCAATTTTAACATTTTTCATATCAATTATTTAATCACAAAATTATAAATCCTATGAAGGTAGAATTCAGACAGTAACAATATTTAGGAAAAATCCGTTGGATTCGAAAAAACAACAATTATATTATCTATGACGTATTTCAATGCCTTCCTGGGCCAGGAATCAAACAGGTAGAGTCACTGCTCTACCAACAAGGGAACGTTTTCCTCTTTGTAAATGATTCTATTGTACCCGGACAAACTTTATTTGTTGAGTAACAAGTTTTTCCTCAGATAATTTCGTAAGTAAACGCATTATTTAATAAAATCCTCTTAGACCCTTCAACGGCGTCCGGTGTTTTTGACAATCAGGACGTATCGTGACCCAGAACGATTTACATATACGTGACACTATTGCGAAGCCTGTCATTGACTCGGACCCGATTCGCTAAGACATTGAGAGCGATATTGTTTTTCAAACGTCGATCGCCATTCAAAGCTCTCGTGAAGCTCTCTTGGGTTTTTATACTGTTTATACTGAAAATATCCACTCGTAAGTATCTGTTGTTATTTTATCTAATCAACAATTGTACGTCACTTCATCCGCCTACGTATGACGTGGGAGTCGTTGTAAAGAAAGTAAATACATTTAATTCACAATAAGTTAATGAGCTCAACATCAAAGACTTCATCATCACTTACCATCTAATTCATTCGTCATTACAAATGAGTCAGGCCCAAACACAAGACAACTGCTGTAAGTCGTTGAGGAGTTCTCTCGACTGTCTTTCAACTTCATAAGATCGACACCAGACCTTCATGAAATTGTAGTGCTTTAATATACCAAACTTATGATAACATTAAGAAACACACTAGTAGCCTAGACAATTTTCGAAAGTTCCCTTCGATTTATCTGAGATACCATCATCAGATCCTGGTGTCCTTAACGTGGACACCCTTAGGATATCTACCTTCCAACAAAAAAGAATCATCAAAACTGTTAACGACCAAAAAATCGCTGAACAAACATACAAAAACATATATAAGGTTGAATTGAGAACCTCCTTCCTTTTGAAGTCGGCTAAAAATAGATCACTTAATTTGTCTTAAATTCTTACGTTTGACAATTTGAAAGCATAATCTCTCTTAGCTGACCTTTAGAACTAAAGAAATGAATATTCAAATAAACGCTTGCATTGCACAGCTTATGCCGAGCACTGAATATTACGACTGAAATTTAATCCTATTTAAATGTACTAAGAAAACTCTAACCGATGTATTTCCCAGAGCTCTCAAATGCATTGGTATAAAACTTGTAAATATGAAGCAAAACTCTAACCAATTAAGCAGTGGAGGTATTACTTCTAGAATTTTCAAGAGTTGAGCTCATTTCCGGAATAGTACAAAAGCTCAATTCCTTCTCATTAATAAATGAAAGAACAAATTTCGATGTCACAATCATTTAGAGATTCCAAAAAACTTAACAAATTGGAAACCGATAGTGCACTTATTCCGTATGCTTAAATAAAGCGGTATACTTTGAGAAATATTAATAAAAATCTTTTCGTCAATATTGTCGGCTGTAAAATCCCACAATGACTGATACATCTATAGAATAATAAAATAACGTGATACGAGTATAATAATTTTATTCAATAATGTTGTTATATTTAGCGTATCGAATACGTTATCATTGAATCAGAAATAATGCGGGTCGGTGATGCCTTTGATGTAATAGATATCTACTGGTAACCGTAACCAATTAGTACCTACACCTACCTGTTAATTGGGCGGTAGTTCGACAAAACTTACTGTGATATATTTTTGTAAGCTCGTTGTCGAAAATTTTTAAATCCATTCAAAAAAGATACTATACGAACCAATTTAGAATTCAAGCCAGCACCTGTTCGTGAAAACAGGACTGGCCCATTTGTTGTCAGAGATAGTCCGGATACGTCGCCCGTTTAATTGAGCTATTTGTGTTAGTCCGCCGTGACAGGCCGCAGCGCAGCTTTATATCGCAACATTGGTTAGCTCGTGTCGTAGATTTTATCAATACCTGTTAATCTTTTACGTGACAGTAGGGTAGTCTTGAGTAATTTATATTTTCCTTTCTTTTTTACTTTATGCCATGTCAAGTATTTAGAGATCCGACTGTCTTTGAGTCAAAACCTCCCTGGCTTCAAATGGTCAAAACCATTCTGGCTGAAAAACCGATGAGATTACTTCGCTCGTGCCCTCCATTCAAAGGTCGCTGGCCTCAGTACCGTCCAGTTTAATCCCGAAGGCACGTTAAGCCGGTGGAAGAGCTTTGAACCTGGCTAGATAACTACCACCTTCTAACTCGACTCAGCCGCCAAACAAATTATCGTGTTCAGGCTAAGGGGTTTGAAAGCTAGTTTTTATTTTATTTTATTTAAGTATTTATTATTTTGTAACACCTTATTCTAGGGTATACAAGGGCAAAAACTTAATGCCTGATGGCATTCTCTACCAGTCTGCCCTGGGTAGATGTTGAAAAGGCAGATAGTAGGTGTATAAACTGTAAAAAGGGAAATACGAAGGAAGAATATAAGTAATGCTTACAAAATATATGAATAATTAATACCTATACTTATATATAATATACTATAGCATAACATACCTAAGTAATACATAATAAAAATATATACCTATATATATATTTATATACCATACAATATAATATATACATAATACAATATATACATAACATAATTAAATACATACATATTTCTGCACAATATGTTACAATTACAATGTGGTGGAATATAAAAGTCAATTAAGGGTGGAATTAAGTAAGTGTTCTCGGAGTCGCTTCTTAAAACAGAACTTGGTGGATGCCTTCCTTAACTCCGTGGGCAAGGAGTTCCGGAGCAGCGATGCCTGTACACTGAAGGAATAGTGGAGAAATCCGCTACTATGCGGTGTAATATTGATTCTAAAGTTAGTACTCGACCGAAGAATTTTGTCATGAGTTGTAAAGCGATATTGGAAGTCATCTTTAAGATATTGCGGAGAATTAGGATCATTTAAGATAGAAAATAATAAAAGGAGAATCCTAGAGTTACGCCTCTCACGAATCGGGAGCCAATTAAGTTGACGACGGAATACAGAGATTATGATCATATTTTTTAAGGCCGAAAATGAATCGAATACAGCTGTTGAGGAGGCGCTCTAGTTTATTGAGAAGTTCTTCGGTGAGGTCCGGGTAACACACATCTCCGTAATCAATTATTGGTAGGATGAGAGTATTGATCAACAGCAATTTGGTCTTTACAGGCAGGAAGTTTTTAAGGCGGTAAAGGGAACGCAAAGAAGCATTAACTTTACGGCAGATTTCAACAATCTGAATACCCCAACCCAATGTGTTGTCAATGTAAAGACCAAGATTTTTTATAGATTCACTCAGCTGAATTTGATTGCCACTATAGTAGATGGCCGGCAGGGAATCTTGGTCGATGGTTGCTAAAAGTCTGGAGCTCCCAATTAAAATAGCCTGGCACTTACTTGGATTCACAGAAACTCCATAGCGCAAAGACCTTATTATACAATCTTGCTAGGTTTGAGTTAATGTTATGTACAGCGCTGTGGAGTTGATGGGGTTCAGCTTGAACATAAATTTGTAAATCGTCTGCATACAGATGATACGAACAGTCGAGAATAGAAGTGATGGAATTTATAAACAGTGAAAAAATTAACGGAGTCAGAATGCCGCCTTGTGGCACGCCAGCAACAAGATCAGTCCAATTGGAGGACAGCTCCCCCATACGAACAGACTGCTGACGCCCACGAAGATAGGATGAAAACCAATCCAAAACTGTAGGAGTGAATTGCAAATGGGAGAGGATGGCGAGCAGGATATCGTGGTCGACTGTGTTAAAAGCATTAGAAAAGTCGACAAGCACCACCACAGTAAGCTTTCTGTCATCCATCCCTCGTCGGATATCGTCAGTAACTTTGACCAAAGCCGTGCTGGTACTGTGCCCAGGACGGAACCCAGACTGGTATACACTCAGTAGGTTATATTTTAATACATGAGAAGAGACTTGCTTGTGTACACAGGCTTCCAGAATTTTAGAAAGGAACGGGAGAATAGATATAGGTCGATAATGGGCAGGGAGTACAGGATCGGAGACTTTAGGGATAGGAGAAACAAAGGCTTTTTTCCAAATATTAGGATACTGTCCTGACGCGAGCAATTAACAATGTTAATGATAGCAGGGACAAGAGCGTCGATTATATAACAAACCATATTCCTGCTAACGTCATCACAACCTACAGCATTGGATTTTATAGACCAAATGTTTTCCTGATTTCCTCTTCTGTAACGGGTAAAAAATTGAAGGCTGGACAAGACGGAGATTGCATTGCAGCAATAGAAGTGATAGTCTGTGAGCGACTAACATTATCTAATACAGAAACAGAGGTGAAGTGTTTATTTAAATTGTCTAGCGGTAAGGTAGGCTTGCGATCTAATGAGGAAGGTGTGATTATACCAATAGAATGAAGGAATTTCCACACATCGGCAGGAGAAGAATTGGTAATATTACCATGGATATATCGGCGTTTAGCTGTTCGTACCATCTGATTACACCGATTGCGTGCAGCCTTAAATGCCGTCCAGTTTTTCTTTGTTTTATTTCATCCTCTTTCTATTTTGACCGCCATCACATCGGTGATTTGGCCTTTGATATTACAAATTTTCATGAGTGACAGTGACCACTTACTTATAATAGATCGTCAGCTCGTTTATCGGATATTAACATTAAAAATTTTAACTTTATTGTCCTCACTAATTGACACTGCATTAATTACTATTTGCATTAAAACATTTGTAAGTAGGTAAACCCACTGAGTTATCTACCTACTCTAAAAAATTACATTAACCTACATCTAACAAACATTGTGTAGGTAAGATTTTTTGCAAGTAAAAACATTTTGTTTTGTGTATCTCCCGTAGAGGTCCCTCGGGTGTCACATAATTCGAGAGCCTCGCACACGGTAGGTAATACATGGGCTGCCGGAGAAAATCATCGTGTTTCCATATTAAACGAATCAGCTACCTACCAAGTACCTGTATACAACATATTGTCGCGTGTTGATATAAACACAAATATTTTAATCTTCTTTACTTTGTTAAGGAGTCAAGTTTTCGGCTATTTTTGTACAAATACAAATAGATAGCTGATAATAATATTAACGTTACAGAATATAAGGTGTAAGGAGTTGAAAAGTTTGATTGTAGAGATCTCTGACATATCCTTGTGTCCAAGTTAACCGCCTTTGCTCGTGGTACATCTATCTACACCATCATCATGCATCCATCCATCTATCATTCTTTCTGCGTCCACTGCTGGACTTAGGCTTCCCCTAATTTGCGCCACTCTGACCGGTCCTGCGCCCTTTGATGTCTGCTGTTTTCTTCAGGTCGTCAGATCACCTGGTCGGGGGGCGTCCTACGCTCCTTTTTCCAAGACGGGGCCTCCAATCGAGGACCTTTCTTCCCCAACGGTTATCGGTCCTTCGAGCTATATTGGCCGGCCGGCCCATTGCCACTTCACCCGGCTAATTCTTCATTTCTGATTCGATCACTTAGAGAAATACCGAGCATAGTTCTCACCATAGCCCACTGCGCGACTTCGAGCTTGTAGATCAAGCCAATCGTGAAGCACCACGTCTCGAAGCTGTATGACATCACTGGCAACACACACTGCTCGAAATATCTACACCAAAGATCAAGATTTTCTAAGCTACGAGTAAGGTAATGTACCACCCAATCTGAAGGTAAGGTTTCTTTCTCGAAGTCAACCATGATTTTTTAAATGTTTCACTTTCAGTCCTGGAGCGATAAAAAGCAGTTTCTATCATTTACTTCTTACCCGGTAGCTCTCTTCCGAAGAGAACTACCGAAGCAGGTTTGATTGCGTAAATTGTGCTAGAATAATTGTGTTTCGTATTAGTACTCGTGCCGTTCGCCTATACAGGTTATTCCAAGTTGTAAAATTAAATGCCAAAACAGATTTAAGTCACATTTACTAGTTGTGGTCAACCTGTAACGATCCTGTTCTTTGATTACTAGGAAACTATTAGGTATTAGGATACTGAACTATAAACAATATGAAGTATTTCGCTTCGTAGCTAAACCTGACTGGGTATATGAAGTAACAGAGAAGGAAGACATCTTTGTGCGCTGCTGTCGGCTACGAGAAACTTGTTCATTTAGCTGAACTTCGATAGTTTTCCGCCTGATTTCGGTTTGTTGCAAATTTAACGTAAAGGCAAAGCGAGCTGCTCTGATCGCAAAGGCATTAAATTAGATACCAGTTTAGCAACTGTCCAACGATTCAGAATTATTTATTAATGAAAAGCCCTTGTGTACGACTGCTTTACTGCATATTACTTGTGAATATCTTACAAGTAATATAACTACAAGCTACAGGATTCTCGGTACAGAAATACCAATGTAGCTTAATTGAATAAGGAAAATTGTCTCAAGTCTTGCAATTTCAAATAAATGCATCCCGTTTTAATTTAATTTAATAGTTATTATTTTTAATCAACTACGAGGTTTGTTGTTAAAGTTACAATAGAAATTTTTGAGAATAAAAATGTATTTTTAGCGCATTGTAATAAAATCTTGTTTCGTAAAAATACTTTTAATTTCGGTATAATTTGCTAAAAACTATGGGTATTACAATAAAAATGATAATTTGCTTGTAACGTAAGTATATGTATATATCTACATGTATGTCCATTAACACAAAACAGCTTATGTAGAATAGTCGCAACTTTGATTATATACCCGTGTATATGATCAAAGAGAAACAATACCTTATTAAGACGGGTTGAGACACGATGACGTCGACATTTCCAGTGTTTATCTAATATCTTTAAACGAGCAATTCTTGTATATTTATTTATTTATTTATATATATATAATCACGATCTCGGAAACGGCTGCAAAGATTTTCATGAAAGTTACAGATTAGGGGGTTTTCGGCTCAAGGAATCGATTTATCAAGGTCCCAGGTTCGAGAAAAGCTCGGTTCCCGAGATAAAGAGATTTTAAAAACATCATACTGACGTCATCTATGAAACATTAGGATAACTTCTATGAGGTACTGTTTGTAACGTGTTGAACTGACGCCATCTATGAAACATTAGGATAACTACGGTTTGTTTGTTTCAGTAGTATGAAACTAGATGGCGCTCGAATATAGTTTTGTTCGGCTAATACTAATTGAAGCGCTATTTTTGCGTTATACCTACCTATTTTCTGTTTGAATAAAATTAAAAATCAGTGCGATTATCTCGCTTGACCTCGCAGGACGCGTAGTGATAGTTTAACGTGCGTTTGTGATATTTACGAGAATATTTGTAAATAAATGTTAGTTTTGTTATTATCGATTTAATAATATATTTTAATAAAGTTTTAAATAAATAATGGTCAGATCGATGAAATTACTATTGTTGTAAATAGAATCAATAAAATTTTAAGTACGCCTAACAACTTGCTCATTAAACTAAAAGTATATTTATTTATGTTGTTTAATTATCATAAACATTCAATACATTTTATCGCAAATAAAAATTTCAGTCGGGGACTGCCTAAGCCTGCGAAAAGTACGAAGGAAAGTTCAATGAATTTATCTAATTAAGTATGTACCTATTTAAAATGCAATTAATTCGCTCACACAGTTAACTTCTATGAGGTACTGTTTGTAACGTGTTGAAATTTCAGTAGTATGAAACTAGATGGCGCTGTACAACTTTGTGAAACACGCTGTTGAGATCCTTTGGCCGTAACATAAGTAAAATGAATTTTGTGCTCAGTGAACATTTGTATGATTTGACTCCTGAATAGATGGCGGAATTCCTCGTATTTCTTGCGATTCATACTAAATATAATTTTCAACCGAGCAAAGCTCGGTCAACCAGGTACTATATTATAACAGAGATCTGTGACGAAAACACGGAGTGCGTCTACGTGATCCCAATTTGTTGCTGTAAATCAAGTTGTTGGCGCTTGCTGTTGCGCAACACAACTTTGGGAATATTAACATGCACGTTACCATGGCAACTCGCCTGAGAGAATTTGACATTTTTGACGGCTTTGCGCGTAAACTTATCTTTTCAACCGACGAAAAGTGGTAATAATGTTCTTCGCTGCAGCATATCACGGCACATCATGTCATGTCATAGCTATTTTCCTGCTTTCAGAATCCAGCTTGATTTATGTTATGTAAAGGGCTTCACTTGGAGACCAAGCCTCTCACTCAACAACTATGGCGATATGCCCCATCTACAAAAGGTGGCTACCACCATGGATGTAGAAACTAAAGATGTGACCGTAACATACATAAGGCGCACGACGAGACGTGGTCAACATTAGGTTGTGTGATTGAGTGATTGATCAAGTCAGTCTATTGTAGGCAGCAGCGAGTTGTGTACGTCACTTACGCAAAATTGATTTCAGTAATTACGTCCGCAAATGTAGAAAATATGGCTTCCTGTGCCTTCAAAAATATTCTAACAATTCAAGAAACACAAATAAAGTCCAAAGGAATCACATTTCATTATGTAAACATTGAATTGTAAATTATTTTCACTATTTCTAAAATAATAACTTTAGTAAAATGGCGCGTGACATATGTAAGAGTGACAGAGACAGCACGAATAAAACTTCCAAACGCGGAAGCGAGATATCACTATGTAATCTGTTCGTTTTCAATAGTAACAAAATTCCATTGCGCCAACTTCACGCACAAACCGATTCAATTCAAAATTGGATTGTTACAACTTGACACACATTCGAACGTGCAAGGCAGGTCTATATTATAGTAGGGCCATTTTAATAGGCCACATTTGACAGTTCGTCAAAATTTTACAAAGTAACCTTGTAAGGGAGGCACTCCATATTATTTAATATTCCCTACTAGATATTGTTAAAATTTTTACACTTTTAAGTAAAGAACTGACGTCGTTACAAAGTTACGTCAGTGAACTCTTTTTCTTTTTAAACATGAGGGATGGTACCAAAAGAAACAGATCAGTAGATAAGTTGAATTCGAGAAGTCGAACTAATCGTCAAAAAGTATTCACGATTACAAAATAAAATATATTTTAATGGGAACAGAATTAATTTTCTTACATTTTAGGCCAAAAAATATGTAATCATTCATTTAAATATATAACGTCTGGCTCAAAAGCCAGTATCCAGAAACGTGAAATGTTACAAAAGGGTTACCCTTGTTTCGTAAAAAACTTTTGATATCACTTTAATAAATCGAACAACGTTTAAGATAATAATCAGTTTGTATAATATCGTTTGACATAATTTTCATTTGATCGAATATTCATTTTGTGTAATATTGATTGACATAATGTTCATTTGATCGAATATTATTTTATACAATGTTCATTTCATGAAATGTTCAGGTTATAAACGCCCTAAAGTCGGTTCTGGCACTCGCCGGCCGCTGCCGCGGCACGCTCGCTTCGCTCGCTCGGCTCGTGCGATGGTTCCTGTTAACCCTGTGTGTTAACCTAACACGCTCGTCGCTTCGCTCCTTGCTAACCTAATTACTTTAATTAAAATTAGCGCATTTGAACATTCGATAAAAAGATATTATTCGAAACAAATGATGATAAGAAATAAAATTATGGCAATCAAATATTCGATCAAATGAATAATTATGTGAAATGACTGAAAAAGTCCTTATTTTATGTGTTAAAAATAAAAGAACGCTTGCGGTCGGGTCGGAGATTTTATTGCAACAACCATAGACAAAGAATGCATGGACATTAAAGTATTATACAGATCAACAGATAATAAATTAATTTGATGTTTCTAACAATGACTTTATTCCAACTAAAATTAGTCGAAGCGATTTTCGACGAAAAGTTGATATACCAAACAAGAGGCACCCGTTACAAAAAAGTCATGATTTCATTTCGCGCCATTATTAGACGCATTATTTTTGTCGTTTTTTTAGTCATAGTTTGAACTGTGCGGTCATTAAAATAGTTTTATTCAATTTACAGATGTTTGAAGTCCTCATCGATAAATTTAATTTAATCGATGTTTTTCAGCAGGTTACCCTCACTATAAAGCAAAGACAAACAGTTGTCAAATGTGGCCTATTAAAATGGCCTTACTTTATGTATGTCTATGGCTACCACTACTCTGATTTTTTTTAATTCACCTACCGTCCGTAATGCCGTAATGTCCGTAATGCATACCTACTGTAGTCATAAAAATAAGTCTCCATGAAATACCATATTTTTAATAATATAAGCCTATTCTCAAAAGACCTGTGCTTTGACATTTATCCAGTCAAAAAATAAATTTAGGTAATCACTGCAATACAATTACATGTTACTGACATTTACATTACGTAGTTCCGTACATACTGCTACTTTTTTCATATAGTCCTCTAGGCTCGTTCTCATAGCTACTACGAATAGCTAAAGCTTTGGTTTCCTAGGAAAGCGGTGCCGTCATGTAGCGGCCGCAATATTACGGACGCAAGTAGACGGCCGTCTTGACGGTGATGACATGTGGAAAGTTCCACGGCCGTTTTAACACACCGTCAGTCATTTTAATAATTCATAATTCATCAGAATTTAATATTTCTCCACTTTCACGCCACCAATTCTGTTTTAGTTGACTTTTTTCTTTACTTTTTATTTTTTTGACGTTGTTCCGAAAAAAAAAACACAAATACATATTAAAAATAGCTTCACCGCTATCAATAAAACGTTGACCAAACCATCGGTGTCGACAAGACGGCCGTCATGCAAATGGCGGTACTGCTTTTTGACGTTACGGTGTCAGTTATCGCTCTCGAGGAAACCGCGCCATTTCGTTTACATAGACAACGTTCTAGTGACGTCATTCACCGCTGTATTACGGCCGCTACATGACGGCACCGCTTTCCTAGGAAACCAAAGCTTAACGAAATGTTGCAGCTGTCGTGAGTTGTTTCTAGTTTGCACTATATGAGATTGTCGCTACTGGCAGTAGACGAGTGGCTTTTAAGTTTCACTTTACCCGCGACAGCCCTAGTTTGCGTCACAAAAGCAATTGTCGACCCGACACATGGGTATTTCGAATCGTTAGCTACCTCAAACTTATATGACCCAAAGATTGGCCATTACATTAGATGGACAGTTTTATTATATTTATCTATTTACAGAAAATACGAGTATAATATCGCAAGATATTTTAAAATGTAAACAAAAAATATTCCAATTTAGAGTAAAATATAATAATTCCGTCACAGAGTTTCATTCCATAACTTTAATAATGCATCTTTTTAGTGAACATACCGGAGTCTTGTGAAGTGAAATTTTAATACATTCAAACCTTTTTGGAAAATCGCCAAGTTGTTTCGCGACAAGAGTATTTAGATTGTTGGAAACATAGTTTAGTCTTACTTATAACTTACACATCAGTAATTCTTTCACAGAGGAATCAATGTATCCTCGCGAAAATAGTTCAGTAATGTATATCGATCAATAGTTTGTGTTATAAATAAATTAACTGACATATAATTTTTAAAATTTCATTTTACATGCTACGATTCCCGTGTAAGGTATGTTGAATTTCGGTTACTCATTCAAAACCAGTCTTAACAATGTTGTTTGTTGGACATGTCATTCGGTATTCACGCACAATCCACTATACTTACTACTGGACTGGCTTCTACTATTTGCACAGAACCCTGAGTAGGTACTTGTAAGGACACCGCAGCACACTGCAGCTTAGTTTGCGGTAGTGTAAAGCTGCTACCAATTTGTCGTGCCCTAACCTCTGTCAGTAGCTTGGCATCGCCTGAGATTGACAGTTTTATACCACTAAGCTTACTTAAGGTAAGGATTTAAGATGGATATCAGAACTTAGTTTCTAACCCATTCTGAAGATTTTTAAAACAGGGTTGTGACTTAAGAGAAAAGTTTTTTGAGAATTTATTTTATTGAGATTATAAAAGCTTATATTGACTGCACTCTACCATAGCAAAATCCTGTCGTAAGATTTTTAGAATTCCATACTCAAATAATAAGAAACAGAACTCACCACTAGATGCGAGACAGAAGAGAGCATCATTCTTACTCGTTTTTTCTCATGAAGGTGTTCCTTTTCTTATGTGAGGTACTCTTCTCCTTCTTGGCACCGTCTGTCTGTCTATCTGACGGCGGCTCTGTCTCTTAAATATAAATGGCTATAAACCTCAATTTTTTATAGAATTCGTATCACTGTGACCACTATTACAACAAATAACCTTAATGTTTATTTCCTTATGTTCTCGAGCTTTCAAATAAAGAAAGAATCATGAAAATCGAGACACTCAGTAAAAAGTTATGAAATAATGTCCATAAATTAAATACACATTATTATCAAAAACAACGCACCCACATCATTGGCAAAAATCGTACAAGTGAGTACCTACGCACTATGGAAAGGTAGGTACATATGTTTATTTCGTCTCAATAAGAGGTTTTGAAAACCTAACTTTATAAATGACTAATGAACGAGGCCGGGGTAGAGCCAAGTAGCTGATAAAGTAGTAATAAAGCCGTGGTAAAAGTTGGGAAACAGTTTCATCGTTATTTCTCATTAGACCCGCAATCGACTCTCGCTTGAGGAAACGCGGAGTAAACCCAAACGTCCTTCATATAAATTGGAGTGTTTTGTACGGAGTATATCCTATATTTTAAAGTAAAAATTTATACGTGAATGGTTTTATTTATCATTATAATTATTTAGTAGACTCTTTAGAATTATAAAGTGTTTTGAATCGTCGTTTGTTTTAAGATAAGCAATGTACAAGTTGAAACTTAAAGTCGATTACGATTGAAATGAAAATGGTTCTTTGGTAATAGTAGTTAAAAAGTTAGATGTTAAATGCTCAATGATAATGGGAAATAATTAGAGAAAAAATGATTGTAAAATATCTATTTAGAAACATTTTACTTTATATTTAGGTATGTGATATGAAGAGTTATTACCTCAGATTTATTATCTTTGATGATTAACAATGATTCGTCCTAGGCACTTCTCACACAACGCTATTTATGAGCTATGCGACTGCAACGCAATCCAAAATTTGTATGTATCTGACACTTTTCACTGACAGGAGACGCGTCTATTATGCGACTCCTGACAGTCAAAAGTGTCAGATACATAGAATTTTGGGATTGCGTCGCAGTCGCGTAGCTTTTAAATAGCGTAATGTGAGAAGTGCCTTAAGTGACATTTGAAAAATCGGTTGACGTTTGTTTGACATGCCTGCACACTTTACTTGAGTGTTCCTCATAATTTTATTAAAGGTATGTGAAGTCCGCCAATATACACTCCGACAGCGTGGTGGACAATGGGAAAGATCGATGCCCAGCAGTGGAACACTATGGGTTATGATGATGGATGGTTATAGTTAAAAATTCTTTCAAATAGAAATTTCCATAATTACAAAATACGAGATGTCTTTATGCACTAGTATCCTAAACAAAGGTAAATACTTACTTATGTGTCTTATAAACATCAGTAATGAATACCACGCCCGGTGTTGAATGAAAAATCATAAAGAGTCTAATTTAGTTTGATATAATGATTACAAAAATACCTACCTAAAACTGTTCAATAAAAAATAATACTTAGATCCTTGATTCCAATTTCAATAGAAAGATTTAAGTTCTACCTAGGGTTGTAAATTAAACACTAATACCTAGTTAGAAAAGATTTATTGTAATCATAAACCACTGTAATGGGTTCATTCTTCTTTCATACATCTTCCATCTGCGGTGCGCGAGTACCCAGAGCTACATTTCGCTGCAAAGTTTTCTCTGCCATCTTGCACTTGCGTTCCATTACTTACGGGAGTATTAGGTGCAGTTGGTGGCACACCAGAAGTTGACTTCGGAGACGTTGATGCAATAGAGGTTGGCTCTGGAGGTGTAGATACGACAGGGGCTATCTTTGGAGATGTTGATACAACAGGGGCTATCTTTGGAGATGTTGCTGGGACAGGGGCTAGCTGCGGAGTTTCTGGGGTTGCACCGAAACCAAACCATTTATCTGGCTTTTTCATATTATTGTTACCGTCCGACTTTCCAAATCCAAAATGTATATTCAATCCAAGTCCAGCATTGCCATTTTGCTTTTCGTTGTTGTTATTGCGATTAAAAATATTTGATAGAAATTGTTCTGTGACTGGTTCTATACAAAAAACCGAATAAACACAAAAGAAGAAAACTATTAAAACTTTCATCTTAATAAAATTATCGTGTGTTAGTATGTACGACTGTAAATCGACTGTAAAAGAATATTAGCATGACGTTATCAGAGTAGTCTTTTGACCTTTATATCAGCTCAGATATTCATATATATTCTCAGTTCCAGGAATTCATTAAGTGTAAGAAGAAACACTAGATAGATAGGTATATATAAGTATTATTTTCATAAAAGGTTTGTTGATCAACTCCCCGTTTCTCTATAAGTTAAGTCGTTTTTTGGCGCTCACTTTATCTGGAAAGTAAAAAAGAAACGAAATTTTAATTGTTGAATGATAAACCAAACCAAAAACTCGTAACGAACACCTTTATGTCGTAACCTTCATTTGACTTAATTAATGACAATAATAAGCAATATTATAATAAATCTGTAGAGAGGTCAATTCTGTACATTAAATATATTTCCAAAATAACTATCAGGGGGTGATTAGGGATCGATACTGATGCCAAAAATGCAATCAGTAAAATTTTTGTCTGTCTGTCTGTCTGTCTGTCTGTCTGTCTGTCTGTCTGTCTGTCTGTCTGTCTGTCTGTCTGTCTGTCGGATGTATAACCGTTATAGAAACAAAAACTACTCGACGGATTTTAACGAAACTTGGTACAATTATTTTTCATACTCCCGCGCTGGTTATAGTATACTTTTCATCACGCTACAATCAATAGGAGCAGAGCAGTGAAGGGAAATGTTGGGGAAACGGGAGAAGTTACTCCATTTTTTAAGCTTCCGTCGCGTGTGCAACCTTAATGGTTAAAGCTACACAGAAATCATGTATGACGGAAATGTTCTCCTTAAAATTATATAAAAAATATTCCACGACAGCATATGTCTATCTTTTATGGTTGACTCACAATAACACGTGTAACTCCCGATAGCTTAGCAGTTCGAAGCTTTCTGATTAAGTATACCTATATTTTATCTACTCTTACGTTTATGACACTTAAGTGGGTGAAATAAAGGGGTGAAGTTTAAACGAAATTCACGCGGGCGAAGCCGCTGGCAAAAGCTAGTAAGCAATATAACTATAACACAATTTACACAATACATAAACAAATATATAGTTTTACAAAGGCGTCGAGATATTATAACTAAAATGTATGTTTATTTATACGGTACTTACCATGACAATTTTTGTCTACAGTTTCCCAAAGCATCCCGCCTGTATCCAATACTACATTTTAAATCTGGTATTCTGATTACTTGACTAGATTGCACATTCTTTTCGGTAGTTGTTGAAGCTGCCATTCGAAGTTTGTCGTGAAAGTTGAATACGACGCCTGATTCCACTAACTGCATCACAGCCAAACATAGTACTATCGTAAACAATACAGTCTTAACGTCCATTTTTATGTAAGGCGTAAATCACACTGAGACGTCACTTTTTACACAATCAATGGAACCGCGCTTAGTCCGTATCACCACGGTTTCCTACACACACCGTTTATATCTCTAATAGTACCATATTTACATGGCCTTGCATTCCTTGGTGCTTCTATCATTTTTTCCTGAGATTTAACTTTATCATTCTTTGGATCCTTGTTTTCATTTGGTGTGGTTTTAAAGAAGTATCCATAGAAATCCTTGACAGGATTGGCAAATACACTAACGATATCCTGTGACGACAAAGGAACCGTTCCACCTTGTATCACTTGAAGGATAACACCGAGCACTACTGTTTGCGTGAACAGACACATCATAATATAAGAATAGACTCGATGCCTATCCACCATTCGTTTATCGTGCGCTACTCCGGGCTTGTCAACAGACAAATTGTGCTATCTATATTTATATTATTGTACTCGCTACAAGCTACAGCAGAGCTCGATTCAACGATGATGGCGTTCGTTTAATAATTTTTAATAATATTCGTTAGCAGTATCGGTTAATCTTGAACTTATCTAACTTTAAATATGATTTAAACACATATTGTACACTATGTTTCGTACGTATTTGAATAGATACTGACAAAATAATTGATTATATTGTTGCGAAGCGCAAACCACGTGGTCCACTGTTTCACGATAACGTACGGAAAACGTCGATACCAACATGTCAATATTTTACCGATATTTAGTATGTTATAGTTCGTAACGTAGTGGTTAAAGATACCTACTCTTAATTTAAAGAACGACCTGCTGATCAAAAATGGAAGTTAGGTTAGTTTAAGTTCGCTGTTCTTGGATGCAGTAAAAAGAACACATCATTTCGTCATATTTTGTCGCTCACGAAAAATTATTAGATCTATGTTGGGATGAGTTGGCATATCCAAATGAAACCTTGAAGCAGAACTCCTTATAATAATAATATGGAAAATTATTTACTAACTGCTTATGTAAGATGTATGCAGTTATAAAAGGTATTTAATAGCGGCTGATGTAAAATTCAGTTTCTTTCTTGCAAAGATCCAAAGTTTGATGAACATGGAATTGTAACACTGCCTGAAATATGACAAAAACTATATTTTCATTAATATGTCCTCTTGCCAACCCTATACACATTTTTTATAGTGTCACGAGACTTTCCGTCATTTACGTGTGTGGGTTTTAATCGTATCAAAACGTGCGTGCTTTTATTATAGGTATAGAAAATATTCTGGTACATTCAGCAATTCGCCTCTTAGTGATTGGAGTCGGAAAATAAAAATAAATAAGTTTATTATTAGCAATTAATCTTAATTGTTATACTAAACAATTTTTTTACTTCATTTACAAGGTGTCGTATGACCTCATGATAATACTTAGTTTTGATATTTATATTAAACTGTTTCTCTATGATCACTTTTGAACAAAGAAACTGATTGACGCTGCAAGCCATCCACCATGAAAATATATGTATAATAGGTATATAATTATACAATGTATCTCTCCCTTCTTTTTTATCGATTTCCTATGTCGAATATAAAACCGGATTATTATCTACGTAACTAACTAACTAATGTGTCGCTGCGACCCAAAAAGTGTCTTGGCCTCCGACACAACAAGACGCCATTGTATTCTGTCCTGTGCGAGTTCCCGCCAATCCTGGATGTTTAGCCGCTGCAGATCCTTCGAAGCTTCATCCTTCCAGCGGTACTTCGGACGCCCAACTGGCCTTCGCCCATTCGGCGTCCTCAGGTACGCTCTCTTTATGGACCGATCCTCCCCTATTCTCTCTACATGTCCGAGCCAGCGAATTCGTTGCGCTTTGGTCTTCCCTATGATATTTGGCGCGTTAAAGAGGTTTTCTACTTCTTCGTTTTTACGCGCTCTCCAGCCACCACCATCTTTTCTGACTGGCCTTAAAATTTTTCGTAACACTTTTCGCTCTGTTACAAGAAGCTTGTTTTCTTCTTTAAGGGTTAATGTAAATGTCTCGCAGCCATACATAAGTACCGGCCGAATGACCGTTTTATAAATTCGGAACTTAGTCGCTCTACTAAGAAATTTGGACACCAACACCTTGTGTAGCGATGCAGCTCACCGGAGTGTGTTTTGTACCCTTACTTCTATCTCGTTTTCCCGCCTGTTCGTATCAGTTATGATGCATCCCAAATACTTACTTAAATGTTTCCACTCCCTCGTAACTTGCCTTTCCTGTGCTGGCCCTCACGGCGTAGGGGGGCGTCCCCCAGGTGGCGGAGGGGGGGACGGTCGGTAGTACAGCCTAGCTAGCTACTGGCTAAGCCCGATGGGCTCGCTGACCAACGTAGGGTGTGGTCCTCCAGCATTTAGGGGGTTGCTAGGGGAATGTGCTAACAACTCATCCGTGGAAAAAAACAAATGTTACGAAGCCGACACAAAGAGAAATATACCGATCTGATCCTAATTATCTACGTAATGTGTCTAAATTGTTACCAAACGATACATATCATTACGATTAAATAACAAAGCTATCTCGTACCTAATTCGTCGAATCATGCCTATTAATAGTCACTTCACAGAAATCTTGTAACAACATAGCATTGGTGAAGTATACCTACTGAGAAGTATTAAAGTAGTGATACATATTATTAGTATCACTACTATTACCACTAATTTTCTGTATCATAAACTATAATAGCAATTGCTGACAGCTGCGCTCGTATCGATTTTGAATATGCTGTAAATTTGTTACAGAATTATTTACTTAGGTACTCTTCTTCTCTTCTTTATCTTATTCTCTATTTTCTTGCTCGTTTTCTCAAAAAAAATTTAACAAAGTTTTTAGTGATTTTAATCACCTACTTACATACATTTGAAGTCGCAAATACCTAATTACAAGTACAAGTAATAAGAATTTAAAAATGTGATAACATAAATTCTTCATTTAAAGAAAGAGCATAAAAAAATTCAACTTGCGAACATTTGTAAACATGAAAGGGCGCGTTGATATGCTAGTTAGTCTAGTTTGCCCTCTTTATATGACTTTGCTCAAGCCCATGACTTCGTCAACGAAAATATTATTATTACAATCTTTAAAAAAATCTACGAATTCTCCGTCTTAATACAAATTAATATATTGTTTTAATTAAGTAATTCTGTAATACATTGCCTTTTAACATTTAGACATTTTAACTGTTATAGTTACTATATTAATTACTTATACCCGCCATGTTCTCGCCTTAACCATGGTCCATGCAATTGGATCGAAATATCGATATAAATAATAAATATCGTGAGTACCTGTTATAGTTAAAAATATTTAGAGTCCGCGATGATAAAAGTTTAAAATCTTATTGTCAATGGAAGCCAATTAAAAAAGAAATAATAAATTATAATATTCAAGATCTCCTTAAGAATGTTTATTTTTATTGATGAAAACCGTAAGAAAACCGTTAGGTGGTTTTGAGTTTATTGCGGTTCGTCTTAGAAGGAAGCGGCAAGGAAGGTGCTTTGTAATAAATAAGTGGTAGGCTTATAGATAAAATGTTTGGCTTTGATCCGGAGACCATTTTTTCGCAGGCCAACTACATTTTCTTTTCTCATGATTTAAGTTAACCATACCTATGTACTATTTTGAAGGAATTTGAGTATTTCAAATTCATCGGGTAAAGGTGGTGGTGTTTCAGCAGAAAATCTCGTAGTAACTGGTGTAAACCATTGAATCGAGTTTCATGGCTAATTTCAGCTGAACGTCCGTGCTTCAAGATGAGTTTAAGTTACCGCTATCCTGAGCCGCTATCGCGGAAATCTCTGATTATTTAATGTCAATCTTGTTCGAGCATAAACTTGCAACCTTGCAACTGGGAAGTTTAACATTCTCATCTGTCATTAATGCAAGTTCATTAACACTTGTTCATTAACACAATTTCTGCCCATCACTTTAGTGACACAACATGACAACTTCTCATAGCAATCGAAGATGCAATCCAATTATCGTTTAAACCAGCATTAAATATATAAAATCTTTCTGCGCCTAGTTCTAATGAAATAAAATTATTTCAGGAGGGCATTGGGAAATAGGCACATAAATTGATTATTTATTTACCGCTATGATTATTTTATCAATTGATCAACAGGACTACCATACTTATTATAATTCTGCTTTTTTTAAGTCTACTCATCTATTTCATTCCTAGCTGGTGCCCGTGACTTCGTTCGCGCAGAGTTTCAGATCTTCGTTTTTTATTATCGCGGCAGAAAAAATACTCTTTCTGCCGCGTTACCGAAATAAATTACCTATAACCTATTTGATGCCCAGGATTCAAAGATATATACCTACTTAATAAAGGTTTCAGTGCAGCCCATGTATTAGTTCTAGGGATTAGATTACATATAAACAGACAATCAAACAAACAGACACAGTATTGTTTAAGATTCGTGTTCTAATATACTGTTTCTTAACCGTAAGGGGGGGCCCTTCAATTTTTTTAACCCATATTCAATTTACAGATAGATACAACTTTTTTACAATTTTATTTTAAGTATAGACATAAAATAAAATTAACATAACCATGGATGACGGTAATCCACGTGATTTATGTAGGTATACGGCTAAATCCACAAATATTTTTGTTATGAATGTTAAAGCATACTCCCAGTTCATCATTGTAAAATTCTCGTTAGCTCCGCTCGCAATACAAGCAAGCTCCAGTGATTTCATTCGTTCATTACGAAGATGGCTAATTTTTTCGACATAACTGACCAGTTCCAAGTGGGATTTTTCTACGGAAAAGTTTTTGGTGGATACGCTAATTAAAAAGTTGAAAATTCTATGCTGGAAAATATACCGGACTGAGCCCAAAATATCAAATTTCAAATAGCGGATGATCAAGAGGCGGATGTGTGTTTCATGAGTATTTTTACTTTTTACAAAACGTTACACGACGTACTAGCCGACCACGATAATTAGGCGCATGTCAGTTAAGACGTCATTGGAAATAGGGATGGGAATACGTAGTACATTCTGCAGTAGTACCAAAAGTACCATGGTGAATGTTTAATGGAGGTACAATTTTTTTTATGGAATTAAGATAGCAAACGAGCATGCAGCACCACCTTCCGCTGCCGCCCATAACAACTGTGACCGACCCAGAACTAGACTCAATGAGTCTCGTTCTAATTCGGTCACACATGCGTTGCTACCCCTGAGGACTGAGATGGTCGCCTCTAAAAAGTGTAACCGGTACCACACCTTCCTATCCGGAACACAATTGTTCTTAAAACAATTATTACACGGTAGGAATGGTACAAAGTACCGTGGCGGGCGGTGGTACTTCCCCGGGTGAGCTCTAGGCCCTACCACCTGTACTTGGTCAGTTACTATACCTGCGCAAACATCTCGGAAAACGAAGTTCACATCAGCCTAGTTTAAATGACCTTAATGTACAATTGTACACGACTGCGCCTCACTAGGGGACGCGCGGGGCTAGAGCGGGGTGGGGGGCCCGCGTGACTGCTATCTGACATGCGCCTAATTATTGTGGTCAGGTAGTACACTCTTGTTGTATGGTGGTAATCACGTTGTATATTTGGTACTGTTGGCAACCAACAATCAATATGTTTTTATACTAAAATGACAAGATTGTCATTCAATAATATCAATGTACATTGTAACAATGTGATGTGCAAATAAACTTAATTTTATTCTATTATCTCCAAGTTGAATTATTATTTCACTCTCAACACCGGCAGAATTACAGTTTACTGATTTTAAAATGGTCCTTCGAGAGAAAAGCCAGGGTGAAATACAATCCTAATTCAACGTGTGCACGCGGGGACGATTTGTAATATCTTTGTGCAGTATCTGTATCTCTGTGAGGGGCAGTGTGAACGCCAAGGATACCCAGCGAGCCACCAACATTAAGGAGACTACAAGGAAAGTAATAATAACAAGTTTAATATAATATACAAGAAGAGAAGAAAATTATATAGCAGTTCTTTGTTCATCAGACGTCATTTCAAATTTTGAATCATTCTATGACCTTTCAAGAGGAAAGAATCGAATTGAAATTTTCTGAAGTGAAGTTTATAACAATATTTGAATTTATTATTTGATATTTATTTTTAATATTGCTTGCGTACATTTTAATTTTATAAATTATGTTACTTAAGTATTTCAAGTTTATGATGGCGCATTCAAAAGACTCGGACTCCGAATTGTGGGCCGAGGCGAAAGATTCTGGTAAGACTATTGCTATAGTTAAGAAGCAAATTGCTCACACGAAAGCGTCCATAACAAAAATGTATAATGTCTTCCATGAGGACTCGGCATCGCCTTTGTCCATTGAATTGTTGCAAGTTAAAGAAGAAAGGCTTCGTAACTTGTTTGAGAGATACGAGGATCTTAATTTTAAATTACTCGAATTAGGCACCGTGGACAGGGACGACGCTGAGGTTGAGGAAAAATATTTGGCTACGCTTTCGAAAATTAAACAATTTGTTAATTCCTTGGAATCAACAGCATGCAAGGCAAGCAAACGCTTACATACGAAATTGCCAGAAATAGTGATTCCCCCCTTTAGCGGCAAATATTCAGATTACAAATCATTTCTTGCGCTCTTTGAGGTTGTAATTATAAATAATGATAATTTACAAAATATTGAAAAATTTTATTATTTAAAAAGCTACTTGAGGGGTGAGCCACTTACATTGATAAGTAGTTTGCCAATTGTTGACGAAAGTTTTCATGATGCTCTACAAATTTTAAAGGACAGGTACGATAATGAGTATAAAATCCGCAATGAGCATATAGGCATATTATTAGATTTAGAGCCAATAGTTAAACCTAATTCATATAATATAAGAAAGTTTGTTTCTGTTATTAAACAACAACTTGCCGCATTACGTAATTTGAAATACAATGTATCCCAATGGGATCCTATTTTGTTGTGTGTGCTGTTACGAAAGTTAGACTTCGTTTGTAATAAAGATTTCCAAATTGCATCCGATAAGGAACACTCTGTACAAAGTCTTATTGACTTTTTAGAAACCCGTGCTTTAGCAATGGAAAATTCAGAGCATCCATATCAGGATAAATCGCCAAGCGTCGTCTGCAAGTCAGTTGTGGAGGAAAAGCCTCCAGCTACAGGCTTGGAAGCTAACATTACAACAGCATGTCTTTTATGTAAGTTGCCGCATAAACTCTTTTTATGTTTACAATTTAAATTAATGTCTCCTGCTGCTAGATTGGCGTTTGTGGAAAGACATAACTTATGCAAAATTTGTTTAAACAAGCACTCCAAATCGTGTCGATTTTATTTCAAATGTGGTACTTGTAAAGCAAAGCATAATACATTACTACATAATGATAAAGCATCTGCCCCTGTAACATTACTCTCCAGCACATCGAGTATGCAGGTACTTCTACCTACTGTAAAGGTAAAGTTAATAACTCAAAACGGTACTGAAGTGCACGTGAAAGCTTTGCTAGACAGTGGATCGCAAGTATCTTTTATAACTGCAGAGCTTGCAAAGTTTATGAACATTCCATCGAAAACAATGGCATCTAATATAGTAGGTATTGGAAACTCCACAAGCAAGTTAAGTAAATTGGTGTCATTGGAAATCCATTCAATCAATAATGATTTCTCATTAAATGCATCTTGTTTTATTATCGATAAGATTTCGCCTAAATTGCCACAAAATAAAGTGGACCTGTCAAACTTTTCATTACCTCCCAACATCAGTCTGGCTGATGCAGAATTCTTCACTCCGAGTAATATACACATTTTATTAGGAGTAGAAATATTTTCTCAGGTGCTGCTGCCATATGATTCTGATATGGTTCTCAATGTATCAGCGGCATCAGGTAAGGTCAGTCAATGTGTACCAACTCCAATACTTCTAAACACTCGGTTTGGCTATGTTATTGCAGGTAACCTTCCAAGTCTCGTTTCAGATCAGGTTACATCTTTATTTTGTACTAATTGTGATTTGCAACCTTATGATTCTATTACAATGTTTCGGAGGACTGAAAGTGTTTCTGAAACATTAACTGAGGGAAACACAGAGGTTGATACTTGTGAACAAATGTTTTGTGAAACTTTAAAGTTTAACAATAAGCAATTTGAAGTTTCGTTGCCGTTAAAAGTGCCGCTTCAACCTGTTAATGAGATATGGGTAGGCTCTTCAGATAAAAATACTGAATGCATACATGGGCTTAAAAGTTCTTCATATTTCGGTACTCGTTGTTTGACAGAGTTAGCTGAACGATATGGAGATGAATTTCCTCACGTTGATGATGGAGGTTAATATTATGTTGTATTTTTACAGTTTATGTGAAAGTTTTATTTAATTTAAGTGCAAGCCCGATGCATTTATGTATTTATATCTACATTTTATATATGATATGTTTCAAAGAAATATGACGTTAAGTTTTAATAGTTACATAAAAGTTTTATTATAATTTATGTTATGTAATATTTTGTTACCATTTGATGCTAGATGGCGCTAGTTGTTATTTAACCGTTATTCCCTGTATTATTTTGTAACTTTTTTATGACAATACATAATTATTTTTTCTTTTTGTCGCCCGCAACATGTTGGCAACCAACAATAAATATGTTTTTATACTAAAATGACAAGATTGTCATTCAATAATATCAATGTACATTGTAAGAATGTGATGTGCAAATAAACTTAATTTTATTCTATTATCTCCAAGTTGAATTATTATTTCACTCTCAACACCGGCAGAATTACAGTTTACTGATTTTAACAGGTACATGTTCATTACACTGCAACAGAGTGTACGTCGTGTAACGTTTTATGGGTTTATGGCCAGTAGGTACTACAGATTCCCATTTCTACAGATTCCCAGTTCTACAGATTTCCATTTCTACAGATTCCCATTTCGACAGATTCCCAGTTCTACATATCCCCATTCCTACAGATTCCCAACTCAACAGATTCCCATTCGTCGAGATTTAAAAAAATTGTGTGCAGGGGGTTCTGGGGGCGAAAAATCGATCGAGCCAGGTTTCATTTATAGAAATCATCGTTTTCGATGTGATAAAATCTTGGAGGAATGGATAAATACAAAACTAAGTATATCACGTATCAAATTCTTCGCACTTTTACCGTCCTAGAAGGCCTGAGGAGAACCGCGCCCAGTTACTGGTTGCGATAGGTTGCAATGAGAATAATGTATGTTTCTTTATTTCCTATTTATTTAATGCAGTGTTTCTTATTCATAATGCTATATCAACCGCAAAGTCTAAACAGCTTAGGTACTTTCTACTAATGACGAGAAAATCAGAAACTGAACCGAAAAATGAAATATTTCTGAAATTATTCACTTACTTACCACTCTGAAAAATTTTAACAAATTGTTTTATTGCCTAGAATCAATAATTTCAGAATAATTTCAAAAATGTAATGCTTAACTATTAAAATATATTAGAATAGGACAATAAAGTTTGTTGTTTTCGGTTTTCAACGTTTTTAATAAAGTTTTGTAATAATATGAACGGACACAATACGCCCTTTGATCCGCTCTGGTTAGCGGCCAGTGAAAAATACCGGAAATATACTGATTGTGAACATGACAGGCATTTTATAATTAAAATGCCATCCGCTTAGAGTGATATTTAAATCACTTGTCCAAAAATCTAATAAAATGCCTTTGTGGTCAGCGATGCTATTACAAAGATTAATGAGCATTATTTAAGCAAGTGTACTATTGAAGCAACGTCAAACCTTCAAAGAAATATCGGAGCACTGGTTTCTTGCAGTCATCAAAGAAAACATTTCAAACTTATCCTGCTTAATCCTTTTTTTTATTTGTTAATTTTCGAGTCATCCTTGCTGCTCATGTTGCTACAAAATAGCAGACGAAGGACTTGTGGTAACTAACTCTATAAATTCTAAATTTTGGGTAAGAAGTAGGACGATTTTTATGTTATTAGAAAAGTCTGACGTGACAAATGCTTCTGTTACAGTTTAAGAAAAAAACGTGAAAATTGGGCGGATAGGCGACAGAAAAGTCTTGGTAATAGAATACGAGACCTTTAGTTCCCTTTCGGTACAAAACCTTACAAAGAGCCATACGAAATTTTCTTACTTGCTCAAAAACGACTTTTGAAGTCGATTCTTCCTCACTTATAGAAGTTGTCGTCGTTATCATAGATATTTGTCGAGGGCTTTTGGAACCAGAGCCAAGTGATGATAGCAAACTTTGTGTAATACCTAGATAACATTCTCATACCATCATTCGTAACTTCCCACTGCAGAGTTCGGATATCCTCTCACAATGTGAGTGGGAGTCGTTGTACTCCACGCCAGCCAACGGACAGAAATCTCAACACCTTGATTGAATCTATCTCGAAGAACTTAGATGTAAAGTTTCACCATGATGTTGCTTCGCCAAAGCAAGTTACAATTAATTTCGAATGCGTTGTCGCTTAAAATATCAGAGCTGCGAGCGGGATACTTACCTAGGCCCTCTTCCATGTGTCAAACCCCTTAGCAATCACTTCTTACAGCGTGCTTACACTGCAATAAGTAGATACTAAGTACGATTACATTTTCGAAAACATTCAAAAGCAAGTGAATCTTTAATAACCAAATACTATTGTATTTTTGTAATAAAAAAATACATCCACATCCTCGATGAATATCCCGTCTTCCATGTTCATTTCTTCAATACTAACTGTATTCCAAAATTTAAAACATTAAAAGCTAGGCCTTGCCTTGGACCGCAGAACACAGCTGAATACATTACAAAAATATTGACATTGAATAAAACGATAACAAAAATTTTTGTACACTTTATTAAAGTATTAATATAAGTATTTACAAATAACCGAACACATCATTTTAAAAGGTTGCCCTTGTAGTTATACTACAACTGGTCTAAAGAGGCTAAATTAGCTCTAAAATTTATATCACTTCAGTAATTATACCTAGTTATTTGGAAAATAGTCAGTAATTTGTTAATATGTATTAAATTACAATATGGCAGCTTTGACCTTTGTTCATGAACTTGTCTATTATTTTATATCATGCGCATTCGTGAAAAGAATTTCATGAGATTTTTACGGAAATGTCCCGGTTTTTTTTTTCGAAGTAAACCAAATTTAATATGGTATCTAATTGATGTGATTCTCCTTTGATTCTTTCATACAGTTATGCTCGTTAATCGCAATGCTGAAACTAATGCTTCTTCTTCAAATGTCTGGATTTTTTATGCTGAAAAATAATATAAAAAACTTGTAATATAAATAAACTAATGCTATCAGAGACATACGAGTAGTTTGGCATTATACATAATGCTATACTTAGATACCAGTCCTACATACCTAGTAACATAATATTAAATTAATAGGTAGCAAGCATAAATTATGTTCTAAAGGATTACTATGACGACTTACATATAATAAAATATATTTTTTTCTGCCTTCAGTTCGATCAATCTAGATATGAACCATTGGAATTGTTTGTGATGTGATACATGTAATATAATATATAATTAATACCATCTTATCACTTCGATGTTTGTAATATTTACCGAGATCTCTTCAAAACTTAAACTGATTACCTCTTGACCTATCTCCTTGAGACATTAATTTTAACCCACAGTACTTCTAAGATTCAATATAAATTCATATCTGCGGTCTGCGCAGAAACTAGTTCAAGTCATTTGATATTAATATAAATATAACGAAAGAAAATGTAACAAATGCGTAGACCGCCTATCGGCTTCGAATTCAGGGGCAGGTTGTAATGGAGTGATGATCTTATACTTCCAGGGCTCTACTGCTACGTACTGTTGAAGGCCTCCGACATGGTTAAACGACTGATCTAATGATAACAAACAGACCGACTGCTTTACGTGCCCTCCCTTGCTCGGAAGAAAAGAAGTACCAGAGCGGTGACCTAATTACCGATCGCATTCGTTGTTCTCAGTCTTTCATAGTATTAATATTTGTGTTATGTACCGTCATATTTGGCACTTCGTGATATTTATGTGACATTATTTTTTCTTTTGTTAAGTAGGTACTTCAGAAATAAAGATATTACTTACGTGATCAGATTTGTCGTCGCTGTCATCGACTTTGCATTTGTTACCATCATCATCTTCTTCTGAGGATGACGATGATGATGATGACGAGGACGATGACGATGACGATGAAGAAGAATCTTTTTTACGGTCCTGGTTACAGTTAATCATTTATAAAACAATGGATATAATATTAAAAATGTATGTTTAATTACATTTTAATAATGTTACTATAAAAGCTGAAACCACAGTAAAACTACATTACAACTAGGTACAGTGAAACTACATTAAATGGTGAATGTAAAAAAATGAAAAAAGTGCCAAATTTTTTAGGCTCTTAATACCATCAGAGTCCGGTAAATGTTGGTTTTATAAATCAGTAACATATACGTCTACATTTATTGTACATTGTATATTTGCCAATATTTGGAGCCAAATCTGTGTTATTAATTAAATTAAAAAAAATTAAATTATATGTAGTATAAAAAAAAGCAGTAGGCAGGGAAGTAGGTATTCAATTTATAAATCTACAAGGTAGTTATTTTGGTTGTTGTGTTCTTTTCGTTTTCTATGACCGTACATTTAAATTGTCAATTTTCTTTGTAAACGAATTTTTGAGCAATTGTTATTCTGACATTTTATCCCATTTTCAACCTTTTCAACCTACCGCCTAAACATCTTTTTAATTTATGGCAATTTTGCGAATTAAAGAGTTAAACACATGAGTTTTATATTTATCATGAACGATTAGTTTCTGTTTTAATGTAAGTGTTCGACAACGAAGTTCTTTTCCTCTGGTGTTTCTTTTTCTTTTTCAGCTATGGTCTTTTTTAAAATAAAATAATATTGTTTATAATTATTATATTATTTTATAAGCACAGTTTTCTTCACCAATTATGTATTGGTGCACCAATTGGTGAAGGTAACGGTGAAACCAATTATGCATAATTGGTGAAGAAAACGGTGCTTATAAAAATACTTTTACTTAATAATACTTACTTTGCCACATTTATCGTCGTCTTCTTCTGATGATGATGATGATGATGATGAAGACGAAGAGGATGATGACGAATCGTCGTCAGAGTCTTTCTTCCTCTTCTAGAAAAAATTGTTAAACGTTTCATAAAATAAAAATTAAAATCTCTACTAAGTACCATAGCATTTTTAACTGAATTCAAAAAAGGAGGAGGTTCTCAATTCGACTGTAATGTATGTTTGTTATAATAATGTCACCTCAAAACTTTTTCCTGGGTAAACCAAATTTCATAAATCTTTTTTAAAAGCTGATGTTTGTCGTAGGGTATCATTTTATTTTTAACAACATCTGACCAGTATTTTTACGTTGACCTTAATAAATTAAAATAATTATTACGAAATAACATAACACAGATTACAACAAAACGAGCATATTTTTTTTGCTTTATGTACCTAACACTTGAAGACGAGACAAATATTTTTTTGCTTTTTTTCTTTTATTGAATAACTTTTAAATAACATGTTTATAGGTATCGATCCGTTACTTGGCGTTTACAGTAAACCATAATCTAAGTCGGTCAAGCCGTTTGATAAAAGCGAATCTTAATTTGCACCCACATCATACTTATCGAAGAGCCATCGCCGATGAATCACAAACCCATTACAGAATATCGTATCGTAATAGAGAGAAATAGAAATATTATTTTATTATACGAACAAACACACTCACCATAAAGGCATAAACTTTTCTGTTTCGCTGGGGGTAAGAATATGTGTTTAGTAAAATAAGGGTCTTTAGTTTTTTTTTTCACACGACTTTTTGTGTAGAAAGTTCTGCATAGCAAAACTTGAATTTTGTTCTATAGGTATAATAAATGTATGTAACATGTGAACTCAGCAACTTTCGTGTTTATTTGTGTTCTTGATTGATATTACCATTTTGCTGAGACATCAATATCATAGACACCTAGCTTAAAGTACACCTATTGTCTCTTTTTAAAACCAAAACCGAATATAATATATAATAGAAGTTGTTATTACATATATTCGGACATACGAGTAGGTAGGTATATCTTGGAACATAATTATGTACCTACTATAAAACATTAAGCACAACATAATGTGTGTATGTTGAGGTATAATTATTTTAGGTATATTAGTTTAAATCAAACTTTTAGTAAAAACTAATACTGTTAAGTATTATATTATATATTTACCTCAGAGCACTTCACCACCTCGTTTGATTCGTCTCGTCTCCTAAAAAATATATTACTTATATACTTACATAACATTACATACCTATTAGATTTTATAGAAACAACAAACTATAACTATTTACGCATAAATATATGTAAGCTAATCCTAGCATTACAATTTCTTAAAAATAACACGTTAATTAAAATTCACTTTACATATTTTTCTATCCAATTATAAAGTGATAAATAAATCTGACTTTAGCTGAATCATCAGTAACAATATTTCATCTTACTACTCTCACAACATTAAATTTTCTTAAACTGCAATAAATTAGACTATCACTATTTTTTAAAATATAAAGATCAGAATAATGTATCAATTAAGATTTAAAAAGAATCTAAAAAGCTTACCCAGAACATGACCTTGCATCTGCGATTGTTAATACAGTAAGGACGACAAGTAGGGCCAACAATAACTTATTCATTTTAAATCTGAAAAAATTAATTACATAATCAATAGAAGTTGATGATTCAATTCAAAATCAACAGTTATTTGTAAATTCCATACGTCTTTTCGCAGGTAACTTGAACAGCTAAGAATTTTGCAAGAAACGCGTTTATTACTTTTACGGACTTGGCGTGAATGATAAACAGTGGTGCAGATAATATTATGTTATTTTGGATACATATTGATGTTGAGGTTAATTTATTAAAATAAGGTCAGTTGATAACGATCATACATAACATTGATAACTACCAAAATAAGATGAGCTAGAAACATCGTTATCATTGCATAAATACTGAACATATAACTATATCTGTGTACTGTGTATAAGTGGATGTATGTAAGTTAATGTAATATTACAAATGCTAATGTTTGTCTGTCTGTCTGTTTTCTTTTCACGGTTAATCTACCGAAGTGACTGGGATGAAATTTTTCTTGCAGATAGTTTGAGACACAGAAAAGTAAATAAGGATATTTTTTAATCCATATGTCATCCCTTAATCAGATGAAGAAGATAAAAAACTTTTCATAATTAATCTCATCAGATTGCAATAAAATTTGGCACATGGATAGTCCGTGACCTGGACCCAGGACTTGGGATATTTTATTCTTGGTGATAAATTGGCATTGGTATTTTTCCTTTATGTGTACCTTACGATATCTGCGATCTTACAAACAACGATGATTAGGTACTAATGTATGTACCTATGTACTTTGGCATTTGTATAGTTCTTCATAAAATAATAATTTTAAATACGTATATAAAATATTCATTGAACAATGAATAGACCGTGAATTGCGTCACGGAAATCACAAAATTCACAACATACCTAGTTGTTTACAGTGGTTTTTAAATCATAACATTTTTATTAAACAAAAAACAATGTTTCGGTACGTGTTCTAGGCTTAGTATTACCGAAGCAAAGCCGACCCGAGTTACTAGTCAATAAACGTGTCTTCAATTAAATATGATTACAAAAAATATCTACACACCAGATTATAACCAGCTTTATCTGGATTACTCGATAAACGCTCACCCGGCACCGTCAGCAAGAAAACAAGCTCCTTACACGAATAGAAGGGATTTTAATATCCTTAAGTAGTGATGATACTGGTTTTCTTTCCTATAAAGGACTTGCAAAGTAATCCACAGAAGGCGTACAGATATCTTGCAAATCTGTTTGAATCATCGCTTCCTTTTCAAATAAATAGGGTTCGGACTCCTTAAAGCGAGGATTATTTTTTATTTAAAAAGGTCGCTTTTACATACCTAATGGTTTCATGTACTTACTTACCTAATGAGTGCTTCTAATTAAATTAAATTAATGGTATTATTTTTGTTTTACATACCAGAAGTCTTACGTTTTCATAACATTATTTTTACCTACTGTCGTAAAAATATTTACATAACAAACGATCCAAAATAATTGCTTTTTCATATCATTATGGCTGCATATGCATGGCTGTATATGCAAAATCTATGTTACAACATATTTTCAGTACAGATAATGTTTTCTTCGAAGGAGAATAACATTAAAATTCTGCATGCTCCTCTGATTTACAAAAAGTAGGTAAGACATAATTTCGGTAGAGCCTATAGTTTACCCGGGGTAGTACCACGGCCCGCCACGGTACTTAGTACCTACCATTTCTACATCATAAAAAATATTTTCAAACAATTATTTTGCGGTTAAAAAGGCGCGGAACCGGTTTAATTTTTTTAGAGATGACTATCCTAAGCAACATATCTGTGAGCGAATTAAAACTACGAGTAGACTCTTACTATCAACTAATAAAACTGCCCCTCTCTCAGTCTTACCCGCTCGATAAGTACACATGCTTTACTCGTACTTGCTGACAAAGTAATCGACTAATGTCCCTACAGTTTACACCGCTGCTAACCGGACTATTCTAGGCCCCATTTGAGTCTTATTTTAACAGGTCGCAGTAGTCAAGGAAGGCAGCAGAAGTCACCCTTCCTCTGCATAGTTATTGTTTGCATAGATCATTTGTTTTTTTATACACCCATAAAAAAAACAAATGATCACTGTCTCTGGTGAAGAAAAATATTGCCAGTTGCATGCACAATTAAATGTTCTTTAAAATATTCTCAAAGTTATGTGAAATCTGCTAATTAATCCACACAAGGTCAGCGAAATATGTATATGTTGTGGCCACATCGTAGATTTGCTCACATCATGAAACGATCGACCATATCATGAAATGGTCGCATTTAATGATATGGTCAACTGTCTATTGACCACATCATGATGTGGTTTGAGCAGATCAATGATAAGAAATCGTTTCTTGATATGGGCAACTAAACGAGCGGTTTTTTTATGAAATGGTCAAGATTATTTTGATCATATCGTAAAGTAGTTACATTAATTACCGGTAGAGGCGCTGCAAGCGCATTGTTTATGTGTAAAGATGGCGGCCGTTGGCGTAAATGTTGTTTCTCTTGTCAATTCGGCCTAGAGTAAAAGAGTAGCAACAAAAATTGCTAATTGCAGAGTACAATTCACGTTAATTGTTAAAAACGAGTGACATTGAACGGAAGCATAAAAATTGAGTTAATTTTGGATATAAAACAAAGAATACTCATTTCCATTACTACTCAGTCAAATTCTTCAAGGTAGGTAGGTCGAATTGGTTACAGAACCGAATTAGCCTACCCCTACTCCACGTAGTCTTACATGCCCTACCCCTAGAGTGTTTTCTAGAACCCGGAGGCGCGGCGGGAGGGCAGCCCCCGCCCGCTGTAACAAAACGCAGACACCCGGGCGAGCCGGAGCGGCTGAGGCTGGTCGCCGAAGGCGACCAGCAAGCCGATGCTGCGCAGGCGAGCGTGGGTGTCTGTGCTTTGTTACGCAAGGGCGAAGAGGGGCTGCACCTTCCGCAGCGCCGGAGACGTCACGGTTCGAAATTATGCCCTATATTCCGCGTTTTTACGATCCGGCCAAACGTTGATGACCAAATCGTGAAACGTAGACGATTTTACGATCTGGCCAAACTGAGTTGACAATTTCATTAAATGCGACCATTTCATGATATGGTCGATCATTTCATGATGTGAGCAAATCTACGATATGGCCACGACATTACACATAATGAAGGTACTTTAAACTGTGAAAGGAGACGTGAATCCAGGAAAAGGACCATTGATTTCGATGATAATTAATAATTAACATTCATTTAACTTGAATTTTAATTTGTGTAATCGAAATTAATTCAACATGCCAAAGACAGAAAAATCTATAGTGACTGATGGATTATTGAATTTGCTTTCAATGATTCTGAATGTATAACTTGGAAGTAAATTGCAAACCGTTTTAAAAGTTCTCCATTGGAGCGAGAGTTCGAAAATGGTATTATAAATTCAGCAGTTTACAATCACAGCGCTACTTGGCGAAGGTAAAAAAACCTTGGAGGGAAACTCGTTCTAACTTTTCCTATTTTTCTGCGTTAATTTCGCCTGAACCCATTACACTTTGCAACAATTCTTAGTGCAAACGTTTCTATTAGGATATTTAAATTGCATTTTAAATTACTTTCCCTTACTTCGAAAATTATATACCGCTGGAAGTAATATGCCCTCCAGGTAATCTCTAGGTTACTTAAAAACTTTAAATAATACGGATACAACCTAGCAAAATACTTGTATTTAAAAATATCGACATATTAAGTTGATAAGACCGGCGTGTTGCAGGTTCATATTACATTCTGAACAATTTTATATTTAAATGATCACAATTATTGTCACCATCAATTACTTATTATAATTTATAATTATAAAGGAATATTACAGATCATAGCAGCTAAAGATTAATAATTAATGTTAGGTTTCAATAAGAGAGCTCGAAGGAACTAAATTTCTAATAATAGACAATCAACAAATCTTAAATGGATTGAACGTATACAACGAATACAAAACGTATACAACTGCAAAAAGCATTTGGAGTGACGCAAAATTGGTACCAAAGTTGAGCAATGAAATGTTAAGGATGAATAAGTTAATTGGTCCCTGGAGCGTATCGGCGGGCCTCCTGTGCCACAGAGGAATGCATTTAAATTGGATTTTAAGAGTAGAAATCACGGCGCGCTCTCTCCCTAGCTTGTTAGAGTCAATCTCAAAGTTTACGTAAACGAATAAAGCTCCGTGAAACCGAATTTATCCGAATCAATTCAAACTATACCCAACGTCTATTACAAAGTCTAATTATTATTAAACTACGCTTTGAATAGTATTTACATGTAATTAATAAGGCCTGAATTCAATATGCTACTACGCGAACAGTTTAGAAATATTACATCTCAGTGTTACGAATTCATTGAAATGAACTCGTTTTAAAATAGACTTGGGCATTGAACATTATTTTATTGAGCATAATTTTAACACGAGTAATATAATTTTTTATCCACGAGGACGGTGCGTTTGCTAATACATTAATTAAACAAAAGAATAATACTAAATAAAGTTTGTTATCCCTTCAAAGTTCTTCATACTCATCTCTCTATAAAAATATCATTAATAACGTAATAGAGAATTCTAACTAAGAATTCTAACAACTAAAATTAAGTTGGATTTTTTACCTACCAACAAGATAGCCTCATATCAGGCGAACGGTGCAAGTGTTCTATGATAGTAAGATAGTGTAAAACTAACGATGGTCAATCGCCTTTGATGTTAGAAAAAACATCTGCTTCGTCTAGACATTGCATCAATTAGGCAGGGTTAAGGGTTAAGGGTTAAGGGGAGTATTAGTTATATTAGAACTAAATAAATAAATAGATAAATACCTCTTCAGGTTATATCATCTTGTTTTTTTTACATTTTGCTGTCTAAATGCATACCTACATATAAGCAATCTGTGAAAACAGAGAATTTATCTCTTAGTCAATTGTGTTACCCGTTAGAACTCATAACAATACAAGTTCACTCATTTAAACGCGCCAGTTTGTATGCAAGATGCGGCGAAAAGCTAATAATAAATGTAAGCAGGGGCGGGCGTGTAGTTGCGGTGCGTAACCCCGTGGAAACGAAACGGTTTTCTTTACGAGCTATTCCGCCGAGCCAATATTTCTCCGCGACAGTGCGCGCCATCATAAAATAAAACGAAAAATTCCAACGCTCTGTCTTCAGCCGCCATGAAAATCATAAGAGGCGAGATTTTATGACTTCCTTCACGGACAACACTCCGCACAGGTGATTAATTATCACATAAATAATATGATTGCCGATATTGGATAGCGTATTTGAGTTCTTAGACATACAGAATACTAGGGTGTAGTAGGTACATACCATCGCACAGTTACAATAAAATTCAAACTGACCGTTGTCTTTATATATTACTAGCGGCCCGCCCGCGGTTTCACCCGCGTGGATCCCGTTCTCGTGGGAATATATGCATGTATTATACATAAAAACCTTCCTCTTGAATCACTCTACCTATTACAAAAAACCGCATCAAAATCCGTTGCGTAATTTTAAAGATTTAAGCATACAGACAAACAGACAAACAAACAGACGGACAAAAATAGCGACTTTGTTTTATACTATGTAGTGATGTTACCGGCTAAACCCGATTTCAATAATCCGATTCCCGATTTTTTTTTTTTTTTTTTTTTTTTTTTTTTATAGCCTGAAGGGCTGACGTAAAAGCAGACGAGCCACCTGATGGTAAGTGGTTATCGTCGCCTATAGACACGAGCAACACCAGGGGAGTCACCAGTGTAACGCCGGCCCTGAAGGAGAACTCTTTTTACACCTTTCTTGAAGAACCCCATGTCATAGCGCTCCGGGAATACCTCAGAGGGAAGCTCATTCCACATCCTGGACGTTCTCGGCAAAAACGATCGTGAAAAACGGACCGTAGTCGTTCGCCACGAGTCCAAGCGATGTGGATGAAACTTCAATCTTCGGCGAGTGGTGTGATGATGGAAGGGTGAAGTTGGCACCAAATCGAACAATTCCTCGGAGCACTCACCATTGTAAAGCCGGTAGAACACGCAGAGGCATCCTATGTCTCTCCTCAGACTTAGGTGTTCTAACCTGTTAGTGACTCGTGGTTCGTTGACAATTCGAACCGCGCGCTTTTGTACGGCGTCAAATGGACTAAGCTGGTATTGTGGCGCCCCTGCCCAGAGATGAGAGCAGTACTCCATGTGAGGCCTGACCTGTGCTTTATAAAGCATCAGTAGGTCCCTCGCAGTGAAGTACTGCTTCGCCCGGTTTAGGACACCAAGCTTTTTGGAGGCCAATTTGGCCTTAGCTTCCAGATGACTCCGATACTGCACGTCGCTCGAAATGTCAACGCCCAGAATCCCAACACTTTTACCAACGGTGAGCGCGGTACCCTGGAATTGAGGCGCTATGACAAGTGGGGTTTTCTTAGCGGAAAACGCGCAAACTTGTGTCTTCGTGGGGTTGAACTCGACTAAATTAAGTCGACCCCATTCCGAGACTTGCTCCAGAGAGTTCTCGACTTCAGACACAAGTTTGATTCTGCTATCCTCCACCTGTGACCGAGAGGCATTTGCAGGGCCTGTATAATAGGCATCTCCCGTCTTCAGGATTCAGGATAAACTAGTTTTGCCTAGGCCAAACTAATTATTCCTACATGCAATAGAATAAACTCGTAGGTATAGCCTAGGTTAAACTATGTAGTTCGTCCTAAGCCCGATACCTACGATAAACCAGTTTAGCCTAATAGCCATAGAGCCAGATAACCAGTTTAGCCATTGCGTGATGGATTTTTCTATGACAGCTAAGAATTTTTAGAGAGAATTGCTAGACAATCTTGTGCCACATACAATCGTACCTTCTCGTGATATCTCATGTTGGGCACGCCCACCAGAGATCTTTCTATATCTAGGTATGGTCATTATGTGTTGTCTATGCACCCCGCAACACAACGAACGCTAGTGTCCGTCGCAATAAGCTTGAAGGTAAGCATGTAATTAAATATTAAATTTGTTTATTTCAAGCTAATTCTTATATTAGGTACAATAATTAATAACATAATTTTGAGATACCGACTCAATTTCATTAACAAAAAGAACTTATTAAAAGAAAAAAAGAGCATTAAGCCGGCTATTGTTAGTACGCGTATGAATCCCTGGAGTGCACTTGTAATGTCGCGTATTCGGATCTCACGAACACAAATACTTGACAAAATACTCTGCCAATTGCGTCGGAGTACCGCCCTCAATTGTTCAGGATGAAAAATGGCCTATTCGGATTGTTCGCGAACAAAATGCGTGCAGTGCGGGTCATTATGCTTTGTTTTAGGAATAAGTACTTACGACAAAAAATACGTGAAAAGCTGAAATTTTTGCTTCCGCCCGCTTGGCTTGTGGGTCTCTCCTTAGCAGTTTTTGAACTACCGGCTATTGTGCACCATTACCCGTTTATTCACACTCTCGCGATTTACATTTGCTCACATATCTCATTCTCTGTTGTTCAGTTTAGTTCAAAATTAGATTTCATATACGTATGAAAAGATAAACAAAAGTTGTTTAATAAGGGACTATATAATTACGAACTATGAATTATAATATTGAAGTTTTGTTTACTTGAAGTTAATTATACCTACCTACATAAAATATGTCTTGTATTCGTATTGTGTTAACTAAAACAAAGCATCTAGCCAGTAGCGAGCATCAGTATTGGAAATGTAATATAATAAATTATATATTATTGTTGATAACAAAGTCTATACAACCGTACGACTCCTATGACGCAACGGTTACCATGACGGACAGCCGTTCAAAGGTTTCTGGAGTCGATTTCCAACGAGGTGGATATTTGAATGATAAATTTAAATTTCTATTCTTAGACTGGGTAGGAATGTGCGATCTCATTTGTGTATTCTTCATGGCACTTATAATACAGAGAATCCTAGTGTTGGGTTCTGAGTCATCATTATCTTCACAACCTCCACAACCTCCTCCTCCACAACCTTCACAACCTCCTCTCTTAATATAAGGAATACAGGCATTTCACCACGTTGGCCAAGAACGGATTGGCAGATTTCAAACCTTTGAGACCATTATGGAGAAAACTTAAGTGTGCAAGTTCTCTCACGAGGTTTTCGTTCACTGAAGCATAATATTTCCACTTATAAACAAGTGTCTTATAGCCTTACAGATATATCTATAGTTTGTAAAGACAGCGACAAAAAGGGATGGAAAATTGTGTATAAAAACAATATCGACATGATGAACAGAGATTTTAGTGTCTAGTATCCGATTGACATGAGATTGTCTCGGGGAGAGGAATGGAGGCGGTAATAACAACGTAGACACTTCCTCAATCTAACTTCTACAAATATATTCTCGGACAGAAACGATTCCAAATAAAAATTTGTTACCTTGTAAAGGACGAAGACGATTGTACATTTTGTTTGAACTAAGTATAAGAGCGACAGATACCTTTGTTTTACTAATTAATCTAAGCATAATAATAATGTTATTTGCTGAAAATTAACTATTACTACTATTACTACTAATCGCATTCAATTTAACAGAACCACATAATCATTTAATGAAGAAGGAACAAGTCGACTGTATTTGTTTACGACTTTACACTATCCAATTTGCAGAGCACTAACTCAATGCACTAACTAGTGCCATTATACTGCACTAGCTAGCGAAGCTAATTACTGACATTTCTTCATTTCGGTTACTTTCGGTAGTGATTGTTTTTGGAAATTTATTATTTATTATTTTACGTCATAATAAATATATCTCGAGCGTTCGCCGACGCGCGACGGCCGGGCCGCGCATAGCGAGCGTTAGCACGCTAGATCCGTTTACACCTGTGGTTTACACCTTGCAATCTAGCGCGCTGGCTAGCGTACTAGACAAGCAAGCGTGCAGAGCCCGTACGATCGCACTATATTGGATCACTTACTAACTAACTGCCTTTACACAATGCAAATGTAGCATGCTAGCTCACTTAGCGCTCTGCAAATTGGATAATGTAAAGCCCACCTTACTTCTGACCTTTATGACTGGGTGTTCCAATTTTGATATTTCTTTTTTTCTTCAAAAACTGCTGCTTATCGTCTATCTCCATACAAAAAGCGAAATCTGACGGTAGTTTTTAAGCTATCCATAGTTACTGATTTTGTTGTCGGATTATTTTTTTATAAAAAAATAGTACTTATATTGGTGTAACATATTTTTTTCATTAAATGCATAAATATTTTCGGATACATGTAGGTAGTTTCTACCCATCAACCCTAGAAGCTGATGAGTAGTTGTTTGAAGATGATAGCAATAGTTTTAGTGAGGCATAAAACCCACTCCTCAGTGAAATAGAAGTCTGTGAAAACGATAAGACGGGTTTGATATACAAGTTACCAATAGCGACGAATGATAATAAATTAATTAATTAAAGCGAACCCTTCGCGATTACACCCTAAGGATCCATTACTTAATTAGCATTAGGCACCCGCTGATTTCATGTTCAGTTTTCACGAGTTTTCAGAATAAAATATCGTTTTAATGTAACGTATTTTTTCTAACGTGTAGATGTATTAGTAGGTGTATAGTAAGTGGAAAATAACAAAATGTTATGCTCAAATACTTTAACTGTGTAACTTTCCGCTCAATATTTGAATATGAACAAGACAATGTTATTATTGGGAGTCGTATTAGTATTTTTTTTTTCTTAAAGCGAAACGAAACCTTACTATTGTACTACCAACACCAACATCTCTGGGGGTGTGGGTTGCTAGTTAGAGTATTTTATTAGCGGCGTCTAAGACTCAAACTCTTGAAAAACCCTAGTACATTTTAACCTGAACCTGTGTTATAGATATGCGACGAGTTATCGATTCGATCGATTAGGACACAGTGTAATATGGCCCTTAGCGCGGTACAACGTAGGTACCTACGGGATACCCAAAAGTCAGTGGAAGGGTCAAGAAAGTGGAAGTTAGGGCCTATCCAAGTGATGGAAATGTTTTTGCCGCCCGTAGGCCTCCACCATGGATTGATGACCTATCTAACTATGAAACGGAAACTAAGGGAACAGCTTAAGGCTGAGGCTACAGTAAGCAGCGACTTGCGATGCGACTGGAAGAGCGAAACGAAATTAACCTGGCATGGCTACATTATAAGCGTAAATATGGCGATAATATGGCGATGAGTTGGCTACACTACACATGCTTCGAAACAAATCAGCAGAAGCGATTTATGCGGCTACACTAGTAAAAGAGAAAAACTGCGATTTCGCTGTGAATTCGCTAATTCATAGCATGTTTGGTAATCGCTAAAAATTCGTTTTCTTGAAATGTGATAATTTCATTATTGCATTTTACAAAAAAATAACCGACTTCAACCTCGATAAGCATAGATAACTCAAAAACTACTCGCCAGATGGCGCTTAATTTAACATGTAGGTGTAAAGTTCTCGTCAATACAAATCAATCAAGCCCAAACACTAGATACCTAACTACAGTAAATCGTTGAGGAGTTCCCTTGATTGTCTTTCGGCTTCATCATATTGACTCCAGACCTTCATGAAATTGTAGCGCTTTCATGTACTTATGAAAACATTAACAAACACACTAGTCGTCCCTACAATTTTCGAAAGTTGCCCTCGATTTCTCCGAGATGCCATCATCAGATTCTGGTGATCCCTTTAAAAGGACCCCACTGCGCATATCTACTTTACAACAAAAAAAGAATTATCAAAATCAGCCCATAAACGACGAAAAAATCGCTGAACAAACATAAAAAAAGCATATATACGGTCGAATTGAGAGCCTCCTTTTTTGAAGTCGGTTAAAAAATCGCGAGTGTTTTTACGTAGAATGTAGCCACTCTCATATATTTAGTAGCACATTGAATTAGTCGTGCAAGTGAAAAATTTTCTAATAGGTTCGCTTCTATTTCGCTGATATGTTGATGTAGCCGATGCCATGGTCACAATAATTTTGTTTTTGTCGCGTAAAGAAATCAAAGTTCGCTAGTAATACTCTACATACAGTGTAGCCGTGTACGTGAGCATTATTTTGTTAAGTTGTTTTAGTCGTTCATGTGTCGCAATTCGCGTCGCGGCTTAATGTAGCCTCAGCCTTACATGCCCCACCAAGCACGGAGACGCTCAGAATTTTTCTACTAGCGATCCAACTACCACCTGTGCCCCCAGAATCTTTTTTTTATGGAATTAAGATAGCAAACGAGCATGCAGCACCACCCTTCCGCTGCCGGCCATAACAACTGTGACCGACCTAGAACTAGACTCAAAGGGACTAGGATGGTTAGTCCAGTTAATAGATGGTGTTAGAATATTAGTTCGTTAGTTTGTTAATAAGTGTAGGGACAGGGACTGTTAGTGATAATTAGTCCTGTTAGTTGATGTTAGTAATAGTCCAGTTAGTTATTGTTAGTATGAGTCTCGTTCTAATTCGGTCACAGATGCGTTGCTACCCCTGAGGACTGAGATGGGCGCCTCTAAAAAAGCGTAACCGGCTCCACACCTTCCTATCCGGAATTCATGTAGAACGCTGGTTACCGGCGCCGATCTGCCAGCGCTTATCGGCGCTTATCCGCGCAGGTAGTCGGCGCAGGTAGTCTCTATACTTTGTGCCGAACCAGCGCCGATAAGCGCCGATAAGCGCCGACAAGTTCCGACCTACTCCTATAAGCGCGGGTAGGCCATTGATACTATAGTCCGTTTTTTAGAATAGAGTTAACTACAAAACAAATATGGCCGATAATTGTCAAAGTCACAGTAGTCAATAAGACACTGACATTACACATGTACAGTAAAACCAACTTAACCTTGAAATGAAGAGAGGCGCTGTCGGAAGCATTGGACCAATCATCGAGAGGTAATAACTGACTGATGAATGGCCACAACGTACTTATGAATGACTTTTTAACATGGCGGCGTTAGTTCCAATTTTTGCCATTTCAGAGATAAGTTGGTGGCAATAATGTCAAACATGTCAAGTTCTTGTTGAAATGCATGTTGAAATTATTCATCTGTGAAAAGTGAAGTTGATGGATTTGCACAATGTATGAAATTTATTCATTATATTATTATTGTAATTTAAAATCAGTTTTTGGTGTAAAACACAGGGTGATATACCGAGTCAACCGATTGAATTGTTTGTAAGTTGTTTCACGCGTGTAACATTGTGGAAATTTGATGTTTCGGAAACTCAGTGATTTGTTTTGTAGTTAACTCTATTCTAAAAAACGGACTGTATGTACTAAAGTACTAGAGAAGACACCGCAAAGAAATCTTATGTTCCATGCGCTTGCCAGCTCGCATGCGGGTATTACCTACGTCTGAGACCTGTCAGTGTCTTCCTAAAGACATCCCTACAAAACCCAAATTGTTATATCCAAAATTCAGAGTCGGTTTTTAAATTAATGAAAAAAAAAGACGAACGACATGTATTATTGCTGTTGTATCGTAAGTCATTAAACTAAATATCGATACTGTTTCCGTCCACGTAGTGCGCACAACACTAGCAAAAGCGGTCATGTTTTTTTTTTCACAAAAATTTTGTCAGGCACGCTATTTTTGCTCTAGTGTCTAATCCATAGTCTTATAGATCAATGATTCAGAGAGACTGTCAGCCAGCTCCTGCTTATACAAGCTTGCTTTATGTAGAGGTTATCTCAACGGACCAGTACCGATAAGCGCTGACACTGGCAGATCAGCGCCGGTAACCAGCGTTCTACTTGAATGCGCCCTTACATACTTAATTAGGCTTTGAATGTACATAATTGAAATCTAAAAATAAGCTGTAGCAAACTGAGTTGAAATTCTTCTAATTGCTTGTTATCTTTCTTTTGGCACCCAAGCCTAAGAAGCCATTCTATAATCCCTGTATTAAGAAATATGCGTGGCGAGGGATTTGCGCGTCTTTTGCCCTATTTTCAGAGGGAAGGCCGTCGCGTTCCGTAGCCCCTGGGATTCCATTCCGAAAAACCTCCATAAATATTTCTTACAGTATTTGTATCTTCCTTGGAGTATCGTTAGCACAATGTTTTTCCTTTTCTCCGAACCAGTTAGCATCTGCTCCCGGTAAACAAAACTATAGCCTACTGAATATGCCGAGAATTTGGTTTAGTTAGGCAATAACGAATATAACGCTTTTTCTGTAAACATATTTTATAAAATTTAGCAATAAAGGTTTGTTCAGCCGAAAAAGTAGGTACCAAATGTAAAGCTTCAAATTGTGTAGTAGTGATATGATGTCAAATAAATACAATTAGAATAAACAATCTCGTTATACTTACTAGGTAAACCTATTCACTAAACCACTAAACTAAAATTAATATGATTTTATTAAAGACACTTGGTGCCATCAAAGAACCGATCAAAACTAACCTAGAAATTTAAACACCTGTGCATACATTTGCATTGAATCTCCGTACATATCACCGTATTTCTGAATATCATACTACGTTGAAGTAACTACCAATTCAAGTTAGTGCGTCCCTCATTCCTCATTAATTTCTCCCTGCACTTTAGTCAGGCTACCTCGCCCTATTCAACTGGCTACGGCTAAGTTAGAAGTTCGATTCCAATAACTACACAGTGCACTCCAATTAAAATATCTCCCTTCGTTCTTTTATAAATATGTTCTTGCAAAACCTATTCGCTCGTATTACTTTTAATCGATTTCAAAAAAGGAGGAGGTTCTCAATTCGACTGTATTTTTTTTCTTTTTTTAATTTTCGAAAGCTAGTGCTTGCAGTCTAGTCTAGTCTCATATAAAGAGCGATATCTGACGAGTAGTATGTACCTATGTATGTATTTTAGTTTTCTATACTATTTATTGGTTTTGAACTTAGTTATTTTATTTTAAATTGTTATTCTATTCGCTAACATTAAAACATATATTTTTACACATATTTAAACTCCCTTGTGTCTCAGATGAAAAGGACATTATTATTACCTACGGTCCTATCAAAAAGTGTCTGCCACATAAATATCTGCGTGATCGGGAGTCGATCCAGGGACTGCTCGCTTGCAGTCTAGGCATAGAATAGTAGGTATAACGTACAAAAGACGAAAATAGAAGAAATTGCTTTCTGCTTGTTTGTTTAAGTCTTCAGAGACACTGGAATATTTTTAATAATAAAAAAAATCCTGCCACAAGATGTTCGCAAACATTAAACAAGTGTTAAATCTATGAACCAAATAGAACAAAGTGAATATGCAATGTCAAGCCATGTCAATAACACTTCAATGTAGTAAATTCGGTAGTGATTCAGAGCTTATTGACACGTCTAAATTTTTGGTTTTTATTTGTCATTGAAAATAATTGTATTAAGTACTTGTGTAACTTGGCCTACTTGTGTAATTCAACTGATTTAAACTTAATTTACAGGAAAATCACTATTAGATTTTTTGGTCGTAGCGTTATGTTATATAGCCTATGGCTACCACCTAAACCAGTAGTTCCTGAGATAAGCGCGTTCAAATAAACAAAGAAATAAACCCTCCCACTTTAACAAGTAAACAAGTATAAGTAGAACAATAAGTATAAGATTTTAAGACAAGTAGGAAAAGAAAGATGAAAGTAGAACGTGATGGTTCTGTTTAATACATTATTCAACATTAACATCCAAAGTTAAAAATTTTACTCATGTTCCTGCATATATGATTTCAAAATGTAAAGCAAACCATAATTTATTTCCTTAGACTTACATTTACAAACGCATTTAAATAAAACCGTTAGAATACAGTTAACCCCGAAACAATAAAGTGATCAGCCTTTTTGTAACTGCTCTGAAATCCATTTTATATGCTTCCACATATTGTTTCCAGAGCGTAGTACCTATAAACTTTATTGCATATATTTTGAAGGTATCGAAATTTGAAGTTAATTGTCAATTCTCACCGTTGGCGTTTATGTGTTCGGCAAAACATCTGGCCCGTTGATTGCTTACGTTTTTATGTGCTCTTACAAACTCGGGCGGCGCTCTCGGGGAAAGCACCTTAATAACGTGATGACGTAGCGTACCTCCCGATTTATGGCCAAATTAAATATTTACAAAAAGTTAACAATACAATGCTTCGGCACAAATTGCTAATTTTTTTTTGTTATTAAAGATGCTGTTAATAGAGCTTGTTATTATTTTGAATCTTTGTAGCAATATTGAAAAATATGATTTTAAATCTCATAAATATACCTATCAACATGGGTAATACCCATATTCAGCATCGTGTACTCAACCAGGTTTTTGTCATGTCACGCGCCGAATTTCAATGGATAATATACATTCTTATAGTAAATATAGTAATACGACACAAGAACACAACGACCGAACTGGAATTATCTAATAACGGTCTCTTAAAAGCAAACCCGTGTAGGACAGTCCTGAAGGGATGTTAAGTAGCCGCATCCCGAGGGTCAACTGAAAGGTTTTGACCATACATCGCCCAGTACTATTGGATATATCACCTATACCTAAATATATATTTATAACACTTCACTATTCTTAATGTTTATTAACGACTGTCACAAACATTTTAATAAGTAGGTAAGTAATTTATATTTATAAGTACATTAGAGTAAGAAAAATATTTATAATGTCCATAGTCCCTGGTACAAAAATGTTAATTAGGTAGGCATAAAAGTTCAATTATTAAAAAATACGTTAATTAACGGATGGCTGGCTACAACCCATTATTGGCCCACTACTGAGCACTCTCTCTCCTCATTATTAAAGAGGCTAGAGCATACTCCATCACGCTACTCCAATGCGGACTGGTGGAGGGGTTAGTGGCCAACCCAGTATCGGAAGTTATCAAGCCGCCCAAAGGCTTAACGACTGCTATCTATGTTTAACTGGGACCGACGGTTTTACGTGCCCTCCAAAGCACGGAAGCACTCAAGATATTTTGCCACTAGCGGTCACCCTCCAACTACCGACTGCGCCCGCAGTTTCTTATCTTTGACGATCACTTGGGATCGACGCAAGCCGCCAGGCTATGAGCGCGAATTTTTTTTTTTTGATTTTTATTGTATACATAAAAACAATGTAACACAATTGAAAATTGTTCGTAAACAACTGCTAAAGTAAAAAACTGTGTCGCAGCAGTTTACGCCCATCCCGAAACATAAAACAGGGAGTATACACCTCATAATAATATCTCTATTACTTAGTAACCACTAGGTAATGAAAATTATACATGCTAATATAAACTAAATTAAACTAAACTACATAAAGATCGATAAATTAACAGATTTGTTGTTCATGCTTAGATTACATTTAGATTACATTTGCCAATGATGCGTGTGCGTGCGTGCATGCTTGTGTGTGTGTGTGTATGTGTGTGTTTGTGTGTACGTGCGTGCGTGCGTGCGTGTGTGTGTGTGTGTGTGTCTGATTCCTATCATCCAGTGAGAAGTGCTTCAGTCTGTTCATATGTGAGGCTGTATAAGTAATTAGTTAATTTTGTTTTACATACCCTATATGTCAGTGGATAAATGACAATAATTTTATTCAATTTGTTATACGTAATGGAAGCTAGAAAGTCATAATGTCGTGATAAAGTAGTGCGACAAGGTTTAAGTTCGCAGATGCGTCCAGCGCGTCGACTATTGCTATTCTCATTATTAAAGGGTAAGGATTTGTGTTTCCGCAACACTATTTGACGCACGAATAACTGTCTAACAGTTAAAACATTTGCGACCTTATATAAATCAGAAGTCGGGAAAAGACATAGAGATAGGAATATACATAGATCAATGGGAAAAGAAGAGGTTTTGACAGCATCACTTTCACTGACAGAATTAACGGATAGGTACCTACCTATAGTTGGGCCATTTTAATAGGTCACATTTGACAGTTCGTCAAAATTTTCCAAAGTAACCTTGTAAGGGAGGCACCCCATAGTATCTAATACATTCCATACTAGATATTGTTAAACTTTTTACACTTAAAAGTAAGGAACTGACGTCGTTACAAAGTTACGTCAGTGAACTCTTTTTCTTTTTAAATATCAGGGATGGTACCGAAAGAAACAGATGAGTAGATAAGTTGAATTCGAGAAGTCGAACTAATCGTCAAAAAGTATTTCACGATTACAAAATAAAATGTATTTTAATACAAACAAAATTAATTTTATTACATTTTAGGGCAAAAAATATGTAATTATTCATTTATATAATAACGTCCGGCTCAAAAGTCAGTATCTAGAAAGGTGAAATGTTACAAAAAAATCATGATTTCATTTCGCGCCATTATTTGACGCATTATTTTTGTCATTTTTTTTTGTCGTTGTGTGAACTGTGCGCTTATTAATACTTTTTATAACAATCACATTCAATTTACAGTTGTTTGAAGTCCTTATCGATTTATTCAATTTAATCGATGTTTTTCAGCAGGTTATCCTCACTATGAAGCAAAGACAAACAGTTGTCAAATGTGGCCTATTAAAATGACCCGACTTTACTTCCGTCGAATATAAGGTTGAATAAAAAAATTGAACGCATACATAGTATTCTTTATGTACTATTATCTATGTTTAACGTCACTATAATCGATCCGCTACTAATTTTTTTTTATTAAAATGAAAACTTCATTTGACAAGTGAACCCCGCGGAATGACACCTTAAAAATCCTGTAATCATACGCAAAACAGCATTTAGGGTCGGCGTGATATAGCATTTAAATAGCCTCGTGTTAGTTATTCAGCGCGTGACTCCGCTCGGCCGCGGCCGTTCCCTCGTAAATCAAACTCGCCATTCGCTATTCGCTTATGCATTACACAATTTTATTTGTTCGAGTCCGCTGAATAGGTAATAAACTATGGCAGGTAAAACATTTCTGCGCCCCAAATTCAGAATCGTACGCAAACACAAACTCATTCTAAGGTTTGTTTAACCGTGTACTGGCTAGGATTTTACAGATTTTTTTGTTTTAATTACCAACTTAATTGTTTATCTTTCAATAGGTCTCTGGGGTTTTGTGATAAAACATAATAAATCTTCATCATCTTTCTTATCTTACACGTGTCCGCTTATTTAGAGCAATTAATATGAATTCGATTTTGATGAAATCACTTATTGAGCAGGTTAGTTTCACTTTTACTTTGTTGAATTTGAAGTAATGTCCTTTTTCTTATTTTATACTAGAGAACCGCCCGCGCTTCGCTTCGGGACCCGTAGGTAACAGACGCGTACCTAGGTCCCGTTCCCGTAGGAATCTCGGCTAAAAAGTAGCATATAGGTAATTATGATCTGGAACATCAAATATAACGTTTGCCTATGGCTTAAGTAAATTATATGTAGTATTTGATAGCATGATTAAAAATTTGCAAATTGCAAATGAACTAACGCCATCTATTAACAACATTCGGAACTAAATATCTAGCAACTAACAAAATATCGATCTTCCCATGGGAATAAGATGTTTTTCCGCGGTAAAAAGTAGCCTACGTTGCTCTCCACACCCCTAACTATCCCCACACACATAAACCATATCATATAATAGCTAAGTTGCGACGTGAAAGCGTCACAAACAAACAAACAAACACACTTTCACATTTATAATATTAGTACGGATAGACTTAAAATGGCAAACTAACTGGCAACACCACACTTCCATTGCCACTCATGACAACTGTGACCAACCCAGAACAAGACTCAAAAACCTAGTTCTAATACAGTCACAGATGCGTTGCTACCATTGAGGACAGAGATTGTCGTAAAAAAAGTCTAACCGTCTCTATTCTTGTAATAATGTACTAATAGGTACGGTGGGCCAAGAAAGTGGTGTACCAGTTTTCATTCAGTTTCCTAGCTATCAAAAGTTACATCAAAGTTCATAGGAAATATCACTGAAAGAGACGCATAATAATGACGTAAACCTAATTGTTAAGAATACGTACATCATACGTCACATTATAGGTGCAAGACATTTTAATCTTTATTAGAAACGGAAAATGCATTAATTTGTTCAAAGAAGATTTAAATATTCTGAACAAAAGCATAAGAACTATTTCAATTGACAAAATAATTCTTTTTAAAAAGAAAATTGACATTTGACATTTAAGTCCTACAACGATCTTTTGGCGCGTGAATGACGTGTGAGTGACAGAGACCGTGCCTTATAGTTTGCCTTACCTATATGGCACTGTCTCTGTCACCCTCACGTCAGCCACGCGCCTGAAGCTCCTTGTCCCTGTATATGCAAGTAATGTAATAGAAATTGGCTAAGTGCGAGTCGGACTCGCCCATGAAGGGTTCCGTAGCAGCAAGTAAAATAATATAAAAAAATATTCGAGTAAGTAGATTGAATGAAAGGTAAGTTGCGGTTTACGATTTATGACGTATTAAAAAAACTGCTTACTAGATCTCTTTCAAACCAATTTTCGGTGGAAGTTTACATGGCAATGCACATCATAATATGTTTTTTAGTTTTATCATTCTCTTATTTTGGAAGTTACAGAGAGGGGGGCACATATTTTACCACTTTGGGAGTGCCTCTCGCGCAAAATATTCAGTTCAGAAAAAAATGATATTAGAAACCTCAATTATCATTTTTGACGACCTATTCATAGATATTCCACACGTATGGGTTTGATGAAAAAAAACTTTTAGGGTTTCAGTTCTAAGTATGGGGAACCCCCACGGTTTATTATTTTTGTGTGAAAATCTTAAAGGTTCACAAAATATATCTACCTACCATGGAGCAAAATACCTACTTACCAAGTTTCCGACGTCAATGGTTCTATCAAGTTTAAACTAAGAACAAAACAAATGTCACGTATTTATAATAGGATAAAGATGGCAATAAAAGTTGTCAGATCGATCTGCAAGCGAAACTAACCTTTATCACCTATGAATCTGCAAACGGCATTCAACCTTAGGGTGGTAAACCAATTCTTTGGCCGACCGTACGTGGGGTGTAGTAGTACCTAACAAAACTTTGATTTAACAAAAATTTGATTCAATATATAAAAAAAACAATTATATTTATTATTACATTATCATAACCCATGTCTATCCCACAACTGAGCACGGGTCTCCTATTATCCACACATTAAACTCTGCAAAATTTTTTTTTCGTGACAAGTAGGTACCTACGTATTCCAGTGTTAAAATAAAATTGATGAAAATGACATAAAATAAACATATTTAGAGCATAAATGGTAATCTTACCTTTTTATGAAACACTTTTATTCCTTAAATCTTTTATTTTATTCAAATATTTTATTTAACAAAACTGCGATATATACCTATGACGGTATGTTCTGATTTTATTTTTTAACTGTTTTAAATATCAATGCCACTAAACGTATAAAATGAAGACTAATTAAATAACCTATTTCAGTCCGCTCACATTGTGATAAGAGCTAAAAATTGTATTTTTCTTATCACACATACAATAGCGTTAAACAACTTTCACAATTAAATAATACTTAACAATAACTTCATAATTAAACTAGCTTTCTTCCCGTGACTTCGTTTGCACGAACTAGGTTTTATTTATTTTTTACTAAGTAGGTACCACCTGAACGTTATGGTAATGATTATAATTGACTAATTATATCTCTTTTTGATGGCTTTTTCTGTGATCCTTATTAAACGAACTATATCGATTAAGCTTCTAAACGAACGCAGTTTTATAAAAATTTACCCTCCCCTCCCCCTTTTTAAATTTCCAATTTTTAATCCTAAGTAATTGTAGTTGGGTGTTTGCGTTGATATCTCAGCCAGTCAATCATTACTCGAAATTAATTTAGTTTTCCTTTATTAACCAACTTCTATAAATGTAGATGATTTGCCTGTATTTTTTGTATTACCGAATACATTTTTAAATAGTGAATTTTATCATTTATTTTTCTATATTGAAAACGGATGCTTTTCGTGTCGTCCCATTTCAATAGGTATGAGCGACATCTGGCGTGCAATTTTTGAGTTATCTCCATTAATGCGTTTTTAATTGACGTCGAATACGTTGATGGTTCAGATTTTAGACCTTGTCGATATTTAAGTCGATTATCTTTGATAAAAATTATTTGATATCGGTGAACACAAAAAAGTGTCAAATAACTACATACACAGCTTACATAACGTAAAACTTATTAGAATATAGTATGATAGGATAGTTGGATGTACGCGGTACGAAGTGTCACAGACGCTTAGTTTCGGGAGGTCTCCATCTCGCGACGCAACAGACCAGAAAATTCACTCGAACCCGCCCGCTCTAGCTCTTCGCTGCGGCTAATCCTTTCGGTTATTTTAATGATTTCACTAAAATGCAAAGTCACCTTTTCACATTCCCTTTTAGATTACATTTTTACCTTCACTGTTGAGGCAGTTGGATGGTTGTAAAAACAAATATTAAACTAACACATACAACACACAAGAACATAATTATTATGACGTAAAATTATCACAAGGAGTTATGTTGGTGATATTTATGTCTTCCTTTATTATTAAGTTCATATTTTAAATTAATTTATAAGGTAGGTGTTGCCCGCGACTTCATTCGTACATAGGAGATTTTCCCGCGTGATTCCCGATCCCGCGGGAACTCCGGTATAAAAAATAGCCTATACTTATGTTACTCCATAGCCTCCTTCATTTAATAGATAGAAGATATACTTAGATAGATAGATAGATAGATAAACTCTTTATTGTTTGTACACCGGGAGTAAAAAAGAAAGAAACAAAAAGGTATAACAAACAGCACAAAACAATAGGCGGCCTTATCGCTAAGTAGCGATTTCTTCCAGGCAACCCACCAAAATATAGGAACTACAGAAAATACTTAGGGGTAGCGGCGTACTTAAACTTAACAAAGAAGAAAGATACAGAACTTTTTAAATATACACATAATAAAAAAAAACACCGAAAAATAAAAATAATCATCATACTTTTACACCAGTAGTGAAAGACAAACAAAAAAGGCAAAAGCAGGAAGCAAGAAAAAGAAAGGAAAGAAATGAAAAGAGGTTGAGGGGAAAAACAACGATGTAAAAGGATTGAACGGACCAGGGTTAGGTTAGGTTTAGGTAATCCTCTTTAACTAAAGATTTAAATTTAATTATATTTTGAGCTTTACGTATGTGGGAAGGTAACGAGTTCCACAAACGTACCGCCGAGACCGTAAAAGATTTATGGTAAAAGGAAGAAAAATGACAGGGAGTTTGAAGGACAAGGTTGTGTGAGGAGCGAAGGATATGGTTATGACTAAGGCAACGATACTCAAAGTTATTTCTCAAATAACTAGGGGAAGATGGATTAAATAGCGTACAGTACAGAGCAGAAAGAACATGACTATTCCGGCGAAGTCGGATTGGGAGCCACTTGAGTTTAGCACGAAATTCAGAAATGTGGTCATACTTGCGAAGCCCAAATATGAACCTGATGCAAACGTTTTGAAGACGCTCAAGTTTGTTAAGTTGCTCCTCGGTAATATTAAAGTAACAGATATCAGCATAGTCTAGAATTGGCAAAAGTAAAGAAGGTAGCTAGGGTAATTTTAGTGGATATAGGGAGGAAATTACGTAATCTGCGTAAACTGCCTAAGGCAGCAAATAGCTTTCTGCTGACGTCGTTAATTTATTATTCCTTAGATTTATTCCTGTTTTATATTATTATTATTATTTATTTATTTAGTCAACAGAGATTACTAAGAACGAGACAATAAATAACAGGAGACGTTCTAGTAACTTGAATAGATGAATTCAGATTACCTGGATGTCTGAGGACGTTCTGAGGCGAATCAGTAGCCAGTGTTAAGAGTGGAATGGTATTCAATCCAGTAATTTGAGCGAAGTGACACTTCTATCTTTTGATGTGTGGTATTACAAAGAGTGGATTTTGGTAGTTACCCTTAAATATGATATAATATTACTTAGTTCAAACTTCAAACCTATGTAGAGTAGGTACTCTACATAAATATTGACTACTGAATGAGACTGAGTAATTAAGGACTTCCAACTAGACTCATCTTCATTGTCATATAAGTTACTACAAAATTTCTATGTAGCGTATGTATTGTAGACTCTTATTCGTACATTCTCATTAATAAAAGAGTACATCTACTTACATGAACCTAATTGATAATAATATGATCCTACTTCCTACTAATATTATAAATGCGAAAGTTTGTAAGGATGTATGTGTGTGTGTGTGTTTGTTGCTCTTTCACGCAAAAACTACTGAACGGATTTTCATGAAACTTTGCAGTAATATAGCTTAGACATCGGAATAACATAATTTGTTAAAATTTATAAAGATTTTTGAAGGGACTGGTTCCCCGAAGCGAAGCTTCATTGTCATATAAGTTACTACAAAATTTCTATGTAGCGTAGGTATTGTAGAGTCTTATTCGTACATTCTCATTAATAAAAGAGTACATCTACTTACATGAACCTAATTGATAATAATATGATAGTGATATAATATAATAATCACAACATTACTTATTAAATGATCATGATAACCTGTACACATTCAAATGTACCTAAATTTATTCTGACAGAAATTATTCATACGGGCAACAACGCTTAACTGCCGCTTGAATCTTTTAACATCGTGAAAATAATTTTATAATTAATTAAACTATTGACAAATTGAAAACAATATGAAACGCTGATTCGTTCATGTTAATGAAATGGAACGCAAAATGATCATAATTACGCTGAACGTTTTTCCCGTATTGTTGGCAGACCTCGTCGACGGAATCACCTGGCATTACCATTGCGAAAATATTTTCAACAAATGGCCCCATTTGCCCGACTGCCTCCCGTAATAACTTTCGTAATTACTATTATCCAAAATCCACACCATGTTGCTCTTTGCAACAATTGAAACATTGGAAATAATTACAACTAAATAAAAGCTCATAATGTATCTTTCTAGGTACGTTTATAACGCTGTTTAAATTAAGTGAAACGAATACTTAAATGGAGTCGAGCAGTAATTTGGCTTCAACACATTAATGGCCCATTGCTGCGCACGGGTCTCCCCACAAAGCTGAGGAGGTCTACAGCATACTCGACCTCGCTGCTCCAGTGCGGATAGAACGAGGGGTTATTAGCCAATCCACATGGCGGAAGTTTTTATGCCGCTCAAAAGCCTATGATGATAACGACCCGGAAAGACGGCTTTACGTGCCCTCCGAATCACGGATACGCTCCAGAAATGTGGCCACCACCAATCACAAGTCACAAGAGTAGTATTGAATTGGTTATTATTAAGACATTTCCTAGTTCTATCGAGTTATCGATTACGTAATGAAATCCTAGCAGTGTCGGATCGGCTAATAGGTACCTAAGCTTGTTATTTGTAAAATTTTCCCTTGCTAGACGGTGCTAGGATAGATCACCTGAATGCTGAAAACGATAGCTTATCGGCCTTGATCTGCCGTACTGAAAAAGTACAATAATACTTAGTTAGTTTATTAATGAGAACTCATGAGATCCGATTGAATATTTTCAGACATTTACTTTAAAACAAACCATTAGTAAAGAATAAACTTAATGATGTATTGTAAAAACCACGCAGTAAGTTAAACATCAAAATATTTCACCCAACACGTAAACATAGTAACACATTATATTGAACAGGGCGCTATTAAATGTTTGCTCTATTATATTGAGTCCATCCATTAATGCGCACTTTGGAACTTTATCGTTGTTTACATGTGATCCGTAGATATTTCTGTCGTAAAATTGTTACATATTACCGACGGTAATTAGTTAAATAGGGCATAATGGCACCAATTTATTTATCAAGTTGCATCGAGCTGACAAAATTGTATTACCCATGCATAAACGAGTAGGTACGTCATATAATTATTACAACCGTTTTAAATAATAATAATACCTAATAATAATTCTTTATTTATTTGCTCTCAAAAATAGGTACATAACTTAAGGTATAAGTAACATAGGTACAAGTACATCCAAATTAATAAGTACATTAAATACTTGTTCCTTTTTTAATGGCTGATGCATAAATTAAAATTCGTACCTCTCGTTGTTGTTACATTAAAGAAATGAAGAGACGGCATCAATTGTAGTCAAATGTAATTAAATGCAGTGTAAAATACTTAAAGCAAAGGTCTATTCAAAAACTCTCTCGTGTAATGGAAATCGTGCCCTTTGGCCCCCAGGGCATCGCGGATTCCCAGCACAAAAGACCCAACAAAAAGGTTCTGCCGTCACATGAACATTGTAAAACTCACCCTCGCACTCACGTCTTGTCTTACAAAGAATTCTGAACTCTATATAGCAGACTTAAGCTTCGATTTTCTCTCTTCCTAATTGTTTTGTAACTGTTTTTTCCAATCCGATAATGCGACCTTAGCTTCGAGATCATGGTTTACTACAAATTGTATTAGAGTAGTACATTTAACTATTTATGTCGCGATCCGCCTGGGTTCCACAGAATTTTACAAGTTTCCGCTCTATACAAAACAATATGTATATAAAATATTCGTTTCTGTACATGTAACAAACAACGTTTTAAACAAAAAGAAGAGTGTTGTAAGTTTGACCTGTCTGATCTGTGTGTCCGTGTGTCTGTGTGTCCGTCTCGTGGCATCGTAGCTCTCAAACAGATTCACCGATTTCAATGCAGTTTTTTTCATACGAAAGCCTGTTTCTTTTTGATGATTTTAACTAAGTTTGGTAGAAATGGGTTCCGCAGTTTGAAGAAAATCATTGCTTTTGTTTTGCAAAAGTACAACTAGTACATCATAAGAGTATCATCACAAAATTATCTATAAAAAATGTATGAATACTTTTTTCCTACGATTTTATGATCTACAATTTTTGTCTGAGGTAGATATGTACTTTTATGATAAATCTTACCGTTTTGCTGAAAATCGCGAAAAACCATTGAGATATTATGTACTAAAGCGAAAAACTAATTTTTTTGACCTTTGACCTTGAATAAAAAAAAATCATACACGAGAATGATGGGGAACTTTTAAATATTATTTATACTTATGTTTTGAACAATTTTACTGATTTTCAGCTTGTTGGGACCTTATGCACCTTCGAATGTCTAAATTGACCGGGCTATAATTTGGACTGAAATCTAACTGACATGTACTTACTCGTAATGTGTGTTTTCTGCCCTTTAATATTAAGATCTCACTTGCCTGTACGGTACGCTAATTCTGCCCACACTAGATTACCTACTCAGACGCCTGCTGTAGGTACTTATGGATGCTAACGAGGAACCACTAAACAAGTTGACCACTTGTAGAATTAGGCAATTCGGGTCATCTTTAGATTAAAGAAATTCGAATTATAGTGAGGCCACTAAAATACAAAAAGTTTTATTAAAGTAACATGTTAGAAATCTACTAATTGAATTACGTTTTGGAAAATTTTTGCAGTTTATATGCATGCCAATATAGTAGGTAGGTACTTAGAGTAAGACTGATAACAATTCATAGTACTTATTTCAGTTGATTTTAAAATATAATTTATTTTATTACGTATTTTAATTCACAGTTAACTCTTATTCTGCAACATAAAGGTATTATTAAGGGCCTACAACCGTAATACGTAAAACCATTTAGTACATACCTAGTATCTCAATGCGTAAAACCGAATGAGCGGAGCTCAAAAACAGAGATGGAATGATTTCATTTATAGGCAAATAGTGAGATAGCAATGTTTTATTTTAGCTTTAATATTATTGACGTAATTGCCAATTGCATTTTAATTTTTTATTTGAAAACTGTTTCGGTTTTTGAGTTTTTTTCATTGTTATGAAAACTTAGCTTTGATTATTTACTGTTTTAAAAATATTTTCATCAACTAATTATTAAAACTTTTGTAGTAAACTTGAAAACCATAACTATTTGGACCTAACTTTAAAAAAAATTCTATCGAGAAAACTTCTCATTTCTCAATAAACGCCAAACAGTCCAAAAACACCAAAAGTACAATTATTCACAAAACACAATCACAGTCTAAAGATATGCCAAGTCAGTAGTTTGCAGATCAACATTAATGCAGTGCAAAAAGCAAAGCCTAAAGTCGTCAGTACGAGAGCCACGCCAATTGAAAACGATAAGGTGCATAGTAAACAAAATATAGCATATCATGTCTCTTTGAAAAGCCAAGTGATTACTTTGAACTTGAACAATTAAGAAATTTTGGCCTCGTTTAAAAATGGTACGATTTTTTTTGGGGCTACATTTCTTAGAGTATAATAACATTTTGTAATCTTGGTTAGATGCGTCAACTTTTAAATAAACTGGCCACAGTAGTGTTCATACTTTTTTTTTACACAATGATGAATCAAAGTAGACCGAAAGTAAAAATCTTGCAAAATTTTAAGGGAATTTTGGTGTTTGTTTGAGTTTTGTGGAAAAACTGCAGGCTCTCTGGGATTTTTAAGAATTGTAGGTAATGAATAGTATGACTTCTTAGGTTGCCGATACAAAAACTGAAATATTTGAAAAACTGTGGTTCTTATTTTTCCTGGAGTACTTAGTTATGAGCAAGTCAACCCTCCAGTTCCCGCTTATCGTTGAATTTTGGGACGCGTTGTATAGTGAAAATACATAATATACCTATCTAAATATCGAAGATATAGACGGTAAGGTTTAAAATTAATCTTAGATCTAAAACTACCATATTTCGGATGTATCCACTTAAGGAGACGCCCTCGCGTCGCTTCGGGCAACTTGTTACTCCGCTCCTGTTGGTCATAGCGTGATGTTACACATACATAGGTATACATAGTTTATTTATAGTCTTCCTCAATAAATGGACTATTTAACACATAAATATCTTTTTAAATTTAAACCAGCACTTTCTGAGATTAGCGCGTTCAAACAAACAAACAAACTCTTCCGCTTTATCCATCCATCCATCAGCCTTTCGATGTCCACTGTTGGACGTAGGCCTCCCCTAATTGGCGCCACTGTAACCGGTCCTGAGCCCGTTGAATCCAGCGGATGCCCGCCGTCTTCTTCAGGTCGTCAGTCCACCTGGTCGGGGGGCGCCCTATGCTCCTTCTTCCAAGACGCGGTCTCCATTCGAGGACCTTTCCTCCCCAACGGTTTTTACATCATCAGGTTCCGCTTTATACATCATCTATATTTTTTTTACGATTAATGGCTTATTTGTAGGTATAGATTTATGTCGTATCTTGATAAGCTGTTGTTATATACTTTTCTTGCAATGATCATTTTTGTGGTTAGGTACTTCTCACACAACGCTATTTGCAAGCGACTCGGATCTTGTCAATGTATGAAAGCGACGCGTTACGATGGATCTCCTGTCAGTGAGTAGTGTCAGATACAGCGAATTTTGAATTGCGTTACAGTCGCGTAGCGTCGTGAGAAGTGCCCTGTTTACGTTTAAATACATTTTTGACGTTTACTTAGGTACCTGATTAAAAATAAATCACTTCTTACTGCCTTAATATCTTACATAGGTAAAGGTACATAGTTTATTGCTCTTCTCAATGAATTGCATCTTCAGCTGTAGGTAAGAAACTCGCCGTCGCATCGAAATTCTGTACATTACATTGATTATTTATAGATGCCAAGCATAATTCCTCGGACGTTCTAGTCTTCCACTCCTGTCACTCACTGACGAGTTTATTACCGTAGGTACCCGAGCTAAAACAGCACAATATATTTAAGTATTTATAATTTATTAGGTAAGACTTAAACGATACATTGAGGCTGAAAAGTAGGTTTATTTAATTTATACCATATTGGTACATATTTATGCAATATCATATCTCCGCGGAATCCGTGTATCAAATCTTCAAATCGCTTCGTATTGTTGTCTTTTGTGTTCGAGCTCGCATTCGTTTTCCATCGCACACCATTATTCACATTAAGTGGACAGATCTCGGGTCAGATCCAGGCACAAGAAAAGCACAAAAAGTGCCCGCTTTATCCGAGCATGATAAATCTACTTCAAATCCGAGAATAGCGTCTTTTATGAAGGAAATTGAAATAAACCGACCGTGCGGATAACGGCTAAGTAAGAAGATCGGGATCCTTTTAGAATATATTGGTGAATCATTTTCATTCATCAGCCCACCCTACTACATCCAAAATTACAATATAAAATCTATCATTAATTTCGAGGCTCACGAAAAGATTTAAAATTTTCAGGAATTCATTTGGTAGACGGGGAACGTTTGTTCGTGCCTAAGTTTTATGTAAAAAAATACTTAGATGATTCTGTAGGGGCAATTAGGGCTTCCTTTTAGTTTGCAAACATTTTTGTTTTAAAAATATATAACTGTGTTTTTAAAATACAATAGACATAATTCGAGTTAAAGCGGTGAGGCTGAAATTGAGCGTGAAATGGTTACCACACGAAGCGGTTGCCGCGCGCACAGGCGAAATAGTAGCCGTGGCGCGGGGTCCGCACACAACATAACGTAAAACCAGGCAGGATAGTCACTGAAGTTTTAAGTAAAATTACGAAAGACTAGGTCTGTAGGTAGGTATCATTTTAGCATAGGTAGATACGTATGTACCTCACAATGCAAGTACTAACAACAAAGTAATCAATGAATATTTTATATAACACGATGGTTCAATTCAAATTCAAAACATACTTAAATTAAAAATTCTCCCACTTATATTATGTACGGTCTGCCTGCCTGCCTCATAAGGTCTGCGCACTCAACAATTCAACACCAGGCAAAACCTAAGCAAGCGTAGTTATGTACAAGCGATGAAACCAATGACCTAGTGTGGAGTGATGTCTCCATACTTATCCATATTGCCATCCAAATGCCATTTTTCTGCTTTGGATTCAATGGAGAGACGTGTGTAAAGCCTTATTGATGACCCAGAATTAGTTGACACCAATCTGCAAAGCCAATCTGCACTGGCACAGTCTTTATGTTTCTAGATTTTCTATAAGGTAGGTACTAATTAATTAATGTTGTTAGTATCCCACGCGGCACGACAACACGGTTTGCCTCGTTCTTCGTAATGCGCACCGCAAAGGATTGGAAGCTTGACCGCATCGACATCTGGCCCGCTTTTGATGTGAGTCTTTATGAAAGAAATGAATGGGATTTTACTAAGTTATTGCCTCACCATCTTTAGGTACACATCGTCGCCACTTAACGTCAGGTGGAATTGTTGTCAATTAAGTAATATCTTAGCACTAGATAAAAAAAATTAGAACAATGTACCAAAATAATAAATGCTAGACCATTGCTCATTCAGCTCCTGATTTTTTTTTATGGAATTAAGATAGTAAACGAGCATGCAGCACCACCCTTCCGCTGCCGCCCATAACAACTGTGACCGACCTAGAACTAGACTCAAAGGGACTAGGATGGTTAGCCTAGTTAGTAGACGGTGTTAGAATATTAGTTGGTTAGTTTGTTAATAAGTGCGAGGACAGGGTATGTTAGTGATAATTAGTCCTGTTAGTTACTTAATGTTAGTAATAGTCCAGTTAGTTATTGTTAGTATGAGTCTTGTTCTAATTCAGTCACAGATGCGTTGCTACCCCTTTGGTCTGAGATGGTCGCCTCTAAAAAGTGTAACCGGCTCCACACCTTCCTATCCGGACCACAATTGTTCTTAAAACAATAAATTATTACACGGTAGGAATGGTACTAAGTACCGTGGCGGGCGGTGGTACTTCCCCGGGTGAGCTCTAGGCCCTACCACCTGATGGTTGGGTCTTGGGACAAAACTTCTGGTCAAGGGAAGAAAAATCGGATTTTCGAGGCAGATACCTATTTAAGTGCTAAGAAAACCATAGGTAGATACTTTATTTCTGTCCCTAAGGGCTCATTCCCACGGCATACGTCTTTGACGATTCGTCAAAAAACACGATACGTCTTGACGGATGGACGTTCACATTGAATACGGAATCGTGTTTTTTCACGATTCGTCAAAATATCCGCATTGAAGTTCACATTTATTTCGTGATTTAGCTCATTTCAGATTGGTTCAGAAACATTCACGATTCGTGATTTCTAAAAGACGTATCCGTCATAATCATAAAACATTCACGATTCGTGATTTGTAAAAGACGTATCCGTATTCGTCTTTTTTCACGATTCGTCAAGCGTGTGAACATGAGTATTTAAAAAGCATTGCCGCCGTCAAAAAAAATAACGAATCGTGAAAAAAGACGATTCGTGAAAAAAGACGATTCGTCCTCGTGTGAATGAGCCGTAAGGGCTCATTCCCACGGCATACGTCTTTGACGATTCGTCAAAAAACACGATACGTCTTGACGGATGGACGTTCACATTGAAATCACGAATCGTGAATGTTTCTGAACCAATCTGAAATGAGCTAAATCACGAAATAAATGTGAACTTCAATGCGGATATTTTGACGAATCGTGAAAAAACACGATTCCGTATTCAATGTGAACGTCCATCCGTCAAGACGTATCGTGTTTTTTGACGAATCGTCAAAGACGTATGCCGTGGGAATGAGCCCGTATCCGTCATAATCATAAAACATTCACGATTCGTGATTTGTAAAAGACGTATCCGTATTCGTCTTTTTTCACGATTCGTCAAGCGTGTGAACATGAGTATTTAAAAAGCATTGCCGCCGTCAAAAAAAATAACGAATCGTGAAAAAAGACGATTCGTGAAAAAAGACGATTCGTCCTCGTGTGAATGAGCCGTAACTAATATAAAACGTAAGTAACTTACATGTAATTAAAACAACAGAGGAGCACAAAGTGATGTGTGGTGATGTATACTTACTATTTCACACGTGACCGTTTTTGTATACGAATATTCGACAAAAAAATAAGCTAACCTACTCTGTGGACGTGGCACGAACATAAATGTCAATGTCAATAACATAATTATGTCAATTATGTCATATCAATTGAAGTTTACTGACGTTGACATTAACCGGATGACAATGATGACATTATTTCGAAAACCAATTTTTGTCCACCTATCGCTCAATGGCTCAAGCTCAATGATAATAAGAAAAGACATTGATATTTATACCGCTTCATTGCTCGTGTCGTTGTGACGTTCGTAGCGTGTTTCAGTTTGCGTCTTTGTGACCTTTTGATTTGTGACAAACTGCACAAAGCACCACAACACTGACAACCTAACCGACAGGGTAACCTAAAATATATCTACAACTAATACAGAGTTTATTAATAAATTCCTAAATATAGAATTGTATGTTGTTATTGCCTAAGAACGTTGTGTGTAATTTACTAAGGAGAGTCAATAGAAGTGTCCCAGTGCAAACAGTTGTAAGAAAAATGTCTCTAGAGCAAGCAAAACAAGTAGCAGCATACCGAGCAGTAGATGAATATGTTAAAAATAACTGTATTTTCGGTGTCGGTAGCGGCTCCACTGTTGTATATGCAGTGCAACGACTAGCAGAACGTGTGGAAACAGAAAACTTAAAAGTAATATGCGTTCCTACCTCGTTTCAAGCAAAACAACTTATTCTTAAACACAATCTTACATTGGGAGACCTGGAAACGAGTCCTACATTAGACGTTACCATCGATGGAGCTGATGAAGTAGACTTGAATATGACCCTAATTAAAGGCGGTGGTGGATGTTTACTGCAAGAAAAAATTGTGGCAGCATGTTCCAAAAAACTCATTATTATAGCTGACTATACAAAAGACTCAAAGAAGTTGGGTGACAGATACAAAAAAGGAATACCAGTTGAAGTGGTTCCTATGGCATATGTTCCTATTAAAAATAAAATCATAAACTTATTTGGAGGAGAGGTAAAGTTACGAAGTGCCATTGCAAAAGCTGGTCCTGTAGTTACTGACAACGGCAACTTTATTTTAGACTGGATGTTCTCAAACCAAGATTTAGATTGGGAGAAAGTTAGTACTACTATAAAAATGATTCCCGGTGTTGTTGAAATTGGTTTGTTTGTTAAAATGTGTGAAAAAGCATATTTTGGGCAAGCAGAAGGTGACGTTGTAGAACGGTCTGCTTAAACCATCACTAAGCCCACAAATCTTGATTACACGGTATAGCAAGATCTGCCTGATCTGAGATAGTTTATAAGGAGGAATTGTCAATGCTCATAGAAATATTTGCTTTACTACTGTAAATTTCATAGGTAACATTGTCATAACAAACAACAATACTTGGATTTTTAATTAAACGGAGTAAACTGACACATCTAAATGTCATTTCTCTAAATAATGTTGCCAACTTTCAAATCATGGTGATTGTCTTTAGCTCTTAAAAACGATATAACAGACAAAACAGACAACTGATAATAATACCGGTAATAAACGATATTACAAATTGAAATTTAAAATAAACTCTTGCAAAACTAATAGTATCAATTTATGGTCATTCGCCTTCTTATTTCCGATAGATTTTTAATTAATTTAGCGGATAGTGAAGATGATTTATTCTATTTACAATAGAGAACAAATTTCTACTAAAATATGTTGTTTCTTTATATTATAAATCTTACAATCTATTTACCGAATAATATTATGTTTAGAGTGGTAACTACGAGTCTTTTGAAATTTTGAAATTAACAAAATAATTTATTATTTAACTGAATTAAACAAGTTGAATAACGGGATATTTTTGCCCCAGCACTATTTTTATTTCATAAAAAGTGGCAACACTTGAAATATCATTTTACTCCATTTAATTAAAAATCCGAGTACGGTTGAGAAGGCACAATGCACATCAAATACAGTTGAAAATTTGCAAGACTCAACCAGGGGGCTATTCATAAATTGTGTCACACATCAAGGGGGAGGGAAGAGTGAACAGTGTGACAGGGTTAGGGACTGTAATGTCATGTGTATAAATTTCAGAACTAAAAATCCAATATAAAACTGTAAAAATATGTGACATGACATCTGAGGAATGGAAGAGGTCACAGATTTGGGACCATGTAGGTATGATAAAAAATATTGAGAATTTATTTGACATATACTATGGATAGCCAGCCACTTATAAAACTGATTCATATTTGAAGACATGATTGGATGAAGGGTATATATATTTTTTTTACGGTGATTCTCGAATGTGGAGAGAATGAGCTCCAAGCTCTGAACTCATTTGTAGATAAATCATGTTGTTTATTTAAGAAAGCGCTGTATATGCAATTGTAGTATTTATAAACTCACTTTCACTTAGTGTAGACCAGTGCCAATAGCTTTGTTAACGACCAAAAGTACAAAAAAATAGTAACAGGATGAAACCCATTGGAATTATTTTTCCTTGTATTTTTGGCATATCCTCTTCCTTTTCCAATGGGTTTCATTCTGTTACTATTTTTTTTAGTTTCAAAACCTAAGAGCACTGGGCTAGTGTACCTAATATTTGTTTTGTTTTTACATAAAGTCTTTATCACTTACTATTTCTAAAATTACATTTAAATGGTGTTGTTTTAAGGTCTAATATGGTTTTTAGGCACATTCATTCAGTGACAAAGTAGATAAAAAAAAATTAACATATCCCCTTCAGCCACTCATGTCTTCATTTTATTGAGATGGTATACCTACACAGTCATTGTTACTCATTTTTATTATTGTTGTAAGATAAAATTTAAGATCAACATTTTTATATTAAGCTTCCGCAAACATACAGTTTATGGTCTGCACACTCATAAGTATTGTGTTTATAAATTTTTACACAATATCCATTACATTTATAGTTTAGAATATAAGAATGTGTAGTTGCTGCTTAAATTTTGTAACATAAAAAGGAATAAAACATTTCAATGTGCCACAATAAGATAATATATATTTTATGAAAGTAAAATATATTGTACAATTAAAAAGATTCTATGTATGTATCACAGATAAATAAAAAAAAGTTTTTTGAGGCAAATGCTCGTGTGAGGTATGTTTATAAAAGATTCAGAATAAGATATTATTCTTAGTCATTAGAATAAATTTTGCATACAAAAATATTGTGGAATTATATTTGTTGAAAGTTTTATATGAAATAAATGTTTGCTCATTAAAAACACTATTTCTTTTAATACAATTTTACCTATAAGTCTTACACTCAAAATTTTATAATAACTGAAGACAACAAAAAAAAAACAGACAACTCAAACTCATCTTAAATAGACTTCTTATTTCAATGTAAACAAATTTTCCACTAAATTGTGCTTAGTTAAATCAATAACTTACAGCCTTGAACAAAACAACAAGCTAAAAAATCATTTAAGTGACAATCTGAAGATTATGGAATTTAAAATGAATTTATAAACTGTTATACAGCTTCAATTGACATTATGTATTTAAATAATCTTTTTATAAATTTATTTTCAGTTGTAAATTTTGCTGAAAACAAAATACAACTAGGAATTTTCTTCTTGGATTTCAAAAACAAAAAGTTTACTGGAATAGAACAATATTGTTTTGTTTTGCTTGAGATATTTATGAAAACAGTAAGGCCTTTCTCACACAACACTACTTGCAAGCGACTAGGATGTTGTCCTAGTAAAGGAGCGACGCGTCTACGATGCGTCTCCTGTCAGTGAACAGTGTCAGATACAGCGAATTTTGAATTGCGTTGCAGTCGCGTATCTTATAAATAGCGTAGTGTAAGAAGAGCCTAAATCGGCTTCACCTTACTAACAATAGTTCTAACTTAGAATTACTTTAGTGCAAAAAATCGTAAGCCTATAAACTTTAATAAAAAAATAATCTACACTAATAATAACTAAATTATAATAGGCCCCTTCTATTCATACATTTATTATAAGTTAAAAAGAATGAGCCAAAACATATTTTTGGATTTTATGTCAGGTAACTTCATAACTAAATAGATAACACTATTGGGAGTCAAGCAAACACATATTATAAATAGACTTTTATGCAAACATTATTTGTCATCACTAACATAAGACATGGAAGTTCAACATAATGGAAGCGGAGAAACAAGAAAAATTTTGTGGATGTAGACAACCAAGCTAAATACTGAATCCAAAAAGACCAAGAATTAACTTGGACTCAAGTGTGAAAGGTAATGTAATAACCTTTATTTTTATAGTATGGATTCAGGGAAAGAGCTCTACTTGCAATTTCCTTGAAGGATAATTGAAATGGAGAAAGATTAACAGGTTAACAAAGCATGAACAACTGATAATATAAAGGAGAATGGGAAATATTTATGTGGCCGTGAACACAATTGCATGTTTCGACCTCACCTTCTTTGAGAAATTATGAATTAAAGGTCTTTGTATTGTTTTCCCCACTGTTCTTTTGACTTATATACTTGGTAATTTAAACTTATAATAGGGGGCATCGCTTGGGACTAGAACGCGCTTTTCAATCCAGAAAATGTATTTTAACAGCTGTTGTATAAATGAATAGTTCTTATTTATAAAGCAAAGAAAGCTCAGATATAAAGCATAAATGAACAAGGTATTTTTTTCGACATGGTGTCATTTGTATACTTAAACACCTATGCTGACAAGAATGAGTTCCTGCTACCTTTTATAACTTCAGTTTGATTATAACCATAGGTAAAACTAAACTACTACCACACATAAACATCTAACCACAACTTCCTAGGTTTAGTTTACAAGAACTTCATAAATAGCAACAACCATAGGATAGATCTGAAAAACATAATTTTTTTTCGGTCGGATTATATGAAATTAGTATAAACTAGTTTTTTTCATAATACGTAGAAATTCATCTTGGTTTATTTCTCCGTCTCCGTCCCTGTCAGCTTCATCAATCATTTCATGTAATTCTTCATCAGTTAAGTTTTCTCCGAGCTCTCTGGCTACTCTTTTTAGATTCTTAAATGAAATCTTACCTGAAAATATTAATAATTAAATATTAAAAATAATTCAAAAGAAAAACTAAGTTGATTTCACAATACATAATGAGAATCATGTAACTAAGTAGTAGTTAATAGACTACAGGCCCATGTCGAAAATGGATGGGTCATACGAACCACCAGGTGATGTATATAGGACGATATAAGAACACAAAATAATAAGATTCAGCACTATGCCGTCACTTGTAAGCTGTCCAACTGAGTGCTGGTGAGAATTCAAAAGTGCAGGTAGAGGGAGTACATTTTGGTCATAATTATGATTTTGTATGGCATTTTCACCATCGATAGATCCATGAAAAATAATACGAAAGCGCGCAGTCCCGTAAAAAAATGGTGCGCCACAGTCGGTAATTTTTTTTCATTTTTTGTCAATTCCAGGGTAAATTTGGTCATTTGATTCTGTACGGCATCAGTTTCATATTGTTTCAATACAGATTCTAATCCATTATTCCGCAACGCCGTACAAAAATCATGCGACAAGGGGAAAAAATCGAGGGTTGCAACCCCCTCTATTTCCGTGGTCCGGGGGGTGATTTGAAACAACATAAAATTAATTTATTTTGAAAGTATTTAATGCATAGATAATATTTTTTTACATGCCGTACATTTTCGTTGGTCCAAAGGTTTGTAGGGAAAAAAACTCAAGGAAAAATCCATAGAACGAAATGTATGAAAAATATATGGTCTGCATTAAAATGTATGGCATCATTTTTTTCTAATTTATGTATCTTCATTAAATTCCAACGACATGAATTCATGTCACGAATGCCATAGTACGTTCACTTCGCTGGAATCCAATGGGATACTATTTAGAACAAGGGAAAAACGTAGGAAATTGCTATATTCTATTAATCTATGAATATTTAAACTTCTGCAATAATTTAACAAATTTCAGTTTTTGTATTTCTCTATAAATTTTTTTTGAACAGCTTCTTTTGAACGGCAATACTATGTAACAATTGTATTTTACAATATCATGTTAAAAAAAAAGTTGCCGTACAGTGTCAAATGACTTTACAGCTTTATAAATCAAGTATACCATGAAATTAAGGTAATTATTAATATACATTCAAATGTACAATAACTTTTTGACGGCATTATTTTTAATAGTACTTTTGAGTGCTAGATAATGTTTTGGAACCGAAGCCGTACTTTTTCAAATCACCCCCCAGACCTCGGAAATAGAGGGGGTTTCAACCCTCAATTTTTTCCCCTTGTCGCATGATTTTTGTACGGCGTTGCGGAATAATGTATGTATGAAACTGATGCCGTACAGAATCAAATGACCAAATTTACCCTGGAATTGACAAAAAATCAAAAAAAATTACCGACTTTGTGGCGCACCATTTTTTACGGGACTGCGCGCTTTCTTATTATTTTTCATGGATCTATCGATGGTGAAAATGCCGTACAAAATCATATGACCAAAATGTACTCCCTCTACCTGCACTTTTGAATTCTCACCAGCACTCAGTTGGACAGCTTACAAGTGACGGCATAGTGCTGAATCTTATTATTTTGTGCTCTTATATCGTCCTATATACATCAGCTGGTGGTTCGTATGACCCATCCATTTTCGACATGGGCCTGTAGTCTATAACTGTTATTAGCTAATCTAAGAATAAACTTAGGTTTAAGAAATACATTTGCATTTATTTTAACCATAATCATAATCCTTACACTTACCAGTTTCATCATCATCAAAAAGTTTAAACGCTTTCATGATTTCCTCCTTGGTATCTTTCTCAGCCATCTTAACTGTCATCAACTCCAAGAAGTCTTCGTAGGATACTTTCCCGTCGCCTTTATCAATTTCAGCTATCATTTTTTTGATTTCCTCTTTTTTTGGTTCAAAACCCAGAGCGCGGATGGCAACTTTTAATTCCTTGGTATCTATTTTACCCGTGCTTTCTGTATCGAACAGATCAAACGCCTCTTTAATGTCCCTCTTCTGTTCGTCAGTAAGCTCAAATTTTGGGCCAGATTTTTTGCGAACTCCTGTAGGTGGCGCGTTAGTATTGCTCTTTTTCTGATTAGTATTTACAGCTGTAGTCTGAAAATATTTTATTAAGTAATTTAAATTTATTACTTTTCTCAATATATATAAAAAATAGGAACATTATATCAGATGATAGTCCAATAAAATTAATCAATAACTGTTAGACACAAGCCTTACCATGTTTTATTTTGAATAGTACAGAAATATAGTAAAAGGTATAAATAAAGTTCGTTGTAGATTTTAGATTTATAGCAAAATATATAATTAACTTTGAAGTTAAGAGTTAAGACAAAATGTGAATTATTTTTTCAGAAGAAGCAAAATATATTTTTGAATTGAAATTTTGACACTTCACTTCACTGAATTATTCATGACATTGACATTTGATAATGACACATGTCACAATGACCACAGAGTCCACCACAGATAACAACTTAATGTTTGAGATTAAGACAGACAATATATGGGAAAAGTCTCTAAGGCGGACAAAAATGAAACGTATGGTACCTATTTCAAAGCTTTGGGCCTGTATAGTCCAGGCATATTAGTCATATGAGGGCAAGAATCTCGGAATGAGAGATAGTCGGCTATAAACTTGTATAAACCTTTATTTTAACACCTTAAAACTTGTCCCAAAACCTACTTATCGCAGGGCGTCTGCGACTATAGATATTTGAAGGTCAAAGGTCAAAAAATCGATTTTTTACACATTTATTGTAAATATCTCGTTTCCTATGAGTTTTATGCTATTTGTATTTACTATAAATATTGTAGAGGATTAAATTCTCTACAACTTTTGTTTAAACATTTTTTTTATATCTTGAACCATTTTCGAGATAGAAGGCAGAGCGCGCGCAGTGTTTATCTATATACAGTACTGTCTTGGTACTTGGAACTTGGTATTTTTCTGACAACAATATAACATTTGCATTAGTTCCAATTTTGGCCACCGGGTCAGATAAGTTTGTGGCATTGTACAATTTACCATTATTACGTCATCAAAATGGCTGACAAGTTCTGACAGCGTTTTTCCGGAAGTAAAAAAAGAATTAATATTTTCTTTTATTTTAAGGCTAGAAAGCGTCGTTTATTGTGCCGAAATATATTTTCTGTTGCTTTTTATTAGGAAAATCAAGTTTATTTTTCACTACCGAAAGTACCCTATTCTAAGATATAATGTGTTTATGTTAGAAATATTTGTGTCTAAAATGATTTGATTTTTTTCTGCTTTTTTTTCTTTTCTTCTTTATTTTTCGGATTGGTGGAGGTGTTAGTGGCCAACCCAGTGTCGAAAATTTTCAAGCCGTCCGGCCCGAAGGCCTCCGACACGGCTTAACGACTGCTATCTATCGATAACAACCGGGACCGACAGCTTTACGTGCCCTCTGAAGCACGGAAGTTTGCCACTAGCGGTCACCCATCCAAGTACCGACCGCGCCCGCTGTTGCTTATCTTTGTCGATCGCTTAGGATCGACACAAGCTGCCGGGCTACGAGCGCTTAATGCCTCAAATATATTTTCATGAAAAACAAATTTTTTTTTCGTGGTCGGTTTAGCCCCGCTACTGACCAGCAGGGTCTGCACTATTGTGTTGGGGTATGATAGGAGAGCAATGTGACAAATTTGCAGCTTTTCAGCTTGCCTCAAATATTTTACCTACCCAAGCTCTCGGACCATCTACGTCACGTTTGACCCGTTTCAGCCAAAGATGCATAAAGGTTGGTTTCGGCAAGGGTGTTATATGACAGTCTCGAGATCTCAAAAAAACATTACCAGAATCCCTTCTAAAAACTTCGCGTTTTAGGAAAAAATCCTTACAAAAGAGATTATGTTATACTCGTAAAATGTTTTTTATTATGATGGCTTAGAACAATTATTGATATATTAAACTGTAACAGTAAATTGCACCCATGCATAGATAATCAAATCAATAAAGGGGCTCCCCTTACAGCATTATCTTAAAATATTATTATCGTGGGGTCCGGTCGTTGGATTGCGGCAATTTCAAAGCTACATTTAAGGCTCATTTACATTGATACAGTAGCTGGCGCTAGCACCACTGGATTCCGGCGCTGAATGAGCACTGTATCAATGTTAACATACAATCCAGTCCAGCATCCAGTATCCAGCACTGGATCGAAATAGACCGGCCGACTATTTTTCGATCCAGTGACCGCCCCGCGCACTCGGCGCAGCCCTTGCCAGCGGTACTGGCTCCGTATATACTTACACTTCGCGCCAGTGATCGCGATCTAGTGCCAGTGCAAGTGCAGCGCCGGAATCCAGTGATGATGGCGCCGACTAAGTACTGTATCAATGTAAATCAGCCATTAAGTATATCGTATGATGTGTCTAAGGGTGCGTACAGATTATGTAACATGTTATACGAGTATATCTTCTGTTTTATAACACGTCCACACTATCTAACATTGTTGTCTAACAATGAAACATGTAACAAGACACAATGTGTTTTTTAATGACATATCGTCCACATTTATAAAACATGTTATATTTATAACTGTGTTTTATAACATGTTTTGTTATATAGTCTGTACGCACCATAACACATTCAAAGTCTGTAGGTATGAATGAAGCTCAACTGTACAACGCGTTTTCAAATCCACTGCCATCATGTCTACCAGTCAGGCCCGCCGCCAGCTGTATGAGCGCCCGCGAGCAATACCTTGAACTCCTCACTTGGGTCGCTTCATTCGCTCTACCTTTTTACTGCATAGAATACAATAAAAGAAATAAACATTTTCAAATCAAATCTATATTTTGTATAAATGGATGCTGACAATTTCATAACACAGACATGGAAAAAATACAAAATTGCATTAACTACTGCTTCAAAAGGCACTCATCGCAGATGTCACTAATTGGATATAAAAAGTATTATTTTGTTCGTTTATTTTCTGTAGAAGAATTCAGGGAGCAGCAGGTAGGTTGCCAACAGATTTCATGAGGTGGTAGCAGAGTGGTAGACGACTTCGGTGGCCGATCTTCTGTAGCGTTGCGGCAGCCTGGGCCAGCATGCCTGCCCGTTCGCCGGGGGCTGCTAGCACTGCCGCCGGGAGATGCTTGCACGCCATATACAGGGCCACTGCTCGCTCGCCCTCGCCACCGCCGCCTTCCAGAGACCGCTCTGTATGAACAGGAATCATATTAATATTATAAGAGGTTTGAAACTGTAAATATTATATTTTATTCAAAATAGAACCGTTTTTCCCCCGAAGGGTATAAAACGGATATTTAGGTTTCAGCCGCAGCTTGAACCACATTTTAGATTACCTTCCAATATTCGTCATTAAAATAGGCTATCTCACTCTCACAATGCATCAAAATATAGTGTTGTCTCTGTCTATGCCTTCTCCCCCTTCCTCACAAGTTTGTGACGCAGCGGCCGGTGGCCATTTTGCTTCAGTACTTTTCAGGCCGGCAAGGACCTGAAGGTGTGGTTCAAGCTGCGGCTGAAACCTAAATATCCGTTATCTACCCTTCGGGGGAAAAACGGTTCTATTTAGGTGTTCGAGCCTTAGCTTGAACCACATTTGAGACGTGTTTATTATCTGCCGGCGCTGCGTGAGCGTACTGTGACAGATGTATTAGAGACATAGGGAGATTAAAATTCCAAGGCATATATTATAATGTTTTTTAGCTACTTATTGTAATAATAATGACAAGTATGCAATCAATACATTATTTTGGCAGAATAGTATGAAGGAGTTTAATAAAGTAATTAATTAAAGACTACGTAGTTTATTTTACGTAATTTACTTTTGTCTCTCAATAATTATCTTCTGCTGTATTTGTTGAAGTGTTAATGATTGTAATAAATGTTTCTTTCTTTCTTTCTTTCTTTCTTAGTAAGACAATGATTCCATAGTAATTAGATGATTAATCAACCACATCGCCTAATGCTTACCAAGATTAATTTATGTAGCAGTGAAGGATCCAGAGAGAGCATTCACGTTAGGTCTTGGAACATTGCGGACTTCTTTAAAGTAATGTTTAAAGAAGGTGTTCTTTGACTGCCAATTCCCCGTAAACCGGTTGCTAGTCCAGGCATGTGTCGCCACGGCAGCACGGAAACTTCCCGCGGAAGCACAGATTTGAGCCTCTTTAAATAAAGTTCTGATCCGACCCGCAAAAACCGTTCGTGAGGCAGGTTCGGCTGTTCCGCGTGTGGTAATAAATATGCTGCTAATACCCTTTGACGCTCGACGTTTATGAGAAATTGAAACCTCCTCCAAATTTTGCCACGACCGACTTATGCATTGCTTTTGTTCTGGGAGCTTACTTGACTTCATCATGAAGGTAGCAAAGGTACCTTGCTAAATCTTGTGGGTTTGGATTGTGTGTCGGGATATTTTTATTTATGTCCCAAGTATACCACTTCCTCCATACTGGTTTGTAACTTTTTAACGATGATTTTCTACAGGATGACTCTAATAAAGCAATTTCTGATTCAGTCCATCCTTTTACTTGATGTGACCAGCCCGAACCATCCTGGCCCTCAATTTAAGGTGCTCTGCCTGTGGGGTTGCTCGGTTTGTTTGTAGATCGATCTAATTCTTGTGGATGTTCGGGATAAGCAGAGGGGAACCCATTGCCCTGCGGCGGAATTCTGGTTTGCAGAAAGCGTTCTCCCAAATTGGAGCGATGAGAATATATAATCCTTTGTCCGATTGGAGGTGCTGTAACACACGAGGTATTAATGCCGCAGGTACGAATGTCCATGCTAACTTGTACTTCCACTTCCTGCTGAACGCGTCGTTGAAACAACCGTCTGTGTCTTCGACATTCTCGCTCACATAATATATTTCCGGCGTCCGAAACTTCTGGAAAAGCATGGATAAGGCATTTTCCTTGAGATGCCATTCTGGTAAGGATTTGTTCCTCGACAGGCCGTCCGCTATTCCATTGTATACACCCGGAATATGTCGCGCAATGAGGTGACATTGTTGGTGTTCGCAGTATAAGAGGATTTGTCGTGCCGCTCGCAGCAATTTTAACGATCTCGTTCCCCCTCGCTTGTTGAGCTTGTTGTAAGCTACGCTCGTGCGATTGTCCGATTGGAGAACAACGGTTTTCAATGTCAGTTCGAGATTCAGTCTCCGAAGCACTTCTAGCACCGTCCATAATTCTTTGATGTCGCTGTACCATTCCCTCTGAGTCGTTGACCATTTTCGCCATAAATAACGGTTGTTTGCTATGGCTCCCCAACCTAGATCGGCTGCGTCCTTTGTGATGAAGATCGAGGGATCTTCGAAATGAATTGGCATACATTTCTGAATATTCTCCATCCACCATAATAAGTCCTTTTGCGCTGAGTCCCGCAAGGGAAACTTCTTGTAAGGGATCTTGACTGGTAACCGATTTGAGGCTCTCTGAAGTGCTCGGCACTGAAGCCTGCCCAACGGTACCGTCAGTAATGCAAAGCTTAGCTTACCCAGTATTATTTTGGACGTCCGCCAACTCCATCGTTTCAACCGCAGAAGCTTCGATATGATGTGCATTATTTGAGAACCGTTGGCATCACACAGGCTCTTGGTATTTTCTACTATGTCCCAAATGATCCCCAGGTGCTCCAATCTGGTTGATGTGGTTAGAGGTTAGAGACGACTTCTTTCGATTGGGATGCCATCCTAAATCCTCTAAGTATGTCATTGCAAACTTGCTTTGACTTTCCAAGATTAGGGGGTCTAGGTGAATTGTTAGGAAATCCTCCAAAAATAATAGGACTCGCAAGTGTTCTAGCCTTAGTCGTTGCGCAACCCATTTCGTTTTCTTGGCAAACGCGGCCGGACTGCTTGCCGGACCAAATGGGAGGCAAGTAATTTCGTAAACGGTTCCTTGATACGCGAGGGACAGGAACCGGCAATGACTCTGATGTATGGGGATATGAAAATATGCCTGCGAGGTATCTATCTACATCATATAATCTCCCCTCTCTAGATGTAGAGGTATTTGAAATTGATTTATAAGACGAAAAGACGGAGCATGAACATAATTGTTTAAATTCTTGAGATTGAATATAGTGCGATTCTCCCTGTTGGATTTTTTCCTCAAGATCATTGTTGACCAAAAAAACCCGTTTGATGAACGGATTTTTGTAAGGCCGTAAGTAAGGTATTTGTAAGGTAATCTAGTTTTGCCGTGGTCATTTCGTGGGAATGTTTCGTTAAAAGCCTGAGTCTGTTTCTCCTCGTAAACTGCTTTACAGGTGGGGTTTTCCAAAAGGGGATTCTGTAGCCTTTTATAATTTTTAATATACTTTCGGGTGCCTCCCTCCATTGGCTTGTGTGAAATGCAAGGTATCCCGCTCGGATGGAGTCACTTGCGTGTGCCTCCCTCCCCCCCTTTTTTTGAATTTGCCTGGTTGGTATGTAGGGTTCGATTGCTTTGTGCTTTGAGTGGGGTGCCATTCCACCCTTTCCTTTATTTTGGGAATCAATTCTTCTTGTAGATCCCTGGTTATTATGCGGGTTTGATTTGCGCTGAAATTTATTTCTAGATGTTGTTCCGTATCTAGAAGATTTATTTGCTTCCTTTTGTCAGGAAAGAAAAATTATGAATTCCCCCTCTTCCTGAACTACCTCGGTGAAAGCTTTCTCTTCAAAGAGATGAGTCTCTGAAGGGGGTATTTCATGTAAAAAGATAATTCCCTTCATGTAAAAAGATCTCTGCGGTTCTGTACTACTTCTGTCCTCCGACTACAAAAATATTGCAGTAAAGAGTCTGAAGTCTTCCTAAATTTTGAGTCTGCTGTAACAAAGTCCTGCCCTACTTTCCCTTTCATTTAGGTAAACTATACTAACAGTTGTTGAAAAACCATACATTGTTAAAATAAATTAACCCATTTGTGATCGCTCTTAAAGTATGGTCAAATCGTTCGAGGACAGCGGCAGATTTCCACTCTGGGGTAATACCCGCGAGGAGATTATTCGGATTTAGAGCACAGAAGGCAGGAGTAGCCTGAAATTGTTTTTGTGTTATTGGCATAAAGGTATGCCGTAACATAAGGATGTTGCGTCACTCTGAGTCGCAAAAGCCACCTTCGATTCCTGACCTGTGGTCTTCGGGGTGAAATCGAGAGTAGGTTCACTATCACATGCTTCAGCATGATGCATGCATTGTGTCCCTAAGTTCAACTTCTCGTGAACGTACCGAGGGGCAATTCCTACATCATCCCCAGTGCTATCTGGGAGGGATTCAAAGGATCCATCTAAGTCTTGATCTAAGTCTTGTCGTTGATTTTTCTTGCAGCAACAACTTACCATTTTCATTCTGTTCCGATTGCATATTAATCATTTTATGAAACAGGGCCATATGTTGGCTAATGATAGTAGCTAATAGGTGCTCATTACTGCCCGGGTCTGCTTCTCGAATTGAGCGTGAGCGGATTACTTTTGATGCTTCATCGGTTTTTGACCGTGGGTCGTCACTTCCTAGCTTGGAGGAGGCATCCAAGCGTCTTTTTGACGTGATAACGTCTTATAAATTGGTTTGCCGGGTGGCACTTCAAGAAACTGCGTCACGCTCCGCTCACGTTATGCGCTTACAATGAGAGCGAGTGAGAGGCACGCGTCCCTTCCACTCGGGCATGGTTAGCCCGCCTAAGAGCGAGAGAGACAGACATAAAAAGTGAAAGGCACGCGTCCCTTCCTCCTTAACATTACTTATGGTAGCTACGGCGTACACACGTTGGCGTGTTTCAGAAAATGGTACAGCGCCATCTCTGGAGAAGTAGAGTAATTTCGTTTGTTACCTCACTTAGTTGTGACTAATGGTTAATGGTCTAACGGTTAGCAGCGCTAGATGGCGGATGGTGTTACAATGTTTTAAATATAATTCTTTGTATAAATAAATGTTTTAAATTGTTACTATTATTTCATCCTTCTTCCTACTATACGAATGAATATTCACATTAAAATTATTTTACCACTCAAAGTCGTTGTCACGTAAAACTTTCGCCCGTATACCGACTTTACAGGCAACCAATTTTTAATTTTGATTTGAGTCTGGACACGGTGTCCCTGAATATATTGTAAGATGGTGCATGTATTTTTCCCATTACGCTGTGGGGGGCATATAAGAGTGAGCTCTGTATTGGCACTTCGACAACGATGATGCTGATAGGTTGAAGGCACGAGCCATATCCACAATAGGGATGGCGAATCTTAGCTTTTCTTCTACGGAAGGGGATATCTGATCCCCACAACTCCCAAACAACTCTTGAAAGGTGTAGTTGTTCCATTCGTGATAACCGTTCGGAAACTGTTGGTCGACAGCAGCAACGATTACCGAGAATGCTCCTGTATCAGTTTGATACGTCTCCAAGGCCAGTTCACCCAAGGTAATTAAATAATTCGGCCATTTTCTGCAAGTAAACAAGTGGCTGCTTAACTTTATTGAAATCAGAGCAATATATATATTATGTGCTCGCTTTACCCTAAACGATAGGTCTCATTAGAGACCATGTCGTCTCATTTGAATGGTCGCCTCATTTGAGCCGTCGTTTCATTCGAGACGACGTGTCGCCTCAATCGAGACGACGTGCCGCCCCAATCGAGACGACGTGTCGCCTCAATCGAGACGACGTGTCGCCCCAATCGAGACGACGTGTCGCCTCAATCGAGACGACGCTGCTCCATTTGAGCCATCGCGTCGTCTCGAGCAGTGTGGCGCGTGGTCTCAACGAGCCGACGCGTCACGCTTCGTCGCTGGGCCGACAGGCGCCGAGCGGGAATAATATCGTCGCTGAGCTTATGAGTGTCGAGCGGAATGTGAGGCAAGTTTCAGAGTAAGTACTTGCTTGTACGGTTTACGTGTTGCCCCGACGAATATTGAAAGCGCACTGAAGCAAAATGGCCACCGGCCGCTGCGTCACAAACTTGTGAGGAAGGGGGAGAAGGCATAGACAGAGACAACACTATATTTTGATGCATTGTGAGAGTGAGATAGCCTATTTTAATGACGAATATTGGAAGGTAATCTCAAATGTGGTTCAAGCTAAGGCTCGAACACCTAAATAAGAATTATAATAGTCGATGAATGAGCTGACTAGCAATCTAACAGTTGGTCGTGCACATAAATAGAACTAAAAACATCACAGGAGATGAAAGATAGAAAAGAAAACAATGATTCTCGAACTTTACGGCACAACACGACAATTCCTTTGGCAGGTGATTCGAGCGAGCGGGAAAAAGCTAGCCAGCCGAGCATTTACCCTACCAGCAAGTAAGGCCAGCTTCTATCGCTCTTACGACATATTCTGTCAACATGGGAATGAATCATTTATGGTTTCAAGTTTAGATGAACTTAGATTATTGTGATCTCAGACCAATTAACTATAGACGGAGCTTCTTCTTCTTATGGTGCCGTCTCCTTATGAAGGTTGGCAATCATCATGGCGATTTGTAACTTGGACGCCGCTGCTCTGAATAATCCACGGGTGCTCTTTCCAAACCATTCTCGTAAGTTCTTAAGCCAAGATATCCGTCTGCGGCCAGGCCTCCTCCTGCCTGCCACCTTACCTTGCATGATTAGCTGAAGGAGCTCATACTTTTGGGTGTTACGCATCACATGGCCAAAATACTCTAGTTTCCTCTTTTTTACAGTATTGAGCACTTCTAGACCTTTTCCCATTCTCTGAAGCACGGTGCTGTTCCGAAGGCGGTCTGTCCAAGAGACTTTCAGCATACGACGATACACCCACATCTCGAATGCTTCCAACTTCTTGGACATAGTATCTGTCAGCGTCCATGCTTCCACACCGTAGAGGAGCACCGAGAAAACATAGCACCGTGCTAAGCGAGTTCGAAGGGAAATACTTAATTTTCTGTCACAAAGTACTTTTTTCATTTTAGAAAAGGCGTTACGAGCTTGCTCTATTCTGCAGCGTATTTCAAGGCTGTGGTCGCCTTTGTCGTCAACCATTGTGCCTAGATATCTAAATCTGGGAACCCGTTCTAGATCTTGATTATTAAGATAAAGAGAAGTATTAAGCGCAGCTGTTCGGCTTATGACCATATATTTAGTTTTCTTGGTATTAATGTTAATACCATATTCAGCACTTACTGATGACACCGACGTTAGTAAGTTCTGAAGGCCCTCAATACTATCAGCGATTAGTATTGTATCATCCGCGTACCTGATGTTATTTAACAACTTGCCATTGATCAGCACTCCATCCGGACAGTTCTCTAGTGCTTCCGAAAAAATCTCTTCCGCATATAAGTTGAATAATAAGGGTGACAGAATACAGCCCTGTCTTACGCCCCTTTTTATCTCGATGTAAGATGATAGATTCCGACCTACCCTTATATTTGCATGCTGTTTCCAATAGAGATTTTTTATAAATTGACAGTCTTTAAAATCTAGACCACTTTTATGAAGCACTTTCATCAATTTCATATGTCGTACCCTATCGAAGGCCTTCTCATAGTCAATGAAACAGACAAATAAATCTCTATTCATATCCCAACATCTTTGTACCAGCACTTGATAGCCAAAGAGTGCGTCCCTAGTGCCCAGCCCGTTTCTAAAACCAAACTGGGTATTTGATAGTAAGGGCTCACATTTTGAGTATATTCTATTGTAAACAACCTTCAAGAACAACTTCAAAACGTGGCTCATAAGTGAGATGGTTCGATAGTCACTACATTTCTTGGGATTTTTAATTTTTGGTAAGGTGACAAAAGTTGACTTGAGCCAGTCTAATGGAATCATGCCAGAGTCGTATATAGCATTAAACAGTTTCACTAAATATTCCAGATTCCACTCCTCAATTTCCTTAATGACCTCGACTGGTAGATCGTCAGGCCCACAAGCTTTCTTTGTTTTGGCAGTCTTGATGGCATGCCAGACCTCATCTTTTGTTATAACGGGTCCAGGGTCACTGCAAACAAAATCTACAGAATCAGATCTTGTGTCATGGAAGAGTTCCCTTACATATTGTTCCCAAGCTATTAACATGTCATCAGTACAAGTTGCATAACTGCCATCTGAGTTAAGAAGAGTAGGGTGAGTCCGTCCTTGATATTTAGGTGCTATAAGCTCTTTTACTTTCTTATGTAAATTGAAATAGTCAAACTTTTTATCGAATATCTCCACCTCTGAACACAAGTCATCGTACCATTTCTCCTTTGCTTGTCTGATCATGTTCCGTATGGCCAACTGTAAGTTATCATACTTCTCTTTATTAAGTTTATTTTCCCGCCTCTCGTCCATTAAATCCAAGATTTCGTCTGTAATCCATTTGGTTTTCCTTATACGTGGCTTCGTCACTAAAATCTTTTCAGTGGTATCAAGGAGTGACGTTTTTAGTGTAGACCATGCTTGTTCGGTATCACAAAAACCAGGATCAACACTTTCTTGGTTTAGCTTACTCATTGTATCATTAATAGCTAAATGGAACAGTTTTTTAGATTCGGGATTTTTCAACTTATCAAGGTTTATTCTAGGAGTACTTGATTGTTGACGGATTTTCTTAAGATGTACATTTATAACCGCCACAATGGGGTTATGATCAGAACCGATATCAGCCCCAGGGTAAGTTTTTGCGGATTTTATGCAATTTCTATGTCTCCTGTTTATTAACAAGAAATCTATTTGGTTGCGAATAATCTTTTCTCGACTATCGGCTGGTGAACGCCAAGTATAAAGTCTTCTAGGAGGTAACTTAAAGAAGGTATTAGCGACCACAAACTCACGCTCCTGACAGAATTCTACTACTCTATCTCCTCGTTCGTTTCTGCTTCCAAGCCCAAAAGCTCCAACCACATCAGGTACTGGGCCCTGTCCAATTTTAGAGTTAAAGTCACCAGCAATAACTGTAACTTCATGTTTCTTAGTTGCTTTAAGAGCTGTCTCAATGTCACTATAAAAGGCCTCATTAATAGTGTCAGTTTTATCTGCTGTGGGTGCGTAAACTTGAATTACGTTGATGTTAAAGGGCTTAGCTTCCAACTGTAGCATCATAACGCGATCCGAAATGGGAAGAAAGTTTCTGACAGTTGATTGTAGAGCAGTTTTTATAATTACGGCCACGCCATTTCTATGATGTTGACTGTCATTGCTACCTGAATAGTAAACTGTCGTAGCACCAGATGTTAAAATACCATTTCCTGTCCATCTTAACTCACTCACACCAAGGATATCCAATTCCATTCTATTCATCTCCTGGATTACATTTTCCAGCTTGCCGTCTTGATACAAACTTTGAACATTCCAAGTCGCGATCTTTATGGCTGACCCGGAGATTCTTCGCACCCTCTGACCATTTAAGGCCTGCCGGGGACTAAGGGCCATTCTTAAAGGAGAATGGGCGGTTTCGTACCAAGTATTGTAACACTTTATGATGTATGTCATTAAAAAGGTCTTAAAAAGTACTAAAACTTTTTGTATGGCAGCAAGTCTGGATCTAGTGCAGGAAAAAAGATATAGCCTATTCTATGATGCGCGCTATCATGCAATTCAGCACGTTCGCGCGCTTCGTAATCGCGCATTTATGCACCGCACCGCCGCTACCTCACTCCCCTTCGCCCCGCACTCACCAGTCGATGGTCCCGCGCAGCTAAATTGTATAGCTGCGGGTAGAGGTAAATAAACTTCTACCCGCAGCTATTGTCTAATACGAGTATAATGTGCTTTATGATTGGCTAATTAACCCTGTCACGTTGTTTCTCGATATCGTCAAGTGAGTTGTGGCTGGCTACTCAGTCGTGCACGATCGTTCGTTCGTTGTGTGACTGCGCTGTGTATAATATATCAGTTTTATTTAACCGTTTAAGTGGAAACCGTTGACCTACGCTTGTTTTATGGACCTCTGATTACGACCTCTATATTTTGAACTATGAATCAACATTGTGTGACTTGTGGACGCTCTTTGATTCGACAGCGAGTGAGACACGAATTGTCAAGAGAGGTGTTAGATGCAAGACCGAGTTTCGCTTGAAACAGCAAGAGAAGCAATAAGTAATTATTATTGCTCCTGTTTGACAGGAAAACGAACGGTGGGAACCTGCGCTCATTTAATGAGCATTATTTGGTATCTCGGTTGGGCAAGACACCAGCAGAGCATTTTGTTACCTGCTACGTTTCTAGACGATATTATTATTGATGAACAATAAAAAAATGGCCGGAGAATTTTTATTTTACTTAATTTTATTTACCTTAGGTATGGTTACAGATATGTAAACGACTTATATACGAGTAATAACACTAACAAAAAAACTTAATAAATCATGTGTAACCATGAAGCAAATATAGAGAGGAGACGTTGTATGTAGATTTCCCTAAGAAAGAACGCGTGACACTTTGCGGGGCGAGGGGGTGTTAGATCCCGCCCACCATCCGCCCACTTGTTTATTTTCCATCTAATGCCCGAGATACACGAGGCTAGTTTTTCAAGCTAGGATAGCAAGCTAGTGTCAGTAAGCTAGCAAGCTAGTACTTCTGGCTTCTAGCTTCATGAAATATAACTTATAAATGAAGCTAGTTTTGTCTACACGAAGCCAGAAGTACTAGCTTGCTAGCTTACTGACACTAGCTTGCTATCCAAGCTTGAAAAACTAGCCTCGTGTATCCCGGGCATAACGGTCAATAGCAAAACTACTCGCTTCGTTGTATATCGATTTTACTATGTAGTTTCACTATCTCACACTAGATGTCAATAAATGTAGGATATAACAGGGACGGACTCAAAATATAAGAAAAGTGTCGCCATCTAATGTCGAGTAGACAGCACTTCATCCTTTTCTTTGAAAATGTAAACGTCCATAACGTTGTGCACAAGTCAGGCGCCGACGGTAAACTGACTTTAGGCCACGCCTACTGTGATGATGACGTCAGGACCTAGTTGAGTCACAGTGCACAGTTGCTTAGGCCGTCTCCTATCTATATTTTTTTGCTTCATGTGTGTAACACATATTTTTATTTCATTGAAACCCTAAAATAGGGCTTAATTATTACAAAACTTTTAAAACATTGGAATGCAAATAATTCTTTACCTGCATTCAGTTATTAAATATTTTTGTATGCATACCATATAACAGTCCCAGGACAACATGTTTATACAAGTCGCAACTTGTTACAAGGGTTGGTACGCACCCCATACAAAAGTGCCCATTCTCCTTTGTCTCAGCCATAATGATTTGTCCTGGGAAATAATTAATGTGGTGGTTTTCCGTTGCCTTCCACATCGCTGTTTGTTGCCGTACAGGAGCGGGATCCGCATCGTGCACGCCAAACAATGTCTGATTGGTGACTGTACAAGCCCCTGCGGCCCCCACCCACACAATCTACCAGTAACGCAGCTGCCCGCCACTGGAGGGGGAATGCTTATTTACTGACGGCACTGACTCGTCAGGCCACGGAATCATCATTGAGTCTTTTGCAGCTTTTTATAGAGAAACCTTTCCCAAGGGATTCCCACTGCACCCTCCAATTCCGCCGGTGTGTGGTCAGGGACTGCATACGCAGCTAGCCAGGATATCTCCAGGCCGTTCCACTATCCGCCACCTGTGGACCCTGGTAGTAGCTCACACCTATAGACGGAGCGCCGAGAATAAAAGAGTGAAGCCGGCAAAAGTAAGCCGAAAGCACACATCGAAACCAATAGAATGCCCTATGTTGACAGTTTGAACTGTCTTCCGCACGCAACAAATTTAAACTTTATTTTTTGGAACACAAAGCTTCATTCATTTTTTATTATTAAGAACACAAAACTTCGTATTGGTGTGAGTGCCGGCATGTGTATACAAGGCTAGGCTTACTTTTTGCTGGCTTCACACTTTTGTTCCCGGCGCTCCGTCTATGGTTTATTGGTCTGAGATTGTGATGTGCATACTGACCCTTGCCGCATATAATGGAGGAGCGGTTGAGCCGCGGCCGCAGCGAGCCGTCCAGCAGCTGCTGCGTGCGGCGCGGCGCCGCGCCCGCCATCATGCGGCACACTGCTGATTGTAGGAAGACTCGGGACGTCACCCACTGGACAAACAAAGTAATATTCGTACAATTAATATTATCATACATTACAATAAAACAACTATAGGTATATATTTCCGGAAAACAAAATGAAGGGGGACTTTATTAAAGCAGTAAATCGTCCACATGACAACAATATTATTCTCGAATTTATGTCTCTTCATCTGCGTATCTCAAATACTGCGTAACTGTTTTAAATGCTGTTATCACTAACGTATTGTTGCATTTACTTTATTTCACACGATTCACAAAATGAAAAGACAAGTATATTTTGAGCATTCCCAACCAAAAACAAACCTAGCAGTCCTAGCACACATTCTATCTTTATACTGCGTAGGTACTACAACTATTTTGTATGTTAACTAACAAATTGTAACGAGCTAGGCGGCCAGGTTCTTTCTTACAAAGGGATGATCCTGGCGGGAGATCGCCCCTTTTCCTGCCCACAGTCTCAACCACCAATCCACATTAATTACCGGCAAGTGGTTAGACAGGCGCCGCAGCGAGTGCAGGTCGCGCTGGAAGGCGCGCAGCTGCGCGTGCGCCGCGGGCTGCGAACGCGCGCCCGCGCCGCGCTCCCACGCGCCCGCGCGCACCTCCAGCACCCAGTCGCAGCACAGCACTTGCATCAGCTGCACCACAGATGATAAACACGGTTATTTGTTTTTTTATTTATTCAAGATGATTTGAAACAAAGTTTAAGTCAAGGTTATCATTGTTCGTTACTTAAAAGAACATTACATTTTTTAACAAAACATTAATTTTAACAAAACTTAACCGACTTCAAAATTGATAAGTAGAGATAACTAAAAAATTACGCGTCAGATGTGGCTCAAATTATACATGGGAATAGACGACAAGCGCCAACTTTGGATTATAAAAAGTATTGGTTCACCCAATAAAAATTTATAAGGCAACACATAAAAAATAGTCTAATTGAGGACCTCCTCAATTTTTTAAGTTTGTTATAAAGTGTTCCCGTAATAGTGTAGACACTAAAATCATGTCCAGTCTTAAGGGGACTACATAGATTTCAATATTGAGGCTTTTCTATACAACAGCTCCTCACTGAATTGGAAAATAACCGCTTGGGACCATAATGGGGTTCTAACAAAATACAGAATACATACATAGAAAGCTTAAACGAAACATAAATATAAGAATACGAAAACAAACACAAAAAAAAGAAAACAAAAAAATACCACTCTTCATTCCTTAGATATTTAAGACGATGATAGTGACTAGAGCGAGAATTGCCTTGTAGTAAGATTGCACAGATTGTGGGACAAGTGCAATGCAACTACAATGCACTCTCGCAGTAGCCTCAGTGTATTGGTGTCTTCCTTGTCTTCATTACTTCAATGCTAATTACTCCAGCAACTATTTCAAGAAAATTAAATTACATTGCAGTATTAGTAAAATAGTATCTAACTTTTGGGAATACCGTGACATAGAAATTACAATATAATTATGATCATGAAAAATCCTATTAAATATTTTATTTTTATTCATTCACATTTTATTACACATAAAATAAAATATTGTTTGCACAATTTTTTATTTTTTTATTCAAAAAGGATGAAACTTTAATTGCTACACATTACGAAAGATAAATAATAAATACAGTATATAATAAATATTTAAAGAAAAATAAAGAAAAAAACAGTGAAACAAATAATACGTTTATTACTTACCAACATAAGCTGAGTGGGTTTCCGGCAGCAGTAATAAGCCAAAGAATCTGCTAGCCTGGCTCCGGCAATATCACACACCTGCAAAATTACAGAAGAAGAATAAAAATTCAATGCAAGAAGCTAAAATTTAGCATTCATGTTTCTTAGGGAGTGTAGGGGAGCACTAAAGAGAGGATTTTTGGAAATTCCCGCCATGAGAGAGACAAAAAGGGGGAAAAGATGAAACAAATTTTTTATGTTAATAACAATAATACTTTGACTTATAATACTTGACCGTACATACCTTAAGAATAGTCTCGGATGTCTTCTCAATGGACTGTTCATCCCGACACTGAGCGAGGCTGATGAGGCCGCGTCGGCTTTTGTACGCCATGTGCAGCGCCCTACAATAATATATATATAATAGCACAATAGCTGCAATAACATTCGCAGTCACAGTTTATGCTAGCCAAGACAATAGTTATTAAATACAAGTATAAACCATACGCCGTGTTTACTAAACATCATTATAATTAGAATTCCTAGCTCGTCATACGCGCGTGAGAACTGTGTCATCGATCCAGACGTTTAGTTAGATGTAATTAGATTGGTTTAGTGTAGTCGGTGTTTTATGTTGGAGCGGTATATTCAGTGTAATAATTGGTTTGAAATCATCCTCTTCACAACAAAATCGGCTAAATATGTGTTTGCACGTGAGTTTTCTAATTTTTACAACATATTACACTGTAGGTACACAGTAGGGTTTACACCTATGGGAACATTATGGAGAACTCTTTGGTGGGCTACTTTACTTATGTACCTAATCAAACTGTATCAACAGAAAACACAGAAAAGCAAATAGAATCAGGTTTGCTACATATCTTTAGGCTTAGTCGAAAAACAAACAACCAAACGGTAGTAATCTTATAAACCATGTTAAAATTACTTACCCTGTTAATGGGTCTTCACAGTTTAGCATAAAATTACTTACCCTGGCAACGGGTCCTCACAGTTGGCCAGTGGTTCAGGCAGCATGTTCAACTTGTCGACTATCTCCGCGGCTTTGTTTGTGTCAGCCAGCAGCCACGTGGCCGCTACGCCCACCATGTTGGCCCACCACTCCATCACTGGGTCCCAGCAGCCTACAACATTATCGATAGTATAGGTAAGGTTCCATTTCTAGAACTTTCTTTTTTATCTAGTTGATTTGACAGAAATGTCGTCTCGGTTCACGGGAGATCTCACTTTGCCAAAACAAAACTGTCTTAAGTTCCATTAAGTATTTTGTATGTGTTACGCGGACAGGCATACAGACAGATTTGACAAAATATCTAAAAGTAATATTTTTGGTTTTAATTTAGCCCTATGAAGTGTTTTATACATTTTTAGACGTATATCCTAAAGCACAGAAACAGATCAGTTATATTTGTGCGGGGCAGTGGTCCAACTGCTCTGTCCAACTAGTTGGACCACGGGTCTTTACTAGGGGCAGTTGTCCAACTTTAAAAATAGTTGGACCACAGCACCATTTGAGAGTTCCGTGGTCCAATTCATTTAAAAATATCTTGTCAACTTTAAAAACTGCATCTTTAAGTGTGTATGGCACATACTGTAAAGAGATTTAATGAAAAAGTTACATGAGTATTTTGCGGATGGAACCTTTAAATGTTCCTCCAAACCTTTCGTATAATTATTTACTAAGTATATTTATTTGGCATGAGTTTATTTGTAATGAGTCTATTAATGTTGCGCGCTTGGTTTTTGCTTTTCTAAGTGCTCATTAATACTGACTCGCAGGCGCGGTGGCGGGCGCGGTCACAAAATATCAAACATATGGAGTAATATCCAAGTGTTCACACAGGAATCGCACGTGCGGTCTAAGTAGCGGGCAAACTCGCGACGACGCGCGCGGCGCGCTCTCGGCAATATCTACTGGGGGCTTACTACGAAAAACGAACGCAAAATCACTATTGTGGTACGAAATTCAAAGTTCGAATGTCGAAATAATGTATGTCAACGTTCGTTTTTCGTAGTAGACCTCCTGAATTCTCGCGCAAACGCCTGACAGCCAATGTGAACACGAGCTCGCGACGTCCAAAACGCGCTCGCCCGCCACCGCGCCCACGTGTTCAGTATGAACAAGCACTAAGTGACAAGAAGCAATCCACGTATTTTCCGTTATTGGAAATGCTAAGATCACAGTTAGATTGGGATCCAAAAATATTACAATGTGACTTTGATGACAATGTTTATTCTGAACAGCATTCAAGAATTTCGTCCGACAATTAAAATTGTAGGCTGTTATTTTCATTGGTCGCAATGTATTTGGAAAAAAGCAAAAAATTAAGTGTCTCAAAAGTAAAAATCATAAATAATAATAACTTTTAACAAAATAGCGGTTCTATTTTACGCCGAAACGTTAAACGACGAACGAAAATTCTTTAACGCCGAAAAGTAAAAATCGGTTCAGTTAAACGCGTTTAATATTCCTAAATACTTCTCCTAAGTCTGATAAACACGATGCTGAAAATCGCATCAAAATCGGTTCAATCAAACGCGAGATAATCGCGCACAAATATACATACATACATACAGGTCAAACTGAGAACCTCCTTTTTTGTAGTCGGTTAAAAATAAATATTAAATTTTGTTGTAAGGCTTTATTTTTGTGGTATTTTGCTTCAGAGGTTCAATATACCTACAGTGTATGCCATACACACATAAAGATGCAGTTTTTAATGTTGACAAGTTATTTTTAAATGAATTGGACCACGAAACTCCAAATGGTGCTGTGGTCCAACTATTTTTAAAGTTGGACAACTGCCCCTAGTAAAGACCCGTGGTCCAACTAGTTGGACAGAGCAGTTGGACCACTGCCCCGCACTCGTATGAATATTATGAATTACTTGGACAAAATTACTTTTATTGGGCACACAAACAGAAAAACCACCGGATGTTAAGTAATGAGCAACAATGGCGTTGCTCATGGACACCAGTACCTAACATCGCAAAAAGAAAAAAGGAAAAGGGAAGAAAGAAAGAAAGTACTGGCCCTAAAGCTCCCAGTCGAACAGCCCCGAACAGGAAAAATTATTTAATTATGAATTTAAATTAAAATACCTGTGTGATTGGGTGAATCTGTGGAGACGTCATCGGTGATTAGTTTGACGAGATCCAACACGTCGCGCGTCGTTCCACGTTCGTCCACGCCCAAGAGGATCAACAGACTCTTTTGCAGCAATTCTAGGTGATATGCCTACAATTGTATGATGAACAACGTAATCAACATTACGGTCAAACGTAATACTGGCATGCTAAGTATGCCTGTCACACCGTAATAATTTGTTCCGATGTGTTGTCACTGTTGTCAGTATGGTCACCCAAATTGTGCCCTTGCCATGTATTCCTATGAATATGTATAGCGTCCTAGAAGTCTTATCGTTAAAATAGGAGTCACAGCTACTATGCTAGCAGGATTATTGACGAATAATTTTACAGATAAAACTTTTATGACTTCACTTTTTGATAAAAATGTTTTTTTCAACAGCATAAATTAATCAGTATATAGGTTGACCAGAAATATAAAAAACCTCGCCATATTGCGGTAAGCTCATGGAACTAATTTATTTTACTGGCAACGCTTACTTTCTAAACGTCACTTGTAAACTGCTTGTCAGTGTGCTTGTCAGCGAGTTAAAGTTAAATGTCATAGTTTGTTTTATTATTTTCACAGCATAATGTTTGCGAAAATGCCGAAAACTATTTATAGTCGTTTAAGAAAAGTGTTTTTCTTTGTGCTAAAATAAAATTTCCTTTAAAATATCATTTATTCCTTTAAAAACATTTCCGACAGTTGTCAAAATGACAATAATAACATGAGCGTTACTATAGTTACTGTTGCCTGTGCTGTTGCCATAAAAAAGAAAACTTTAGCGCCCTCATGACAGGTTTTTTATTTTCCTGGTTAAGCAATAAATTGCATCTCATCATGACCATAAAAATCACTTTAGAAAGAGTCTTATTTGGTCGAAAATTAATCAGTTGAACTAGTGTAGGTGCTAGTGAGCGACCGACCGAAAGTTTCGATTTCGGCCAGTTTTGGCGAAAAATCTAGTTTTGTATTTGGCCAAAAAAGATCCGAAAATTTCGTCCGCCCTAAAACTCTAGTGTTCTTGAAAGTGTCGGTTTCAGCCAAAACCCTAGATTCGGGCAATAGTCAGATCAACACCGTAAGTTCGTTTTCCATTTCAGTTGACAACCCATTTCAGTCTTACACTAGCCACTAGCCAACTCACCCGCATAGCATACGCGAGTGGGTCGGCCGGGTCGGCGAGGCGCGAGAACAGTGGCGTGGGCTGCGCGTACGGCCAGCGGCGCGCGCGCAGCCAGCGGCGCCCGCGCGCGCCCGCCGCCCAGCGCAGCCGCGCCGGCGCGCCCCACTCCGCGCCCAGACCGCGCAGGTACCACCTGGAAATGTTACACACGGTTTTGTTAGGGCGCTTTCAATTTATATGTTTCGTGTCGGATTACTGCCGCACGTTTCTCGTTGCGTTTACGAACGGACGGTCGTTTATTAGGGTTCCGTACCCAAAGGGTAAAACGGGACCCTTTTACTGAGACTTCGCTGTCTGTCCATCCGTCTGTCACCAGGCTGTATCTCATGAACCGTAATAGTTACACAGTTGAAATTTTCACAGATGTATTTCTGTTGCCACTAGGGCCTTGAGCTCACCCGGGGAAGTACCACCGCCCGCCACGGTACTTAGTACCATTCCTACCGTGTAATAATTGTTTTAAGAACAATTGTGGTCCGGATAGGAAGGTGTGGAGCCGGCTACACTTTTTAGAGGCGACCATCTCAGACCTCAGGGGTAGCAACGCATCTGTGACCGAATTAGAACAAGACTCATACTAACAATAACTAACTGGACTATTACTAACATTAACTAACAGGACTAATTATCACTAACATACCCTGTCCTCGCACTTATTAACAAACTAACCAACTAATATTCTAACACCGTCTACTAACTAGACTAACCATCCTAGTCCCTTTGAGTCTAGTTCTAGGTCGGTCACAGTTGTTATGGGCGGCAGCGGAAGGGTGGTGCTGCATGCTCGTTTGCTATCTTAATTCCATAAAAAAAAATACTAAAAAACAGAATAAAATAAATATATAAGTGGGCGTCCAATACTTTAGACGCCTCAGCGATAGTTTAGTTACCTTTCGGTCCAATAGATGGTGTTGTGCGTAATATGTGGCTACAATAAAACTATTAAATATTTAAGTGAGGCTTTCATACAACAGACCAGATTTTTTTGGCGTTTTATACATAAGGGTGCTTTTCCACCAGAGATGTGCTATGCTACGTTTCTGTGGATGCGTTTGATATCCACCAATCATATTCATTGATGCACATAGCTTAGCACTGGTGGAAACGGATTCAACTAAGATATGTTTTTATATGGAAGGATGCGTGCAGTGGATGTATGCTATGGATGCGTGCTATAGATGGTCGCGAGTGGTGTAGCTACGTATGTGCAAAGCAGAGTACCTACAGTAGGCGGTAGTCAGTAGGCGGAGCATCTTCATAGCACATCTTACTCGCACCGCTACATAGCTTAGTATCGGTGGAAACGGTCACAATGTTTCACAGCTTAGCTATTACATCCTCGCAGCATAGCTGCATAGCACATCTTTGCTGGAAAAGCAGCCTAATGGTACGGACGGTACGCGACGTTCGCGGTACCGACGCCGCACTGCTGAACAAACAAAACAAACGACCGTCCGTACGCCATACGACAAACGCAACGAGAAACGTGCGGCAGCGGTCCGACACGAAACGCATAAATTGAAAACGCGCTTAGACGTATAAATATTATCAAGATAATCATAAAAAAATTACTGACTTCAAATTCGACAAGTACTCTAATATTATCCGCCAGATGTCGCTAAAATTTTTACGGTACCAGAGGACAAACACTATCTTTTGGATGAAAAAAGTATCATTTAAATCGGTTTACACAGTGCAAAGTTATGAGTTAACACATACTGAAAACAGTTGAATAAAGAACATCCTTTTTTTGAAGTTGATTGTAAAGAAAAAAACTTGGTTACTGAAAAAGGATTGCTATTTGCTCGATTGGCAACTTGCTACATGCTGTAACTTGTAAAAATGCTGTAACTTTATCATTTACCTAGTAAGCAAAATCATTTTAAAATCCATTCACTAGACTTACCCACACAACCAGTTCCCAAACTTGGGCACATTGTCCTTGAACACCAGTGCAGCGGTCACATATGTTTCAGCCAGCAACTGTTTGTTCCCGGTGACCTCGGCCAAGTTGACTGCCTGCAGCGCGAGCAACACGCGTTCGCCGCGACTGCTCTCGCTCGACAGGATCTCTAGCTGCGCCAGACGATGGGAGACGCCCGATACCTCCGCGGCCCAGTGCTGCGTCGCTCTTCTTGCTGGACTAAACATTAAAACGAGACTCACTCGAAACGATATACTTACATAACCTCACACTAGGAATCAATAACACACACACCCAGACCAAGAATAGATTCATCAATAAAAAATTTGCCTCATGGAAATCGAACCCAGAACCCTTTAAACGGAGGTCAGCCATGGTAAACATTGCTCCATAAAGAATGCCAAACGAATCAGTAGTATAAGCCCCCAACCATCCTTCATACCAATGTACCAATAAAATCTTTGATGATACTGATTTTTATGGGTTATAGTGCACATACCATCAGATGACTATTTCTATTTGGGCACACCTAAACAATGATTGAGCTAATGTTATATTTTTCTGTACCTTATACAGCCCAGCTTAATTACAACTATGGTGCAGTGGTTGCAGTGGGCATTTGTTGGTCCTTGTGAATTAGAATATTATCTATCAAGTTATAATAATATCATACCTGTCACCCCACAGATCGCCAGCTCTACGTGCTAGAACTCCTCCGAAGGGCAATCTATGCAGTATCTGCCTCAAGACAGCGGAAGCGAGAGCCGTGTATTTAACATGTCCAGAACCTGCTGCCTGAACTCTCTTTCCACACACAGAGAGGGCATTATGTAGTTTCAATCTCGCGTTCGTTAGGTCATTCTGGAAAATGAAAACAGATAGTGTTAGTGTCATAACAGATTAAAAAATCTAATGCATGAAAAAATAAGTGAAACTTCACAACATGAAAATTAGAAGAAAAAGTTATATTAATAGTCTTTATAAAAACTGAATTTAGTGTCATTTTTAACATTTAGTTGCTTAACTTGATTACTATTTGAATCCTTCGTTTCCATTCTTGTAACTCACATTCCCCCATTGGAATCATGATAAACAGTTAACACAACCATCTTCACAGCCCACTACCAAGTTTCACTTCACTAACACTGAAACACTCGCAATCCTTACACTATTCGTAAAGATGTCTTGGATAATAAGACATGAAGAGAACAAATATTTATCTGCCACATCAACATCTGCTACTATCAAGAATTAAATCCAGGGCACTCTCACTATTAGACAACAATCAGGCTATTTAAGAGATAACATTAGACGATCACATACAAACCTTATTCAAACAATTTCTAGCCTCTCGTTTATACTGATAGAACAGCCCTGCTTCTTTGGATTGTGATTTTGGTACCGAGTCTCCATAAACCAATAACTTCACAAGACATCCTCCCAGTACAACAACATTGACTAAATAGATAAGCAATGTTTGGAATATCCATGTACCCCAGGAAATATTGGTATTACCTGAAATTATGAAAAAGATGTTTGTATTATAACATCAGTTCATCAATAAAATGTAACATCTGTTAAGGAAACAATCCTTGAGTGTGGGTACTAAGGGAAGGATCTAGCAAAGTAAGGATGGATTTACTTGTACTTACTGTAATCATCATCAGACAAAATTCTCCTTTGATCAAGTTTTGTTTTGAAGTCAAATGAAGTAGATTCCATCATGAAGTTTCCAAAGAAGGTGCTGAAAGGATTGAAGGCGATCAGTCCCACCATAAACGCGCACAATGCAAGCCTTGCGTGGTCGCCCATGCCCATGACAACTTTTGAATATTTCTCTTCCACCTGAAATCAAATTTAACACACACTGGTTCACATAATGATTAAACTTATGGTTAAACTATGAGATTTCTTACACATGTTCAAGGATTAACATTTCAACAGTTTCTCACCAGCTTGTCACCAATATTGACAGGTAAAACATAATGGTAATAAAGTTTTAGGTAAGAATATTTAGTCATCTCTACTCTAAAATTTCTATCGAATTTAAAAAATACCTGTTACATGTTGTGAAAAGATATTATAATGCTAATATGCGAAAAGTGAAATAATTAATAATTTGGTTAGAATTTTTTACACATATAAACAAAGTCTTTATTATAAATATTTATTCCAAGCTTCCCACTGGAATAGTAACAGCAAAACATAAGTTGTATTTTTTTACAATATATAACAGTATTAAAAGCTGTAGCTATGGGTGGAATGCAAAGAGGCTTTAAAAGTTTTAAGAAGTTATTGTACCTTGAATTCCGGAGAGGATGGGCCATCACTGTCCATAGGGTGTGGAGAATGATACGGTGATGAGATGTCACTGTGTGGTGGGGTGTACGCACCCATTTCAAACACTTCCTTCACACCAGACTTTTGGCATGCCAGTTTGAGAGCCATATTCTCCTGCTTTAACCTAGTGTTTTGATTCTGAAGGTACTTAATGTAATCTATAGTTTTTCTTAATATTGCAGATTTGTTAAGCTGTAAGAAATACATAACATATTAGGTATGAAATTAAAATAATAAATAGATAGTTTTTTCTGGATGAATTTTAAAACCTGTGGCAAATTGAATACCATGTAAATATTTTTAAATACATAAGGAAGAACTCTCTTTTCTCAGTTGGCCTTCAAGTTAATATTGTGTAATATCCATGAGCATGTCACTTACCATAAGTTGGGCCTGTCTGGTATGTTAAATTATAAAATTGAAATTGAAATATACAGGTTAACTCACAAGACTGCCCTAGGGTAGGATTTTAGCCAATTATAAAAAATATGAACTAAAATAATGCAAGTTTTATAAATGAAAAATGAGTACCATACCTTAGCATCCTCTCCAACTAACATATTCTTTAATTCAATTATTCTATCATTAATACTAGTTCTATAGCGCCTCTCAATTGCATTGTGGGCGCTTCTCTTCACCTCCTTAACTTTAGGTGGACCATTTGTGGCCTGGCTAAAAGATATCTTGTCCCCATCAAGCACAACTGGTATACCAGTTGTTAGCAATGTTGGTCCATTATTTCCAGTGAAAAATGTGTGCACAGGCCGGTTTTCTATTCCTGTTTTTGCATTTGTAATAATTCCTTGTGTAGCACCTAGCATACAGAATTTTTATTTTAAGACAACATTAAAATACATATAAACACACAAAAATGCTACTTTTAGAACTTCCTTTATCCACCTATTTACACCATAATGTTGAGGAAATTTTAGTGTCTTTATAATAAGTCCTATAGGTGGAGTTCTGAACATTGAACATCAGGAACGGTCTGGTCAATATTTATAATTAAATTTAATAATTTATTACTTACCTTGAATAGGTGCAGTTGTATACATAACAGTTTGAGTTTCAGAATTATTAATAATGTTCGATTGAAGTATAAGTGGAGAAAAGTTTGCATCTGTTGTTTTCAATATCAACGGAGTAATATTCTTAGCATTGTTAGGTAGCAACAAAGGCTGATTTGGATGCTGTCCTTTGGTGGAATGATTTATCTTTGTGACTCCATCTAGATTTACAAGTGATGCTCCATCTGGAAGCTGCTTCACTGTGTTGCCTGATGCTAAATTTACATAGAGAGGACTGGACACTACTTGCTGTACTATCATAGGTGCCTGCGCTGGAAACCGGTTTTGCCCATGTTGCGTAACATCTGGGAGCGGAGATCTCTCATTTATTTGATTCAAATTATAACTTTCTTCTCTAGTGTACACATTCTGTACTGGACTGCTTTTCGACGTCTGCACATTTTGAGGTGTCACCCTTCGGTTGTTAGTGTATTGAGATACTAAAGGATTCCCGCTGGTGTTGAAGTATGGGGACATTTGAGGAGAAGATGACGATGACGATATATCAACCGTAGGCTTCGTATCAACACTCAGAAGCCCCGAATCGTTTTCGACATAGGACAGTTCTTCTTCAAGTTTTTTCATGAAATCCCCGTCACAACCACTAAGGAAATCTTTATAAAAAAATATAACATTAAATCATGAACCATTTTTTTAATACAGTAAATAATAAAAGTTAATCGCTGGGAAATAAGTAAAGCTTACCTTCAATTTCCGCAATGTCGTGCACATTGAAGACATCGTGGTTTATAAACGGTTCCTCCGGTTCCATGGCGAATCACTTGAATAACACCTTTTTTCGCAACTATAAATGAATAAAATTGCAATGTGAATAAAATATTACATCAGTTATTTTTATATTCATGTTACACTTCTTGTTTACGTTCAGAACCTGCGTTCAATTCACTAATATTATGACATTTATGACGTGATCTTTTCTCCAATTTTTAGCCAATCACATTGCAGAACTGGTGGTGGTGCGATTTTACGTCATTCTGTTAGGTTTAGGTCATGGAGGATAGAACTAAGGAGGGTCATCTGTGTATATGAAAAGTGTCCAGTTGTATACGCTAAATAACAGTTCCAAAATCCTCCACTGGTGGCGCTGGTGGATTCACAGGGTATGGTATGAATGTAGCAATCGTAGAGCTTTACATGGAGGATATCCTCCATGCTACTTTAGTCGATAATGACATTAAATTTTTTAACTCGGCATACTTCAATTCAATCAATTCATCTACGATTGCTACATTCATACCATACCCTGTGAATCCACCAGCGCCACCAGTGGAGGATTTTGGAACTGTTATTTAGCGCATACAACTGGACACTTTTTCAACTTTTCTCCCATATAAGATGACTCTCCTTAGTTCTATCCTCCATGGTTTAGGTACTCATTGAAGTCACAGATATTCATACTTCTTGTCTATGCTATGATTAAGTTCTGTTTAGCCTATCGTTCTGCTATTTCTGCTATTTGTACATTATTAATTAAATTCTTTAATATATCCATGATGGACATCAATCCAAAGAATGGGGGCTTTACATTATACAATTTGCAGAGCGCTAACTTAGTGCACTAACTAGTGTTTTCATACATTACGCTGCACTATAACTGCGACTTTTAATTGGATTCAGTAAAATGACATTTCCAGTGTTACCGTTTTTTATTGTCACAAAAATAGTGACGTAACCTAGACTCAAATGATTCGATTTGATAAAAATATTAATCTGAGTATAATCGTTTCGCATAATTTAGCAAATCGCTAAAATACTGTATAAAGTTATTACAGGATCAATAACTAAACAAGGAAATTAATAATATTATAATTTTTGACGTGACAACGTCTTATAATTCGATACAGCCGGCTGCACGCACGAAAAAACATGACTGTTTTTTTTTTTATTGTCTATGTGTGCGTAATCTGTGCGTAATGATACAAAAATTGTGGCCAACTGTTGGCCACAATTTTTTGACACGTTTTCGCGGATTCGATGCTCCATCTAGATATTTAAAACATCATTGTATGCAGCATAGGGTTATGTATGGAATAGCATATTGGGTAAATGGCCTCCACGACTTTGCTAGCACATACAAACATACTCTTTTGTTGAAGTTTTCCATGGTTGTTTTGCATAATTAATGTGGCTGAATTTCGTTGATACAGCGCTCAATTTCCTTCTTCAAGGAGTGGGTGGCCGTGGGCTTGTTGACATAAACCTTATACTTCAAAAAACCCAAAGAAAAAAATCCAACGGCGTTAAATCGCATGATCTTGGCGGCCAATTCAGATCACCAAAACGGGAAATTACAGGACCAGGAAATGACTCACGCAGTACAAAATATTGCTCAATAATAAAAATGCGTTGTTTTTTTTGTGTAGCGCTCCATTTTTAATTTTTAATAACCCTGAACTGTCAGCTGTCACGCTATATATTTTTTTTGGTTGGCAACACATTAGGTACCGCACAAATTCCGCAAAATTCAAATCTTGCGTGAATTTTGGGACATCCATTATTTACTCATCGATCTAATTACTATGTTAAAATGAACGTAGGTATGATGTATCATTTATTTCTTTCTTAATTTAGTTTACATAATATCAGTGAGATGCCATTTAAATAGGTAAATCAAATTTTCTGTTGTACTATATTAACTCAAATCTAGATTTTTTTAAACACTTGGTCTTCAAGTTGTTCTTATTTTTTACAGAGAATAGCTGATATACCCACCTACATATCTTTATTTCATTAGGTAATATTTGGATCCTGTAGTCCTGCACAAATTGGTCCCTACCAAGAGCATAAGTTGAGAACTTGTTTTAGCGCTGAAATGGTTTTTAAATCTCTGTATAAATCTCTGGTTGAATTACCCAGACTGGTCCAGAATTAGAATTTAGAAGGAGGTCTTAGAATAATTATAGTATACTAGTAAATCCGCCCTCGCTTCGCTTCGGGAAACCAGTCCCATCAAAAATCTCTTTAAATTTGAACAAATTATGTTATTCCGATGTCTAAGCTATATAACTGCAAAGTTTCATGAAAATCCGTTCAGTAGTTTTTGCGTGAAAGAGTAACAAACCCACACACACACTCACATACATCCTTACAAACTTTCGCATATTTATAATAAGGATTAGTAGGACTAGTAGGAAGTAGGATGGAAACCGAGTCAACGCGGCCATTTTGTAGTACTTAGTACCTTCATTTGGAGCCAGGCTTCAAACACGGTTCCCGCCGTTTCGCTCCGTCACCGTAGTATTCAATGTCAATGCGCGACAAACGTGTCTCACGAAAAAAAATTATGACGAAATGTGCTGTTCCCAACGTGTGGAGCTAGAAAATGGCGTTGGCGCGGGCGAGCGTTGGGAGTTGGCAGGCGCTACTCGGCCAACGTGTGGAGCTAGAAAATGGCTTTGGCGCCAACGCCATTTTCTACATTTCTAGTGTGGAGCCGGCCTTATGCTTTCCCAGACCATACCGTTCCATGAGGCCTTGTCCGCTAGCATAGCAGGAGCAGCTACTACAGCTACCGGGGAAAGGTTTTAATTCATTCTAATTCATTCAACCAGGACGCGCCGATGGACTCCCATGCAGGACACTTTTCGAGCGTGTGCTGTAAGTCGCCCCGGTCTTTTTGTAATTCTATTATTTATACGAAACTGCTGCTTGCCGTTTAGTGGCAACTAACGCAGCGACATCTACAAGTACTTTTTAGTTATCTCTACTTTAGATGTAGAAGTTGTTAAAATTAAATTTTAGATACTTACCTAACGTCCATAGGCGCTGGTGATCTCTAACTCAATTGACTTAAAAAAACTCAGGAAACATAAAATTAAGCTTTGTTGGTTTTGATAGTGATTGAGAAGTAAACCGTCCTGTGTTCCATTCCCGACCAGGTCAAATATTATGTACATTATAACAGATAAATGATTGAGCAACAACAGAATTTTATCTATACTTATAGTAATATAAAAAAGAACGCCAAAAAATCTACATCTCTTCAGTCTCGGATTTTTTGAAATTCATGTTAGAATGTACCTAAGTACCTATTCCAAAAGTTTTAGAATAGTTATCGCTAAAGCTTATTCACTTATTAGACTAGCTACTTAAGTACGATTCAGACCAACCGGCTCGCATCGGCCCGCATCGGCCCGCATCGGAACGGAGCCGTACGGCTACCGCGACAGCCGTACGGCTGTCGCGTTCGCTGGAATCCGCACGCACTCCAACAAGCGCCCAGATGTGCTGCTCACATTGCACACAACTTATCACTGTATTTACGGGAATTAACGTCATAAAGACAATTAAATTAAATTAAATGTCTGAACTAAAGAAATTAGTTTTTCTTCCGTATCCATTGTTTACTTTAATATGTTAACTGTCGCTTGAAGAACATAACTTGAATGATTCGCTAGTTGCTGCACCGTAATCTCCGTTCGTGTTCCACGACGCACGGCCGACCGGCTCCGAACGGAGCCGGTCGGAGCCGGTCGGCCGTCGCGACAGCCGGTCGGCCGTCGCGACGCGTGGCGCGACGGAGAAAACTATGCGTTGCACGCAAATATGAACTGTAATTACTGTTGATAGATTTCAATGTTCTTTACCGCATTGTAAAATGCCGCCCGGCCCGGCCCGGTGCGGGCCGGTTGGTCTGAATCGTACCTTAGTTATTACTTATTAGAACGACTACAATCCATCATTGTTGGATTGATAGTTTTTCGGATTCAGTTTAAGCAGCAAAGTTGCTAAATATTTTGTGTTATGAACGACTGAAAGCTTATAATTATAAAGGTATTTTTATATACCTACCTACAACCTATACGATAGATATAGCCAGTAGGTTTCACAAGAGACATAAATGAAATCGGATTAAGAAAGAAAAGTGCAGATTGCGTGTATAACGCATGCGAAATTTGTAGAGTCGTGGCCTGAAAATTGGTTCTATACGCTGTTTTAAACACGTGTACCTCGATGTTATTTACCATAGTTTTGGTATTGGTTTAAAAAGATATATCATACCTAAATTATGTTACCTTATTAAACTCAATTAGATGCATATTCTTTTGAATATAGAACAATGAAAGCCTAGCTAGAGCTTTCAACCACTGATTGTCGCAACGGGAGAGTCAAAATCAATTCCTGTATCTCTAATTTTCAAACTTATTTTCTTATTAGAATATGATTTACAATTGTTTCGGTGAAGGAAATAAAATATCATAAGAAAGTAGTTCACTTTAGAGTTGTCCATAAAGCTCCTATCGGCGCGGCGGCGTGAGAAGCACCAACAATTTGCATCTGTCGAGGGTGGACTATTGCCTTTATTATGGAATTAAAGTTAGATATTAGTCCAAGCCTTTATCCTCACAGTGTGAGAGCAATCGGTACTTACTTACTTAGAATTTGGTCGGGCAAGATGATGATGTTGATGTTACAATTAATATTTTGTCAAACAAATTTAGTCCTAGATCCAAGATACCAAGTTGAGAATGCTGAGAACTAGGCTAGGTGCAAATAAAATGCGTTACATGACATTAAACGTTTAATTTTGTATTTATAACATTATATCTGTAAATATAGAGTTCTTACTATGATAATAATGTAGGTACAAGATAAACAAACTCGATTTAATTTAAACTACATGTATACATAGCAACTACATTTAGTACGTGAGACATCTCGTCTTTGAGATTATCTCTAGTGCATAAACATACTTAATATATGTATAATTATAGGCACAAAATAGGTGTTTATTAATAATAATAATGTTCATATAACATCTGATTTAGCAACAAAATAATGAGGTACGTTAATATGACTGGACAAAGTTGTACTTCACTCCTTGTATGCCCGTAACAATATTAGATTTATTTATGTAATAAAACCCACAGAATAAGACTGTGATTGACTGGTATTCAGCCGTTAAATACTACACAGCATGTGTAACTAGTGGAATGTCCTAAAATACGTTTAAGTTCAACAAACAAAGGCACAACACAGTGACACTCTCATAGTGTATCAACTACACAATCAATACGTGTTTAACTTAATATTAAAACATGAAACTCTACATCGTATCTATGGCATTTTCAAACTAGACTAAAGTAACAAATCAGTCTTTCAATGAATTACCAAAAAAAAGTATTCATAGTTATATAATTATGTTACAGTTAACTTAAATAATATGACAAAATTAACATAGTTTTATATTTTCACTTATATGTTGTTAACATATTTATAGAAAAAAGAGTAGCAAAGATTTCTATCGAAAATAAATATTTATTAAAAATTATTGTTTATAAGTTGTTATTTAATAGGTACGTATAATGCTTCAAAGAAAGATTGTTCTGTTTTTTAGCTAACAGTACGTTTAATAAGATATTAGTTAACCCTCGAATAAACTTATTTATTATATATTACGTATTCCAATTAACGCGACGAGACGCTTAGGCTGTTTACAAACACATAATTGAGCATCTATACATGCTAAGATACAATAAGAAACCTTCTAACTCTAATAAGAACGTGCTTGTGCAAAACATGAAATATACTGAAGAAAGTGAATATAACTAGAATCAACAATGAACAAGTATGGCAAATAGCAAACAATTATATTAATCTAAATTCATAACACAAGGTTTTACGTATTATGTAGGTAGTTTTACAAATACGTCACTACTCTAATTGAACATGAGCATCATACGTCGCACGGTCCCTTACAATCCGATTAAACTTCTCCTGAAGAGTCGGCGTATATGTAAGGAAACGTCGCGCTGTGTTCGGACTAGAGTTGATCTGTAGCGAGCGTGAGGTAATGGCGGCGTTTCAGTCTATAAACATCACAGTCGCGGACAACAAATTGCACAATAACTCGTCTAGGCGGACCCAGCGGGGCGCGGCAGTGGCCGGCGCTGCCTTGCTAACCACTCGCCCTACACGGTTACCGCTCTAACTAAAACATTAAATGCTAATTAAAGCTAACCTACTTGCTATTACATTAACAAAGAGTAAATGTCATAAAACGTAAAATAACTACAGAGGAAAAACAAACATAAAATCACAAAAGACACCGCCATACCATCGAACGGAAATTTTATTTCGTTGTCTGGCTTTGTAGGCGCTTGAAATAAATAAAGAAGAAGAGAGGTAGAATATAAGTGGCCGCGGGGCCCATTGCAATCGCCCGGCCGGAGCGCCCGGTCAGCGTGGCATGCGCGCGCGGCGCCTCCTATCAGTAACCTACTAATAAGTGCCTTATCCTAATTTTGTACGCCTAAGTCAGTCTTTTCAAGTGTTCGCCGATTAATTATGCTCAATCTCTTTCGCTGCTGCAATCGAGAGCAAAATTACGCGGCGGAACAATGACCCCAGACGGTGGATCAGGGTCGCGGCGTCGAGACACAGATAGGTCTTCAACGTGGTCGTCGTCCGGTGGTGGTGAACGTGGGGAATGCGGCGGTGAACGGGGCGGTGTTCGCGGCGTTAAGGCAGCATGTGCTGCGGCAGCTAACGCCATGGCATGTAGAGCTTCCCTACCGCCGTCCCTAGTGGCTCCTTCCAATGCTTGTTGTAGAAAAGATGGGTCAATTAAAGGAGTAGTTGGAGGGCCGTCATCATTACCACCGGTCCCGCTCAATCCGTACGGAAAAGCGGCACCATTTGACTCTCGTTTGACACCGCGGCTCATTGGGCGACTTGTTGTAATACCGAGTTTCTTAACCTTGTCGTACAAAGTACGTGAAGGAACGCCATATTTCCGCGAGGCTTGCAACGCACTCATGCCGTTTCTGACGCATTCTATAGCCGACATAATATCAGATCTTGTATATTGTTTGTATCGCTTCCATTCAGGTTTTTGTTGTGGCGGTACATATGGCGCGAGTCCGGCCCTAACGTCCTGTTGGAAATTAGGCGGCGGTGGTGAAGGATGGAAAGTTCGTTGATTTTCTTCTTCGAAAGATCTCTCCGTATAAGGGGAGTGAGCATCCTCCGATCGATCAGACCGATTGTAGTGAGGGGATGAAGCTCGCGAAGATAGTCGTCGTGGGCGATACTCGAAGGGATGTTGAGGACTGGAGGGCCTGTCCGGCTCGTGTGCTGAGCCATTGGAGTGCAATCGCGGAGGAGCATGCTGACTTACCGGATGACACACGAGAGACATGGGCTGGGACGAGTCGACAGGAGTAGTTTGAGCGAGTACATTTCTTAATATTGGTGTATCGCGAGTGGCTAACATACTTGAAAGCTTCTTTCGTTTTAAAGGGTTCATATCCGCCGAATCATAAGCAGCAGATAATACGGGTGCGGTCGGAGGCGGTGGAGGTGGCCAGCGACAAGCTTGCACGGGAGGTGAGACGCTAGATGGCGCTGCGGGCACCACCCGCGGCGGTGAGGCGGCTGGAGTGCGCTCGCTGCTCCCTGGCCTACGACGTAGCTCAGTCATATCAAAGAGGCCTTTAACTTCCAATTGTTCAGCTACTTTCATGATACGTGGTATATGTGCTTGAGTTACATTTACTTCACCCGTATACATGTACTCAAGCAGTGCCCGCATCTCGAAGTCTTTCACGCCCGGGAAAAGGATGCTGCAGTGATCCATGGGCACGTCGGCTAGGATAGATTGAAAGTATGGAGAGTTGGCTGCCAATACGACACGGTGAGCTTTAAAGGTTACCTGGTCATCGACGACCAAGGTGCAGTCAACGTAAGTTTCCACCTTGATGAGTGCCTCTAGGATCTCTACCAAGTTGGTTTTGTGGTGGTTCCATTTCAGACAGAACGTCTGTTGTCCTTCGCTACTTCCCATCTTGCGTAGATGTGCTCCTGTAGACAAATGAATTATTAAAGTTAACTCACTTCTTATTGGAATATGTTCGGACATTTCAACACATTTTAACAAGTTTTGTAAATTCGTATATATTTTTAAATATCTTCTTAAATCGGATTTAATTATATATTACTGTTTGATTATATCCTACCTAATGCTAAGTGGCGATGAACTTATGACAATATTATTAGTTACGTGACAAAATAACAATAAGTACTCTATTATTGTTACATATAATTAAGTTAATCTAGCTTCCATCAAGTCACGTTCCAGTTTAATATAAATATAACTGCCACTTCCCGTTAAGTTACTAACTTTGTAATAGGTACTCAATTGAGTTTCCATAAAAAATATTGTCATAGCTACCTACATAAATACAATATACTCAATATTAATCATGCGATAATATAATTATAATACATTTCATGCTACACACAATAAACACAAAAAAAAACAAAACACTTGATATAAAAATATTTGTAAACACAAAATGTTTCTACAAAATTATCGCACTAATAGATTACCTGGCAAAATATCATCATACGTAGAAGCAGGATACATAGCGCTATTTATCACGTGTCTAGTATAACAACATAAACGAAATTCCGAGAGCGCATAATCTTGCGTATAAGTTTCGTGCAACCAACCGCGGACGCGAACTAACTGTGCCAGCGTATGTCTCGGCTCGCGGCTACTGCTCGACTGCACTGCCCTTCCCCATTTACATATATCGCTTCGTAGCCCTTCCTCACTGCTAAATTGACTTTTTACCTTTTATTCGGCAGGTAAATCGAACTTGGGGGACCGATGAAAACCGCTTTGCCATCGACCCTCCTGTCCCATAAAATTGTATTCCCGAATTTACTAAACGTCCTTGGGCACTTTCTCTTATTTTCTACACCATAAAGTTTATATTATAAAACCTGAATACTATCGACTTAAGTTTTCAACTTCGTAGCCGACAAAAAATCACATTACACGCGTAGCCGTAGCAGGTCTACGAATCCTGAAGTCCTTAAATTATGAAAAAGGAAACAAAAAAGTTCCACTTACCCTTAATGTGATTAATGACAGCATATGCTGTCGTTGGAAGCTAATAGATTAAAGATCCAAACTCGGCGTGTGCAAAATGTGATGTTTATAACTGCAAGAGGATATTCGCATTGGCACAGCACGTAGTTCCGTTAGTAGCACGATCGGGGGTTGTTTCGCGAGAGTGGTGAGTACGCCCTGTGGGGGCGGTGTGCTCTCGCGAGCGTCTGGCGGTGACTGCTTGTTGCAGCCGTGCGCGCTCGCGGTCCTGTGCACGCCGCGCCCCGCACCTCCTGCGTGCGCTTTTTACGCACGCACCGCGCCGGAGTGCAGTGCAATTGCGTGCGGGCGGGAGCGCGGGGCGGTGCGCCAACGAATTGCAGCGCTGAGGAGGGCTCCCGCCGCTGTGTGAGTGAGTGCGCACGCGTTGTACCCGCGCTCCACTACACGCACACAACGCCGACACAAGAGCCATAGATTAAAGTCGAATTCGGCATTTAAAGTTGGAAGCATAGCCTGTAGCCACGTACGGGCCCTTTGTATGCTAACATTAAACTTCTCGTCGTGGTCGTGCCATCGGAACCCAATATGTATTCGTAGTTCGCGCCGCTAATTATCATAAAAATCGAATTAATATGCACTCTTAACATTTACATTACCTAGACGAAAGTTGAAAGTATGTAAAAACACTGATGCGTAGGTATATTATTTCCTTTAACTCTACTCTACATCCTATATCATTGATATAAAAATACTAATACCTATTAGTAGGTTTAACCTCCTGTAATATCTACCTGTAAACTACGATATTTATTTACTTTTCTGAGGTACTTATTTTATAGATAGCTATTTTATACATAGGTATTGCCAATTTCGTTACCAACTTGCATATTGTTTTCGCAGATGCAAGAATTTTGTACAGAACAAGCAAAGCATACCTACTTACTAGATTATAGCATTTTATACTAGCCCGATATCCAAAACTAACAATATGTAGGTATAAAGTACCTACAGTCGAAATGCTCATGTTAATTTTGCCGTAGCGACTATGCATCCATTTAACAATATTCACTGCGTTTAATCACAGTCGCCCCAAAAGTTTCCAAAACTACGTGAACAACGCCGCGAATCGGGGTCATTGACATAATACGTGCGTAGGGAACGCCAAAATAGCGCGAAATGCACTCAAAAATAGAACAGGCAGTGTGCAATATTTTTTGTTAAATAGACATCCAAGCTAAGCATCATCCCTACGAACACATTGCCGAAAAGTCTTGTCGTTTTTGTGGAGGAGATATTGATAAGAATATCGATGCAGAATTCGACAATAAACATTCAGTTTACTTGTACTAGTATCTAATAAAAATTTTAAGTATCGTACCTTGGCTGCAACCCATCAATGGCCCACTACTGAGCACGGTCTCTCCTTTATTGAGGAGGCCTAGAGCATACTCCACCACGCTGCTCCATTGAGGATTAGTGGAGGGGTTAGTGGCCAACACAGTGTCAGAAGTTTTCAGGCCACCCGAAGGCCTCCGACATGACTTAACGACTGTTATCTTTCGATAACAACCGGGACCGACGGTTTTTAATGCCCTCAATTCAATTCAATTCAAATACTCTTTATTGTTCACCAGTTTTGACAAAAATAAGCTCGATATTACATTAAGAAAACAATCGGTGGTCTTATTGCTAAGCAGCAATTTCTTTCAGACAACCTTATGAGGGAAAAATTACAAAGGACACAGATTTATGGTAGGGTGTACGAAAGTTAACAATTTATAATAAACAAATTTGTGACTAAGTATATTTAAGAAAACAAAACTATTTATTATTTTTATTTTATGAGAACGATCATTGTGACAGGTAGTGATTTTTAACTTGGTTCTTAAAGGAATCTAAGGAAGGAGCACGTCTAATACATATAGGTAAGGAATTCCAAAGTTTCACAGCGGTGACAGAGAAGGATTTATCGTAAAAATTGGAAGAGTGTTTAGGAATACTGAGTGTCAAGTTTGATGAGGAACGAAGGTGGAGGTCATGTGTCGAACTAATGAAACAGAAATGCTCTTTTAAATAGGATGGACTAGATGGATTAAATAGGACGCAGTAGAGGGCAGAGAGAATGTGAGTATTCCGGCGAAGGCGAATTGGGAGCCACTTGAGCTTGTTACGGAATTCAGAGACATGGTCATATTTACGAAGGCCGTAAATAAACCTTAAGCATACATTTTGAAGACGCTCAAGCTTATTAAACTGCACCTCGGTGAGATCAAGATGACATATATCTCAGCATAATCGAGAATGGGCAATAATAATGATTGTGCAAGCGCAATTTTCGTGGATATGGGTAAAAAATGGCTTAGTCTACGGAGTGATCCACTAGACGCATACATTTTACGACACACATCATTAATTTGAGAAGTCCAAGATAGCGTGTTATCGAACAAAATGCCTAAATTTTTAACAGTCCTGCTGTACGCTATTTGAACTCCGTCAAAAAGAATGGGACTTAATTGTGGCTCATCTAATTTGTTGATCAATCTTGAACTGCCTATTATTATGGCCTGAGATTTCAATGGATTAACCATGACATCTACTCCAGTTAAGAATACAGGCCAAATCTTTATTGAAACACGGAAGCGCTCAAGAAATTTTGCCACTAGCGGTCACCCATCCAACTACCGACTTGCTTAATTTACTTGCACGTACTAATGTAAAAAATTTGATTCAAAACACTTAAGTAGGTACCTCACAATACAACATAACTAACGTCGTTATGAATTATTTTGATCAAAAACCGTTTCTAAGTATGCTTTCTCTATGCATGTGTAATCAGTTTATCGGTAGTCTTTTAAATTCCTTTTATCTTAGCAATGTTCCCTAAGTAGGTCCTTATAGTTTAAAAATAAGAAACAAACGTATCAAGAACATATTTATCAAGCTTCAACAGTTTCTATAACGCTTGTGAACCATCTGCTTTTAATAAAAGAACAAATATTATCAATTTGTCGCTGAAGGGTTCACAATATTAATTGGTTATAGCGTCAATCTTCATCAGAGTATTGAGGATACGGGACACGCGGAATATTATTAGATATTGAATCTATTCTATTTGAACTAAATTTAACCACAGCTACAGATCCATACTTTCTCTAACTTTTGTTTCTTTACTTCACGTGAGTGCTGATAATATAATAATAATAGTTCAGTATCTACAAATATCTTCAAATATAGCTTTTCCTCGCAAGTTGTTCTTCATAATTTACAATTATTTGAATACCAGCGTGTAATCAGTTTGTTAAACTAGAGACGTTTTCAACACATTCAAAACAATTATGTAGGTGCCTATTCTTTAAAAAACGCTAATAAATTTTCTCACGGTGTAGTTGTTAATAATTTAATTATGTCGGGGAATGCCGAGATATAAACAATGGCAGCAAAAGCCGGAACCAACTCACCGCGAATTGAAGTGTGCTCTCGAACCAATCGTTTGCATATCGGTAGCTACCGCATACTGTGAATTGTAGAGCATTTCATTAACAAGAATTAGAACTATAACCGCAGTTCGCTTCTAAACTGTAAAACCGAATATTCGCTAACTTAATTATTCAGACCAAACATATAAATAAGCAACTCATTAATCATATCAGATAAAGTCGTCAATTAGACAAATGTAACGATTTAAAAACGATTGCAGATAGATTTTATTTGCACTACCACGAACATAATGTGGTCGTCGACTTATCGGCGGTCGACCACACAACCGTTAAAATTAGATGATAATTTGGGTATTGCCCCGGAAACACAATGCAGAAATGTAAATGGGCCTTTGTGTTAACTCTTAACAGTTATGACCTTTGATACCTAAGTCCGTAATTTGTATCGAATTTTGCGGACACAATCGCAGGGATTTAAATTAAACTTGGGTTCGAGCAATGAACCTTAGGAACGGAGTTGATATAAATTTCGGAGCCAATTGATTGTCTAAGCGATTCACAAAAGCGCATTATGCTAATACCAGCATAAACAGTGACGCCGCGACCTATCCCACGGGGCGCAGCAAAAACAGCATGCGAAGCGGGGGTTAGAAAAAAACTAATAAAAAAGCAATAATATGATCCCGCATGGTGGCTTGTTGAGTTCTGAAATTGACGCGGCTGATGAACCGAACGTTAGGGACCGCGATGCTGCAATGACACTGTAAGTTCTTCTCTAAATATTAATAATTTTGCGTCTCCAATATATTTATATCAAACACTTCTATGTATATGAACTAGCATTCTATAGTAGTAGATATAGAGATTACTAATAAGTTAATAACCATTGCCTGTCTATACTTTTCAGACTTTATTACTATTTAGAGTATTTATCTACAGCAATATGCAAAACAAGACTCATAGAGTTCTAAGTAACTATGTAGGTAAGTCATAAGTAAGTAAATAAAGCCCTTGGTCTTCAAACGATTCAAATACACATTAGTAATAAGCTCCTACATTTAGAAGCTACATTTTGTTCTTTAGGTACTACAATATAAAATTAAATGTACAGAAAACACTGATAAAAAAGACAATGGTTAGAATAAACAGAAATGTTGTGTATACTGGACATAACAGCTGAGTTTACTTTAAATAGATAATTTGCAAATTCTATAAGGCACGTTCACACATACAATAGTTTTAGTTTGTGCGTGATAGTAACTATAAGTCAATTAAGGCATTGACTTTGCATAATGAGCAAAGGGTTGGTGGGCAGCATAAAGAGATAATTGTAATTTCAAGCGAAGCCGCCTCGTCATTTGTCACCAGCATCCTGCCACGCGCCCCGACTGAATTTATTATTCAATATTATCTAGGGAGCCCCTACCCTTATCTCACATTAAATACTAACACCCTATTTAACAATAAGACAAGCCAAATTTGTTATTTGCATAACTGTAACGAATATTTTATAATATTAATATTGTGACGTTGGTTCGGTGTCCTGTCTATTAGTGGCTATAGACAAGGAAATCCGTATACCACTATTAAGCCCCACTTTGCTTAGGACTTAGGATACTTATCTGGCATATAATTTTATGTCCGAGCCAGGGCTATATTATATATATATTATTATTCTATATTACAGTTATCTTAACTCTTCTACCATCTCTTCACCACTTTTCTTTGCGATAAAATTCGCAAGTAGTGTGCCAAGAAGCAATGGAGCGAACAGCGGGGTAACTTCAGTTTGTAGATTGCAGTAGCCATTATGATCGGCTACGACTTTTAATTTTTTAACAACTCTTGATTTGGCTTAAGATATTACTCCAGGTACAGCATTAGAACTGTCTAACTGCAATTACTAACTGAACTGTTACTAACAGCTACTTACTCCTGTAAGTTCTCTAACTATCACTAGCAGTCCCTGTTATTAGGTATAAATACATGTATTAACAAATAAACCAACTAATACTTAGATAGAATAATAAATGATCCTACTCCCTCAAACTCAGTCTCGTTCTAAGTCGGTCAAAGTTGTCATGGTCAAAGCTGTAAAAATGGCAATGTAAAGTTTAATAGAGCTCCGTACACTGGTATTTAAAATTTAACTGCTGTAGGTAATGAGAAATTTTATATATTTTACATAACGTAATTCATATCCTTTTTTGTCGCACTGTAGCACGCATTTATTTTGGCAAATTTAAATAATTAGGTTATTTTTTATCCTTGTATTGTGTTTAGTAGGTATTTAAATAAATACTCGTAGGCCGTAATCGTCCACAAGGGAGCGTCCGGAAGCGAGTCATCGTAGCGAAACTCCCCGAGACCGAGGTGAAATAATACACTCTTTCCTGTCATTGTCTAGCCGTATAATGATATTAGCATTTCATACCTATTCCATTTGCTACCCTGTGTGACAATAATTGCCGAAAATAATATGCCCCGATAATATCTACAGTCTACAGCAATACGCGACTACTTAGTGCGGTTTTTAATTACCTTACACAGTGTTTTAATTAAAACGGCCTGTTTTTTGTATTTTAAATAGAGGGTGTAATTTCGTGTAAATTTGCAATTTTTTTTATTGTTTAGACAAGGTCTTGTTATTCTAATTTGCGGAAATCCCCCGTTATCAAGTTAATATCTATTCAACTATTTTATAATAGGTACCCTTGATCTACCTAATATGATAGGCATAGTCTACAATAATATGGATGTAAGTATACTTTTAATACAAAACTTAATCAATTTTAATATTGAATGATTTGTAAAGACCTGAATACATTTTGTATGTTTGTTGTGGCTCACATTACGTATTATTTTGTAGTAGGTATACGCCCAACTAGCTTAGGACCAGTCGTAGATCCTTTGTCAATAGTTGTCCACGACGAGAGTTCGTTAGTGGCGAAGCGCAAAATGTAAAAAGGTCGTCATTAAGTACCTACATAAACACACTGTGTATAAGTATAATTAAAAAATAGTTTGTTAAGTATTTTATTTAGTCAACCATCAAAAATTAAAATAAATAGTTTCTACTACTTACCTTAAATAAAATATAATTGACATTAACTAATATCCCGATAAATAATAAAGGATAAATTAAATTTCGTAGATAACATAATTATACAATTCAAAATAGGTCAGGAATAGTCCGGACGCTTTATAAAAAGTACTACTAAATTATAAAAAGGCGGTTCTGCTAAGTATCGCTGTCAAAATATATCGGCAAGCACCTGTCTCGCAGACAGGGCGGCGCGTAACGAACTTTTTGACCCACACCCAACTTCACAAAAGCTTTGTTCTCAAAAGACATTCCAAAATGTATACGTTTCATGGGATAAATAAATACTGCGTGGATTTCAGATAGTTATCAACTACATTTAAATATCGTGTATCAACAAACGTAAAAGTGCTTAAAAATAAAGGTATTCACGCATTTTTGCTTTTACTATTCTAAAAATGTAGAGCATAATTATCTGAAATTGGGATTCATTTACTTATTTAATAAAATATTGTAGAGCTTAGTACGTAGTATCACAATTTAAGAAAAGCGTTAATACCAATTAATAACTAGTATATAACGCAGGCCTACATAAATGAACATGCAATAAAAAGGTAAGAGAATTTAATCCCGAGTTTACCTAATATTCGCTGCCCGCGTCGCGGCCATGTTGCCTTCGCTTGAAGCTTTACAAATAAAACAACCACGAGCTTTCTACTTTTTTTACTTTTTTATTCAGGATCATTTTTCTTGCCGGCTAGGCCAGCGGATTACATTCAAGCGTTTATCGTAAAAGGGACTCTCTGTGAAGGTAATAGGGTCGTATTAATAAATTCCTGTATTAGTAGAGTGGACGTCCTTGGACGGACTCGATCTGCTAGCCGCGAGAGATCGTCCCATCGCACGCTGGTCGATGCACTGATATACGTTAATTTTAAAATGCATTGGAAAGTAGAAAATGTTACCGAATGCATGGGCCTCTAAGATGTTTTAGTTAAGTTTAAAACAAAATACTCGTTAAATTTATAGTAGTTTTAGATTTAAGTTCATTTTATCTTACATACGATCAATATTATATGTAGGTAGTATAATGAGCCTTAAAGGTGTAGAAATTTTACTGTAATTTTGCTTATTGCAATATTTTTGTTTCTTTGCTACACTTTCATTTGAGTATTGTTGTGTGACTCAAAAATGTTCCACATATTTCTACGGTAGCCTTGTGCAAAGTGACCCATGCTACTTTTGAGCGGTTAACCCGCACCTACTGCTAATGAGACAGAACGTAAAACGTCCACTAATTTACGACATGTGTCGCTAAATGTTAAAACAGCCTCTTTCGTAATTCTTAACGAAAATTCCATACATATTATACCATGTCTACCTCGAAATGGCTAAAAACTTTCCAACAGCAGGTCGAAGTACCTACCAACTACTCTAGTCTTGAGAAACAACACTGAGTAAATAGATATATTTGACATAATATGAGATAGAAAGTGTTTTATTTTATGTTAATAGCCGGCATACGAGCATACGAGACAACCGATGGAAAGCGTTCCTAGTCTAGAAAGAAGGACGAGGAAAGAAATAAAATGTTGTCTCCAAGCCAACATTTGATAAGTTTAAATAAGTTCTTAATTAAGCACATGCCTGCCTCGGAAGTGCAGTGTTCATGTTCCTTAATTGATGATTAATTTAATCAAATAAACCATAACATAATTATAGATAACCATTACAGCACGAACCCCATGATAATTCAGAAAAACAAAACAGCTGCAAACATCAACGTTATTGCATAGCCGTGGTTGATGAAATAATTGAAGGCCAATGCGTTTTTTACAACAAAATCGATAGAATATCATGGATATACGTTATTTCCGCTTGCGCATAATGCTACCACCGCCACCGGTGCGAATAGATGGCACCGTGATAGCCGTAATTACAGGTATCATTCTCAGTCCACTCGCATTTCATATCACAATAAAACACGTGGGTCAATTAAAAAGAATGGGGCTGTAGGTAATGCATGTAGTGCGATAGTGTAATGAATAGGTAACAAAACTAGTTTTTATTGAAGAAATCAGACATAAAATCAACAAATGGACGATATTTGGTATTAGATAAAACAACCTTTGCAATATACTTTGTTCTAAAATACAATATACGAGTATAACCACATCATACTAAACTTATTAGAACTCTATGTGATTAAAAAATATTTTTTACTTTTCCATTTTATTATTCTGTAAATCATCTGAAATTAAGTGTTTGATGCCATGAAAAATGGAATTCCAAAACCCAAGGGACATCACTCGGCGACCCACGTACAATTTCCGCCTAAAATTCTGAATTGAGTTGGATGTTGCAAAATAGAGTTCTCATTACCACCGACTACGGTTCCGTACTATTATGTATAAAAACGCCAAAAAAATCTGGTCTGATGTATGAAAGCCTCACTTAAATATTTACTTTATTTTTTTGTAGCCACATACAACGCCATCTCTTGGACCGAATGGTAACTAAACTATCGCTGAAGCGTCGAAAGTATGGGCGCCCACTTAAATATTGTTAAAGTTTTATTATCTGTTTGAAATTGCACTTTTTGCTAGCCTACATTTTTAAAGATTTTTGAATAACGAATAACTATGGAAATACTCTCTGCTCTGACTTCTTGTATCGCAGACGCTTTTTAAAATATAAATTAAAGTTTTCACCAAAACTTGTTTAATTTCAACAAATATTCTGTTTTTTAGTATTTTTTGTTGTAGCGGAAACAGAAATACATCATCTGTGAAAATTTCAACTGTGTAACTATTACGGTTCATGAGACATAGCCTGGTGACAGACGGACGGACGGACAGCGAAGTCTCAGTAATAGGGTCCCGTTTTACCCTTTGGGTACGGAACTCTAAATATCATGTAACGGCTTAATAAAGCATAAACAGCAAATTATTGCCATGTATTATTATTACATTTTACATACCTACATGTTTTGGTAGATTTTAATGTAGAGTCGCACTAAGATGTTCTAAAATCTATTTTTGCGACTGAGCTTAGAAATTATATTTAATTAACTCATATTACATATTTTTCAAACTTATAATTTTGTTTTATCATGTGAATATTATAATGAATTCCAATAAATAACAAACAAATAAGCTTGAATAAAAATCAAATGGCACTTAGCATCAAACATATGGTACGAAACAAAAAGTATGATAGGTTTACAAGTGTTTTATTCGCAAGCACCCCTAATGTTGACATGGGGTTGTGGCCAAAATTGTATTTTTATTATAATAGCGGCGTTTTGTTGAGAGCCCGTTCGCTACGGTAAACATTGTAGGGTGCTGTGCTCTACAAATACACTCCATACAATTGTATCGTGTAATTATTCGTGAATAAGATTAAGGTATTACTACCGCACTTGCTATTTGCTACGATTGTTTTAATATAGTAGCTTAAATGGCATAAACCTAGTATGAATTAAAATTAGTGTTGAAGTTTTTTTTAGTTTATTATATTAAAAATAAAGTTTTTTCCCCACAATTTCGGTAGGGAAGTTTCCATTGAAATATACTTTTACTTAAATATTACGCTAGTAGGTACTCTAGCTACTCTACCTACTGTATAAAATATTGCTACTTAGCACCAGAGATTAAAGTACCTAACGCGTAAACTTATAAAGTTAACAAAAACAATACCTCCTTATGACACAATATTTGCATTTAAATGACTAGCTATTAAACTCATTATCAAGTTCCCTGAGTTTGCTAATTTTAAACATTAAATTGAATATACCTTCTACCCATCAAATCCGCTTAGCCTTTGGCTATAAAAAAGCAATAGGGGTTGTAAATGGCGATGGTCTTAGAAATTCAAAGTAGGTGTGTAGTGTCCTAAATTTCACTTTATCCTAATATATATTGACAGTTTTATCACATGAATAATAGCGAAAAAACAAGCGAATGTCTCTTCCTGTCCATATCCAATTCGACCCGCTTCAAAAGGCTTAGCATAAACCCCTTTTCACGTTTCTATCAAAAAAGATTGCCCATGACCACAATAATATTGCCAAATATGACTTGATCCTACGCCGTATGAAAAAGGTTAGGACGACGTGAGTTTAGAAAAAATGAAAATATAACACGCTTACTTTTTTACGTCAAATTGATGTAATATTATTGGAAATAATATAAAAAGCATGTAATTATTTTGAATATTGTTGCGTTATTGATAAACGTATGTAAAATTCCGATAGCTCTCTCCTTGGCATACTGTGCACGATTCGAGATAAACTGCATCTATGTACATGTTTGGTATCATTACTTAACTTTCATCGATTTGAAGCTTGGAGAAATAATATGATTTGCCGAAAAGCGAGAGTAGTCTCATTGTTGTGGCAATAGCGCAAAAACATCTCTACTCTCGATTTATCAACCACAAAATAATGTAACATATTTATGAAATATTATTCGATGTCAAATACATATGTCTAAGTAGTAATAAGATGAAAACTGCTGTATTCATTACATTTATTCGTGCTTGGCGGCATCGCGATAGGCCATGCATTTTTGGTTGTTTTCGTTCCCAATATTGCAATTTGTCATTTTGTTATCGCGCTTTATCGCAGTGCATTAGGTTCTCGGTACCGATAGCATTAACAATAGCTAGTATCCACCGCCATATCGGAGACCCGCCAACCACGTATTGCTAAACTTTAATAATAAATTTATTGACAACACTTAATGAGATACAAGAATATAAACATAAATCTACAAGCATAACGTGCATTGTGTTAAATAAATACATTCAATATTAAACGGTTCACTTAAAGTAATTGATTTTTGGGATATTTATATCGTACATATCTAAAAATTTATATAAAACGGACAATTTCAACTCCGAACAGAAAGAAACCTTCAAGACACGGTTATCTCAAGGTATTTCAATGCGAATTGATGAACTGGTGGTAAGCATAAACGTAAATAAATTTAAAATATTATTATTACATAAAGTTAAGGTAATAAGTAAAATAAATGAAACTTTACATATTTCAAACCGTGTTATTGGTATACCATGTTATTTCTTTCGAGGGTGTAATTATGTAAGCTATATTACGTAAATATACCAGTCTTCTTATACACAAGTCGTCATAATACAATTATTTAAAATTTCTCATAATTTCGTAAATGCGTAACGCATGTATTTCCCAATAAATATCACGTATTGAGATTTATAAACATAGTAACTAGTTTGCGAAAGTAATCGTCTACTATGCAACATTGAAAGGAACGTGCGCTGCGGTGAAGTGCGTATCGCGCAAAATGCAATGCGCACGCACGATGCGTACGCGCAGATAAAGTGCGTTCGTCTGATAACGACGAACCATTAAGGCGATAACAAACTATCCACGTTGATGGCACACAAATTCGACTACATATTAAATATTTGTCATTACTTCCTTAAAATCAACAGCGCTCATACAATACTAGTTCTGGCTAAATGTACCAGGAGTGTATAAAGTCGAGAAAAAATACACAGCTTGTCCATTATATTAGCTCACGCACACAAAGCAAAATCTCGGTCATTGATCTCTTTAGCTACAGAATTCGCACAGCAACATGTCACTAGACAAGAGGGTATCCCCGACCTACAAAAAATTGCATGGTCGTGTTTTTAATGCAATAACTTATAATGTGCAGCGCCGTAATGAATGACATAACCATGACAATTCTAGAGAGTACGCGTGCGCGAGAAGTTTTTTTTATATTGAGTGGGACTGTCAAACTACGAAAAATTCGCACATTTGTACTAAGAGAACATGAATTTCAAGTAGGTGGTTTTTGTGTTGGCAAAAACCTGCTATGTTTGCGAGTGGCCAACTGGTTTTGTACCTATTATATTGTTACGCGTCAGGAGTTCGAGAAAATGCCAAAATGTACCACAAAGACTTTATTGTACTCGTAGATCCACAAATTACACTATGTACACAGTACACACCAAAACACTCTGCACGTAGGTACTCGTAAACACACTCGTCGAACACTGTATCGCTCGTAGAAATCACTTCACTTCTCACTGGTATCGCTCGTAGGTATCGCTGGTATCTTCCTGGTTTCGCTTCCGAAACTAGAATGCCACCCACTCGACCAAAGGCCCCTTTTATACCACTCGCCTACTATTCACGCCAATCTAGAATATTCCCGCAATTCTTCGAATAACGGTCTAGTATATTCCTTGCAATCGACTTTCACCCTTATGACTATTGCCGTAAGGTCGAAGCGTCGTGCGTACTTTCGATGCGGCCACGCGCGCTATTGTCCTATTGTTCGCCTGGCATGTTTATGGCCCCTATTGTTTATTGTTTAGCGAGGTAGATACGCCAGGGCTGTCACATTGCCCCCCTCTTAGGAATGCTCGTCCCGAGCATTATTCGATCCATGAAATGGTGCCAATCTGTCCACGTGCACGATCTTCGGCTTTCTTCTGTCCCCCTGTCTGATTCGGTAGGTCACGTCATTAATCCTCGTGACAACTGTGTAAGGGCCTTCCCATCGTGCTTGTAGCTTCGGAGACTTCCCTTTCTTCTGCAATGGATTGTGCAACCATACAGAATCTCCCTCCTTGAAACCATGTTTCCGAGCATCGCGATCGTACCGGGTTTTCATCTTTTCGCTGGTCTTCAAACATTGCTCCCTTACAAGATCATGTGTCTCGTCCAATTGTTTCCGTAAGTCCGCGATGTATTCAACTGTTGGTTTCGGGGCATCTGGCGGTGTTCCGGTAAGCAAATCCAATGGCAGACGCATTTCTCTTCCGAAGTTAACTTTAGCGGGTGTAAATCCCGTGGACTCGTGTATGGCAGAGCGATATGACATCAGGAACAGAGGAATGTACCGGTCCCAGTCTCGCTGATGTTCCTCGACGACCTTGGCCAAGTGATTTTCCAACGTTTGGTTGAATCTCTCCACCATGCCGTCAAATTGAGGATGCGCCGGTGTGGTACGTGTCTTATTTATTCCCAAAAGATCACACATCTCCTGGAATAACGTTGACTCGAAGTTCCTGCCTTGATCGCTGTGTAACTCCAATGGTACACCAAAGCGGCATACTACCTCCTGGACAAGTTTCTTGGCCACGGTCTTTGCCTCTTGGTTCGGAGTTGCAAACGCTTCCGGCCATTTACTGAAGTAGTCTTGAACCACTATGATGAATCTATTCCCGTCTTCAGACTGAGGGAATGGGCCAGCAACGTCTATGGCGAATCTTTCCCAAGGGGCTCCGACGTTATACAGCTGTAGTTTCTCCTTGGATCTAGTGTGGGGCCCTTTCACTGAAGCGCACACGGTACACTTCCTGCACCAATCTTCAACGTCCTCTCGACACCGTACCCAATAAAAGCGTTCTCGTATCTTAACGAGGGTTTTCTTGATGCCGAGGTGCCCGCCGGAAGTGCCATCGTGTACGAGCTTCAGCAAATCAGCCACTTTACTCCTGGGGATAACCATATGCAGGGTTCTTTCCTTTCCGTTGAGTGATTCCCAGCTCCGGTAAAGCACGCCATTCTCTAATACAAGGCTGTCCCACTGAGCCCAGTATGCCTTAGTAGTTGTGCTTGAGGCTGACACATCACTCCACAGTGGCCTCTGTCCTTTGGCTTTCCACTCCATGATCGGGATAAGGTCTTTGTCTTCCTTCTGAGCTTGGCTGATTTGATCCCTTCCCCAAGACTCGTCTAGGTCGTGCATCCTTATCACCCTGGCCTCTTCTTTAGCCTCAAGTTTGATGCAATGTCGACACTCTTCGGAGCATGGGCGTCGTGACAGGGCGTCGGCATTCGAATGAGCTCTTCCGTTACGATGCTCTATTACGAAGTTAAACTCTTGAAGCTGTTCGATCCACCTTTCAACCTGGCCTTCTGGGTTCTTGAATTGCAGAAGCCACCTCAGAGCGGCGTGGTCCGTCCTTATTGTGAACTCGCGTCCCAGCAAATACTTGTTGAGGTGCTGAAGGGTCTTCACCACAGCCAGTAATTATCGCCGAGTCACACAATAATTCCTTTCCGGTTTCGAAAGGGTCTTGCTAAAGTACGCAATGACCACCTGCTGGCCGTCCTGGTCTTGGGATAATATTCCTCCGATGCCAGTATTGCTAGCGTCTGTGTCTACTATGAATCTCCCTTCCCTTCTGGGATAGCCAAGAATCGGAGCCGAGCACAGACGTTCCTTTAAGCGATCAAACTCATTTTCGCAATCGGAATCCCAACTGAAGAGTCTCTTGTCCTCCGTGAGACGATGTAATGGTTTGGCTATCTCCGAGAAGTTCTTCACAAACCGACGGTAATATGCGCATAGTCCCAAGAACGCTCTGACATCGGTCTTATTCTTTGGTGTCGGCCATTCTTGAACAGCTCTTATCTTGTCTGGATCAGTTCGAACACCTTCGTCCGATATTATGTGTCCCAAGAATGATACTTCCTTCTTGAAGAAGTCACATTTCTTTGGATTGAGCTTAAGGTTGGACTCACGGAATCGTTTGAACACCTTCTCTAGATTACGCTTGTGTTCCGCAAAGTTTCGTCCCATGACTATGACGTCATCGAGGTATACTAGACAAGCGTCCCCCAAAAGTCCCACCAACACTCGCTCCATGAGACGCTCAAAAGTGGCAGGAGCATTACATAGCCCAAAAGGCATTACGCGGAACTGCCACAAGCCATTTCCAGTTCCGGTGGTAAAGGCAGTCTTCTCCTTATCTTCTGGCCTGACTTCTACCTGCCAGTAACCACTTTTCAGGTCGACTGTCGAAAACCACTTCATGCCACCAAGCATATCCAATGTGTCGTCAATCCGAGGCAAAAGGTAGCTGTCCTTTTTGGTAACGTTGTTAAGCATCTTGTAGTCGACACAGAATCTAGTACTGCCATCCTTCTTTTTCACGAGTACCACAGGTGAACACCAAGGGCTAGTTGACGGCTCGATCACCTTGCTGCGCACCATGTTCTTAATCATTTCTGCAACTTCGTGTTCCTTTGCCAATGGTACTCGTCTTGGTCTTTGCTTGATCGGTAAAGTAGTACCAGTATCTATTGGGTGAGTGACAAGATTTGTTCTTCCAAGGTCGCTATCTCCTCTGGTAAAGATGTCCTTGTAGTCCATCAACAACTTTGCTGCCTGAGTGTATTCTTCAAAGCTCAAATTTCTCCTTGTCGCCTCCAGCAAAGATGTCATGTGATTCGCTGATCGAGGTTTGTCTGAGTTTTCTTGGACCTTCCTCAAGCTGTCCACGGCTTCACATCGGCCAATAACCGTATTCTTTGCGAGATGTATCGGCATGCTGCTAAGATTGATGACCTTTAACTAAGCGTCGCGTGTGGTCATGAGCAGTGTCCTTGCCGTGATCCAACTGGGATGATCTCCATAGTCTTCCACTACGACACATCGATCCAGCTGTATCTTTTCGGGAAACCTAATCTTGACCAAGGTTTCCGATCTGGGTGCCAGCTTCACTGTCCTCAAACAGTACACTGCTCCTGAAGATGAGCCGTCCAAGAAGACTTCTTGATCCTTGAAGCTTAACACTCCTCTGGGTATATCAACTATACAGTGATGTGTTCGTAGAAAGTCCAGTCCGATAATGCAGTCGTCAGTTATATTCGCTACTAGAACAGACTGCGTGTAAATGTCACTTCCGAGTTTCAGTCTTGCTTCCGTAACTCCTAGGACGGTCACTGGCTGGCCTGTCGCTGTCTGCAGATTGCATGATGGTCGTCCATTTTCCCACATGATAGTCCGCTTGAGTAGTTCCGGTCGAACGATGGATTTCGATGCTCCCGTGTCAATAGTAAAGCGACAGGGCATGCCATTTATCTCACCAGTAGTTACAAGGCTGTTCCCATCACAAGCTTGTGAAACTAATACAGTAGGGGCTCGACGAAGTCCAGCCAGTGCCCGCCCCGCGGCGCTGGCGCCTCTTAGTTTAACGGCTCCTGGGTGTTGACTTGGGTAGCGGTCGACAACAATTTCGGTTGCTTCCGAGTCCGGCAGTTAATCCTTATATGGCCTCGTTCACCGCATCCATAGCAGATAGGCCCAGTACGAGGTTGAATTGCCGCTACGACTTCGCGCACCTTACAACTTTTATAGTCGCTTCGTACCGCTTCCACTTCAAGGGCATGCGCTAAAGCTGCTTCCAAGGTTGCGTGATGACCCAAGCGCACCGTTGCCCTCACCTCGGGATCCCGTATTCCGCTGACGAACGCCTCTAATACTTTGTCTTCGACCGGTGTGGAACTCGACGCGTAGGCTCGGCGTACGAGGCGCTCGATCTCCGTGGCCCACTGCTGCAGTCCTTCACTCGACTTCTGTGACCGGTCTTTGAGCTGAGCGCGGTACACGTGCTCGAGGTGCTTTTCCCCGTATCGAGCTTCCAAGGCCTTAAATAGCGACTCCAAGGAGCGTCGTTCGGCGGGCAGGTTCTCAAGCACCAGCAGTGCCTCTCCTCGTAGGGCTAGGGTGAGTGCCGCCAACGAGTGCTTGTCTCCCCAGCCATTCCCACTTGCAACTACCTCGAACTGGTGCCTGAACGCCGTCCACGAGGTCGTGCCGTCGAAACTTGGGACCTTAAATTTCGGAGCCACAGGACTTGAACTGGTTGCTGCCGTACCCAAAACCCTTATTTTCTGCAGCTTGTTGTCCAAATCTCCGAGCCTAGTTTCGTAGGAGTTCATTGACGCACTGAGGCTGTTGATTGACGCGTCATGGCTTTTGAGGGCTTGGTCGTGCTCGGATGTACGCACTTTTACCAATTCCAGGTCCTCCTTCACGACGTTCAAATCTCCCTGGAAACCATCCAGCTTTGCGTCGATTGCCTCCATGGTTTTGCGCTGGCTCTTCATGTCTTCGCGCAGGCTCTAAGACGGTTAACAAGGAGGCCATATCGAATGCACTCGGTGTCGGGGCTGATGTCTATGTTCAAATTTGCTTTAAATGATAAAAAAGTATTATTTATAATACATACATAAGAAATAATGATATATTATCTTGTTGTAACAGGTTTCGAAGGTCCTCCAGCTACTGCGTTTCATTGAAATTTGAAAGCCTTTATTTTTTTTTCAATAAAAATCGTTATCACTAGCTCCTAAAGTTCTAATAACTCTGATTAGGTATAACTTGCTTGCAGTGCACAATTGCATTAACTTTTGATTAACAAAAAATATGCTATCATTTTGTGTTTCTTACATATAAGAAACGCAAAACTATAGCATATATTATTTTTTGCATGTGTAACTTATTTATGTGTGTGTGTGTTTATCTTGTCTAGACTATTGTAGAGTTTGTATATCATCCTTGTGTGTAGACACCACTATGTTATATAAACACTATGTATGATAAGTGAGCTGAGTGAATCATTTTGGCAACGAAGCGAGGGGCGTAGCCAATTCACGATATATAATGTATTATCCACGGGTATTATCCGCGATCTGCGAACTTCTTGAAATACAACTTCGTGCTGCGCGCCTGGTACCTACAAATAATACCTACCTACTTGTTTTTTGCGATATATTTTCTTATCACGTTGGCAATAGATTTGAAGACGGAAGGAATTAAACGCTATGTTTATTATCATCTTGTGAATCAATCTTGTTTTTGCGTGGTTGAAGGTGTTTGTCAGTAATACGCAATATGTTTGTTTAGTTCATAGAAACATGCGGATATAGACGTGCGTATTTCATTTGAAGATATCTTTAGTTATAGGAATATCAACATAATAATACTGAGGTTTTTAACGTTATCGCGATATTTGTCTTAAACATATTGTTAGACGACACGAGTTACGGGTTCTCGAGGTTACATGGAGGTTTTGAGGCCAAGGCATCAGCGCTAATATATACATTGTATGTTTCTTTTAAACGTTACTATCATTAAAATTAAACATTAAATAAACATAATACCTATGTGATAAAATTATGAGAATATCACATAATTTAATGCAAAAAGGTGAGCGTGAGAATTATTTTATACTGTAAAAGAAGGGAAATAATACGACTATTTTTACTTTAGGATTTTATAATTTTCTGCTCAATGACAATACATCAAATAGAATACCAAATTAAATTCGTCAACGTCACATCTTTCTTTTTCAAATAACATCAGTTCATGCAAAAAGTATCGTCAATGGCTACAGATAAGGCTAAAGTTATGGCTCTGGCTTATATTGACACCTTCCGCTCCACCGTCTGGCTGTGACGGCTGCCTGGCTGTGGCTAGAGGGAATCATCAATATGGCGGGCGGTGGCTTTGGCTTGGCTTTGGCTCTAACTAAGGCTAAGGCTACGTGATGCGTTGGCAGGCGGCTCCTTTAGGCACAATTTAGCTGGCGGCTGCATCAGCTTACGTCACGTCCGTTACAATCGGCCATCCTGCAACAATTGCGTCCCGCAATTGGAACGCACACAAAGGGTTATTAATTTAACAAAATCAGCAACAACTTGTACTTGTACTGGCACAGCATGATGACAGCGACATGAAATGGCATACATCACCTTTTATGCTGAGATATACTCCTCCACGTAATGATCATTTTTATAAAACTGATAAGCATTCACTTATTTCTCTTTACATTTTGACAAGGCTCTTTTCTTCAGTTAGACTGATTATGGATTCTTATTGAGGGCTTTCCCAAATTTTATCTGACAGATTTGACAATTTTTCCTTTTCAAGTAAATATGGCATTGCATCTTGAAAACTATTTTCCATATCGTAGTAAGTATACTTATCAGTTCGTCATTGGCTTAAAAATTTAACTCTGTTCAGCTGTTCCACGAGATCCATCTTCAACATTTCTCTACTAGCGGCAATACGCACTTGGAATTGAACATCACCTGTAACAACAAAATACAAACGCGAGTATCTCTCCACGATCGACCCTTCCAGACCTACCATGAGACATTTCCAAAAAGAAATCCTGTCTCTGCCCAACTTTATTAATGTTTGTTTCCAAAATCACGACGGCATTCTCAAAATATCATCTCCGTCCGACCCGATTCATATTTAGTTCAAACTATCAAAATCTCAACGAACTTTCAAATCTTGAATTCAATGTAATTTTAATCCCGAAGCCATGTAACTACTGATATTATTTCTCCAGTTGATAATTTATTCTGTCTTAACCACATCCCTTTTAGATATGCAGACGAATTATAGCATTCAAGTCCCATTTTTAAGTTCTCGTAATACCTTATCTGGCTAAACATTAAAGTAAAAACAATACAGAGGTCACCTAATGTCCAGAAGCGCTGATCCACATCCAAAGCATTACAAGTACACGTCCAAGTCTCCCCTCCTTTAATAATACTTTTATCGCTTTCAATTTCGACCATTGATTTTAATTCTCTCCAGTATCAGGACGGTAGGTATATTGTTTTTTAACATTATTATCCACTTCTGAATGTAAAAGAAGGGAAATAATACGACTATTTTTACTTTAGGATTTTATAATTTTCTGCTCAATGACAATACATCAAATAGAATACCAAATTAAATTCGTCAACGTCACATCTTTCTTTTTCAAATAACATCAGTTCATGCAAAAAGTATCGTCAATGGCTACAGATAAGGCTAAAGTTATGGCTCTGGCTTATATTGACACCTTCCGCTCCACCGTCTGGCTGTGACGGCTGCCTGGCTGTGGCTAGAGGGAATCATCAATATGGCGGGCGGTGGCTTTGGCTTGGCTTTGGCTCTAACTAAGGCTAAGGCTACGTGATGCGTTGGCAGGCGGCTCCTTTAGGCACAATTTAGCTGGCGGCTGCATCAGCTTACGTCACGTCCGTTACAATACCTATCCTCTATCAATCGGTATTGGAGCAGCTTGGTAGAGTATGCTCTAGCCCTCTTCATTTGTGTTTATGTTTTTATAATGTTTATTTTTTTACATATATTTGCCGTAGGTAGGTACTTAAAGCCAGTTATAGGACATTATAAAACCACATCTACATTTTTTGTACATAAATTTCCTTCCTACCTATAAACTCACCGTAACTATTAATCCTTTTTACGCATACGGCTGAGAACATACAGTGAGTGTCAGTTGTTCGTCCTCGTGACCAAAATAAGCGTCATGAATATTTGAAGCCTCGGTCCCGCCAACCACGCCACCACCCCATCGGATTGCTTTTAAATAATTACCAAAACGAAAATTTCAATAGGTCGCCCTTATGCCGCCTCTACACATAGGCCAGTGCATTCGCCAACGCGCTGGCGGTGCGCTTGCCAACGTGCTTGTGAGTTAATCCACAAATTGGAAGGTCGTTCAGTATGCTTTGGTTCGGGCCAATGTGCGGACGGATAAAGTACGATGCTCTTACTTTGAAGTAAAATATCGTAACGAAAACGGAATGTCCAAGAACCTTATTTATTTAGCATTTTTAATAATATTTTTTGGATTCCATAGGCAATTTTCACTCTGATAGAGCTCAATAAATTTAAAAGTTTCCTCATTACTCATATTATACGCCCTTTTGTTAGGTTAGGTGTTAATACGCTGCAAGAAGAAAATATGCACTCTTGATCGCTGCTCCGGGCAAACTGATCGCGCGGCCAATGTGTGGATGGTGCGCCAAGCTTGCGACAAGTGTTCTTTGATGATACCGACATCGCGCGGCAAGCTCGCAAGCGCGCCGGCCAACGTTCCAATGCCTACCGCCAATGCGCCAACGCCCGTTCTACACATTGGACCAGTGGCTGAGCCAACGCACTTGCCAACGTGTAGGCCTATGTGTAGAGGCAGCATTAGACGTGCCTACCTACGCAGAAAAACATAAGACGATTGCGACCACGTTAGGGTACATGTTTTGGATACTGGAAACTTAGCAGCATATATTTTAAATTGGCGGACTAATCTCTGATTTTCCGTTAAATATCGGTAAAACTAAATTTAAGACTGTACCTACTGTGTAGCTCTAATTGTAATGTGTCTGATGATCTTCAAACGAAGTCGATTTACAATTTTAGGAGACCTTAAATATAATCACTGTTGCAATTATTTGGAAACCACAGAATGGAAAGTTACTAAGCAAAGCAATTTTCAGTGAGCATATTTGCGACGTAACGATTTTCCTTCAACAGCGCTCGAAAGCATTAATGTTGAATTGAACTGCCCTTTAGAATCAGGTCGGTATACAGAATTGATTAGGCGAACTCGTAGCATTCGTACTTAATTATAGAGAAACATTTCGACCTCATCGCTTTTAAGCGGCATCTATTTGTCTTCCACACGCAAATGTGGCAGGAAAATTTGTGTGAATAATTGATAGATACATGTCATTTGGCAACCCCCTTCCCCTTCCCACACCACCACTAATACCTGGTCTCCTCATGTCACCGAAGCTAACATCATGTATCGATGGACGCCTTTGAACTATACCTACGTATAAATAATGTCCACGCATGACGCAACTGAACCAGGTAAAGAAAACATTGCCTACTGATTGGACACATATTTTGTACTAGATTAAGTGTTACGAAACATTTTGCCATTTTCCGTTAGTGACTGGAATAACACGATTAAATTCCATTGAAATGAATGAGCTAGTAATGTAGTCAGGTAAACGCATGCTTCGTGATAACAGTTCTGCGTGCTCTTTCGGCTCTTACATTTATTTTTAACTAGACAATGAAAAAAGATTTTGAAGTTGTCTTTAAAGAAATTTATGCAAAACTAGTGATTACCTATATGAGTTTTTAAGTTTAGAGAAATAGACATAGAGTCCTTATGAAGTGGATTTCCTAAGGTAGAGAAACTGGCAACCCTTTCCTTTAGCTACGCCCACAGATTCTCAATGGCTTCTTCGAGTACCTACTACTTTTGATTTGAACAGAGGCATGTACCTAACTACACGTGCCATTTAATACTTAATTTTCAAATTTGAATATCAAATTATAGTTATTAGGCATCCACAACATAAGTTACCTAGGTAACGGGTTAGAGAATTCCTGTTATAAACATCTTAGAGTAACCTAGTAAGCCAATTCTATATAGGTATAGGCAAACTATACAAATGTATAAAAATATTTCTAAAGTCTCTTGTTTATAAGGTTATGCATCAATTAATTGCTCAAAAATCGTTAAAATTAAACCGTTACTGTTCGAGGTCAGCTACATTAGGTTAGGTGGTATTAGGTTCCGGTTAAAAGCGACATTTGGCCAGGGATGTCTCGACGTCCACGCATGACACGTAGTGGTGGCGATGGCCCACATCGATATTTCGTACATTATTTAGTAGTCGCGTGCCACTTCCCGAATTTCCAATGTTTGGCGATTGATGTGTAGATTGACTTTTGTCATTTGCCTCGGCCATGTCAAACAGTAAAAATGTTTTTCTATACTTTACTCAAATTGCCGTGGTTCGAGTAATGGACTAAGGCGATTTGTACATTATGTAGCTATTTGATGGACGGCAACAAACTATCATTTTTCGTGAGACTCATTTAATAGGCCACAATCGATATTCTTGACTCGTGCCGCACGTATATAAATTATAAATCCGAACGAGTAAAACATGCGTGCTTATTGAAAGGTTATATAACTATTTAGTAGGTAGTACTTACCTATCTAAGTCTAAATAGCTCGAGTTTTGAGTTTTCAGAAAAGTAAATGAGTTAAAGTTCTTAAAAAACCTTTCAAACCGCCATTCATTGTGCAAAAACAAATAGAACTTCTTAAAATTGAAACCTTTGCACACTAAAGTTTAAAATCGTGCAACTGATAAAACAAACGTTTTTCGAACGTACGTTCATTATTCGAATTTAAGTTTTTTAAATTCTTTACGTGCAAAGATAAGATGCGTTTGAAAGGTTTCGAACAAACCGTTACGTGAGGCAGTGATAAGAACTGCGAAAGATTGTGCAAATGTAACGGCTAACGGGTGGTAGGAGAAAGGGCCGGACCTCGTAAATGCGGCTCTTTTGGAAAGGCTGATATAAAATTGCGGCACCTTTTACATAAGCGCCATTGCAGATAACAAGGTTCATTGTTAGAAAGTTTAATTCCTCAGAAACAGTTAAGTTTTTTGTTAAACATCCTCGTGTTAACAATAAAAAGCAAAGGTTTAAACTAACAATTTTTAAATTAACACGTAAAGGATTTTTACGTTACATTTTGAAAGGATGTTTTGGAAGATGCGTTTATTTTTTGTTACTATTTCTAAACATATACAGCATTTTAATGGCAATTCTAATCTGGTAGGTATGTAGGTATTAACAGCCAAGCCATACATTTTACTGAGATGTAGTTTTTAGGAAGTTAAGGTTGGTAGAGTTAGGACGTATAGATTAAGAAGCTTGGCTCTACATGACATCTGATATTTATTGTTTTTGCTAAAAGTTTTTGTTGCTACCCATACTACCTTCATTGGTATTTGGTATCTCCGCATAGTGGTTAAAAACTAAGCCTCCTACTCAGTTACTCAGGGGATCTGACTTCGAATCCCACGGCCCGCACTGCTAACTATTCGAAGTTGTGTGCGGTTGAAAGCAATTAAATTTAACTCGGTATATCGGTGGAGTAAAACATTAAGAGAAAAGCTGAATGCCGGAAAGTTCGACGAAACTCAAAGGTGTGTGAAGTTTGTCAATCTGCACTTGGTCCGCGTGGTAGACTATGGCCTTAATCTTCTCAGTCTGAAAAGAGACCCGTGCTCAGCAGTGGGACAGTAATGGGTTGCGATGAATTAATGAATTCACAAGTTAAATATCAAACCTGTTTCCATAAGGAATACGTACGATAGGTATTATCTACTTTTACACAATTTTAGTCAAAGTGTTGTTAGATGTTTTAAGTACTTTCTTTCGATGTCTCTAGATGTAAGAAGTGGCGTACAAAAATACCGTTATACAGCGTAAATACCATCCGATCACCAAATAAAAGAGAAATTTTAGCCCGCCACATTAAACCCTTTCCTACAACACTGCTTTTTCTGTAGAGAATAGCGCAATTTTTATTATTTTACAACTTAACTCAAATTGCACAACTCCGCAAAAGCACCGACAACGATCCTTATGGTTTGTATAAAGGCAGATAATAAAAACAAACGGAAAGGGTTTACACAATGCAGAAAAATTACGCAATGACTAGTTTTATGAGTGTCAAAAGTATGGGTTGAAAAAACTTCGCAGGTACGAAAAGGGTCCATTGTTGCAAAGACTGGGGCTCAAGGGTGAGTAAGCCCGAACGACAGGATGGACCATTCAGAGTCGTTGTATGCAAATAGTTACAATTTTTTGCAATAAGTCGTCAAATGCAATTTGTAAATAATGGCGCGTGCTACCGAACTCAATTATGTGCAAAATAAACAGATTATTGCAAACCTTTGTTTAAACTCGCCAAGTAATAAAGTTTTATATCGTTTCGCACGTCTTCTTTGTTTTACTTATAATATTTATATTTACCTCGTAGAACATTATGAGTGATCTGTTTTTAAGTGGAGTCAATCATTACGGGTTAATCGATTGATTCAAAACCGGTATTTACAAAAATAAAATATTAGTCTTTTATTTTTAATACCGAATGTTGCGATAGTGCGCATATTACAATACGTGCATTGCAATACAAATACCTACTGGGTACTACATAAATATAAGTAGATAGTAATGTGTGGGCATAGTTTGCAAACACAAGAATCGAGCCACAACCAAATTATCCTAGAGATATATTTTCCGTTATTCAAATTTTGGAACAACAAAATCACATGATTTTCATCTCACAATTTAAATATTTTAATAATCATATTTTACTTACATACAAATGCGAAATGTCATAACTTTAAAAATTACATTAAATTAAAATTTAAAAAAGTTTAAAAAGTTAATTTAAAGTGTAAGTTGCTTGGGTAATTCATCTTCTTCTCGATGTGAAACTATTATAAAATGTTTAGTTTGAAAGATAATATCTACTAAGAAGATAGTTGCCCCTTTGAACTTGATCTTTTTATCAAGTGTGGTGCACACACAAAAAAATTGGTATCAACGTCGCCGCATTCCGCGCTCCCGCACACGCACACAGACACAACATTTTATGACAAACAATATGCATAAGATTTAGCGTTGTGTGCGTTAAATAGACTACAGCGATTATGTGAATAGATTGGTAACTTTCAATCAGTTGCATTCCGAGAAAAGTGTGTATGTATCTAATTTGTAATTGAATGCAAGAATAATGAAATTATGTGTATGTCGTCAACTTGATAGGTGATAATCCGGAAAGTATTCAACCTCATTAAATTTTGCGATTGAAAGATTATTTTATCAGATCAAAAAAAGTAACTGAGATAAACGTTGATCCTTAAAAATCTTAGAAATTATATTAATCAGAAATTTTGTTGTTATTAAAAAACTTTGTTGTTAGTAAACAACTGCAATTTGCAAGCTGTTGCATTAAGCTAAAAAGGTTTACAAGTTTTCGAGCCACCTATATTTTCGAAGCTAGTAAACCTTTAGTTGATTCTACAACGTAGTTATTTTACGCAGTTGAAAAATCAGCCTTGGTCCACGTCCCAGCTTGCTAGAAGGGCTCGCCGGGCGGCGCGGGCGCAACACCCACACTACGAATCACGCACACTAGCGCAGCGAGTAGACACAAATATTGCTCGCTATGCTAATGCAGCGGAGATTGGGCAGGTCGTTGGCCGCGCTCCCGGACGCTACAAAGTCATTCGGCAGAACCCGTCGCGACCAAGTCCACCCTCGTACCTCGCCCCCACTCAACCTATGCTCCTTTTCTTCCCAGAGAATAATGTTGACGCATCCTGTCGTAAACGATGCTAGTCTACGCATATATACTTGTGCAACGCTCTCAATTAGCAGAACACAATCGCAAATTCAGATAAGCATCTTTGAATATCGCATGATTGCAAGAACGTGATTTGTTTTGATAACGCGCCTACATATTAATTGTCTTGAAAGATTTATAAGTTTTGTAATCGTATGCAGTTATGATTTTTGATTTTGTCGTAATTGTTTAGTTTACTTTGGACGTATAGGTAATCCTATGCAATTGGACTAGATGTCTATTAAAAACAAACAATGTTGGTAGCTCAATCATACTTCTTGCCATCATTTTCTCTTCTTTATCTTTTTTCATCTATTTTATTTACTAGTGATTTCAATCTACCTGTACCTACGTTAATAATAGAAAGGCGTCGTGAAAATCACCATCAAAACAGGCGACACAGAAACTTTTAAAAATAAAATTTTGTCGATAGGTCCGCGTCACCGCTGGCCAGTGACCTTGAGCGAGGCGCGGGCGCAATAGATTAGTTACACATACACGCATCGTGTAATACGATGACGTTGAATGTCCATGTATGCGTAAAGGAGGGCTGATTGTCGCATCTACCAGGAATGAGTTACAATATGTAACGCAACTATCTGATAACATCCATTTCTTCAATGTGTTTGGAAACCGTGGCGACAAACACACTGTCTATTAAAGAGTATCTATACCTAATAATATTACGGGCTGAAAGATTGTGTTTGATTAGGTGATTATATAGAGGAAGGTAAGATAAAAATACCAGATAGTTTAGGAATATAAACTGGTAATACCTACCAACATTGTTTTTCTTTAATTTTATTTCGGCTCTACAAAATATACCTATTGGTAAAATTTCATACTTTTAAAAATAAATTGAAAATGAACACCAGATCATTATCAAAAGGCCTAAGACTAGCTGAGACCTTTTATTATCTGAAGAATAAAATATTTAAAAATCCAGCAAGTAACATAATAAAAAATATATATATTCGAGTTGCTACGGAACCCTAAAATCAAGCATAACTTAACCTATTAATGTTAAGGTATAACAATAATAACAAATAAATAAAACAGATTTGGCAATGAAGGTGCCAAAGAACTAAAATCTTAGTTTTATTCAAATATTTCTTAAATTAATTAAATTTCAAATTAATTTCTACATCTAACGTACAAAAATAAAAAGCATGCAGGTTGGTGTTGGTACGCACGTCTATATTATGTGAAAAACTCAATTTTGTCGTGAAATATACATATCTAATAAATAATAATTTAATGAAGTGAAACTAGACCTTTTTCAGCACCAGCTGTATACAGTAGGTCTTTGGTTAGGTGTTTTTAACCGACTTCAAAAAAGAAGGAGGTTCTCAATTCGACCGTATATATGCTTTTTTTTATGTACATTCAGCGATTATTTCGTCGTTTATGGGCCGATTTTGATAATTCTTTATTTGTTGTAAAGTAGATATGCACAGTGGGGTCCCCTGATAAGGACACCAGGATCTGACGATGGCATCTCAGAGAAATCGAGGGGAACTTTCGAAAATTGTATGGACAACTAGTGTGTTTGTTCATTTTATCATAAGTACATTAAAGCGCTACCATTTCATGAAGATCTGGAGTCGATCTGATGAAGCCGAAAGACAGTCGAGGGAACTCCTCAACGATTTACTGCAGTTATCTAGTGTTTGGGCTTGATTAATTTGTAGTGACGAGAACTTTACACTTACATGTTGAATTGAGCGCCATCTGGCGAGTAGTTTTTGAGTTATCTCTACTTATCAAGATTGAAGTCGGTTATTTTTTTGTAAAAAGCAATTATATATGTACACATGTAATCGGAAATATACATTAAAAGTTAAGAAGTTAGAGCTATTTACTAAATCCACAAACTTAGGTGCATAGGTAACTAATATTTATTTAGCCATAGCCAAATAGTATTTAGCTGTCCATCTAGTAGCTATGTACCTAATATGGCTCTTATTGCTAACTTACCACAAGATGGGTATGTAATCAAGCATTTATTTCCATTATGTATATGGTCAAGCGTATATTTTTAAATAATAAAATCAATATGCACCTATAGGTACGTTCAATGTCAGAGCACTTCTCGTGAAAGTGCATTGCTGCAGCCTTGAGGTGACCCTTTCCCTCGTCCATCAAACACTAGCCGCTCTCACCATTTTCCTAACCGTACATTATACTATCAAGCAGACATTATCTCCAATACTTTGTTAAGCGCCTTAGGTGTCTTTTTGTAATATCAACGAATAAAAAAGTGTTAGTTTGTCTCTACCGGTTTTGGGTCGCGGCGAGAGAGGTTTATTGCTTATTATGTTCAGCGTAATTTACTTCAATCGAAATTCTGACATGTCAACGCATTAAACACGCCTAGAAAGCTAGTTTAAAAGCGCTATAATGATAATTTAAAATGGTATTTTTTTTGTAGTGAATTTAAAACTGCTTACAAGAAATGACGCAACAAACTGCATTTCCCAAATAAGGTTTTTGAGTTTTTATATACCTAGATAAAAGTTTTCATAATCCAATGAGGAAAGAAATCAAGACGGGAAATGTTAAAATTTATAGAATACTTTCATTTCCTATACAAGTGTACCTACCTACATATTTATTAAACATTTTTGTTATTTTTTCGAAATTAGCAATTCGCATTTAATATTTAGTCGTAACTGCACCCAGGTCACGTTTAAAAAACCTTGCAATAATAGAGAGTAGGTATGTCGATCAAAACTGGACCGTCGCGATGTGTAACTAACCAATAGGTAGCAACCTAATACAGAAACCGTAAATTCGAAGAAACAGAAAAATCCAGAACATTCTCACCGAACATTCGAGAAGCTATCGAAGTGCTTAGAAAGGCGTATTGAAGAATTGAGACAAGTGAGTGTAGGAAGATATCCTGAGAGGCGTGGGTGAGGCGGGGCGCGGACAGTCGGCTATTTCGGTATGCACATTGCATGCAGCGCGGCTCACTGCACTTGCCACTCGAAATAGTCAGGTCAGGGACCGCGCACTGCTCGATCCTGCCCCAAGGTCAAGACTCCAGCCCCCCCTCCCCCCACCACCCCCGCTAGAGACGACTGTCGCATCGCCTCCATATTCACGTACAGAACTCGGTTACTGGGACTTTGGAAAAATACTTTCTTATATCATCAACGTGTCCTATAAACTGCGTTTTGATGGCAAAATTACGAAAGTGGACATTTGGCTGAATTATCGAAATCCAGTTACAAGTTCCACTTTAAGAAAAAGTTATTCTGACAAACTTGAACAAGTATGAAACTCTATTTTCTATAACGAGGTACAAGAAACGATAGCATCAGCAAATAAATTCTGAATCCAAATTCCAAAATCAGTCAGTCAATTAAATCAGCAATTTACGAACGAATCGAATAACATCGATTTGGTCGCCATGTCTATCGTGACCCTTTCTATTCTTAATCGATTCTTAATTGCGAATACCTACTCAATTAAACGTCGCAAGATAAGCAAAGAGCACATTGGCCATTAGGGCTCACGAAATTTGCGATAATGACAATTTTTGTTCAGTTTTGATATAGTTTTACGAAATCGCGCAACAATCAGCGTATCACACAACACTATAATTTTACATTTGTTAAATTAATGCAAAACTGCGATATCCTATAAATATAGGTAGACTAGTCGTTAGTAGTCGTAGTAATTTTGTAGTCCGATGTTAAATCGATTCAATAATTAAGAACTGAGACAATAATAAGAAATTGTAGTCTCTTAAATCAAATTAAATTTGCATTAAGATTTTCTGTAACGAATGGATAAAGCAATAATATTTCAATTTTATTTTGCGCCTTATAAGTTTTTCCGTAATTTCTTAAATTAAGACAGTCGTCCCTAACCGTTGTAACTGCAGGTAGTTAAATAACATTTATTTTTAAGAACATATTACAAGTAGGTAGGTATAATCTAATTAGGAAGTTTGTACAAAAACCATCATCGAATTTTTGAAGTTATACTTCTTTAGGCGCGTTATGGAAATTTCATGAGAGTGAAATTTTACGATGCGCGCGCATCTGTAACACCAAAAATTAACAGTATGAAGTTAGGCGCGTGAAATTTTACGATGCGCGCGCAACAGTATGAAGTTGCCGGCTAAACCCATTGCTAAACCACTCATTGGCCTTTGTCAATGTAACTCTGACGTCTCTTTTGCTTTTTATCGAAATTATTTATAACCAGCCAGGTTTGTTTTGACTTGTTTGTGGCACATTGACATGACATAATATGCACAGACTAGCTAAAGATTAATGTTTCGTTATACGGTATGCAACGACTAGTCTTTTTGGTAAAATATTTAATAAAGGTTTTTAACTGCAATATAACAGTAAATAAATTATAACTAAGTATTCAAAGATAGTTTAGGATGACTATTAGTGATTATGCTACCATTCCATCAGTATTTTCTTAAGACGTTGTCACGTTCAACTATCGTCAGTAAACCGACTTTACAGACAACCAATTTTTTTAGTATAATTAATACTAAATATTATGAAATTATTAACGTTGAATATTTATTATTTAATGATGCCAAAGAAGTATAACTTCTTACGCGCGTACATAAGTACACGCAATTTAATTTTATTTTAGTACCTACTTATTAACGTAGTCACAATATTTTTACATGTGTTACGGTGAGGTACCTACTCAAAATGAGTATATTAGAGAGTATATTTAGGTCCTTTTGGTTCTATAATCTGAGATTTAGGTATACCTAGAACATAAGAGTATTCAGGGGTATTTGTCATTCGTCATACGGTCAACAATTTTTTAACTAACCGTTATGTTTACAATCATTTAGTTTACATTAGGTTCTATCACCGTTTATGCAAAAACTGTGTTTAATCTTTTAGTACCTACCTATTTAAATAAAATCACCAATGACGTAAATACAACGTTATTATTTCCCTTCAATGTTCTCGAAGTTATTAATTATTACAAATTGGACATTAAGGATGGAAGTGACAGTGATAAAGGATTGTCCAAAAATAAATTAGGTACTAAGTATGAATAAGTTGCAGTTTAAGGACATAAATTATTTTGTTATTAATATCTCCCAACAGAATATAATACGTTTTGCTTGCTCCAATAAAATAGCAGGTTTCACCCTCGCCCTGGTTGGCGGTAATTTTTATGGCTTCAGCTTCCCTTCGCTTGGTCATCGACACCGACGTATGTCGGGGGACTCCATATCCAAATGCTTGTAATTACGGACGGACATCACTTAATACATTACGCACATAATTAAAACAAGTAAGCACCTACCTACGAGTAGGTATCTGACAAGAAAGGTCTAGACAAAAGGATCTGTTGATAACCGTTTGTCACCATAAGCAATAATTATCAAATTACTGTTAATACCATAATCCTTATCTATCGGTCATTAATTTCTACACCAAGTGGCCTAGAAATATATACCTACCTAACTTGTGTCACCTTATCGTAATACTGCACAATATACACGAAAATTATAAGAAGTTATTTCATTGATATTCGTACTTCATTACCTTCATTTAAATAAGTTACCAAAGTGCATATCTAAAAAAAATATATGAGCAGCCAATTTTTGAGTCGGAAATATTTAATAGGTACCTAGAACCTACCTATTAACTTAGTCAAAATATTGTATATAGCAGATATACAATAGAAGATACGAGTACATAACACTGTGTACTTATGTAGAGCTAACCTAAGTTAACCTCAATATGAATAAGATTTTGGTCTATAAGCACAATTTCTTAGCAATACAAAAGAAGAACAAAATCATTCAGTCAAGTTTGGTGCAAGCCAAGGAACTGCGTTGTATAAAATTCGTCGAGTAGATAATCGGTGGTAGAGTCGGGAAGGCATCTGACGATGTTGGCGAGGACATTGCACTTTTGACGCCTCCCCCCGCGCCTTAGTCCTTCCCCCCCCACGGCCATGCCGAAACTAGCTACCCAAAGTCCCGACCACACGAACCAGATTGTATGATTTAGTCACACTTTCGGGTTTTGATAGATACTTTTAAAACAGGAACATTTTCACCGATTCCCTAAATATTTGCGGTAGCTTTATGTTCTCAATGAAAGTGTGTAGACATTAAACATTATAATTATGAAACATTATAATTAGGTGAATAATATCATTAGACAACCAAAAACAAAGTTTTATTTTTAAATTACTATAATTAATGATAGCACCTAATCCACTTTTATGTTAATACCCAATTAAAGAAGACAAGCCAAGACAAGCAGAAAACATAAGAAACAGGTGGTAAATGGCCAGTGGCTACTGTCGCTGAAGGACTTCAGAAACACCAAAGGAATCGAATGCATTGTCAGCCAAAAACGAAATAAGAAGAAAGTTTGAAACCTAGATTCCGAAAATACTTGATTATTTTTTAATTACGCATATTTGATTTAATATCCATCGTAACTGTACATCATTAAACTACAGATTATAATCATAATCATTAGTTTCATACAATAAATGATTCGATGGCTATCGTTAAATGTTTAGTAACAGTATTTAATGCATCCGCAGTGGACGAGACGCAAGCGCACCGCTTCCCGTTACTTCGCTATGTAAGAAGTTACATAGTATTTATGTACCGCCAGACACAGCTTGGTAGCGTTAGCAAATAGGCACAAGATAAGAAATTTTATTTTTGAAGTGACGCATGACGTTTTAAAACGAATTTCTTTGGGCTGAAAATCTAGGTTAGAAAAAATTGAGATGTAACAACTCTACATTTTCTCTAATGACAATATCACAACTACGAAAAAAGTTTAATAAAAATGTTAAATAAAAGGCTATAAACATGCAGACGAACTATCTCTGATTTCACTGGTCATAGTCAACTATGGACATCAGCAGCAGTTAAGATCTCGACGAGTCACTTTGAGGTTGACTCAAGCAATTAGTACTCTTGCTTTATATGTGGTACAAAGTATTGTAGTTTGCGAAATAGACCACATACAAAGATAATAATACCAGAAACGGTATAATGACTTAAAAATATATCTTTAATATACATATATAAATCTCGTGTCACAATGTTGGTCCGCGATGGACTCCTAAACCACTTAACCGATTATAATAAAATTCACACACCATGTGCAGTTCGATCCAACTTGAGAGATAGGATACTTTAAATCTCAAATTATAGTCGCAATTTTAATTTATTTCTAATTATTTGTCTCTTATTATTTGACAGTAAGTTTTGCAAGTAATGACAATTGACATGGCAGTCTTATTCACAGATGAACAGACACCTAGCGCCACACAAGAGAACTAAATTAAGAGTGTTATTATTTGACAGTCACAATTATATGTAACAGATGTCGATACCTTTCGACTGGGTTGAGTAAGTAATCAATAGATGGCGCTGCTATGGTAAATCTAACTTGCACCCGTGCGAAGCCGGGGCGGGTAGCTAGTCTTTAATATATATATATATATTATCAAACTCTAAAGAAGGACTTAAAACAAAATTCAAATTATCGAGAGTCGACTGTATTAAAGAATGGCCCTTTTTAAACATAACAAGTGGATTGATCAAAACATCTTTCAATATAAATAATATTTTTTTTTAAATAAACAGTTTCCACAGAATGTGTAGACAGTTTGGATAGGGATTCTAACTGAAGAAAACGGTAAAGCGACTCTACTAACTCATGCTCTACATACGTCACATTAAAGACTCCATGACATCACCTATGCCATGTCGCCAAGAAAGAAAAAAAGTTTTATGATTCAAAAAAATAACACTATAATATACATCAATTAGAAACAATATTTGTAGAAATATCACTACTAGTGTATAATACTACAATTAAAAAAACGTGTAGACAAATAGTCGGTCTGACTTCACGAGCGACGTCAGAGACGTCATAGCCTTATAGAGTTTATAATAAAAATATCAAGAAAGGCATCGTATACAAATCGTCCATACCTATGTATATAAAATAATTGATATAAACTAGGTATATGAATATGCTGACGATACAAAGGTGGCGAGTAGCAAGGCCTGCCTCAACACGCGGCGCGTTGCCGCGGGCCCGGCCGGCGGACGCGGCGCGTCAGTTCTCGCTTCCTGAATTTAGATTCGGATTCTATAAACAACACCAATTTCTTATTGGTTATAAAATATTAGTCAAAGAACGTTTGTAGTTGAAGCGATACTTCCGGTTGGCAGCTATACATGCGAAATGTCGTAGTGCCAATGAATGTTTGTTAACGCAGATGAATATCAACATTATGAAAAACATTTTTATATATTATTTAGTATATTAGTAACATAGTAGGGTATATAAGTAAATAATGCTAATAATTTTTACATAATACATACTCGTACTTATTTAACTTTGTTTTCTTACCATACGCGGACAACTTATTCTAAGTAGATGTTTCTGTGGATTTAATTAGTACTTTGATAGTACAGTCTTATGTAAAATTAAGTTGATTATTTTGCAGCGAAATAGTACCTCGGGAATAGGTCGCCATTATTTCCGGTTACAAGTTGGACATTTCATTTTTATTCAATGTTAAGTTAGGTTATTCCTAACTAGCTTCTAAAGTTATTGTCTTTTTTCAGGCACATTAGAACTGGATTTCCAAAAACCAGCATGCACAAAGTCACCTATAGAGAAATTTAACCAATGCATGTCTTGACTATTAATGTGTCTGATTGCCGAGCATCGATAATATAACCTACGAATTGGTCAATTTCATTTTTATGTGTTTAATCTCAATTTGAAATCATTTATTTCTATATAGATATTTATCAACACACCAATGAATGTCAAACATTTCGACTGTATGTATCATTGTTTTGAGGATAATTGAGGATGATTGAGGGAAGATATGGGAAGATATCTTCACGACCTACGTACATAAATATTAGACTTTACACAACCTATTCAATTTTCTGACGACGATTTCGCCAAAGTAATCAATCAAACACACAACACACACTTAACTTAAACTTATTTGACCGCAGCAATGTGATTTTGAACAGAATAATTAGGAGGGATGGACCACAAGTACACTAAAACTTTCCACTAAATACTACATAGGTACTAAACAACTAGGTTACCTTGAAAATTGTTAATATATGCAATTGATCTATTTCCCATTTGGGTAAATAGTACAAATGAAATACAACGTAGGTATGTAAACTAAACTCAATGACAATTTTATAGCAAACAAAATTGACAAATAATTTAGGTAGATATTATTTTATGAATAGTAAAAAGCAAATAGAGAACATGTTACAGGTTTTTTTTTAACATAGCAATCAATGTATTTAACATAATTATGTTCACCTTCCAATTTCAGATCAAAAACGAAAAGTAATTAGTTAGGTATTTACTTTCTAAATTATTTTCCAATTACATTAGAAAGAGATCCATGATAATAGAATTAATAGATTAATTGAATAGCTTGCTTTGAGTAGTTTACAGTTACCAATTATATTACGTTATTGAGCTATTGCGTGTATCGCTCTCCTTTCAGGACAAGAAACGTTCCATACTCTCTAAAGAGTCTAAACCAAGACCTTTTAAGCAAAGGTTATTGTGTCCAGGTATTGCTCGGGTACCGGTCATCTTTGCAGGTTTTAAAATATAAAAAAATATAATTATAGAGGTGCATACCTACTTAATATTCAAAATCTTAAGCGAACGTAGAAAAAACAACTGAGCACTGCTGCTTTAAAATATGTTTATAAACTCTATAACCACTCCAAATTGCATAGGGAATATTTCCTAATGACTGTCTATTTGTAAATCACTTTTGTAAATCAATTAATAAGCAAACATTGACTACGCTCAAACCTAGGACAACAATGTCCATTTTGTGTTTATGGAGCAGTGATAGCACTATCGGCTATGCAAATTGCCCTCCAAATGGCCAAATGGCTAATTGAATAGAATATACTCGTATATTGACCAAGCACTGCTGTCGCGTTAGCAAATAGTAAGCGACGATAAACGCACTTACATTTATAAACACAATACGCGAAATGAGGAACATAATTATGTAGATACGCGCTATATTTATTTATGTACTTATCTTTCGTAGTGTATATTTCGTAGGTGACGTTGTATTTAGTACAATGCTTGTATCAGTGCCAGAAATGGCAACAGAAAGAGTGTTCGAAATAAAATAGAGTCATAGATGTTTTTTACAACATTGTGATTTAATACTAGGTACGGAATTGACCCGATATTCAGCTACAAGCCATAAATTTTATTAATAAGATTTATGACAGATGATAGGTTGCTACTTTGATGGTAGAGGATATTTTGGGTGATTTGAAGAAAATATTAGACACGAAATTTTAACTTAGTGGTTTTAAAAGCAAGGGCTTGATTTATAGTAGGCCGATTATATTTAGCAATCACCCCTGCAATTACGGCGGAGGTTTCCTTAATTACAGATCCAAATAAAAGATCGGTGCTTCCTATTTCCCACGTGAGGGCGAACATGCGCTTGCACATACACATGTGCACGATGCAGCTTATTATTACTCGCTGGATAATACTATAAAAATATGTACGTGAAGGTGACGTAGACTTGACAATTTTTTTACTCGACATACCAATAAAATGTTGGATTATTTTCAACAGATACAAATAATTATCTACGTAATAAAACGAAATCGACGAAAATTTAATATATTTAATAAATTAAATTACAAATTAATTTAGTACTTTATTCCGTATTTTATTAGTGAATTAACACATTTGCGTCACTTTGTATATTTAGTTCTTAGTTCGTTTTAATTGCATCCCACGCATATAATCAGCTTCCGCTCATAATATAATTGTACGTCATATATGTAGGTACCTTACATTGCAGATTGACAACGACTATTTAAAATTTTACTTTCAAGCGAAATGGAACTGAGGGCATACATAGGCAATTCATATTCCCGGCGACTTAGGTTTTCAATTAGTTTAACAACGATTAACCTATCCTTAATATTAAAATTATTGAAATATTAAATCGCATAAGAATATGCATTAATTAGTATTTGTAGATTATCAATATTTTATTCGCGACTAACATTGGTAATACTAATATTGGATTCAATGGCACATTTATGACGTCACGGCCGCAACTTCTTCGCATGTCAATAGCTGATAGGTACAATTTTCGCATGTATTATTCCATAGCAGCGGGCAACCTGTCAACAGACAACGGTACGATTTATAATTAAACCGACATTTTAAAATGCCAGCCATCGTAGTGCTCATCGTCAAATTATGTATCTACTTAGGACTATTTAGTTTAATACATACTAGTAATTCTATCGGTCTGCACATTAACAAATTTCCAATTTTTTACCTCCCCTCTTACTAAAATCGTCTTTTATTTAAGTTCTCTGTAACACAGGATTTGCTTAAGCAGTGATCCTATTTAATTTCTAAAGAAACAATTAAACAGTTACAATTAAACTTCGAACAAAAACAATAATAATATCACCTATCATTAAATAAACCTAAACTAGTCACAAAAACAATATTAAATCACAAGTATTTAGTAGTGGTAATCCTTTCCGTTTTGACAGAATAATTACATACATATTTCAAAATTAAAAGCGGCACTTCTAATTTTTATTAAGTCTATACAATAAAAGGGGTGCCCAATAAAACACCAATAAAAAGAGTAAATAGTATAGTTCCGGGTGCATCAAGACCTGCACCAACTCCGTTTATTTCAGGCGTGTCGTCTCTTCCACCTCTTTCCGGATTAATTGATCAAGCTAAGGTTACATTCGTTTATTCTATTCATAGCTTAATCTATATTTTTATTCCAACGTAGACTTATCAAAATAAAATATGGCTTGAATCCATTAGGCAACTGTCTCCTAATGTAGAGGCTGGAACGTGTAGATAGGTAACTTATGTAGGTACCTACTCAACTACGATGATGCAGAACGGATGCATTTGGATTAGAGGACTGAAAAGTTTTATTTTAGCCGTTAACTAATCCACCTAGAGCAATATTCTTGAATTTTTGAAGAACTCTTTAACCATAAAGAGAATTACTAGGAAATGACAAATACTATAATGATTAATAGAGTTTATAAAAAGTACTATTATTGAAGCCAAATTAAACTTCAGTAACTTTTAAGTAGAGCAACAAAGGACACTTACCGATATGAAATTTCATCCAAATTATTCGTATAGCTTCCTTCTGCATGGCCGAACTGAGTACCGAATAACAAAATCAATGGTTAACGAAAGGATACCATTTCAACAACATGGAATGGTATGTGCATAAAAGATTTTAATTACATGAAACAAAACCTATTTACAACGGATATCATCGCAGGAGTCAACAATGTCGATCATTGAACCCCATTGTTTGAAATTGCGAAAGGGTTAATTAACATATGATTGCGTATTCATGCTCGTTCGTTTGCATAGAAATTTGCAAATGTTATTTATGAAAATGTGTTATTTCAGGCTCATTGTTTGCAATTTTAATAATTTCCTGCTGAGAAGTTGTACTATACTCTAATTTTAAATTACCTGTAGGTATATTTTACTATACATATATTTAAGGCTGGAAATTAATCCATCCAAAAATCTTAAATCCATTCCAAAATATAACCGTTTTTAACAAACAATATCAGTAAGTACACCGCAATTGAACATATTTATGTAGAAATCGCCACCTCATACATTATTAAAAGTATCTACGTTAAAGTTTACTATAGGCAAATCTCAAAACGTGAAATCATCAACAAAAGAACCCAGATAAATCCATAATTTCTTCTATTAGTTCCATTGTTATGAAAATGTTCCATTGGAATGTATCGGTTGAATCTTCACTCGTATGTAGTGTTATGCAAATAGATGAATTGTATCAAAGGGTCACAGGTGACCAACGGCTAGTCGATGCACCCTTTCGCAACAAGTATTTCTAAAGGACTTGCAGCTAGGATTGCTTCATCTACACTTGCATCCAGCCAGACGTCGAACAATACTCGAAGACTGCATTTAGTTTGCAAATCAAAAATATTATTCATGAAATCGACTATCTAAATCTAAACTATCAAAGAATATTTTTTAATTGCAGTTACGCTATAAAGTTTTCTCACCATAGTTGAATTATCTGAACAAATTTCTAAGGACGCGAATGGCTAAGTTCAATGCCAAAACAACTTGGCGAGGATGGAAACAAGTTGGCGATCCCAGGAGGTCGGGTCAGGCGGTCAGAGGTGAGCAACGGACGGTCAGTTTGAGGGGTTGCAAATCAAATGATGGATAAAAATATACTGAGATATAACAAGTTCGGAACCGATCGCGATGGAGTAAAATAAAAATAGGAATATTTATTTATTTTATTTATTTATTGATAACTATTTATTAAATGAAATAATAATGTTACCATTACCATGGATGTAAATTATGATTAAAAACATTTTTAGGTAACTGTATAAGTGTTGATAATGAAACAGATAATTAAAATAGGTACTAAGTATCTTTGTAACTTATGGCAATATCATTGATCTGTACCTATCATTGTATATTATTCATTCATAATTATGTTTGTTACAAAGTAATAAGTTATTGTGTAGCATTTATGCGCTTTAATAACTATTCACCACAGTCAATTAGAACGTTACACATTGTTTGGTTGCGCATTGATTCATTAATTAATCATTAGATATGTCGCAAAACATGTACTTTTATGTACCTACTTGGAAAACGAAATCAATAATTATTGTAACTCAATGACCAGAAATAAAATTTTCAACGGTCAAGGATTATCAATTAGCAATGAATATCATAGTCGTCATGTTTATTAGATAGTTAAATCGTGCAAAATTCAATGTCATGATTAAGTTCAAGTTCTCAGTCCCATGAGGTCACGGCTAGGGTCAGCGGCCAGAGGTGACCAACGGCTAGCTGTTTTATAGCGAATCCTTTCCGAAAGTGTTGTCCACACCACCTGTGCAAATCCCTTTTGCGCGTATGAATGCGGCTTTTTCCATTAACTTGTCGCTAGTACCGATTTTAGCAATATGTTAGATACGTCTTTCACAAACAATATTTTGTATTATTACACCCATCTAAGACAATACTTGCAACGAATAGTAATTATGAAAAAGGTTACGTTGTTATGTTAAGTTGCTGTTTCCATTTTACTGTTTTAATTTTTAAATATTTTTTTTAATGCTGAATAGGTATAAACACTACTTAAAGTTTAACGTTATTATGGTTAATTTTGATAGCATTTATTATTTTAATACGAACCTACCTAATGATTCTCAAACATACCTACCCATTTAAAATAAAAATATCGACAAATGTAGAAAGACTCGACGGTTAATACCGCTAGAAAATAAAAAGGAGCGTCGGTAAGACAAGGGACATCTCCTGATATGAACCAGGTGTATGGTAGCCGTCCGTTCGTCACCTCTGACCCGCGCTTGACCAGTACTGTCCCTCATGCGAATGTATGCAATCAGAACCCGACGAATACATTCGAATACATTCAAATTTCATTTATGAAGAGATTTTGAACGGAAGTAATATTACTTACTTGTTAACTGTAATTTATATTATTCGGGTCTAATGTTGTAAACTAAATTATTAATTAGGTAGATTTATTACCTACATCTACTGTACGGACTTGAGATTTTGCGTATTGCTTTAGTTCTGATGACAGTGCAATTTTGACAGGATTACGGAGAGGACTACGCTCTGGAAAGGCTCTAGATTAGCAAGGAAAATATTTACAAGAGAACTACTAGGATTACATCCACGTGGTTGAGTACTTCATGATTAAATTATTAAAGCTTAACATTTAACATCCACTACTAAATACCTACTTATTACCTACTAAAGCAAGGATATAAACTCCGTTTAAATTAAAAAATAAGGGTAGGTACCTACTTTTAATGTTTTGTCATACTCTAACAAGAAAACAATTGACCAGCTAAATTTAAGCATTTAGTTCAATCTGATAAAAATTCTCATGATATGAACTGTCACATCGCATTTCATACGAGTCCCTTATACGCAGCGGTCAGTGAATACCGGCAGTGGTCAGTTCCCCGATTTACGGCTCTTTTATTTACTACAAGCTTATTAAACCCCTTCCTTTGTTGTGTTCTTGAGAAGGGTAATTACTATGCTTGCCTTTGTGCAAAAACGAAACCTTTGTTCCTCGTTTTATGTTGAAAAGGTCGGTTTTTTGTATTCAGTTTTGTTTAGGTGATCATTAGCCCACTGGGCAGTTTTGCACTGACCGATTCATTCTTTTCTCACACATAATACTTTTCGCTTATTATAACCGTTACGCCGTGTGTTATTGTAAGTATGTTTGATTAATTATAAGTAACGCACAATTTGAGGATTAAAAATAGGCCAAACGTGCTATAACCGAATGTCAAGGGTTAAATGTGTCTCAGTTAGGCAGATAAGATTTAAGAAACAATGTTAAAATTTTAGCCAGTAGCTAAATAAAAACTGTATGAACTTTTAATTTCCTAAACTCCTCATTGTTTATAATACGTTTTTGTATGTTTTGCGATATATCTAATGATTAATTAATGAATCAATGCGCAACCAAACAATGTGTAACGTTCTAATTGACTGTGGTGAATAGTTATTAAAGCGCATAAATACTACACAATAAAAATGTGTTACTTTGTAACAAACATATGTAATTATGAATGAATAATTATGAATAAATATGTTTGTAGGGTTTGGGACAGTGTAGGTACCTAAATAATATAAAATGAAATAAGCGATGAAATTAATTTAATATAGATTTGTTCAATGAGGAGTACAGAAAATGAATGATATTATTTTAAGTAACTATGGAAATTTAAGCTAGGCTTTTACAACTTTATAATTGTAGAGATGTTGCTCCGCCACAGAACTCCGCTACTTTTCTATGTTTTAAGAATTAATATATAGAGATATCAACACTATTTGATATGATATTACAGTACCAAAACCATTGATAGGTATTGTATAATAGTTACCTACTACTACTTGTATAATACTACCTACTTGTGGGCTAATACCGATAAATAAGACATTAAATTAATTTTGTTACGCGAATTGCCGATTGATATGGTTCAATTGGTAAGGTAGATACATAAATATGTCTTATTTAATAATATTTTTACTATAGTCTAAAGAAATATATACGTTATATTAAAACCAATATAATTTAAACCTCTATAGGTAAGCGCACGTAGCGCTTAGCAATAAGAGAGTGCATAGTGTATACTATACCTACAGCTGAACAGGACGCTTTTTGCTATAGACTTTACGTAATGGTTCGCGAATCGAATACGCGAGAGGAAGGAGGATCCCTCCCGCGCCGCTAGCCAATGAGAACAAGTCTAGACCGAGTGAGCGGACCGTGGCGCGAATGCGCGTGTATCGCAAATAAATTGGCGCGCACAACTCCGTTTTATCTTATGTACAAAACGGACTTCGTGTTGTAAATACCTATGTAATATATAATTTTAACATGCGCTATTGGTCGCCTGATCTTAGTATCTCTTTTATCATACGTTTCCGTATCGCGCGCCTGGTACCGACGATTTATCGAGTCGAGTCTCCCTTAGTTCATGTAGTCTTGGTACTGCCAATCGAAGACTTACTTCTTTACATTGTATTAAGAGCGAAATAATCGATTATTTCGTTCAGAAAAGATATCGGTTACGCCGGAAATGTAAAAACAAAGCTTAGAACTCCCCTTCTAATTGTTTCGCGAGTATTACGTAAGTTGAGCCAGAATTAACCGGTAGCAACTAGCGAGGGCGAACTACGTATGGCAAAAGCTCCAACCCTTCATGTAAAATGTCTCAATTAGAACGTTCAAAAACATATGTTTGCTTAACATTGATCCCTGAAGGTTACAAGAATATATCTCTACACCCGCGGCTGACAATAAATTTTGTCTACGTAGCTTTAGTAGGCATACTTTTTACATACTTATTGTTGTTTAAAAATGGACACAATATTTATTTCTTTGTTTTGTTTACTTGAAAACAAGCTTATGGTGTTGTTTTAAAAAAAAACTAGTGGCACGTCCCGGCATTACCTGAGTAGATCAATAAAATTTAAATTTAAGATGATATACGCTTAGAAGATAGGTAGGTACTCTACTAGGACTCTACATGTTATGTTGTCGCGGACTTATTTTTAATTAATTTTGATAAAAGACAATTTCAGTTCAATTATTTTCATTAACATAATGTTAATTACTCTATTCGTAGACGCGCCGCTCTATGGAAGCTATGGATTCGCGTTATTTCATCGTCTAGCTTACTTTTGATGGGTGTACCTTTAATATATAGGGTGCTTACTTTAAGCCTATCCAGAATAATAGATAATAGATAAATAGATCCCAGAAAAGTTAAAACATTTAATTATCGACGTAAAGACTTTATCGATGTAGAGTGGTATATATTATCAATATAGAGACCACTCTACAATCTCTACATCGATATCAAAATGTAGGTATACATTACGCAAAAAAGTAGGCACAAGATTTTATTTCATTACAGTTTCAATGTAACTGTATCCTGCATTTTTAACTCGTAAAGGTAAATATTACAGACTTACCATAACTATTGCCAGTATTTAGTTGAACAAAAATAGCCCCAAGACAAGACGATAAATCAACCGCGTACATATTGTAGCGTTCTTACAAGCGATTTTGTAGAACCCTTTGACAGTAAAATAAAAACATTGGAGGGATGTGGTAAGATTAGCCCTCTGATGTCACAGTGAGCAAAAACATCGCAGATGGGCGTTTTTCAATTAGCTGTCACTTTATCGACACTTAGGTAAAACTTTCAAGGAAAGTTGAGAATTCGTTTTTAATTATTTTGAAGAAGAGCTCTTTGGGAACATGTTATACTGGTAGTATTATCGGTTATAATTCTAGCCTATAGCTACGCATCATTACCATTAGAGGTAGACTGACAGGTGCCTTTAAACCTTTAAAAAAATTATTATTTAGGAACGTACCCATGACGATAAGAAGGAGATAAAATATTCCCTGAAGATTTTATATGTTTGACGAACTCATTAATTAATAATCCCATACGAGTATTTCAGCGCAGTTAATAGCAAGTCCCTACTTTTATAACCAACGAAAAAATTTGCCAAGTAATCAAAAGTTATCACCGTGGCTCACGCCAGCAAGGATCACCGATGCGTTACCGACCAAGACGGAAAACATGACGAGTCTTAATTAGAATGTATAATTACACCAAAGTTGTTACATTATCTGCGCTGCCTATATAATATGTATATAAAACTCCAAATCGTAAACTAAAATGTAGTTTTGAGATAACTGAATCAGTATTAACACTATTGTATCAAACTATCCATTTGGTAGATTAAAACAACATCAGTAATAATTTATAACTATGTACAAACTAATATCTACAAACAGGTAGGTACATAAATTAATGTTGTTTAATTGTATCCTGCTCTCATAACTATGATGAGTTCTTAGCTAATTGAAGATTTTTATACATTTTACCTCCTTACACTTATTCGTTTTAATTTATCAGATACCAAAACATTTTTTCAATATGTAATATCTAAAATTAATCGAACACATTTCACATGTCACGTAAGTACATTTATATAGGTACACGTAAGGATAATTAATTTATAACGTTAATAATTGAATTTATATTAATTCCTAGTTAGTATATACGAAAATACCCGATCGTATTAAAATGTCTTAATACTTACGCCTTTTTGTCCTATATCGTATGCGGATATTGTATTAACGCGTAACGTCTATTGCAAAGGAAGTGTATAACTGGGTCAGACAGTTGATTGTGTACTGCACATGTTGTGAAAGCGGCGCAAAAAATACCCTTCTGTATTTCGCTTTGTTTCCTTAATGAAAAAAATCTGATTGGCTGCAATTTGTACGTACTCTAGTCGCGTATTATTGCATCGTTTTGAATTGGTGCTTGAAAAATCAGTAATGTAAATTATTTTCTCGTAAGGACTAGAAACATAATAACGTGAAAATTGTTTACAATTAAATATATTGACATAAAATAGATATTGTTTAAATTACTTTAGTGTTTTTTACGATATAAATGATCATCAAGAGCCAAGTCACGACAGAATGTGTATAATATGCAGGGTTTTATATTTTTTTGGCATCTCGCATACGTTTTATCCAACCCTTGCCGCGGTCTCGTAGCCATTCTTTGCCTGCCAACCAAGTTTTTTACTCAGTTCCTTTTTAAATGGCACATGCAGAGAGAGAGCGCGCGTTTTTTAACCCTCAACCCATTTGATAAAACGCAATATCATCAGTCTACCTGAATATCCTTTGAAGTCTATTCTTTTAATAGGTCGTCTCTAATCGATTAAAGCTTGGAGAAAGTATCAAAGATATTAAATTCCTTTTGAAGTAAAAATATCAGATTTGTACGCGGGCAGGATATTTGTGAAAATAATTATTTTTACATAGCTTTATAATTTATAACACATGTGTACAATTTGTATATAGGTACCTAGTTTAAAGAAATTTACTATTTGTATAACCATTTTTTTATTGTACCCTTCTAAGATTAACTCACGGAACGCTAACAAAACACCACAAAAAATTGTGAATATTTAAAGTTAAACTTTTTAACTAAAGATTTTCGGCGAGTTCAGGGATCCGAATCCCAGTGATATCTTCACCAAAACAAACTTACGTGCAAAAAGGTCAAATCCTGGATTTGAAACAAAAAATGGCAGGTAAAAAGTCATATACCGGTATAATTGTCACAAATTAAAGCAAAAAACCGTTCACAAAAGATATCAAAATCTGCAAGCCACACGAGCAGGTAGAGGGACCTTATAAAATTCCATTTTTTGCGTGAAAAGTGTGCAAAAGCGTGGGATGTATAGTAAAATAACTGTACAAGGCAAGACATCAGGTCGAAGGAACGGCCCAAGGCATAAATCATTCTTTTCTTTAGAGGATAAAAATTATAATGATTTTTTAGATTCGTCTACAAATCAAAACGGTTGAATACATGCCTAATACACGCAGTTATACGAGTAAAAGCACTTCAATTTTATTTCGAAGTGAGTATAAAGTTATTGATTTGACTTTTAACTAAACTTAATAATTGTCGAAAGTTAGTTTGAATAATTTAGGTATATTAAACGGCACGAAAATGACAATCCCTTAATTTAAATTAAAACCTCTTAATACTTTTTTCAGACTAATAACTACCACCATTCGCGAATCAAAAAATACATTTGAAATCGAAAAATAATACTTTAAACCTTACCTGTCTCTAAGTCCTTTGGTGTGTATGCATTGATGTCTACTCGTGAGTTTCGCTGTGTCACTAAACAAACATTAGATGCAAGATTAACGAAACGATACTATGTATTTTATTTTGAATGCCTTGGCAAAAAGTAAAAATGATCGTTTAATAATTTTATTTCACTTTTTGCAAATCAAAAAACGCATTTCACTATTGCATTTCACATACGCATGGATTTTTTCACTGTTCAATTTTAATGATAATGACTCATTATGCATTAAGTTTATTTCACTTATTGAACTAAGGCTAGTTATAAAAAGCTAGTTATATAAAATTATCATTCGTCTTAAACAAAATTATGTGCTCTGAAATATATTTTGAATAGAAAATGACCGATAAAGCCTCGTTTAATAAGTTAAGACTATAATATCTAATAATAATCGGCAAAATTATTCCTAACTCGAGTATGTAAAAATAACATCATTTACCACCTGTGCCTAATTATAAACAAGACAGCGAAATATAATTGGGCATTAAGAAAACCTTAATCTAAATCTATACCTTATGGATATTATCAGCTAATTCTTTCAAAATCTGAAACTATTTTGCTGTTCTTAAAACGATTTATGTAAAGTCGTTGAACCTTACAAAAACTCCCCCGAAAGTTTCAGCCGCGCTGGTATTCTCACGACGTCACGACCCCCTGAATTAACATGCGCAAAAACTAGCTTTTTATAAACACGCCATGCTGTATCTTCAGCTTCAAGAGAACGTAAGTTACATTTTATTTTCTCAATATTACGCAAATGTGCTTCAAATTATTAGCGTCCAAATTCTGACAGCAATATCGAAAACAGATATTAAGACACAACCAATCAAAATGAAAACAATTGTGACACAATATCAATAAAATTGCTTCACAAACTAGGACTATGATTATGACATAATTTTGGGATAGTTTGTAGTATATATATAATATTTACTTCTTTACTTCCTTTTATGTCTTCCTTATTCTTTGTCCTCGTTATCCTTCTTTAGTTCCTTCCTTTTTGTATCCTTTCCTTGTAATCCTTTTATCTTGCTTTCTTTTATAATAATTGTAATGTTTTATTAGCTGAAATTGAATAATATTATGTACTACTTTGGAGTTAGGAATTTTGATAATGTAACTTCGTTAATAACTTCTAGGACTATTTTATAAATTGTAAATGTTACCTTCTTTAACGTTTTAATACTTATTCCTTCTTTATTTCGATGAATTCCTGTAACTTTAAATATGATTTTTATGTTTGTTTACTTAGATGACATTATGTCAATGTAACTGTGACGTCTCTTTGGTCTTTGCTTTTTCTTAATTAAATATATTCTGTATGTCTTTGTATAATCTACCAACCTTTTTTAGACTTACTTATTTTAAAATTCAAAATTTAATCAGATTTGAAAGAAGAACGCCGGCCCTGAAAGATGGAAGAAATCGGGTCAATAGGGCAGTGTGGAGACAGCCATTGAAGTGATCGGAAGACTTCTTCGGGCGAGGTCTATCAGATTCGGTGGCGTACACAGGGCCGACCCGTGTCCCTGTTTCGCGGTCGCGTGCGTATCTATCTCATTTCACATATCGTTCCGGTCGGGCGCGTGCTTGGAGCGCCCCTGGACCTGCTGCCGTCGACTACGTCGGGAGGCTCCGCGCGCAGTGCTGTACGCCAGGGTCGCGCTACCCTCTTGTGCGCGTGGTAGCGCACCAGCCTCTACGCCTCCCGACCACCTGATCTCATCGAGAGATACGCCGGCCTCCACCGATCGAGTCGGTGCTTCCGACCCTCCGCCTCCGCCTGTGAGAACGCTCCAGGTCGTCTCCCCTCCCGTGTTTTAAGTGACTTTCTTGTGTGACTGTTCTTAGTTAACTCGCTTATTTTTATACAGTGTTATTGTGACTTGTGACCCACTAAGAAAGAGAAGTACATCTTTTATTCCTTTTAAAATTCTTTTTATTTTATCTTACCCCTTAATAACGTTACAGTTTGGCGCCCAACTAAAATCTTTTTCTAAATTCTAAAACAACACTAGCTCTAGTGGAAATTACACTTCTATTTTTGGCTTGCTCTCTTTTGGCTAACTTCCCCTTTTTGTTATAACGACCCTGAGATTCTTTTCCCTAGCTTTTAAATCTTTCTTAGTGGGCTTAATATTTTAATTTTCTTATTTCTTTCTCTTGTAACTTAATTTAATTTAATTCTTCTTCTATATACTTGTTTATTCTAGGTTCTCTTTTAATTACAATGGCTAGACCAATAACTTTTAATTTACTTAACAAATCGGAACTCGAGTACGAAGTTTTAATCCGTTTAGAGGAACCCGAAACTAATTTTATTGCTTTAAAGAAACAAATAGAAAGAATTGGCTCTCCTTCTGAGAATATTATCGACTCCCCATTGGAACCAAAGTTGGATTTGGAACAAGCTTTCAAAACTCTTCAATATCTTGAACAAAAAATCTCTGTATTAGAATCTGGTAATCTTAGACATTTAAAGAAAATAATTTCTACTACTAACCATCTTTTCCACAGGTTGGAACGTATCGACATTGACCTAGCACCAGAATTACTTGATTTTTATAATGAGGTAAGATCAAAATTTACAGCACTTGACACTCGTTTAGAATCTTTTTATGAAACGCCTGACCAATTCCAATCTTGCGAGGAAGGCCCTTCTGTTCCTGCTCCAACTTCTGATAACGTGTCGCCTCCCTCCTTGAATCTAGCTTCTACAAATTTACCAAATCAATCTTCTTGTACTACTCAACCGAACCTTTCTGCATCTCCAATTGTTTTTTCTAATAACATTTTGTCTGATTTACGTAAACTTTCATATAGCGGTAAAACTTGTCCTAAATCTTTTTTAATTAAACTTGAAGAATTTCGGATTTCCAGGAATTTTGGCAAAGAACAATTATTAGCTTGTGCTTACGAAATTTTTACAGATAACGCTCTCCATTGGTTCCGCTTTCAAAAATCTAGGAATCCGAATCTTACTTGGGATGAAACATGCCTTTTACTAAACCGCGATTTCGGACAGTTTGATTACGATTTCAAACTTCTTTCGGCTATTAGAGATCGTACTCAGGCCTCAGATGAGTCTATAGTTGTTTATGTCTCGATAATGGGTGGAATGTTTTCGAGATTATCCAAACCGCTTAGCGAATCTGAACAATTGGAGATTTTACTCAGAAATATTCGTCCGTGTTATTCTGTATTTATCGCTCTCAAAGACGTTACAACTATAGATTCGCTTATTTCGACCTGTCATAATTATGAAAGAATTATGGATCGGGATCATAATTTTAAAGAACCTAAATTTGACTCCAACCCTTTACTTGCTGAATTTAATACTAAACCCACTACGAATAAACCTTCCACTCCTGGCACTTCTAAAACAGTATTTTTTCAAAAGCCCTTTAATAATCAACAATTTTCTTCTAAAAATTATTCTTCTAGACCTTACAACCCAAACTTTAAACAAATTAATGTTACTACAAGCGATAATTCTGTCTTTTGCTTTCGTTGCCGGTCCAACGACCATTCATTACGTAACTGTACACAGCCTCGCTTTCTAATTTGTTTTAAGTGTGGTCGTAAGGATGTCAAAATTACTAATTGTCCAAATTGTGCCTATAATCTTAACCCCGAGTCAACGAATCCTTCTAGCTCCTCTTCAAAAAACTGAATTCAGACTTCGATAATAAACACGACTCTTCAGATTGGCAAAATTGGTTGTTAACCCTTCGTAATTTCTTTCGCTGTTATAAAATTTCTTCTATTTTTTACGATAGTGAAAAAGATGGCAACAGACCTTTTATACCTGTTGTCATTAATGGAGCTACATTCTATGGCTTATTAGATAGTGGTAGCTCGGTAACTATCCTTGGGAATAATTCTTATTTGGAAATTTTAAAACTTGGCTATCAATTATCGAAGTCTGAAATCATTACTATTTCTACAGCCAGCAAACATAGATTAAAATCTATGGGATATTTTGAATTACCCTTTTTCTTTAATCAACAATCTCATGTTATCAAAGCTCATGTCCTTCCAGATGTATCACCCTCTTTAATTTTAGGTGTTGACTTTTGGAGGAAATTTGATTTACTTCCTCATATTCTCTCTTCAACTTTTAACCCTGATTCATGTAATACTACAAACGTTATCCCTGATAATAAAGTATGCTCTTTTGATCACTTATCAGATTCTCAAAAACTAATTGCTAATGACATTATCCTTCGCTTTAAAAACATTTCCTTTGAGGAAAAAGGTCGCTTAGGTCGTACTGATTTGATTTGTCATCATATTGATACTGGTAACTCTCCTCCTATTAAACAACGTACTTACCGTTTGTCTCCAGAAAAACAACGGGCTCTTATTAATGAAGTAGATAAAATGTTAGAATGGCAGGTTATCGAAAAATGTGAAAGCCCCTGGCTTTCACCAGTACTTATTACTCCAAAAAAGGATGGTTCGTGGCGTTTTTGTGTTGATAGTAGGAAACTTAACTCTATTACTCGTCGAGACGCTTATAGCCTTCCATTTATTAATGACATCATCGACAACCTTAAAAATGCAAAATACCTTTCGAGTATTGACATAGCTAAAGCATTCTGGGAAATTCCTTTAAATCCGGCAGATAGGGATAAAACGGCTTTTTACGTTCCCGGTAGGGGAATGTATAGATTTACCGTGATGCCCTTCGGACTCTGTAATTCACCTGCTACTCAGCAGAGATTGATGGATATGCTTTTCACCCCAGAATTTGATAATAAAGTATTTTGCTATCTTGATGACATTATCATAATCTCAGAGAATTTTGATGAACATATTTCCATTTTGATGAAAGTTTTAGAGAAATTAACTTACGCGAAATTAACAATTAATTTTGAAAAATCCAAATTCTTTAGGAAAGAATTAAAATACTTGGGTTATGTTGTTAATGAACATGGTCTTATGGCAGATCCATCCAAAATTCAGGCTATCTTAGAATACCCTACTCCGTCTTGTCGTAAGGAGGTAAGAAGGTTCTTGGGTACTTGCAGTTGGTTTCGGAGATTTATTCCAAATTTTAGTACAATCGCTGCCCCTTTAAATAGACTTACTTCTACTGGTAAAAACGCTCCTAAATTCTTTTGGAATCAGGATTGTGATGTAGCTTTTAATAAACTTAAAGAATCCCTTGTCACTACTCCTGTTCTTGCTTGTCCTGATTTTAACTTGCCTTTTTCAGTCCATTGTGATGCTTCCAGTTTTGGGGTTGGAGCCATGTTAACCCAAGAACAGGAGGGTAAGGATGTAGTAATAGCGTATATGAGCAGATCTCTAAATAAGCACGAACAGAATTATTCTACCACTGAACGTGAAACGTTAGCCGTTATCACAGCACTAGAACACTGGCGGTGCTATATCGATAATGGCAAACAGTTCTTCGTCTATACAGATCATGCAGCTTTAAAATGGTTTCTTAATCTTTCTAACCCCTCAGGAAGACTAGCTCGATGGGCGCTCAGGCTATCGTGCTTCAATTTCGTACTTAAGCATAAAAAAGGTAAGGATAACGTTGTTCCTGATCTTTTATCTCGCTCTAAATTTAGCTCTGTTCCTAAATCCTGCAATTATATCCATTCTCTTTATTCTCATCCTATAGCTACTGACGACACACTAGACCCTGCTTTAGAACTCTATAATAAAATATTTCTAGGTTGTCAGAATAATCCTGATTCATATCCGAATTACATGATACAAAATAATAAACTTTATCGTTGTATTTACTCTCCTTATGATATTACAGACGATTTTATTTGGAAAGAAGTACCATTACCACAGGATAGAGATCATATCATCCTATCTAATCATGGTTCTCCTCAGGATCCTCATTTAGGAATATTTAAAACTTATAAAAAGATTTCTCTGAGATATTACTGGCCTAACATGTTTAAAGATATTGCTAGAATAATATCAACATGCGAGAAGTGCTTATCTTTTAAACATTCTAATCATTCTCCTTATGGTCTAATGGGGAAACCTAAGATTTGTTCTAGACCTTTTCAAACCATATCTCTAGATCTTATAGGACCATTACCTATGACTAGACGCCGTAATCAATATATCTTAGTGGTTAATTGCTTATTCACAAAATATTCTATATTATTTCCTTTAAAACGTGCTACAGCTGGTAATATTATTTCTAACCTAGAAAATTTTGTCTTTTTAGTTCATGGGATCCCTCAAACAGTAATAATGGATAACGGTTCTCAATTCCAATCTCAAGAATTTCATAATTTACTACAGCGTTATAATGTTCCATTTGTTTATTATTCTCCAGTATACTGTCCTCAGGTCAACCCCACTGAAAGATATAATAGAACAATTCTTACGGCTTTATCATCTTTGGTAGGAGAAGATCATAGATCATGGGATATCTTTCTACCTAGAATCCAGTTCGCAATGAACAGCTCAGTTAATATTACGACTGGATTCTCACCTTCTTACTTAGTCTTTGGTCGGGAGCTTATTCCTTGCGGTTCTTTATATTCCACACTACAGAACCTAGATGAAGTAACTTTCCTTCCCAGAGATATTTATGCCCACAACCTTGGTTTACTATCTAACACCTTTGACAAGGTGCAAACCGCGTTACATACTGCTCATACTAAGAATTCTCTGAGTTACAATCTTCGCCATACCTTCAAAGAATTTAATGTCGGGGATATGGTATGGCGTAAAAATTTTGTTCTTAGCAATGCCGGATCCTATTTTAGCGCAAAATTGGCACCTAAGTACATTAAAAGCAAGGTTGTGGAAAAACTTTCGCCTCTAGTTTACATCTTAGAGGATTCTAATGGCTCTAGGTCCAAATGGCATGTTAAAGATATTAAAATCTAATTTAGCTGTCCTATATTTTACTTTTCATTACTTTTTATACAATCTTAACGATATAACATTTACTATTTTTTTCTTTCTTTAGTCTTATGCTACATTTTCTTTTCTTCTTTCTTCATCGTCAAACTTCGAATTTTGGCTATACTTCGAAGTTCATCCTTTAAACTTAGCTTTTAAGCTCCTTAAGTTCTCGAGGCTTCTTGAGATTTATTATCTTCTATTCTGGAAGAATAATTTCTTTTTAACTAAGTTATTACTTAACTTGGTTTCTATTACTTCTTAATTCCTAAATAACCTAATAACTTGGTTAATACTTAACTAACTATCTTAGTTATTTGTTGAAGAGCGCTTTATAACTCTATAAATAAGCCTACGATACGAGCGGGTCGTGACTCGAAAAATAAGCCTTCACCATACTTCGTACTTGAGTTCTGGGTTTTCAACGTGAGCGGATTACAACTCCTAAAATAAGCCTATGTAATTGTCTAGTGTTACCTTTGGAGTAGGCGTCATTGAATGTGAACCCTATCCCCAAACCTTGCAAGATTGATGTATGACAGAGAGGTATGGACAGGATTATGAATGTATTAGGTAATCACTATTTTTAATTCAAAATTTTTTGTTACAGTCAAAAAATTTTACTTGGGTGGGGGAAATATGTAGTATATATATAATATTTACTTCTTTACTTCCTTTTATGTCTTCCTTATTCTTTGTCCTCGTTATCCTTCTTTAGTTCCTTCCTTTTTGTATCCTTTCCTTGTAATCCTTTTATCTTGCTTTCTTTTATAATAATTGTAATGTTTTATTAGCTGAAATTGAATAATATTATGTACTACTTTGGAGTTAGGAATTTTGATAATGTAACTTCGTTAATAACTTCTAGGACTATTTTATAAATTGTAAATGTTACCTTCTTTAACGTTTTAATACTTATTCCTTCTTTATTTCGATGAATTCCTGTAACTTTAAATATGATTTTTATGTTTGTTTACTTAGATGACATTATGTCAATGTAACTGTGACGTCTCTTTGGTCTTTGCTTTTTCTTAATTAAATATATTCTGTATGTCTTTGTATAATCTACCAACCTTTTTTAGACTTACTTATTTTAAAATTCAAAATTTAATCAGATTTGAAAGAAGAACGCCGGCCCTGAAAGATGGAAGAAATCGGGTCAATAGGGCAGTGTGGAGACAGCCATTGAAGTGATCGGAAGACTTCTTCGGGCGAGGTCTATCAGATTCGGTGGCGTACACAGGGCCGACCCGTGTCCCTGTTTCGCGGTCGCGTGCGTATCTATCTCATTTCACATATCGTTCCGGTCGGGCGCGTGCTTGGAGCGCCCCTGGACCTGCTGCCGTCGACTACGTCGGGAGGCTCCGCGCGCAGTGCTGTACGCCAGGGTCGCGCTACCCTCTTGTGCGCGTGGTAGCGCACCAGCCTCTACGCCTCCCGACCACCTGATCTCATCGAGAGATACGCCGGCCTCCACCGATCGAGTCGGTGCTTCCGACCCTCCGCCTCCGCCTGTGAGAACGCTCCAGGTCGTCTCCCCTCCCGTGTTTTAAGTGACTTTCTTGTGTGACTGTTCTTAGTTAACTCGCTTATTTTTATACAGTGTTATTGTGACTTGTGACCCACTAAGAAAGAGAAGTACATCTTTTATTCCTTTTAAAATTCTTTTTATTTTATCTTACCCCTTAATAACGTTACAAGTTGAATGGTGGTTTGTCTAAGTTTCATCTTGGAATTCAAATCGATCTATGCTGATTGTGGTGTAACCCTGTTAAACAATGGTACTAGGTATGTCCACTTAGAAATATCGGATCTTACGAATTCAATTCCAGGTATATTTATCTGTTAGCTTAGGTACATTTCTTAAATTAAAAACATTTTAATAGCCAATATCGAGCGGAAGGCATGAAAATTATGAATTTTAGACCATTTACCGCGGTGATAAGTTACAGAATTTTTATTGTCTTCTATGAACGGTTGTCTTAATTTACCGAAATGATGTCTGATTTTGACTTTTTAAGTTATTAAAACTAATCATTCTTATTCTTACATGGGTGAATTTCTCTGGCGTGTTTTTTACGCGGCGCAAGTGAAAACGGCAGTGAAAGATGCTTTATTATCATACATATATTTTTTTTATTTACTTTAAGTAGTTACCTATATCAGGCAAAAATATTTTTTATGTATGTAGGTTTACTCTTACGTTAAAATAAAAAATGTTGAACCTCAGATTTTTCATCCTCGGTGGTTGTCCCTGTTCCAGGTTTTGTTGTTATATCCTGATTAATAGAAAATGTATTGACCAATTATGCTTACAGACTATTTCATTCAATATATGAATAATTGTAGCATTAGAAAAATGTATTTTCATTAATACAGCAATACAATTTGGTAAATGGTAAGGCAAAACACAAGTGTCCCAAGATTTTTTTTCATTTCGGTGAATGAAAGAGAAACAAGGATAGTTTTGGAACGAAGAGTTTTAGAATATTGCCACTCCACATGAACTCAGCGGCAGCCACGTGCAAGCTTTTGTCGGTAGAGGTGGTCTGCTGCGTCGTTCCGTGTTCCCGCTAGAAACGTCATTATTTCACATCGGTGTCTCAGGTATTGATTCTTTTCATTTCCACGAATGGGTTTATTTTATGTCTCAAAATGCTAAAACTAATAAATTTGTATTCTTAACAACGCTTTAAGTAGAACGTTTATCGGAGTAGAATTTATTCAATCCTAACAATTAGATTCTTTTAAATTTTAAATTTTTTGACCCTTATTTTAATTTCGGTGTTTTCATTCCGGTGAATTCGGTGACCTATACGGGTCACCGAAGTGAAAAAAATTCACCGTAATGAAAAAAATTTCATTTCAGTGAATTTCGGTGCTCAGTTGTTTCATCTCGGTGGACACTCATTTCATTTCGGTGATAGTAACGGTATTTTGATACAGGATGATTGTGTGATAATGAACATTATCTATTGCAAGTGTTCAATTTACGATTATCAAAATTTATAATTAAGTCTGTCAAAAATCGTCCGTAGATAAATTGAATATTGATATCGATCGTAAGTAGATTTATAACTACAAATCATTTCATTTAATAATTTAGGTAAGTAATATGATCGAAGTTACCATTTCGGTATAGATGTTACTATTACTACTTGCTCCACAAATGCTTCTGTTATCGCGGAATTATTTTTTTGTATTAAAGATTCCAAAACTGTCAATTACTTCGAAAGTACAAGTATTTTTCTACTATAGTTTACTATTTCAATAAACTTGTACTCTGTCAATAATTTCAAATTTTGAAATATTAAATTTAAAAAATTATAGGTAACTCCTTGATAAAATAATATTTTTGTTATAATAAGTGTTACAAAAACTTGTAAGTCCATCTTCCAAGACTCAAAATCTACCTGTGAATTATTAATAACTAGTAAATCTGCCCTCGCTTCGCTTCGGGAAACCAGTCCCTTCAAAAATCTCTATAAATTTTAACAAATTATGTTATTCCGATATCTAAGCTATATTACTGCAAAGTTTCATGAAAATCCGTTCAGTAGTTTTTGCGTGAAAGAGCAACAAACACACACACACATACATCCTTACAAACTTTCGCATTTATAATATTATATTATATTATTATAGTAGGAAGGATAAATTTAAAATACTGTTTTTTATAAAGTTTTTCTACTGCTACCGGCCATTGTTATTGACTTTTAACTTTTAAAAAATTAAGTACTTATCTTGTTTTATTACACTACTTTTATTTGAAAGTTATCATGGGGGATTTTATATTTATTTTTTATAGAAAGTTACCTACGAAGTAGATACTAAGTAAAACACCTACCTATTATCACTTGAGTCGGTTGATGTTTAGGCATTGCTTTCTTTATCATTTTTAGATCACGCTGTATAATATTTCGGTGGATTTTCATTTCAGTGAATATCGTTTTCATTTCGGTGAACGGCGGTTTCATTTCGGTGACATCGAAAATTGAAACTCTTGTCATTCATTTGTTTTTCAAATTATTTTGTTTCCTCTACTCTTCTATATTATATAAGTTCACGATGAACAATAATGTGCAAAGTAAATTTACAAAAACTCATAAATAAAAATATTCACCGAAATGAAAAAAAAATATCGGCTTGTTGAAATTCACTCAGAGGAGTGATGCTTATTGGAAATGTTGCTTTTGGTAGCTTAATTATTTTAAATCTTAAACCTTAATTTTAAATAAACTTTAGGTACCTATACTTATTTTTAGACAATAGTATAAAATACATAGCATACATATACACGAACCTAATTATATAAATGATGTTGTATTTTCAAAACAGAACAGTATATATTATACAGGAGTATCTTGCAACTTTATTTTTTTTTCAAAATTACCGTGATAAATAGTTTGTTTCAGAATCTTACTTAATTTAATTAAAATATTTATATTACTCTTATTATAACGAACTGTCACGAGTAATGGAGCATTAGGAAATATTTTTTTGCCAGCTATAACGGTATAACGATTGAAAGATCAGTATAACTGTCGTCACTTCCATGATCCTTTTGAAAATTGTGGGAACAAATTATCGCAAACACAATTTATTGGCATAAAAACCTTGCACAATACGCCACACTAGGTGCGTGTATGGCAAAAAGTGTACAAATGGCAAAAAATTTATACTCCCACGCTACGAAAGGGTTGAGTATGCACCTGACCTATATTGCACTTAAATAAAAAAGTGTTTTCACGTTATTTTTTGCCTTTCATTTCCCTTATAATACCTACATATAAAAGAATGCGTAGGATGACAATGGTTTTTAGTTTATAGGTCTGACTTAGTAATGATACCCCATAAAAATCATGTTTTTAATTTAATTGTCTTTGTATTGATTATGATCAATGCAAAGACACGTGAATCACACGTAGGCAGAAACGCTGAAAAATTATGTTCACCTACAGTTAATAGCGGTAATACTTAAAAGTTTTACAAAACTATGACTGAAATTACAGAAATAGACAGATTTGGCTGTTATTTAATTAAAATTTTTAAAATATTTTGGGTAGGTGTAGTACCATTTTTTTCTATTGGTCTTGTAGAGACCCATAACACATTTTTCTTTAATATCTCTTATTTATAGACTTACACCAGTATTTTTTTATTTTATAAAGAGAAGAGATGTATAATTTCCATAAAAGTACCTTATCATAGTCACCCTAGTTGCGCAAGCGCAGTTCCCTGTACAATGCACGTTGTCGTCCGCAGGTAGCGCCTGAAGGGTTATCCGCTTATGCAAAAAACTACTATCCGCTTAACACGAGCACAAAACACGATTTACCTTTTATGCTTTACAATAATTATGTTAAGGATTTTTATTTCATCCGAGGCGTGTGTTGATTAGCATTTTATTTTGTGCTGTAAAATTTTCGGCTTAGATGAAAAACTAAACAGCTAAATTTTTATTCGATGTCATTAATATACGTTACCTATATAACGTATTCATACTTAGAAAAGAAGTAAGAAAGTAAAAACAGTAAAAAAACGAATTTATATGTTGGTACTATAGAACCGTTTTTCCCCCGAAGGGTATAAAACGGATATTTAGGTTTCAGCCGCAGCTTGAACCACATTTGAGATTACCTTCCAATATTCGTCATTAAAATAGGCTATCTCACTCTCACAATGCGTCAAAATATAGTGTTGTCTCTGTCTATGCCTTCTCCCCCCTTCTCACACGCAGCGGCCGGTGGCCATTTTGCTTCAGTACTTTTCAGGCCGGCAAGGACCTGAAGGTGTGGTTCAAGCTGCGGCTGAAACCTAAATATCCGTTTTATACCCTTCGGGGGAAAAACGGTTCTATTTAGGTGTTCGAGCCTTAGCTTGAACCACATTTGAGACGTGTTTATTATCTGCCGGCGCTGCGTGTGCGTACTGTGACAGATGTAATAGAGATAAATAGGGAGATTTAAATTCCAAGGCATATATTATAATGATTTTTAGCTATTTATTGTAATAATAATAATAATGACAAGTATTCTATCAATACATTATTTTGGCAGAATAGTATGAGGGAGTTTAATAAAGTAATTAATTAAATACTACGTAGTAAGACAATTTGATGTAATTAGATGATTAATCAAACACATCGGCTAATGTTTACCAAGATTAATTTATGTAACAGTGAAGGATCCAGAGAGAGCATTCACGTTAGGTCTTGGAACACTGCGGACATCTTTAAAGTAATGTTTAAAGAAGGTGTTCTTTGACTGCCAATAATTCCCCGTAAACCGGTTGCTAGTCCAGGCATGTGTCGCCACGGCAGCACGGAAACTTCCCGCCGAAGCACAGATTTTAGCCTCTTTAAATAAGTTCTGATCCGACCTACAAAAACCGTTAGTGAGGCAGGTTTGGCTGTTCCGCGTGTGGTAATAAATATGCTGCTAATACCCTTTGACGCTCGACGTTTTTGAGAAATTGATATGACGTATATCAATTTCTCATCCAAAAAATTGGTTGCCTGTAAAGTCGGTATACGGGCGAAAGTTTTACGTGACAACGACTTTGAGTGGTAAAATAATTTTAATGTGAATATTCATTCGTATAGTAGGAAGAAGGATGAAATAATAGTAACAATTTAAAACATTTATTTATACAAAGAATTATATTTAAAACATTGTAACACCATCCGCCATCTAGCGCTGCTAACCGTTAGACCATTAACCATTAGTCACAACTAAGTGAGGTAACAAACGAGATTACTCTACTTCTCCAGAGATGGCGCTGTACCATTTTCTGAAACACGCCAACGTGTGTACGCCGTAGCTACCATAAGTAATGTTAAGGAGGAAGGGACGCGTGCCTTTCACTTTTTATGTCTGTCTCTCTCGCTCTTAAGCGGGCTAACCATGCCCGAGTGGAAGGGACGCGTGCCTCTCACTCGCTCTCATTGTAAGCGCATAACGTGAGCGGAGCTACTAACGCAGTTTCTTGAAGTGCCACCCGGCAAACCAATTTATAAGACGTTGTCACGTCAAAACTATGTTAAATCTATTGTTGTTGTCCTTGCATCCATTTTTCAAGTCATCTAGACAGCCAGACTGTCTGTAGGAGATTGAATTTGTTTTGGAACCGAAGTTTGACCAAAATAGTAATTCTACGTCCATATCTTCAAAAGAATGATCCTCTTTCAAATGGTCCTCTTTCTAGGGATAATAAGGTGATGTCGTGGACCCTTCCCCCAGTAACAACAACAGTAGAACGCTAGCATGTCTGGAGACTACTCCTCTTTCAAATGGTCCTCTTTCTAGGGATAATAAGGTGATGTCGTGGACCCTTCCCCCAGTAACAACAACAGTAGAACGCTAGCATGTCTGGAGACTACAAAGAGATCCTTTTCGTTGAAGCTATACGATACTAAAAAGTTTATTAAGTCCTCCATTTTCTAGGACAATTGTTAGTAGTTAGTAGTAGTTAGTTAGTAGGAGGGCGTATAGCGAAACCTCCTCCAAATTTTGCAACGACCGACTTATGCATTGCTTTTGTTCTGGGAGCTTACTTGACTTCATCATGAAGGTAGCAAAGGTACCTTGCTAAATCTTGTGGGTTTGGATTGTGTGTCGGGATATTTTTATTTATGGCCCAAGTATACCACTTTCTCGTGTCGTGCCGCTCGCAGCAATTTTAACGATCTCGTTCCCCCTTGCTTGTTTATGTAAGCTACGCTCGTGCGATTGTCCGATTGGAGAACAACGGTTTTCAATGTCAGTTCGAGATTCAGTCTCCGAAGCACTTCTAGCACCGTCCATAATTCTTTGATGTCGCTCTACCATTCCCTCTGAGTCGTTGACCATTTTCGCCATAAATAACGGTTGCTCGCTATGGTTCCCCAACCTAGATCGGCTGCGTCCGTTGTGATGAAGATCGAGGGATCTTCGAAATGTATTGGCATGCATTTCTGAATATTCTCCATCCACCATAATAAGTCCTTTTGCGCCACTCTGAGTCGCAAAAGCCACCTTCGATTCCTGACCTGTGGTCTTCATGGTGAAATCGAGAGTAGGTTCACTATCAGATGCTTCGGCATGATGCATGCATTGTGCCCCTAAGTTCAACTTCTCGTGAACGTACCGAGGGGCAATTCCTACATAATCCCCAGTGCTATCTGGGAGGGATTCAAAGGATCCATCTAAGTCTTGATCTAAGTCTTGTCGTTGATTTTTCTTGCAGCAACAACTTACCATTTTCATTCTGTTCCGATTGCATATTAATCATTTTATGAAACAGGGTCATTTGTTGGCTAAGGATAGTAGCTAATAAGTGCTCATTACTGCCCTGGTCTGCTTCTCGAATTGAGCGTGAGTGGATTGCTTTTGATGCTTCATCGGTGTTTGACCGTGGATCGTCACTTCCTAGCTCGGAGGAGGCATCCAAGCGTCTTTTTAATTTTGATTTGAGTCTGGATACGGTGTCCCTGAATATATTGTAAGATGGTGCATGTATTTTTCCCATTACGCTGTGGGGGGCATATAAGAGTGAGCTCTGTATTGGCACTTCGACAACGATGATGCTGATAGGTTGAAGGCACGAGCCATATCCACAATAGGGATGGCGAATCTTAGCTTTATTTCTACGGAAGGGGATATCTGATCTCCACAACTCCCAAACAACTCTTGAAAGGTGTAGTTGTTCCATTCGTGCCAACCGTTCGGAAAATGTTGGTCGACAGCAGCAACGATTACCGAGAATGCTTTTGTATCAGTTTGATACGTCTCCAAGGCCAGTTCACCCAAAGTAGATAATTCGGCCATTTTCTGCAAGTAAACAAGTGGCTGCTTAACTTTATTGAAATCAGAGCAATATATACATTATGTGCTCGCTCGTTAACCTAAACGACAAGTTGCCTCATTAGAGACCATGTCGTCTCATCTGAACGGTCGCCTCATTTGAGCCGTCGTTTCATTCGAGATGACGTGTCGAATCAATCGAGACCACGTGTCGCCTCAATCGAGACGACGTGCTGCCTCAATCGAGACGACGTGCCGCCTCAACCGAGACGACGTGCCGCCTCAATCGAGACGACGTGTCGACTCAATCGAGACGACGTGTCGCCTCAATCGAGACGACGCTGCTCCATTTGAGCCATCGCGTCGTCCCGAGCAGTGTGGCGCGTGGTCTCAACGAGCCGACGCGCCACGCTTCGTCGCTGGGCCGACAGGCGCCGAGCGGGAATAATATCGTCGCTGGGCCGACAGGCGCCGAGCGGGAATAATATCGTCGCTGAGCTTATGAGCGTCGAGCGGAATGTGAGGCAAGTTTCAGAGTAAGTACTTGCTTGTACGGTCGAGCAAAGAATTGGTTTACCACCCTAAGGTTGAATGCCGTTTGCAGATTCATAGGTGATAAAGGTTAGTTTCGCTTGCAGATCGATCTGACAACTTTTATTGCCATCTTTATCCGATTATTAATACGTGACATTTGTTTTGTTCTTAGTTTAAACTTGATAGAACAATTGACGTCGGAAGGTATATTTTGTGAACCGCTTTAAGATTTTCACACAAAAATAATAAACTGTGGGGGTTCCCCATACTTAGAACTGAAACTCTAAAAATTTTTTTTCATCAAACCCATACATGTGGAATATCTATGAATAGGTCGTCAAAAATGATATTGAGGTTTCTAATATAATTTTTTCCCAAAGTGGTAAAATATGTGCCCCCCCCCCTTTGTAATTTCCAAAATAAGAGAATGATAAAACTAAAAAACATATATCATGTGCATTGCCATGTAAACTTCAACCGAAAATTGGTTTGAATGAGATCTAGTTAGTAGGTGGTTTTTTTAATACGTCATAAATCGTAAACCGCAATTTACCTTTCATTCAATCTACTTACTCGAATATTTTTTTATATTATGTTACTTGCTGCTACGGAACCCTTCATGGGCGAGTCCGACTCGCACTTAGCCAATTCTATTACATTACTTGCATACCTTGATGTTTTAAATATCTAGATTGAGCGTCGCCCTACAATGAAAACAAGGCAACATAATCAAGCATGTGTGCGTGCAGGCGATGTTTTACCCGTTCATCTATTGTCTATGTGTGCGTAATGTGTGCGTAATGATATAAAAATTGTGACTAACAGTTAGCCACAATTTTTTGACACGTTTGCGCGGATTCGGTGTTCCATCTAGATATTTAAAACATCTTTGCTTGCATATTTATTTGACTAAATGTCAATTGTCAATTTTCTTTTTAAAAAGAATTATTTTGTCAACTGAAATAGTTCTTATGCTTTTGTTCAGAATATTTAAATCTTCTTTGCACAAATTAATGCATTATCCGTTTCTAATAAAGATTAAAATGTCTTGCACCTATAATGTGACCTATGATGTATGTAATCTTAACAATTAGGTTTACGTCATTATTATGTGTCTCTTTCAGTGATATTTCCTATGAACTTTGATGTAACTTTTGATAACTAGGAAACTAAACGAAAACTGGTACACCACTTTCTTGGCCCACTGTACGGTTTACGTGTTGCCCCGACGAATATTGAAAGCGTACTGAAGCAAAATGGCCACCGGCCGCTGCGTGTGAGGAGGGGGGAGAAGGCATAGACAGAGACAACACTATATTTTGACGCATTGTGAGAGTGAGATAGCCTATTTTAATGACGAATATTGGAAGGTAATCTCAAATGTGGTTCAAGCTAAGGCTCGAACACCTAAATAGATAAAAGCGAAAGATTACTCACTCATCACGAAATATTGAAAACCGCTTGTTTGCCATTATGATATTTGGCAGGGAGGTAAAAATGCATTTTTCATCACACCTATTCGAAAAAGACGACTTGGTTCGGACTTACGGGGTTCCAAAGTTGCTGTTTTCTATTCAGCGGGCGGGAATGAATTTTCATACAACTTTTCCTGCCGGCTAGATCTTTTCCGTCCTATTTTGAATTTAGAACATTTTAGTATTTTGCGCTAAAGAAATCGAACGCAAATATTGTTTGAATAAAGAATGTCTGGTACGACGCGAGGGCCCCGCCAGCTGAATAATAAAAAAAGAAATCAAATTAAGATTTCGTTTTCAAATTAAAATTAAGTTTTCGTGCATTTTTACGTATTATTTTCTGTTATTTTCTATTATATATATATACTACTCTACTCTAGAATCCCTCACTTCGCTCTGGATTCAAAAAACGCCCTCGCCGAAAAAATATTACTTTGCACCCTTGTCATACAATCTACTATTGTCATATCGAACTTAAGGGAGTAAAAAATAGGAGTATTTTGTATTTGTTTAAAATTTTGTCGATTTTAAAGCAGACACTAAGTAAATTAATTTGGTATTTATGATTATGGTTATAAATAATTAAGTTCGTACTTGTTTCAACGTTTTAGAAAAATAAACCCCTAAAACTATTTATTTTATTTTTTATTTATTTATTTTTATTTACCCCTAAAACTAAGAGAATTTTGTTTGAAAATTTGTCAAAAACACATCCAATCAGGTCGAGCTGTAGGTAATCAGGTAGTAGACTTCTATAAAAGTAATCATAAATGAATTAAAACTGGAACCCATTATTAATTGATTAGTAAGTACTATTGAAATGTTACTAAAGTATTGTTTGAAGTCAGTACCAAGCTTTTAATTCTTGACGAAATATTTAGGTATTTTAGTAAAGAGCTTAGCACACTTCGAATATTTTAATAAGCAATACTCGACGATGATGGTGATTGATGGTATTCGATGATAAACTAGTTTTACCATGTGTTTACGAACAACTTAAACACGGATCAATTCTTTTCGAACGATCCCTTCCGATAAGGATTTTTACTCTTTGTCTCTAGAAGCCATCATCAGATCCCCATCGTATTTAATTCCCAACATAATGAAATCATGAGTCTAGTTCTAGTCTAGTCTAGTTATAGGTCGGTTGCAGTTGTTACGGGCGGCAGCGAAAGGGTGGTGCTGCATGCTCGTTTGCTATCTTAATTCCATTAAAAAAATCATTAAATCTTGGCCACAATAGTATTTATGGTTGTACAAATGTACACTGTACTTACACACAAAAGAATAAAACACATAAATATAGAACCTTTTGAAGAGTAGAATAATTCGTAGCCAAATTATTTTAGTAATGTGCTAAGGTCAAGTAAACGACATAAACAAAATTGGATACCTACCTACTTAATCAAGCTTAAATTAAAGTTTGTAGTGTTGTTACTTATTACAGTTAAAATGTTCAAAGTTCACTTTTAACAACAAAGACGTATACTTCCTCAAAAAAGATTTAACAGATAAAGGGTTCGAGGTGACGTGCGTGTTCGTGTTTTGGTTAGCGCGTCAACGACAGGGCTACGTGAATTTGCGGCCTTTAACGGAACAGACTCATTACGAATTCATAGCCGACGACGCGAGCCGAGGAGGGTGAAAAGGCCGGCAGGCAATGTGTTGCAAAATGAATTAAATAGTGGCGAGAAATAGGGGCAGTCCGCTAGGCAACGAACATCGATCCTTAATAATGCAATCCGTTTTACCTTTATAGCGCTAGACCGTTTTACCCAATCAATTCAAACTAAATGAGAGACCTTTCTTCGATGGTTCTTTACGCCCTGACGCGAAACATAGCATCGGTAATGAGTTTAGCCGTCGACACGATAATGTTATGGCAAACATTTCCAATCGACAGTTATCAAACGCCCCTTTCCCTACGATCGCCTTTAATGAAAGATGATTACATTCCACAATTGAACTAGGTATTATTCGCGTATCATAAATCGATAAAATGGATATGCTACACCTGTTATTTACGCCAGTTCCGTGTTGTGTTGACTATCTATATTGTATTCAAATATGGCTTTGGTTATAGTAGGTATAGAGCTGACCCGAAATGAAGTTTTGTTTGATATTTTGTACGCCATATGGGTAAAAAACTGCATTAGACTGATCTGTCTGCGCAAATGCACAAAAAACTTACTGGGCGAGCACCATGTGCAGACGCAGGTGCCCTCCGTTCCCACACAACCCTTTCAGCGAGAACTCCAGATCCACCGCCCCCTCAACTCCGCGAAAACGTATAAAAAGCGAACATCAACCAGCGTTAAACACAACCTTATTGCTACACTGACAATGTCTTTTATATCTTAAGCAATTTTCAGTGGCATATGACCTTCTACGATGCAAGATGTCATTAGTTCAAAATTCTACCTGTTTCGATTATATTTATAGACGGCATCGTGTCATTAGATTTATTATGGATATAATAATGCTATCGTCTTTAATTTTTTGCTGATCATTTCCCTAAAATTCATGACCGTCGACGTATGATGGCTTATGGTAGTTTTCAGTCAAGTAAATCATGCATTTATATACTTCTTCGTAAAGTTTAAAGACATTTAGGACATTAGGTCGAAAGAAAAATGTAGGAGATCCCTCTACAAGTCTCCACCTATGCAACTAAGCAAGAGATTCGTTTTAGAAATTATGTGTTTCTTGGTGAATGAACTCAGCATACCTTTTTCATTTCTGTTTTCCTGTGTAAGAGTGTGATACCACAGATACAATAAACAAAATTGGGAATAATCTGAGTACATAATTAATATTAATGCCTTTATGAACTGAAGTAGGCTACCTAGTAGTTCTTGAGAGCACAATTTTAATTCGAAACTATATAGTCGATATCCCAGTTCCGATCTTCAGCAAATATACTTACCTATAGTTGTATCTCAATTCTCAGGCCATTAATTCACGTTTGTACAAAAAAGTCGTGACTTCCCGTTATCATTTGGTCTTTTTATAAATGGCCCGAGTTTTGTAGCCATTTTAAGCAAAGGGTCACCGGCTGTTGCGGGCCGTAGCTCTCCACAATAAATCGCAACCCTACAAAATGTTTCCGCCCGCTCTAGAGACCCACCATTATTTTGTAGATTTGTTGAAGCATAATCAACATAAAAAAACATAATTATCTCATAACACGCAATGTTTTCTAAATAATTTTTTGACTATTAAAATTGATCATTAAGAGACAGTACCTAAATAATGAGTTTTAAGAGTTACTATTTGTTAAGTAGCATATCAGGTGAATAATAAATTGATGATCCGTAATTATTTCAATTTTCAACACAGGATCAATCCTTCGTATCTTTTTTATTTTTAAAGGGCATATAAAAAGTATATTTCGCGATTTTATGAACGTTTACAACATTTAAAAATGTCTGGACAAGATTTGAAACCATTCTCACTGGACTGGAACTGTTCTGGAACTTCTGGATATTTGGACATGTGGATATTTTTACACAATATCTTCCTATATTAATAGTCACCTAAATCATTATCATCCTCTTTACTGTTTACAAATACATAATAAAAAACCAATGAGAATAAGCATTTAACACATAATTCCGATAAGAATCGATAAGAATACTGTTTTTATTCAACATCAAAAAATCATTGATAATATTTACACATAACGACATAACATAATTATATCCTGAACGACTTAGCGATCCTTAGCGACAGCTCTACAATTTTACTTCAATCTGCTCAGTGTTTCCTGAAATGAATAAAAATTGAAGAAATTGACTTATGTGATTACAATTATTGTCAAAAAATAATGGAGGCTGCTCGAAGTTTGGAATCAAATTTGGAATAAATCTTTTTTTTATTTATTGAATTAAGGTAGCAAACGAGCATGCAGCACCACCCTTCCGCTGCCGCCCATGGCAATTGTGACCGACTTAGAACAAGACCCAATTTAGGGACTAGGGTGGTTAGTCTAATTAGTAGATGGTGTTAGAATGTTAGTTGGTTAGTTTGTTAATAAGTGTGAGGACAGGGACTGTTAGTGATAGTTATAGTTAGTCCTGTTAGTTAATATTAGTATTGTCCAGTTAGTAATGATTAGTGTGAGTCTTGTTCCAATTCGGTCACAGATGCGTTGCTACCCCTGAGGACTGAGATGGTCGCCTCTAAAGAACTCAAATAATCTTCGACTTTTCTAGTACAGTAGAAGCTCCTTATTCGCGGCTTCCGTATTTGCGGATTCAGTATTCGCGGGTTAAAAAATTGTGACCAACTCTACGTATTCGCAGTGTGACGTCTATAGTGATGTTTCTGGTAATCATGACGTGCATGTCATGTCGGATGTCAGTGTCATGGCGCTAGTAGGTGCCACGTGCTAACTCGGTTCTGACGGCAGTTCGTACTGAGACCGCGAGGCAGTAGGTTGTCACACGTCTCTGACGGAAACCGACTAAGTGTGATATCGAAGACACCACACGCAGGTTTAAATTTCGTTATTCGCGGATGTAGTCGGTAAAAATATAAGCGCGTCGGCTTTCTTTGAGTACTGCTGGTAACTAATAAGTAATATTTTGACTAAATTTGACTAAAATCGTATGAATTGGAAGAAATGTTGTCGTAAAAACCCTTAAGTAAACCTTTAGTTCACCTCTCTACCTACGTAGAGTTTGTTTAAGCTGTCAGTACCCTCCACTGACCAATTGACGCCAGGTGAATAATAAAGCCTGAATAAAAAGTAAAACTTTTATAATCATCGCACAATTTAAAACCCAGTAGTCTTCCCTTAAACTAATTCGCCTTATGTAAAATTAATAGGTGGTGCGCGGCCGCCATTGGTCGGTGCACACAAGCTGCATTATGCAGTTGCAGATCATGAGCGATACATTAAAAATAGGTTTTTTACATCTGGCCTTTTGGTATTGGCCACGTCGGTTAAAAAACTACTTTGCATTCATTATCAGGATTAATAAGTGTCGTTGGGTTTTATGTTTCTGACCTTTGGTAAATAAATGGCCACTTGAAATAATCTTATGATTGTAATTCATCGTCATATTTATGATTATTTGTAGGCAGTAAATACCTATATTTTTTGCACCAAGTTCTGTTTAGGTACTAAAATCGTAAATCAAAAGTAAAATGGTTTTCATAACTTTAACAAAGACAACTAAATCAGGTTCAAAGGTTTAATATTACAACGACTTATCGTAACAAACAATCAGTTGATTACCGATTTATATCTTCATCATTTCACTTTCACTGATACTATTGCTTTCAAATTTCTTCTTACATTTAATATAAGTACGTAGTAAACAAAGGACATATTTAAATATTTGAAAATCTGATACGCACGGTAAAGTGTTTCCGTAACTGATATTTCTCATTAAAGCAGTTTATTTAACGTGTAATAAAAAATATTGTCCGAGGGCGGCCGGTGGCCTACGGAAGGGTTGGTTATCTCAGTGGAGACCCAACTCTGAGGAAGAGAGGTAAATAAGCAGATGGTCATGGGTTCAATTACATAACCAACAATGATCGTATTCAAATGATTGAATGGCCGAGAGGGGCAGCGATAACTTTAAAATGCAAACATTTCTACACCATTATCCACCTACACTTTTAAAGTGGGTATTTAGGTTATAGCTAACTAAAATAACAAAATACCTTTAAGTTTATCAGGGGACTTTATTATCGGTATGATATTTATCCTTGTTCCTTATATCCTTGTATCCCTGTTCCTATTCAGGGCTTTGATCTACCTCCGTAGAAAATTTCACCTATATACATATAAGTTCAGCGGATAAAGCCTATCAGACTGTCAGAATGTCCGACAGTTCCTTTTGCATTTATATTCTTGCTTTTGGCCCTTGACTTTGTTCGCATGACCTGCAGTAACAGTTAATTACCTATATTATTAATTGAACTAATATAGCAAGAATTTGACCACATACTTCAGATGGACTTTCTCTGTAACCCTTTTTAACGACTTAACTTCAAAACTGAGGGATTTTTATACATACTTTATTTAAGGGATTTACCCCCTTAAAATTAGTCCAATTTAAAAAATCTTTTTATGTTTGATTAAGTATAAATGTCTTATAAATAGTAGCGCCCTGATGCTTGTATCGACCATTAGGTATATATGTATTTCACTGAAATAATTTCAGGCGTTGTTAATTGGATGACCGCTAGTGGCAAATTGTTTATGCACTTCCGTCTCTTTCCGCATCACTGCGCACATAGACCAGTTATAGGCAACTGTCGCTGAACATTTTGATGGTCTTCGAATGACGTAATAATTTTCCGAGACTTGGCTGGCCACTAACTAGTATAGGAAAAGCCATTTCATGCAGTGGCTTGCTTGGTTTAGTTGCGCGTTAATGAAGATAACTTATACCTAATGCAGTCCGAAGTTTGCGCTTATCTTACAACAGCACTGAAAACGAAAGTATACCTAAATGAAAGAAAACTACATGTTTAATTTCTGTGAAGTCACTAGAGCACTGGGCGATGATAATAATTGTTTGGCTGCGACTAGTAACGAATGGGCAGACGATTTACTTTACATAGTCATGGTTCTGAATTCCATATTTGGGTAACGTAAAGTTACATTGCCGCTTTAGTTGTATAATTTTATTGACGTAGCATTTGAAAGCGTCAAGGTATAAGTGTTAATGAGAACGATTCGTGCACCGAGGTATGATAGTGAAGGTAACCATCACGATGCGTTATGTGTGTACGTAACGGTGCATTAGGGACTGAGTCACAGGGAACTGACCTAGCATGCTGCGGAGTGCATTGACGCCGCCCTCGACGCATTTATCACTGGTATGCCTCTTGAGATAATGCATCGAACATGCTCTTGTTGCCTGATGAATAACGCATCTGTTTTCATGTCTGACAATCCGGAATTATTTTTGAGTTCAAAAACATTGAATTCATTGCTCGCTAAACGACCTGGAAAGTTGAATGATATGAAACTTTATACGTTACGAATATCTAAGATATTCATAGATTTTAGATGACGGCATGTTACGTCAGAGTTCAGATACCTATATAGTTAAGTATATAAGTGAATATATAAATAGGTTAAGAATATTATAAAGATTTTCGATATTTATCTATTTATTTCACTAAGATCTACTAAGTTATAAAAGTCGTTCAATATTTTTTTGAAATAAACATAATTTATTATCTTGGAGTTATGTAATTGAAATAATTTGTTAAATTAAATAAATGATTTAAATATTATGTATGTCTATGGATTTAAAGCCATCCAAGACTTCATCATCGCTAACAATTCGGTAGGAATGTTGTCAAGCATTACCTACTTATTAGGCATTAATATTTTTAAATTGTTTGCAGACACATTAGTCTTCGATCCGTTTGCAACAAGGTCGCTGATTTTGGAGTACGTTTTATAAAAGATAAATTAATATTTCACACCTGAGATCCTTTTGTTTTGGCCGATAGTATAAAATTCTTACGATATACTTAATGCAAATAATCAACACTTCATTGTACTAAAAATAGTATTGGTTTGAGACAAAAAATATCATTCAACATCCATTTACAAAAAGATTGTGTTACTTAACATGAAATAATATTTGTCGATTCATACCAGTTGCCATGAATACCTACATGCATACCTAGTACCTACTTAGAGAGTTTTAGAATTCAATTCTGAGGAAGGTAACTATTTGTTTAACATCTCAATGTAAGTACCTACCTACGTAATAGTTTTGAAATAATTGGATAAAATAAGCTGAGGAGAAGATTGAAGAACTGTATAATCTTTTTACATTAGGTACATTGTATAGACATTAATTTTTATCTTTTACTAGCTGATCCCGCAAACGTTGTTAAGCCATACAAATTATTTCTAGGAAAATTACTATTAAACAATAGGAGTTGGTGATAAAGAGGTGAAAGTTTAGGGTTGTATGTATTTTTAATGCCACATTACCTATAGAAAAATGAAAACAAAAAATTTTGTCCAAAAATAAAATATTAAGGGTGAACAACCCTTATCACTTAGGGGTATGAAAAATAGATAGTAGCCGATTCTCAGACCTACTGAATATATGCATACAAAATTTCATTACAATCGGTCAAGCCGTTTCGGAGGAGTATGGTAACTAACATTGTGACACGAGAATTTTATAAGTAGGTATATAAGATTTCCTGACATGTAGATAGGTTTTTAACTTGTATGAAATGTGATTATAGAACCCCTAACTTACCGTACGTAGTTTTTGCGACTAGAATAATATTTTCTTGCCGTTATTTTCATTATAAGGAGCACTTTTTTACATTGTATCTGCCTTTTATTTTCCCGTCATTTTTAATTTTTCCCGTTAAACATAATCCTTATACCCACAAAAACTACCATTAAGTATCTTTCGTAATTTCTAATTTTCTTCATATTTGGCATAAAATTTAATTTAAAGTTTAGGTGAATTAGGGGCCGAGATTAGGGTCGCAAAGGGTTTTACCCAAACCTAGACAGCTTTAAGTAGCATTAAATAACCAAGTTCATTGAAGCTACGACGAGGGAAAAAAGTTAACGCTAAAAATTCACACTTAGTCACTGCGAGCCCTACCGTATCATAAAACAATAACGGTACTATCCAGCTACGGAAATTTTATTATCGTTTGAAAAATATAATCTTGAAATCGTCAACTTGACCGTAATTCGTGTGATGTAGCCAAGGTTGTAGCCGGGTGATAAGACGGTTTCACAATAGCAGAATTATTTGCGGCGGAGGGCACCCGTCGCCTTGAGATGCGCGCCACAAACAACTGTAGCGGACGAGGTCTGCTGAAATGTGATACAATCGTAGGGAAAAGTGATTATTACTACCATTATACAATTATTCTACTCACTTTTTGTATAGTTTGTTAACTTTGGGAGTTTTTAGGAGGATAATTAAAGTGTAAACTTCACTATTACAACTATGTGTGCCGTATTGGGAAATTATACAATGAAGTCAGTTTACCTACTCTGTAAATAAACTGTTTTTTTGCAATTTCCTTTCTCAATTTAAGAATTATACTTATTTATAGATAGATAGTATAAAACTGAAATGAAGAAATTCCTCTTTTTAATTGCAAAAGATTAGTGTTTCGCGAGTCTTTCTATTTTATGTGAATCAGTTGAAGCAATTGTGAAAAAGAAACGTAGAGCTCTGCGAATCTTGGAATAAGGTTCTCAAAGTTTACAAAACTCATCTATTTATTATGTATTATACCATGATGATTAAGGTATGGTAGATATATGATTTTTCATTGAAAGCACTCTGTTAAAGTATGTTTTATAGAGACGTATCAATTATGACTTAAACGTGGAATAAACAAGATAGTTTATGAATAAGTCATCCCGTTGAATAAAACATGTTGTTTTTTTGTGTATTGAATCAGCAACCTTGCAAAACAATCTGCAAATCGCATGGCATGTGTATACGTGAGGCGCAGGCGCAGGCCCGGCTGGGCGCTGGCGCTGGGCGCGAGCGTACGGTGCGCACGCGCAAGCGTACTAACTGGGTCAATGGCAGTGCGTGACGCCGCGCCGGTTGGCCCTTTGCGCAGGGCTCTCCTTGAACCGCCACTGCCACTACCGAGCTGAATTAATTTGATCTCATTTTCTGCTAAATTCTCTCGAAATTTCCAACCGTCTATCGTCGCCTTGAGCTTTTATAACTTCTGCGCTGATATTTACAAACATGTTGTTGTTGTGTCAGAACTGAGATTCATTCGATGTTGTAGATTGATGTTTCTTAATAACGTAGATATCTAATAATACACTCACATGCTAATAACTCTACTTATATGTTTGTTATGAAATCAAAATAGCAAACGAGCCTGCAACATGACTTTTTTGCTGTCGCCGCCGAATCGGGACTAGAATATTTAGACTGATCAGCAGACGGTTATGATCCCAATAAGATCTTTGAACACAAAAAAAAAACCAGATTAACTGTTTAAAACTTTTAAAATTGATCGATTTACCCTCTCGTCATTAGTCAATTCTCCTTGGATAACTCATAAGATCATGTTATGGTGAATCATATTAAAATAATACCTATTTGAGATACCAAAATATATTACTTTATTTGAAATTTTGAAAATTTCGAAAAAGTTACACCCTTTAGGAAATATAATTTGATCAGTATACTTATCTATTAACTAGCGAACCGCCCTCGCTTCGCTTCGGGACCCGTAAGTATCAGCCGCGTAGGTCTCGCTCCCGTAGGAATTTCGGGATAAGCTCCCGATCCCGCGGGATTTTCGGAAAGACAGCCTTGTTACTTTTATATTAATATGTTTGTTATGAAGCTATACCCATACTCGTCGAAGTTTTTCCCGCGTAAAATCGGATCCCGCGGGATTTCCGGGATAAAAAGTGTCCTGTGTTATTCTGGGTTATAAACTATCCGTGTACCAAATTTCATCCAAAGCCATTCATCCGTTTTTTCGTGATTGAGGACCAAACATACAAATCTTCACATTTATAATATTAGTAGGATGCCACAGAATTCGCATTGTGCGAGTATTTTTGGCGCGCGAAAATGTTTAATGAATTTTTTCACAACTTCTACAGAGCAGTTGAGTGGAGGGAGTTTTTCCCGTGTAAATCTCGATCTCGCGGGAAGTCCGGAACAAAAAGTAGCCTATATACTGCTCCATAACCTTCTCTACCTTCCACTGAAAGTCCCATAAATATCTGAACCCGCGACCTATTTCCCGAATATGAGTTTTTCCCGCGTGAATAAGGATTCCACGGAATTCCGGGATAAAATTATCCTGCATATTGCTCCAAAACTGCCTCTATCTCCCAGTGAAAGTCCTATAAAAATGAAACTCGCACCTTCGCGCATAGTAGTTTTTCCAGCGTGAATCCTGATTCCGCTGGAATTCCAGGATAATAAGTGGCCTATGTTTTGCTCCAGAACCTTCTCTATCTCTCAGTGAAAGTCTCACAAAAATCTAAGCCCGCAACAAAAATGACAAAACTTAAGTCAACTCGAATAAACACTGCACCTCTAATTGTACCAACTTTATCCCCATTTTTGCATCCTTTGCTGGCTATTTTTTAAATACTGATTTTACATTGAAAATTACTTATTTCACTGTAATAATTTTTAAACATGGGGTTAAAATCATTTTCAGTTTAGTCAGAAAGTTACCTTAAAAATTTACAAATTCCCGCATTCTTTTGTGTTTTTTTTCTTTTCCTTACAAAATATCGAAAAACTGAGAAACACGTATTCTATTAATTTAAGTGATAACCCTTTGTTGCAAATTTGAAGTAAATCGGACGACGTTATAAAAAAATTCCATACAAACTTTAGTCACCTATCCCTAGGGAACCTAAATATTATTCGAAAAAAAAAGTAGCCTATAATAGACACCAGTATATAGGTAATAACTTTACCAAGTTTCAATGAAATCCATCCAGTGGTTTAAGCGTGATGATCGGTCAGACAGACAGACAGACAGACAGACAATAAATAAAAAAAATATAATTTTGAGTTCTATCTCGATATGTAAGTGCCCCTTAGTCGAAATTTCAAAAAAATATTCAATGTACAGAACACGTGCTCCTACAGTTTTATTATAGTATAGATAATATAATTAGTAACCTTGCAATAATATGGAGCGACTCTATGTATTGTGCCCCGAACAAGAAGTCTCATTTTCATGCATTCCACCACCCAATCTATAGCCACTGACCTCCAATGGCTGAAGTAGGAAATCAACAGCAAAAAATCCACATTATTAATTCTCGACCTTACAGAGTTGAATGAACGTTTTCAATGTTGTAATAATTATCTGTTTTTCTTTTAAAACATAATAATTAACAGCTTTGATAAGGACGAAAATGTATGAGCATTTTAATTTATTACAACCGAAAACTCGCTAATGATAGGTACTACCTACTACCTACTAGGAAATCATAGAGCAGTTGGCAGTCATGAGTAGTAGCCTTGCAAATGAAGGTTTATCAGAGGAATATGTACATTATAAATATTCTCGAAGCCTTTAGCAGTTGTGCACAGGTTGAGGTAAACAAGACGAGTAATGTACCTATAATTTGCATAAATGTCGTTATCGATGGCAGCGCTGCGGGCAACTGAACTGACAAAGGTCTGGTCGACCTTGCGCCCATAGACGAGGCCCTTTGATTCGCTACTTACATCACGGATCACCAACCCTGAAATAACACCTAGCAGTAGCCTGATATTACACGCACTTCTTAGTCTCTACTGTGTAATGACTAGGGCATTCAATTATCCGCCCGAAATTAATATCCGGATAATACGGATAGTCCATTTCACTATCCGGATATTATACGGCTAATACGGATAATCCAAGTTTTTCTAAAAAAATCAACCATAGTATGTATTAATTTTACTTCGTTTGTTACTTATAGTGTAACGAATCATAAACCTTTACATATTTTTGACTTCCTCTTAAGAAAATTAAAAATTATCAAAAATTGGAAGTTATTTGTCTCACTTCAACTTCCGAAAATCGAATTTTCATCAGATATCCACGTTTTGGGATCCTAGGAGACTATTCTGACTATCCCCGCGATGGTCTGTATGTGTGTCTATATGTAACCCTCTCATAATTTTTTGATGGCTTGCCCAATTGAATTGCGGTTGATGGCATTTGAAAGACTTCCACTGAACTTAGATTTTTGCAAATTCTACTGAATCGAAAATGAAAATAAAAAATTGTGAAAATGATGTTATGTCAAATAACTTCCAAAATAATGTAACGTTTAGTTCCATAATCTCTCAAATCCGCAAAATGCTTAAAAATCGGTTGATGATTTTGGAAGACAATTTTTGAAAACTGTTTTAAACATAACTGCAAGACTTCGTGTCATATTTTTTTCCGGGTTAATGCATGAGATTGCAGAACGCCGGATATAAGTGTGAAGCAGAAAGCCTTTAATTTCACCGTCACATCCAAAAAACTTGGTGCGAAATTCTGTGACTAATCAACCGCGTGTCTATTGCCAGAGGTTCATGTGTGGATGCTAGAAATAACGTATGTACCTCCATTATTACCTCATTAGGGTACTTCTGAGAGATTCGGTTTATTATGTAAGAGATTTTTAATGGAATCAAGGGTAGCAAACGAGCAAACAGCACCACCCTCTCGCTGTTAGGGCTCATTCGCACGAGGACGAATCGTCTTTTTTCACGAATCTTCTTTTTCACGATTCGTTATTTTTTTTGACGGCGGCAATGCTTTTTAAATACTCATGTTCACACGCTTGACGAATCGTGAAAAAAGACGAATACGGATACGTCTTTTAGAAATCACGAATCGTGAATGTTTTATGATTATGACAGATCCGTTGTAGTATTCACGTCCATTGTGTTTCTGAACCAATCTGAACTGAGCTAAATCACGAAATAAATGTGAACTTCAATGCGGATATTTTGACGAATCGTGAAAAAACACGATTCCGTATTCAATGTGAACGTCCATCCGTCAAGACGTATCGTGTTTTTTGCCCATGACAATTTGTGACCGAATAAAGACTAAAGCCTTGATATAAAGACTAAAGGATGCCCATTTTTGGCACTAAAATGCAATGAAATGCACTCAAATGAAATTATGTTGAAAAAAAAATTAACAAAATATAATATGTGCGTATAATATTTCAATATAGGAAGTTTACGTAACATTGCGTTACAATAAAAAGTAATGGAACTGATTTAATAAATATTTATATTTTTACGTCAATCTTGTTCATTGTTAGTTATTGCCATCATAAAAACATTCTGTCCGATAAAATATTATCGTAGACAAATTCAGTAATAATAAAATGTTTACTTGTCTTGTAATTTTTTAAATATATAATAGTCAACTGAAATCGTATAACATGGAAAACCATACATTTATTTAACCCTACAGATATAAATTGGACTTGTACTGTTTTATTATTGATTTTTGAAGTAATGGTAACTTCGAAAGTTATTGACGTTTGTTAATTTGTCAGTCTGAGAATGTTATAGATTTCCCTATTCTGTCATATATATAGGTACTCGTAGTAACTTAATATTCATTTCTTGCGGGACATACCAAATAAAACAAGCTCGTGCATATTACGGTGAGCATGTAAGGCGTAACGGGTGCTATGAAATAGAGGTATGTTCCCAATCAAGAATGAGTTTTGGCCCTAGTTCTTAAAAATTGCAAGCCGGCATGTAAGTCAAAAAGTGTATTTTGTATATTTTGTAACTCACAAGAATAATTATTTAATTTAGAACTTTTTTTTAAATAATCTTTCACAAACCAATTCACACTATCATATACTAACAATCTAGTATATTTTTTTTGTTGTGCATTTAGGGCCAAACTTTCTATGAGGGATGGGCATTCCCCTTTAGGGGGATAAGTAAGTAACCGAGCGGGAATGACCCATTTAGGGGAATAGGATGGTAAGTCCAGTTAGAAATGATGTTAGAATGTTAGTCAGTTAGTTTGTTTATAAGTGTGAGGACTTGGACAGGGACTGTTTAAAGGTCTCAAATCCTTACAGTGTCTAGACGTGAATAAAGCCAGCGGTCTTGATGGTATTCCAATGAATGTACTAAAAGTCTTATTTATACTTGACTCGTCTATTTCACGTCACTTTCAAAACTGGATTATTATCAAAATCCATATGTCCATATGCCATATGTCTTCAAATAAGGTAGCTATATCTATCTTAGAAATTATTGGCCAATTTCAATTACCAACCTACTCTGTAAGATTATGGAGATTATATTTAATTTGTGTCTTATTGCATGCCCAAAACAAACTACCTTCTTAGGGATAATAGGAAAAGGCTTACTTAGCCTTTATGGAAGCTCCCGCTTTATTAATTCCCTGGGCCTTATCGGAACCGTAAAAGACTTCTTGAGCAAACTTTCCTCCAGGTTGTCGTTTTTTCAAGACTCTGGCCGCCACTCTATTTCTACTACACATCGATGCTCATGCTCTTACCGAACATCGAAATATGCAGAGGACAGCATAGTAAAAAGATGCTGCCGAGTGCTCCGGCCAGTATGGATGAAAGACAATCTGAACGAGAGTTCCATATTTCGGGTAGTGTTTCAATGGGAAGATACTGAATGTTCTGAATTATGTGGGATACAAAGCCATAAAAACACAGATTAGCAGTTTACCACCAAGAGGAGCTTGTTCATCTTGGCTTTCTACTTTTAAGACGTAACCATTGATGCTTTGACCGCCTTTAGTTGCTGGTAGTTAAAGTTTCCTCGAACCTCAACATTGGGCGGTTCTGATGAATTGTCGTTTTTGAAAGGGTACAACACCAGAGGGGTCGCCAATGTTTCTCAGGCGTAGGCTTAAATGAAAAAAGGTGGCTTGGATATCCGGTAAAACAATTTTTTGGATCATAATACAATGAAAATTTTGATAGAAGTTGCAGAGGAAACCTCCAAATAACCAACTGAAGACTTAAAGTATTATATTTTTGTAATACAAGCATACAAAATGTCTCTAAATGGTTTAAATATGATTTAAAATTACTATCCGTTTTATCCGAATTATCCGGTTAATAAATCTTCTATTATCCGGATAGTATTTTTGGGCGGATATCCGGATATCCGGATAGGGCATCCTAGTAATGAGGTCACAGTTTTAACTGTGTATTGTATTTTAACGTACGTATATTTACTTTTCATATACCTAAGTACACATCAAAATGAAGATTATTTACCGACCGTCATGTTACTTTGTAATCTGCAGAAAACGAAAATAGTTTTTAATTATTTGAAATATTATTTAATAATAATAAAAAACCCTTAAAATGGTCTCGCAGATTGGTTTAATTATCTGAAAATAATGATAATATTTAACCAACCTTACCCATATCAATAGATATAAAACCACTTGTCTTAAAAATAATTATTAAAAATTTTGCTTGAGTACTTGTAACTATACATTAAATTCAGTTAAGCTGTTAAAACGTTGTTATTCTTTCAATTTAAAATTAGGCAGGGCTTTAATAAACAAATAATTAACTACAGTCACGGCCGAGTCAATGACCGATTAAGGTTTTCCTTACCAACAAGAATTAGAGGAAAATATAATTGTGACCTTCATTCGAATAACGCCAGATAATTCAATACCTTATTTAACACTCAACAAGGCCAGACTGCTAAGATAAGTCTCACATCTTTCACAATTTGTACAATGTCTAAACTAAAGTAGTTCAGCATTAAAATAATGTTAAAAAAATTACATGTTGTCTATTTTATCTTTAATATTCGCAATATTCAGACAAGGAGTAAGCTAGGAAGTCTTCTAAACCTATCTTATATGGATTTTTATATTAATAACCGACAAACGAGCAAACTTACCGTATCACGACCACGCGTTGCAAGAAAGAATTTGAGAGCTCGTTTATTATTAGCTGTCTGACATTGCAAGTGAAACAGTTAAAAATATAGATGGATAGGAATAAAAGGTAAAATTCTAACGTATACAGGAATATCTACTGCAAACTGGCAAGTACAGACTTCCATCAGGAGGGAGCAGGTCCTATAACTTCTTTCATATTTGAAGCGAGGTGCGCCAGAAGCAAGGTTTTTATATTGGCTTGGATTCAAGGATGGACCACCTAACAGAAAAAAATCTCATAAAATTATTTTTTTATTTGACTTCAGTAAACATTCTACAAAGCTCTGTACTCTATTTATAATTAACCTATCGTCATAAAGAAGTTCTCATGCCTGAGCACACCATACTTCTAATAAGTCCCAAAGTAGGCTATACATAAGATAATTATCAGAAGCAAAATCCTTCAGATGTAACAAATATCGCGGTTTATTTAACTAGCATGACGTCAACGGTCAATGCTAGCGGGCCTACGGCCGTATGCCGTATCTGTATGCCGTATGGCGTATGTTCTATAGTGATACCTCCTCGGCGTTATTCGCGAGCACAAGGTTGAGTTGCGCAAGCTTTACACGTGTCGCCCGGCCGCGAGTGCCGCGACCTCTTCAGAACACTTCCGATTCGCATGCACAACAACAACTTTTGAATATTTGAAAGGCGTATGACGTACTCACGGAAATATAGCCAAATTACAAAGAGCAATGTTTTCTCATCATCTGTAGTAGCAAGGACGATGGTTTTTTAAAAAAAAAAGATCAAAACGATTGTACATGTATTGTTCGTAAAGTAGTGTGGCGTTGGAATTAATTAATAATATTCATTAAAAATATTCTATAAACTTGTCTTTTATTACATAGTTGAATTTGTTTCTTTCTCTTACTTTTACTAAATGCAAGTCTCTAATTTCCTGGAATCTTTATTTATTGATATTTAGGAATATCATATAAAATGAATGTGTTACAAATTGAATTAAAGTGGCTCTATGCGAATAAAGGTACCTACCCTACCATGAAATTGTAATTAAAAAATTTCAAGCATTACAATTTTAGTAAGAACTAAAGGCTTATAGGTCCCAAGGACCAATGTCCCAAATCTGAAAATTTTATAAATGTTTCAATTGCAACGTGTTGCATTGTTTGACAAATTTCGTATACAATACATTAAATAAATAAGGACACTTAAGCCCCAGTAAGTATACGTAACTAATTGAGTCTGCAGCAAAGTAGAGTACAGCAGAAGATTGTTGGTACTTCTGAAACTGATATTGTCAGTTTTAGCGCACGTGCAACAACCGAACTCGGCCACGGTGACCTACAAACGGTCGTAGGGTAGGGCGGGGCTTAAAGGTCCGCGGGTATAAAGGTCCACCATCAATATCTAAAAAACTAGTGGAATATTGTTCGTTCTAACTACCTACGCGGTATGAAGGGGGTGCGGGAGGTGTAACCAGGCATCGCCGGCAGTCGAGCAACGTCACTAGCCGGAGATATACGACCACGTCTAAAAATTTTAACTTAAGTAAATTTTTTCATCATTATTCTTTTTAGTTTCGAGCAGTGGTTTTTTGTTTATCACCCCTAAACATAGTTTATTAGTATACGTGATTTATTTGTTTTTCACTATTTATTATTAGTTTTAGGCTAGGTTTAACGGTAATTTCGTTATAACCTCTAAAAATATTTACACGTCGTTGGGGTAAAAAGGTCTAATGCGGTCTTGTTCAATTGTGACTGATTGGTAATTAAACAATTATAAGCTCAACAAAGTTAGAAATTAATAGTAAGACTGTTGCTGTTGTAATATGATGAGAAAAAATAGGTTTTGTTTGTTAAACAAATATTTTCTTTTGGAGTAGAGACTATTTAAATGATATGAATCTTGGAATTATAATAAAGATTTTTTTTGCTTAAAAATTACAATACTTTTGACTTTTTGTTTTTGGAATAAAAATAAACGACTGAATTTTATTGAACCAAATATTGTTTTAATTCCATAAAATCATTTATAAATAAAAATTAAACCCTGGATTTTTGCCTCCTGCGTGTCCCTTTTTACCCCTACCATGGGGCAAAAAGGGACAGACGACAAGGTCTAAAAAAGTTGTAAAAACACATATTTCTATTATAATAATTAAACTAAAAATTGAGTTAAACATAGTCAGATAATTGTTTTTTTGACTAGTGTTATACATTTTGATATAGTGGGGTCAGTTTACGCAGTATAATTCGAAATAGTCAAATTGGACCTTTAAGCCCCGCTCTACCCTATCGTATCGCTGTCGTAGTCGCGTAGAACTCCGTAGCAGAATGACGTAAACGCCCGACTTCTCTAGGATTGCCAACTTTTGTAGCTAAAATAATGTCAATATAGGCAAAATTAAAAATAAATAAGATAGATAAGCTGTTTGTTTTTGTTAATACTACATATTCTTGATTAATTACTTTAATTTTCACTTTAGGTCATGTTTTTGTTAAAACACTTCTTTAATTTTATTAAAATAACGAAAGACCCGGTAAGCCAAAGCATCTCACATAAATCGCCATCCAAAAGGCTAAGTTTCACAGCTAAAATTTTATAAATATCGGACTTCTAACAAGCTCCGACAACCCTATCTATTCTAGAGCACGCGAATGTACGCTTCAAGTTCATTTAATAATAGTTTATAAAATGTTATCATTTTTAAATACCAGTTCTTATTTTAATCAATGCAGTAAAATAAGAATAACATATCCAATGTTAAATATAATATTTGTACTTATTATTAATGATATTTCTATAGATAATTGAAATAAAGTATTGAAAATATATAAAAATTACATATATTGCGTACTTAGTAGGAAATATTGGATCATAAAATGGGTAGTAGGTATTAAATCATCTAATCATGCACAAAAATTAAAGGAAATATTTTAGGTAAACAACCAAACAGACAGAACGGTACGGCTCACCTATAATGGTAAGAGGTCACTGTGAACACCATTAAAACATCGTACCTAGCCATCACCGATGCGATGAAACTAGTGCTTATGAAAGTCACAAAGAGAGGGTACCTACGAGTACTTCAAAGTTTTTTTAATAAACCCCCGACGGCTTACCATACAAATACAAAACGCATATTCCTGGTGTGCTCGTACGAAATTCCATAAACTTTCCATTCACCTACCTATCTACCTATTGCGTAAAAATCTTACATAACCTGAAGATTTTCATAGTGCATAAAATAAAAATGTAATAGCCTATATTCTGGAAGGCACTATTCTAATACATCTATGCCCTAGAAGAATTAAGCAATTCAACTTATCTTGTTTCACCATGGTACTGTTACGGTAAACTCAGTTATCAATATGCGATTGACGTAGGTACCGATGGGCTACGGGCTGTGGCCTACTTATTGAAATTCGTCGATGTCAATTTTAACCTGTTGTGCCGTTATTGTCATCTCAATTCTCAACAGAAACGCGTAGAATAAAGTTATTATCCAATCAAATACAACAATGGTAACAAGATATTTAAACATTATTGAAACAATCAATGATCGTCATGCATACATTTAATTGGCTTAACGAATAGTATTTTATATCCGTGTCCAATCCACAAACAAATCATCGCACAAATGTTTAGGTACATACCAACGTTTATAGAAGCGATGTGTTTTTGATGGGAGGAAAATATAATTATTCGAAACGCAATTATGAAGCTAATTTCCGTTGCTCTACATACATACTTAGTTTCCGATAACATCTTATGTTTGTTTGTCAATAATAAAATTATGGTGTTTGGGGCGATATTTATTAACGCTAACCGAAGAACTTCAACCAATGCTACACATACCATAGGTATTTGTAGTGTAGGTACATATTTAGTATCACAATGGGATATGTATCTACATTGTAAAGTTGAAATACGTTATCTTCATGATATAACTAAAAATTTTTAACGATGTTGATATCTAAAGTAAAAATGTGCAATAATTTTAGTGTGGATCAACAGAAACTCGATCTAAATACATCCTTACCTGGTAAATCTTAAATTAAAAAAATGCACCAATTTCAGCAAATCGGTACTGGAGCTCAGTTACGGTTACTAACCAAATATATTTCCTTTAACCCTCAAAAGTAGTATTTATTGTAATTAACCTAATAAAATAGAATTGATCTAGCTGTGTGTCTTACCTACACAAAGTCTACATAGTTGTTAATATTAATCGTATGAGTTCTTGCTACAATCTCGAAATGTCCTACGTTGTGTATGTGTACCTACTACCTACTTATAGGATTTTTCTTTGATCTCGTTAAGTAAGGGCCTTACCTACTAAATAATTGTATGTTGAAACACGTCTTTTTCTTTCAATCTGTTGAACCTAAAGCATAGGTACCTACATATAGGTCCATACCTATGTAAGCCCAGTGTAAGCCCTACTTACCCATGTATAAGCCCTGAACGGGAGTCTAAATGTTTTACCACCTTACCATCTTTAATTCGCAATTCATTCAAATCGGTTCTATTAATACTCCTCAAACAACACTACCTACTACAGACACAATAATATATCTACGCAAAGTAGAGTTCGTACTTGAAAAATATTTAAATAAATATGTTTACAATTTACATTCTTACACATTAGGTATATACCTATTTATGAAATCACCTTGATCGTAGATATTTTACAGTAAATAACTACACCGATAGCATATCGACCAGTAGGTAGGTACTTTTATGCCTACTTAATTATGCCAGTATCGTACATAAAATCCTTCAACTCCGTAGATTAATTCATGTTAACTTTTTAATTTAAATTAATCAACATTCAGTATTGCAGGTCGACCGCTTCCACGAGCCCTTCACCAATACATACAGAGGCGCATATGGACACATAAGTGCGTAAACAAGTTGGATGTGTTGGTGCGTGCCACTAGGCACACATAGAGAGCGAAGAGTTAGTTTTGCCGTTGAGATTCGCGCGTGGAGTTGCGCAAGCGCATTGGAGGCCATTGACTCTGGTGGCCGCGGCCATGTTGGGCCGCGGCCGGGCGCGGTAGTGGAGCGCGAATTCATCAGCTTCTGTTCCGCAGTGTTTCGTAAGCGATGGTTTACGCCGTCGATGTCGCTGAGACTTCAATCTTGCGATTAACGGGTTATCGATAACGAGCTGCAATGGGCCCTATCGATGCCCTTCCCTCGACGAAAACTGAGCTACTTACCTACCAACTCGTTACGATTTGTCCATTTAGAAAATATTTAGGCATTATAGCGATATTCATCATCTACCTGGTTATATATGTTTAGGTGTGAGTTAATAAAATATCTAATTTGTATACAATCATGTTTTAATTAAAATATAATAATTATAATCATTAAAGTATCTATTCATTAAAATTTTAATTGATTACGTAGCCACCTATTTACATATACCTAGCGAAAAAAAAGTAGGCTCTACTTAATAACATATAGAAATAGAAACTTTACAACATGCGCACGACCGTAGCCATAGCATTCAAATACCTACAGCTAAATTAACCAGTTGTATTGTAGGTATTGAATATCACACTAAAGACAAAAAATCTAGCCATAACAAATAATAAAATCGATGTCTTGTGTTATGGTTAAATGAAATGATTTGTTAGATTGCAACAAACAATGCAATCCTTTTCAAAATCTTCAAAATTCTTCCGCCGTTACAACCCACCTATCAAAGCGCAGATCACGTCGATTTGTTCGTGTCAACAGCAAAGTTCGCAGTTTAATACAGATCGGCAATATCCTTGTCGGCAATTTGTGATAAGCGCCTATCCGATTGGGGTATATGAAATAATTTAGGGCAAGCGTGTTGCAATCTCGCACATGTTGTTGACGTTAAATAGAAACCTATTTTCCCTGGTGTACGTTGCGCAACAATATTCGCGAACAGATAACAAAGTAGGTACAGAACGCTGTGCCCCTCCGTCCTCTCGCGAGCGCTCTCATCTCGCGTCCCCTTCCTGCGCACTCACGAGACATGCCGCCGTCCTACTCCCACTCAATGACATAGATACCAATAGGTAGAGTTGCGAAACAGCGCAGATTATATTATAGCAGGTGGAATGCGCTGCAAACTAGTTTCAATGCATGCTTTCACATACCTACTTATAAAATTAAATAGTAGCGTAAAACGGTACAATTGAGGATAAAATAACATTGCTTTTATGTGCACTACCTACTTGTTAGGTACATATCTTTCTCTATCTTTGTAAAGATGGAAATGTGCCCGTAAAAATATGACAGGGAATACAAACTAAAACTCATAATTAAGGGTATCTACAGAATTACTTATTAAAATTTTATAATAAGCAAAAGCATTCAGCATTGACAAAAACATTAATAAACTATCGACAAAAATATTCATAAAACTGTACATTAAAATTAGATAGAGCACACTACATATACATAAGCAATGTACAAGGTAAACAACTGTTACCAGGGAAATTATATGTTGCAGCAGCGGGTTAGGTACATAGCGATCAGCATACATTGTCTAAGAAGGGTGCATAATACGTACACAAGGAACATTGCGAACTTGCGAACTCGGAGGCGGAGTTCGCGACATCCAATACTGAGGGCCACGAGTGCGCATGCGCTGTCAACCAACCGTCGAGTTGGTAGCTGGTGCGTGCCTTGATTCCCATTTAATGCGAGTAGCACCACGACACGCCAGCGATACCGATAAGATAAGAATAATCAATATTTTCGCGCGGTTTGTCCGGTCCAACGCACGAAAGGTCAGTCGCGAAATCAAGATTCCGACGCATTTTCGTATAAGAAAGCAATAAAATTGCTTGAGTCTGATTAAATGGAATGCTAATTAACACATTCAGTGCGACGTGCGGTCACAATGACTCATGACATGAACTTTCAATCGGTCAAACCAAAATAGTTTTAGTATTTTCTTACCATCCCATCATCCATACCTAATTCTGCTGCTGTTTATTTAACAATAAACATAATAATTTGCAATGAAATTGTAATACAATTTAATAACAATAAAGTTTCCTATGGTCAAAGTGACCACATAACGCTGGTTGCTTAAAACTTTGAATCGATGTATATAATTCATTACCTGGCGTACATGCTATTATTATGTCTGTGGCTATGATACAGATGATGCGTCATGTTTATGATCGTCAAAAAAGGCACAGAAAGCTTTACAATCTATTATAAAATCCATTATCATTGAATCATTGTACCTATGTATTAGAATTTTACGTTTGTAGCAAGTTCATTTCACTTTTCCGTAACGTAACGTTAATAATAAATTATTAAGATACTAATCAGAATTGATAATCTCTCATTTTTCCGGCCAATAGATTACATTTAAAATAAGGTAGGCTGTATCTACTTAGGTAGGTACTTAATGTTGTTAGATGCAATACCTATCTATTGTTCAATCCGTTTGACAGCTTAGACCAAACTTTGCTCTTAGTACTTATCTTATCATATATGAAAAATGTTTATCAAAATGCAAAAGGTCGCTCACTCATCACGAAATACCGAAAAGTGCTTGACATATTATAAAGATGAAAGTTATTATTATTGTGACAACCCTGGCGCATCGACTTCGCTACGCCGAAAACAATAAACAATAGGGGCCATAAACATGTCGCGCAACAATAGAAACAATAGGAGCGCGGCTCTCTCAAAAGGACGCACGACGCTTCGACCATTACGGCAATAGTCATACGGGCGAAGGTCGGTTGCAAGGAACGTTCTCGAATCTTGTTCGGAGCGTGTCCGCGGAATTAGCGAGAAAGTTCTGGATTGGCGTGAATGGTGCGTGAGGGGTATAAAAAGGAGCGATCGGCCAACCGCAGACATTCTAGTTTCGGAAGCGAAACCAGGAAGATACCAGCGATACCTACGAGCGATACCAGTGCGAAGTGAAGTGATTTCTACGAGCGATACAGTGTTCGACGAGTGTGTTACGAGTACCTACGTGCATAGTGTTGTAGTGTGTACTGTGTATAGTGTGTAATCGTGTATCTACGAGTACAATAAAGTCTTTGTGGTACATTTTGGCATTTTCTCGAACCCATTACTCCTGACACGTAACAATTGGTGTCAGAAGTGGGATGCCTGTAGTACCGCAAAGTGAAGACGGGATTCGCACGCGACGGCAGACTGCATTGGATGCCGCACGGATGGAGTCGCCTGGGCGTGACCGCACGGAAACGGAGACCACCGCTGAACGTACGACTACATCAGCCGCAGCAGTACCGACACCGAGTGCATTCGATATGGCCTCCTTATTAGCCGCCATACAGCGGAGCCAGTGCGAAGCAATGGAGCGCCTGGAAAATAAACTATTGGGAAGCCAGCGCGAAGCAATGGAGAGCCTGCGCGAAGACATAAAGAGCCAGTGCGAAGACATGAAGAGCCAGCGCAAAACGATGGAGGCAATCGACGCAAAGCTGGATGGTTTCCAGGGAGATTTGAACGTCGTGAAGGAGGACCTGGAATTGGTAAAAGTGCGTACATCCGAGCACGACCAAGCCCTCAAAAGCCATGACGCGTCAATCAACAGCCTCAGTGCGTCAATGAACTCCTACGAAACTAGGCTTGGAGATTTGGACAACAAGCTGCAGAAAATAAAGGTTTTGGGCACGGCGGCAATTAGTTCAGTCCCTGGGGCCCCGAAATTTAAGGTCCCAACTTTCGACGGCACGACCTCGTGGACGGCGTTCAGGCATCAGTTCGAGGTAGTTGCAAATGGGAATGGCTGGGAGGACGAGCACTCGTTGGCGGCACTCACCCTAGCGCTACGAGGAGAGGCACTGCTGGTGCTTGAGAACCTGCCCGCTGAGCGACGCACCTTGGAGTCGCTATTTAAAGCCCTGGAAGCTCGATACGGGGAAAAGCATCTCGAGCACGTATATCGCGCGCAACTTAAGGACCGAGTACAGAAGTCGAGCGAAGGACTGCAGCAATGGGCTACGGAGATCGAGCGCCTCGTACGTCGAGCCTATGCTTCGAGTTCCACACCGGTAGAAGACAAAGTATTAGAGGCGTTTGTCAGCGGTATACGGGATCCCGAAGTGAGAGCAACGGTGCGCTTGGGTCATCACGCAACATTGGAAGCAGCTTTGGCGCATGCCCTTGAAGTGGAAGCGGTACGAAGCGACTACAAAAGTTGTAAGGTTCGCGAAGTTGTAGCGGCGATCCAACCTCGTACTGGGCCTATCTGCTACGGATGCGGTGAACGAGGACACATAAGGATTAACTGCCGGACTCGAAAGCAACCGAAATCGGTGTCGACGGCTACCCAAGTCGACACGCAGGAGCCGTTAAACTAAAAGGCGCCAGCGCCGCGGGGCGGGCACTGGCTGGACTTCGTCGAGCCCCTACTGTATTGGTATCACAAGCCTGTGACGGGAACAGCCTCGTAACTACTGGAGAAATAAATGGCATACCCTGTCGCTTTACTATTGACACGGGAGCATCGAAATCCATCGTTCGACCGGAACTACTCAAGAGGACTATCATGTGGGAAAATGGACGACCATCATGCAATCTGCAGACAGCGACGGGCCAGCCAGTGACCGTCCTAGGAGTTACGGAAGCAAGACTGAAACTCGGAAGTGACATTTACACGCAGTCTGTTTTAGTAGCGAATATAACTGACGACTGCATTATCGGACTGGACTTTCTACGGACACATCACTGTATAGTTGATATAGCCAGAGGAGTGTTAAGCTTCAAGGACCAAGAAGTCTTCTTGGACGGCTCATGTTCAGGAGCAGTGTACTGTTTGAGGACAGTGAAGCTAGCACCCAGATCGGAAACCTTGGTCAAGGTTAGGTTTCCCGAAAAGATACAGATGGATCGATGTGTCGTAGTGGAAGACTATGGAGATCACCCCAGTTGGATCACGGCAAGGACACTGCTCATGACCAAACGCGACGCTAAGTTAAAGGTCATCAATCTTAGTAGCACGCCGATACATCTCGCGAAGAATACGGTTATCGGCCGATGTGAAGCCGTGGACAGCTTGAGGAAGGTCCAAGAAAACTCGGTCAAACCTGGATCAACGGATCACATGACATCTTTGCTGGAGGCGACAAGGAGGAATTTGAGCTCTGAAGAATATACTCAGGCAGCAAAGTTGTTGATGGACTACAAGGACATCTTTACCAGAGGAGATAGCGACCTTGGAAGAACAAATCTTGTCACTCACCCAATAGATACCGGCAATACTTCACCAATCAAGCAAAGACCGAGACGAGTACCATTGGCAAAGGAACACGAAGTTGCAGAAATGATCGAGGACATGGTGCGCAGCAAGGTGATCGAGCCGTCAACTAGCCCTTGGTGTTCACCTGTGGTACTCGTGAAGAAGAAGGATGGCAGTACTAGATTCTGTGTCGACTACAGGATGCTTAACACCGTTACCAAGAAGGATAGCTACCCTCTGCCTCGGATTGACGACACGTTGGATATGCTTGGTGGCATGAAGTGGTTTTCGACGGTCGACCTGAAGAGTGGTTACTGGCAAGTAGAAGTCCGGCCAGAAGACAAAGAGAAGACCGCCTTTACCACCGGAACCGGAAACGGCTTGTGGCAGTTTCGCGTAATGCCTTTTGGATTATGTAACGCTCCTGCCACTTTTGAGCGTCTCATGGAGCGAGTGTTGGTGGGACTTTTGGGGGACGCTTGTCTGGTATACCTCGATGACGTCATAGTCATGGGACGAAACTTCGTGGAACACAAGCGAAATCTGGAGAAGGTATTCAGACGATTCCGTGAGTCCAACCTAAAGCTCAATCCGAAGAAATGTGACTTCTTCAAGAAGGAAGTATCATTTTTGGGACACATCATATCGGACGAAGGTGTTCGAACTGATCCAGACAAGATAAGAGCTGTTCAAGAATGGCCGACACCAAAGAACAAGACCGATGTAAGAGCGTTCTTGGGGTTATGTGCCTATTACCGTCGGTTTGTGAAGAACTTCTCAGAGATAGCCAAGCCATTACACCGTCTCACGGAGGACAAGAGAATCTTCAGTTGGGATTCCGATTGCGAAGATGCGTTTGTTCGCTTAAAGGAACGTCTGTGCTCGGCTCCGATTCTTGGCTATCCCAGAAGGGAAGGGAGATTCATAGTGGACACGGACGCTAGCAATACTGGCATCGGAGGAGTATTATCCCAAGACCAGGACGGCCAGCAGGTGGTCATTGCGTACTTTAGCAAGACCCTTTCGAAACCGGAAAGAAATTATTGTGTGACTCGGCGAGAATTACTGGCTGTGGTGAAGACCCTTCAGCACTTCAACAAGTATTTGTTGGGACGCGAGTTCACAATAAGGACGGACCACGCTGCTCTGAGGTGGCTTCTGCAATTCAAGAACCCGGAAGGCCAGGTCACGAGGTGGATCGAACAGCTTCAAGAGTTCAACTTCGTAATAGAGCATCGCAACGGAAGAGCTCATTCGAATGCCGACGCCCTGTCACGACGCCCATGCTCCGAAGAATGTCGACATTGCATCAAGCATGAGGCCAAAGAAGAGGTCAGGGTGATAAGGATGCAGGACCTAGACGAGTCTTGGGGAACGGAGCAAGTAAGCCAAGCTCAGAAGGAAGACAAAGACCTCAGCTTGATCATGGAATGGAAAGCCAAAGGACAGAGGCCCCTGTGGAGTGACGTGTCAACATCAAGCGCGACGACTAAGGCATACTGGGCTCAGTGGGACAGCCTTACACTAGAGAATGGCGTGCTTTACCGGAGCTGGGAATCACTCAACGGAAAGGAAAGAACCCTGCAAATGGTTATCCCCAGGAATAAAGTGGCTGATTTGCTGAAGCTTGTACATGATGGCACTTCTGGTGGGCACCTCGGCATCAAGAAGACCCTCGTAAAGATACGAGAACGCTTTTATTGGGTGCGGTGTCGAGAGGACGTTGAAGATTGGTGCAGAAAGTGTACAGTGTGCGCTTCAGTAAAAGGGCCCCGCACTAGATCGAAAGGGAAACTACAGCTGTACAACGTCGGAGCCCCTTGGGAAAGAATCGCCATAGACGTTGCTGGGCCATTCCCTCAGACGGAAGACGGGAATAGATTCATCATAGTGGTTCAAGACTACTTCAGTAAATGGCCGGAAGCGTTTGCAACTCCGAACCAAGAGGCGAAGACCGTGGCCAAGAAACTTGTCCAGGAGGTAGTATGCCGCTTTGGTGTACCATTGGAGTTACACAGCGACCAAGGCAGGAACTTCGAGTCGACGTTATTCCAGGAGATGTGTGAACTTTTGGGAATAAATAAGACACGTACCACACCGGCGCATCCTCAATCTGACGGCATGGTGGAGAGATTCAACCAAACGTTGGAAAATCACTTGGCCAAGGTCGTCGAGGAACATCAGCGAGACTGGGATCGGTACATTCCTCTGTTCCTGATGTCATATCGGTCTGCCATACACGAGTCTACGGGATTTACACCGGCTAAAGTTAACTTCGGAAGAGAAATGCGTCTGCCGTTGGATTTGCTTACCGGAACACCGCCAGATGCCCCGAAACCAACCGTTGAATACATCGCGGACTTACGGAAACAATTGGACGAGACACATGATCTTGTAAGAGAGCAATGTTTGAAGACCAGCGAAAAGATGAAAACCCGCTACGATCGCGATGCTCGGAAACATGGTTTCAAGGAGGGAGATTCTGTATGGTTGCACAATCCACTGCGGAAGAAAGGGAAGTCTCCGAAACTACAAGCACGATGGGAAGGCCCTTACACAGTTGTCACGAGGATTAACGACGTGACCTACCGGATCAGACAGGGGGACAGAAGAAAGCCGAAGATCGTGCACGTGGACAGATTGGCACCATTTCATGGATCGAATAATGCTCGGGACGAGCATGACTAAGAGGGGGGCAATGTGACAACCCTGGCGCATCGACTTCGCTACGCCGAAAACAATAAACAATAGGGGCCATAAACATGTCGCGCAACAATAGAAACAATAGGAGCGCGGCTCTCTCAAAAGGACGCACGACGCTTCGACCATTACGGCAATAGTCATACGGGCGAAGGTCGGTTGCAAGGAACGTTCTCGAATCTTGTTCGGAGCGTGTCCGCGGAATTAGCGAGAAAGTTCTGGATTGGCGTGAATGGTGCGTGAGGGGTATAAAAAGGAGCGATCGGCCAACCGCAGACATTCTAGTTTCGGAAGCGAAACCAGGAAGATACCAGCGATACCTACGAGCGATACCAGTGCGAAGTGAAGTGATTTCTACGAGCGATACAGTGTTCGACGAGTGTGTTACGAGTACCTACGTGCATAGTGTTGTAGTGTGTACTGTGTATAGTGTGTAATCGTGTATCTACGAGTACAATAAAGTCTTTGTGGTACATTTTGGCATTTTCTCGAACCCATTACTCCTGACACGTAACATTATTATTATTAAAATAGATTATAATGTATAGTAAACTTCCGCTAAAAGCGTAAAATCTTTAAAAAAATCGTCATCAAAATCGGTCTACAAACGTCTAAAATACGAAACTACATGTTTTTGTAGGTACTATGTTTCGCGACAACAATCAAGAGTATTCAAGAGTAACGTTTCTCCTTATTTCCGTTATGGTTAGGTACGTTGCAAAATTTAAGATGTTTGATTCTTATACCAAAATGAAATTATTTTTCCTTGCGACAAATTGTACGAATTATAGCGCTGAAGCGCACATAGTCCAACGGTTTGTCAATCGTGAGTGATCAAAAGAATTAAGCGACTTCCGGTGCGGTCGGTACTTGAATGAGTGACCGCTAGTAGAAAAACATTTGTTCATCTTTGCACTTAAGTCGCTATATCCCAGATATCATTAAATTTGTGTTTCGTAGAAAAGTTTTCGATGTATCTCATTTATTTTATTAGACAGCGGTAAAATTTCCAATTTTTGGATTAGGAATTAACTATTACATTCATATTTACGTAGTCAGTGCGATAAAGTAGCTATATACTTACTCCTTAGGCCTCCGTAACATTAAATTAAGGAAGACCTCTAAAGAAGTTTAATCGATTAACGCCATGGCACAGTAAGATAACACGACATTGCATGAATCTAATTCGAAATGGGATATTATATGTATTATAAGATTACTATTGGTACAAAAAATGTTATTTCACACTGATTTCCCCAGCCATCTAAAAACAGTCAAAACAGACGACTCAACGTACCGCTCTTGCCCTCGTTTTATTAACACAATTTTATGGACGAAAAACTGCTTTTTAACTCTTCTAAGAAAATCAGCCCAATAAGACGAAGACAAAATAATACATAGTAACATCGTTGTAGGTACAATTTTTATTAGATGTAGTTACACCTACGCAATTTCGTATGAAATCGTTAAACGGTAGGCAAGTAAATTATATATTATCTAATATTCGAACTACTTCGTGACAAAATAGAAGATGCATTTATTTAAATGTTGTGTTCACCTTTGACAGACAATCGGTGATTAATGGTTTAGTAGCTAAGCCAAATTTACTGTGTTTAGGAGACCACGTGCATCTATGATTGAGTGATTAATGAACTTGCCACCATTAACTCTGACACGGCTTGTTACAGACTTGTTGAAAGACGATGAATTTTGCAACACATGTTTAGCAGTTTGCTCATTTCTTTCAACTATTTACAAGTATTTTCAATTAGACGGCCTTTAATTATTATTTCAGAATAATTTGCAACGGTAAGAATGCAGTCTTTATGAATTCATATGTAGAGGGTCAAATGCCGCTCTTCAATGAACTAATGAAAGCGGGTTGCCACCTATAGGTATACCCAATATCTGCAGCTGAGCCCCACAACAACAGACTACAGAACATTAGGTACGCTAGGTATAAAAATAGCCGCAGTAAACATACATTGCCTAAATACCATCAAGAATACTAGGAAACTAAGTTCAAGAAAATTGAAGTAAAAAGTCAAACGGTTTGCCCTTCTTAAACCGCAGTAAAGCATTGCCACTACAGATATAGATATCGGTTTTCAACACGTGTTACCTATCAATAATAAATTTGAGTGCTTACCAAAGCTAAGCTTACCAAAACAAAACATCCCTTTAGGTAAATACTGCAATAATTACTTCGTTTAGTAGGTGATTAGTCAGTAGTGGTATGAATGGTCAACCTAAAATAGATCCTACTATAACATACCACGTTTTTAATGTTTACCTAAATAAAAAACACCATGCTTGCACAATTATATAATGAACACTAAATATAAAGTTGGAAGTATAAAAAAATATTTCACGATTGACTAAGCTCTACAATTTACATAAAATTGTCAGATACCTACATAATAAAACCAGTAACATTACCAAAAATTATAATAATTATTATTATTAATCTATTGAAAAAACATCGAAGAAACCAAATATTGTAGACTGGTTGGCGGGAAATCTCGCTATCCTGACATGTAGCGACTTTTTTATCATACACATTTTTTCAGTGTCTAAACAGGTTAGACAGAGCCGCATTCTATGAAAGATGAAGATTTACTAAACTTAATCGTTGTGAAGTTTATAGTAGATAGTGTATACATTTGGATTTAAATGATATTTATTATTTATTTTTGTATTTTTTTATTTATCTACGAATTTAAAATCAGATTATTTTTTCATGACGATTTGTTCCAAAAACGTAATTCGTAATTTTCGCCCTACCTTCTTTTAAATGTTCAAAAATTTTTACACTCTTTCAAAAATGTTTTTCTTAATTCTCTATCCTCAACCAAAAAATCCTATTAAGGTGCCTAAACAGAATAATTAAATTAGCTTTGCACTTGATGACAACATATTCGTGTGCCGCAACAGAAAAGCGACTTACAGACATGTATTTTCAGCATTAGATAGAATGTTAGATTAATCCACCTCGTCGCCTATTAACAATCGTGAAGAACGGGCAAAATAACGCTGGCAAAGCCGTCGCCGCGTCGTTGTAAGGTTAATTCGGGCGTATCGCGATCACGCACAATCCGCCCCGCGGTTCTGTTGAGTTATTTAATAGTATTTTTTGTGTGTTGGCGGGCGATTGCGCTCTGCCACCCTTGGGCTTCGCGCAAAAAACCCTCCGCTCACAAATACTTAGAATGTTGTTTTAGAGGAGCGCGGGGTGAGCGGGCCGCGGGGTCCGCTCTGGAGATCGCTATCGCACGCACTCGCTGCACGCACTATCCCAATGCTGCCCACTTAAAGGTTCGGCCAAACCTGAGCGTCAGTAACGCGGGAAGCGGGACGCGATGCGGGAGCGTCTGCAACGCGAAACTTAACGTGCACACCTACGCGACTGCGGCGCGAACCGCGAACTTCATTTGCTAATTGACAGTCACTAAAGCTGCTCGTCTTAATCCGGTATAACATAACTAACTATTATTTACTTACCATCCATTTGAAATTCCGGACCAATTGAATCCCATATTTTATCCTTTTTTCGTAAATTCTTAGTCTCTGTTTTTCAAATCATATAAAACAGGAAATCCTCTCACCGTTTCTATAAAATGCTCTGTATTTTCGTCTGTTGTTGTCATCGTAAACGAAATAATTAGTAATAACAAAGGCTTTCTTGCACATAAACACGTCTAACCACTAGACGCGTGCGTCCCGCTCTGTCGACGCGGCCGTACCGCGTTGTGGTCGCGTAGGTGTGCAAAGCGCCATAGATAAAGTATGGGTAGCGTCCGCCGCGCGGCAGACGCTCCCGCTTCGCAGTCGCTTTGGTCGCCCAGGTGTGTCCGAAGCTTAATTGTTATGTATGCCGCGATGCCTTCAAGTTTGTTTTTATGTTTTTACAAGAGAAAGTAAACCCATTCCTGTTTACTTGTTGATGAACGATTTTATCCTCATAATGAGTTACAAACACTAAAGAGTAGAATGTGTTTGGAAAATAAACAAAGATAATAATTATATTTAGTTATTTTACTGTACCTAGTCTGGAACTATGGATACAAAATTAATTAACAAACTGTCATTTTTTTAACATTTATCATCATTGTATTAAATTCTTCTTTGAAGTAAAAAACACAAAAAATGATATTGTTCGCATTTTCAAATTCATAGACCTAATTTGAATAGTTCTAATTAGATTCTTATTTTTTTATATTTATTTATTTTCAGCCTTAAGGCTGAACAAGGTCGATGCTGAACAATGTAAAATAAACGAATAAATTTTCGTGTATTCAATTACCTAAACAGATCGCAGACCACTAGAAATCAGGACGCCGGGAATTCAAAACTTAAAGCCCTTAGAATTAGCAAGCACCTCATATAATAGTCAGATACATCGCTATAAGATTGTATCTCACTATCGACCATAGACTGATGAGGTTTTTATTTTTATTTTTAATCAAGTTCTAACTCCAAAATAAAAATATTTTTTAAGCCTTAACATTTTTACTTCGGCTGCACAAAAATGCGTGGTGTCGCGTGCGTGTCGCGAGAAAGCCATGGGGGAAGCTCATTAAGGTAAAAAGCCGAGTGCAAACGTCGGCTAATGGCGAATTACACGAAGGGGAGCCGCAATGATTGTCGATACAGCGGCAACACCACCCGCAAACAGTCGACCACCGTCCCTTAAATATTTAAAAGACTTGCTAAATAATTTTGGTAGAGTATTACCCTCATTAGGCCACTTAGTTAAAAGCAGTATGAAAAGTATTATAAAAACCTCACAAAATACATCAGTAGATTAAACTAAAAATAGGCGCCTACGTAGGTAGGTAGGTACCTAATACTTTTTAGGCTGGGGGTAGGGATTTGAAACGACTATTCTCTTGTTTGAGTTAGCCGCCAAACGACTCGTCTTGTTACCGCTGGAGGCTAGAGAGACAGTTTTTCCTCTTCCTTCTTTCTTAGCCAGCCACCTGCCACACATATATCCAAGTAGTAGAGAATGTGGATTTGCCACAGCATGCTAAAAACAAATTTATTACTTGTGCTCATAGTTAGCTTGTAAGGAAAACTACTTTGGACATTTTGATTCTCGCCGCCAACTTACAATGTACCTTAATCACAGGCGGGGAAAGCTAGCATTCGTATGGGATGTAATTAAAACAAATTCCACATCGAACGAGAACGCAGTGTAGTAACTCGTTCGTAAAGTTGCATTTTTGAACGGCGTATATCGCACTCGCTTCGCTCGTGCGCTAACTTCACGCCGTTCAAAAATGGCCAACTTTACGCACCGTATCGTAATGTACCTACTATTACATAATTGCAAAGGTTTACTCAGTAATAATAGGAGCCTCGAGATCGAACCTGCAATGGGATTAATCAAAACTTCAAAACGAACTTCTGAAATTAAGACATCACGTATTACAATGAGATAAGCACGCTCTACAGTCTACAGTGAGCCGACAATGGGTAAATTTTTTTAATTTTCCCAAGTAAGTACTATTTTAAAATCAAGAAATAACTGGATCGTAAATTATCCTCGCCGCCTATTTTAGGGACCTACATTTTATCTTTATCATCAAGTAGGTAACTAAGAAGAAGAAATGAATATACTTAAGTACCTAGAGCATTAAATTTACCAAATCCTGTTACTACATAATGTTTTCTTAATAAGTAACTTTTTACTACTTTAATAATAGATACTATTAACTTTTGACCGACTTAGTAGAGCCCTGCAAACGTAACGGTTGCCTTAACTACAAATTAACAAATTAGTGAGTCAGCACTTTATTTAAATGACACTTTATCGATAAAAGGCTGCTTACTCTTTACCAAGGAATACTTTTTGATTATCTACATACATTTGTTAAGTTTAACGTAAGCTTACCAAATATCAACCTATTTTATGAAAATTATTGTACTTATACGTAATGCAACTTGCAATCCAAACATTTTAATATTGCTCTATTTATAGAGTTTTATATGTAGCGCTCATTTTACTGGTATGTAGGCGATTTCTGTATTGCAAGGTTAAAATAACAATGAGAAATCAAGTAGGTATTTGTCAAATTCCATTTAGGTAAACGGTTTTTTTATATTTCTAACTTTCTAACCATCTATACATTTTCTTAACGTAACAATTCTATAAACAAAAAGCAATGCATTTTGGCGTATTGCTAGCGAGTAGCGACCGAAGAAGCTCAGTTTAATTAAACGCTTCGGATAGTCGTATCTGCATGTAAAAAATGCATACTAGACTTTGAGCCTCACGACGCGCAGGGCGGGGTACGAGGGGGGAGGGCGGAGGGCTATCAGCATTTCGGCGCGTCCGCGTTCCCCTCCCCGCCCCGCGCCGAATTCGCCCTGCACCTCACTACCCGACGTTCCCCTCCAAGCCGTGCTAACCTTGAAAATAGTTTTTACCGACGCGAGGGTATTCACCCCAAAACCCGAATTCCGGGCCTGTTGCACTCCGCCGTTCTTGTCGTGCAATCAAAATTCTTATAAGGACGCGGCCCATTCTATGCTTGGCGCATTTTACTGTGTGTCATAGACTAGTGGATATTTTAAATTATTTATACGTTTATACGTTGTATTGTATCAGAAAAAAATATATTCCAACTAAGTAAAACTAAGCTAATTGTATTTTACTAAACTAAACTAAACTAATTGTATTTTCAATAAGATCTTTTGGTACCGACATAGAAAAGGAAGTCCTGAATGACTGATACAATGGTTCCCAATCTCTACTCTTAGTGCAACAAAGTTAAAATTTTGTACCTACTTACACACAATGGTTTTATAATTTAGTAATAGTTTTACTTTTTTTATTACCTATTTTAATATACAAAATAAATAGGATATATATTTTCACTTGTATTGCACTTTAAAATTCATATAATTATTCATAACTACTTAATTTATATTCATATTTTCAGGACGTTTTCCTGATTTTCCCAGGAATTTTATAAAAATGGATGAATTAATGAACAAAAAATTACACTAATAGACTTACAAAGCCTATGATAAAATCAACCAAGCGCAAAGCTACGTAAATATGTTTTGTCCTTCACAAATCATAAAGAAACACATAATATGAGACAAAGAAGCATAACAAAATTCCTTTACTGGCGAAAGAAATAAGAAATAAGGGGGAACGTTATTTACCTGCAACGCTGCAAGTCGTGCACACCAGATAGAAAATAAAGCAAGACGTATACGGTACACATAAGTGAGAAGCAAGGGTAGAGCGACGAAAAAAAAGTTAAAAAAGTGAGCGTCTACGCCATTCAACGCGCCTACGCACTCCCGCCCGCACACCCATTCCTTCCAGCTTTTTAATTTAACAGATAACGTAGAAAAGCTTGCTTTCCACATTTTTTTTGCAACAGCCAAAAATGTTTTATTTTGAATATTAGGTCTCTATGTCATCAAGTTTCTAATAAAATGTATTCTTTTTGAGCTACATATAAGTTACAATCTTATAAGAATTATTATTCTATTAACAATATTCCACCGAATAGCTATCAGAATAAATCGTATCTACTGTACGTTAAATCGAAGAAAAAAATACGTAGGTACCTACATTATTTATTTTATTTCATGATTTTGAATTGGAATAAATACTAACCGTTTGCCGCTGTGATTAGATTTATTCGACAAATTTTGCAACTTTATAAAACGTAACAGATTAAATTCATATTGAAACATTTCAACATTTTATCCCCAAAGGTATGGGCTGGAGTAGGTAATAAGTAATACTACAGTAATTATAATGCATACATGCATTGTTGCATGCATGCAACTTCGTTCCTGGTGTAAAGTTCAACATCCCAAAGTATAGTCGTCCATGCCCTATATGTTGCAAAGCAAAGTAAATAGATAGACATACTCAGTTAATAAATGAAAAATAGATCTACGGTAGCTTTAAATAAGACTCAACCAGACGTACATTAAAGAGTTAACTTATTAGGTTTATGGACACCCCAGCAAATCTGGTATTTCACGTGGTAAGGCTTCTTTCCGTGTACCTATCGCAGCCCACCACCTCCTTAACTGCGTAGCGTCCTGCTGAAAAAAGGTCCTGACTGAATATAGTGCCTGCATGGGCTCTTGTTGGAATCCAATAGATTTAAGCCTAGCTTACAGGGCCAGGTATTGTATCAACTAATTCCGACGATAGTCGTGCTTACTGATGTCTTTCATTTTCAATAATAATTTTACTAATGAAATGAAACTTGAAATGTTTCAGTCTATTTCTATTATAATTTAAGAGATATTAAAATGCAGGTTTCCCAATGGAAACAGAGATGTGTGCGAGGTAACAAGCGACAAATGATTTTGTTTACACATCTTCCTCACGCACCAAGCTCACTCAGGGTATCTTCATAGCGAATCTTAATCATTACATCGTTTAGCTAAGATGGATAGTTTCGTTAGCCTGGACTTCGTGAGCAAGAAGTAGTGGTGGTGAACCACTCATTCAGCTACCTCACACATCTCTGGTGAAAAGACAGCCTATTTTTTTACCTAAAACGTGTGGGTAGCTTAGGGTTTACGTCCGCTGATGAATTGATGAATAGTTTCGATGAAATTCGGCTAAATTCCAAAAAGTAGTTAAGTACAATATTTTTATGTAAGTAAATTGTTTTATTTTGAAGTAAAAAAGTCGGTGAAATTTTTTTCCACACACGTGAATAATTGTATATTTTTAATTTATTACCTATAAATATATTTAATTAATGTCATAAACTATAAACTACCTATAGCTCAAGAGATTTAAATTAAACCAAGCGAAATATTTACCAACTGCACCTACAACCTATTAAACCCAACCAAAAATTCATTGATCGAATCTACGTAATTGACCAAAACAGTTCAGCGATGACTCGTCGAATTAACTGCTAGTGTCTGCAACCCCAAGCTCGATGCACATTTCGATTGGTGGGCAGCTGGCCGTGGCGGCAAAAAACTGCTTTCTAAATTACCGCTCGTATCTAGCGATAGCGTATCTAGTCTGTGTGCACCCGCCTTTCTCGAGATCACAATCGCGCTACGAAGCCCACGCTTCCGCGTAAAATAAATGTTGTATTGTATCCGAAGTAGCCAGAAGCAAAATAACTCCTAATAATGTTTTATTCGTCATACTTGTCCAGAAAATGTTAGAGAAGCATGGTTGTAGCAAGAGCGTATTACCACAGGTATTAATCAATTGAGCGTATTCATTCCGTCTCAATTAAAATTGTCATTAAGGTAAAACCTGAAACTGTTCTTAAAATAAATTTATACCTAACCTATCTCTTAATTCAGTTATTTACTTTTGTCCTATCCGTATTATTTTTGTTAAAAATAGAATTTGTATTGTTTTGTTTTAGTTAAAAATAGAATTTGACTAAGTACATACCTACTTTTGGATATAAATTCGTTCTAAGTATGTATTTTACTGTTCTGCCTATTCTTCATATTTTTGTCTCCGTCTAATATTTTTGAGGCATAACTACGACGAAGCTCAGACGTTCATGGTACCAACATCAAGTAAGCAACTAACAATTTCATTTTAGATAAAAGCTGCAAGCGAGTCATCAGGCGGCGGCGTAGCGAAGCTCAAGATAAGGAACTGTTTACAATGCTTGTGTCAATGTCCTCCTCTTGCGTGCGGACAGGGAAAACCTTGGAGTGGCAATAACGCGTCTTCCTATTCTTCCGCCTACAACCTTCACGCGGTCCTTGAGGGTGTTGATCCGATCATACTTAATCGGCCACGTACACGCTAAGGTACCTATTGTAATTTTAAACGTTCACTTGTAATTATAGACACGTTCTACTCTACATTTTAATATTTGTTTCAGTTACTTTTATTTTTAAATCTAAGAACAATCATTTGAGTTTTTTATAGTGATGGTCCTAAGGTGGTGGCCGTAGTGGATACTTAAATTACATTTGGCTATTATTACAGTTTGTCTTATCTCAATAAAAAAATGCTTGAGCTCCACTTCGTTACTTATTATACAGTTTTCTAATTCAAGTTTTAAAATAATATGGACTGTACAAAACGATCTTTCTTTTATAGTTTAATTGTAAAATTTTTGTAATTTAGGAAAAATTTGTCACAGTTATGACTTTTAAATTCATGAAATTTTAACACGGCCTTAAAGTCCAATGTTCCTACATGTGAGCAAAAATATTTTTTATGGATCTTTTTGAGTACGCAGTGGTTAAACGATGTCTTTTGTAACTCGTGTCCAAGTGTAATAATTATATACTGACCTTCGGAAAACACGTCTTCGTTTGTCGGTTTCTGACATAAACGTAACCTTACTCAAATGTAACTTCTATTGATAATGACCACTCTACGGTCGACTAAGTCTAACTCCTACCGAGCCCCTAGCGTCCGCCTCGTAAATAAATTGAGCCCTGCATTAGTGACAATTGTTCGCTATTGCTAGAGTGCACCTTAGTATGTCGGAGACTTGTTGTAAATGCGTTCTACGAAAAATATCTACATAGTTGCCAAGAGCAAGTACATAGGTAAGTACTACGAATTCTAATTATTGCAAGCGATAGGAATCTATAATAACTTTGAACCTAGCTCTAGTTTTTATGGTTGTCAGAGACATTACCACTCATGAGTCTTGAGTCGACACCAAGTTAGTGTCAGACCCATATATTCTTGTGGCTTTAGTTTTCAATGGGCGCACTGGAGTTCTGTACCACGATCCATAGCACTACTAGTAATAATAGATAGCCCGCTATTCTCTTTCCACCAGTGTATGAGAAAGAGAATATTGAAACAAATAATTTTCAGATAACTTTTGATGTTGGTATAATGCTAATGGTGATGCTACCCCGCTGTGCTCTGTACAAACCACCTTTGGGTACATGTTGACCTTCCTATAGGTTTTATTAAAAAGGACCAACATAAATTTAAGGTGATACGTATCACAATTAACACTTTAATTTCAGTTGTTGTTACAACTTTTTTAAGCTTCTTATTTTATATAGGTCACTCAATTTAGCTATGTACTAGTACCTCGTACCTACTAAACAAAACACAAAGTACCATAGGTATTTACCTAATAAACGTTTTAAAGCATTATACTTTAAACTTTAAAGGATTTTGTAGAAAATATTGCGAACAAAAATATCGTTACTACACCAAAGTTATTATTCAAAAGCAAGTAGTAAGAAATTTACGAAATTTATTGCTTACATTGATAAGGTCAAAGTCGCTGGCCCTGTGAGTTGCTAGTTCCAGACTTAGTTATCTCACGAACTAAATCATAGGTCACTGAATTTAGAATTCATGATGTTATTTGCACAACCACATATTTCGTCACGCAATGCATAATTTCGGTGAAATCTCGTACAGATATTATTTAATTGAAATACCGTCATCTAACACCAACACAAAGGCATCGCCGATGTGTTGTCGGCCAAGATTAAAGGTAAAATAAGGAAAGACCCTATTAACAGTAAAAAAGTTTGAAGAATTATTTTGCTATTTAAATATTATGTTAAAAATGTATGAATGTATAGTATTATAATGAATTTTACCTATAATGTTTGTTAGGTATCTTAATTACGTACCCTACTTAATTTAGAACATGTTCGTCTAATGAACTGTGATTCAAATGAATATCATAGTACCTACCTTAAATCAATATAAAAAACTCACTCGCTCAGGCATCGTTCTACCCAGGCGAAACTTGAGCAGACAAATAGAATTAGATAAAAAAGAATGCCGCCGAATTTCATAATAAGATACAAAATCGCAGTTCGATACTCGACTTTTATTGACTGTTATCGAAAACTAACAGAAAAAGGCAACCTTTTTGCAGGTATAACGGGATCGGTAAAATGTCACGCAATCTTTTTTTTCAATTAATACTTTTTTGGTCTCTAATAAAATAGAGTAGTTCAATTCGTCTTTCTTTGTAGCCTTATTGCTGTTCTTAATGTGAGAAATGCTTTATGCAGCTTTATACCCTAAAAGAGTCGCCCGGCAGTCTATCCAGGTTCTAGTTACTAGCTAGATTATAGGTAGGTATATTATGTAATATTACGACAAACTCTAGACCAAGAAACTCGCAGTATTAGATGGAGTTTGGTCTAGTCTAGACCGTGTGGTAACGGCTGCCCATGGGCATCTATAACACCAAGACGTGACCGATGCGTTGCCAGTCAAAAATGAAGGAAGAAGAGGGAAAGAAAGTTAACGGAATATAAGTAAAAATATAGTAGTAAAATAGAGGTTTAATCAGTAGTAAAGAATATAGAGCACTTAAATCTATTTGTTTAAATGTTTTAAAGGACCTCTAAAGTTTAGTACATAGTATCTCAATGCCTCTAAATTACTAAATCCCTTCACACCCTTATCAGTTTCACAATTTGCCTACAAATAAATTTTCGAGAACGCTATGCTTTTTAGTTAACCAACGCTACGGTACCAACTTGATTTGTCCAAAATATCAATTTATTGTCATAAAGCATTTGATATTAAATTGTTAATTGTTGCTGTAGATGATATAATTTATACACTGGAAATTAAAACACGATAAGTAAATCATCCAAATCTCAGAATTAATTTGGGTAGGAAATCGAAAAACCCTGCTTGACGATTTTCCTATCCAAATGTAAATTTTTCCTGTTTATTGTCAGGAAACTTTTAGGCCGGAGAAAGTGATCGAAGTAAACTTGCGGGCTTTTACCCCTTTCATTGAATAGGTAGTTAGTTCAACCTCATAAAACGAATTACCTTAGCTTAGGACATAAATAAGCATAGGTAAACGAGGACATAAGTAGTACCAATCCTTACTAATATAATAAATGTGAAAGTGTGTTTGTTTGTTTGTTTGTTTGTTTGTGACGCTTTCACGTAGCAACAAAGCTATTATATGGTAAGGTTTATGTGTGTGGGGATAGTTAGGAGGGTGGAGAGTAACGTAGGCTACTTTTTACCGCGGAAAAACATCCCATTCCCATGGGAAGATCGATGTTTTGTTAGTTGCTAGATATTTATTTTTGGAGTTGTTAATAGATGGCGGTAATAAAATTCATTTGCAAGTTCTGAATTACGCTATCAAATACTACATGTAATTTACTTAAGTCATAGGCAAATGTAATAGGCTACTTTAGCTCTGCCTCGAGAACTCCCCGCTCCGGCTGCCTATTCAGTGTACCGCCCGCCCGCTGGCACTATCCTGTTGACTGAATGATGTCCGCAAGTTGCTCAGCCAACAGGATAGTGCCAGCGGACCAGAGGGCCCTTCGAGTCGAGAGCCTGGACGACTTCATCGAGAGATTGGCACGCAACATGTTCGGGCGTGTCGACGCGTCGCGGTTCCCGCATCTGCAGGACCTGGCGCCGCTCCACGCCCGTCCACCGGACCGCTGGGCCTTCCCGTGCGACTTGCTGGTTGCGCGGGACGGGCCTAGCTGCACTGACTGATACTGGGGCTTCGTAAGTCGTCGCCCGGCGCTCATCGGCTCCTGCTGGGCTTCCCACCAGCGGGATTCACCCGGCAGGGCCTCGATCGCCTGGGCGGCGCGAAGATGAACCCCATCCCGTTTAAGACTCTGTGGCCTGTAAAAAGGCCACCACTCACCGGACTTGACCTATTGGTTAACCACAGATGGACAACCAAGGGCCTTAGGGCCCAGCCCAAGAACCGGCCCGTTTTAACGGGCCGCGAGAGACACCCCCAAAGGGGAACTAACTGTCCCGAGGGCTCCACACACCTCAGACAGGGTGGAGTGAAGAGAGCGAGTAGTAGGCTACTTTTTAGCCTAAATTCCTACGGGAGCGAGACCTACGCGGCTGTTACCTACGGGTCCCGAAGCGAAGCGCGGGCGGTTCTCTAGTAGCTTTATAACCAACTAGTAAATCCGCCCTCGCTTCGCTTCGGGAAACCAGTCCCTTCAAAAATCTCTATAAATTTTAACAAATTATGTTATTCCCATGTCTAAGCAATATTACTGCAAAGTTTCATGAAAATCCGTTCAGTAGTTTTTGCGTGAAAGAGCAACAAACCCACACACACTCACTCACTCACTCACTCACATACATCCTTACAAACTTTCGCATTTATAATATTAGTAGGATAGGAAGTAGGATAGGATAGGAAGTAGGATAGCTTGTTGTAAACAAGTACGTATTGTTTTTTATATACTTAGATGAGCATTAAAACCTTTGCCAGAAAAGTCAAAATGTCACGCAACGGGAGGTATTTCGTAATATTTTTTGCATCGACGGACCAATAATATGTTGGCATTATGCATATTTTAATCCCACGGCGATGCATTAAGAATGCATAGTCACAGCGGCACCTGTCTCCCTTCGTTCCGTGCTTTGGCAATTCATCCTGTGTAGCACTACAGCAAGCCGCTGAGCGGAACATTATTGCAACTCTCAATGAATTTTATATTATCACGACTTAACTAGATAGAAGGTCATCATTTATCATCAGTGATCATCACCACGTTGACCAAGTGTAAATGACAAACATCACATCTGGTGCGTACAGACTATGTAACAAAACATGTTATAAAACATAGTTAAATAACATGTTTTACAAATGTGGACGCTATGTGTTACAAAAACAAGTTATACAACATGTTATTAGTTTGTGCAACAATATTATATAACTTTTGCGCACGAGTTACCTACTTGTGCCTTGTTATAAAACATTGTTATACAACAATGTTGTTTTAATGTGTACGGTCTTGTAACATGTTTCATTGTTAGATGACAATGTTAGATAGTGTGTACGTGTTATAAAACAGAAGTTATATAACATGTTGCATAATCTGTACGCACCAAGGCTCCCTCACGTTTCCTTTTCCTCCACCAAAGAAAATAATAATTATTATTTTATTACAAGCAAATCTAATTAAGTCACATTTGAAAGGGAAATTTGGGGAAAATTGGAATTGCCCCTGTCCCTGTTAGGGTCCAGCGTTCAAACCGTTTAAGTGTCATTGCTTATAGCTTTACTATCTTCTACCTATAAATTCCTACATGAGGACAAAGAAAGTTGTCCCGAAAGAAAACATCAACGTTTATTTCAGTAGTAGGTATGTACCCTGATAGTGCACGATGCATTTACTTTGTGGAGCTTAGTTACCTTCAAAATCAAAATCAAAAAATCAAAATCGTTTTTATTTCATCTCCACACAAATTACAATCTCTATATTTCAACTTACAAAATATTTAATACTTATCAACAAAAAACTATTGTAATATGTGGGAGATCTGGTGTCCAAACTAAGCAAGAGCCTGTATTTTGATACACCAGGATCCCCCTTCATGATTTGTTGTACATATATATTTAGTATTGTGGACCCTCTGCAAAATATCTAAAATTATGATTATATGGAGATTTAAATACATTATGCAATCAGTGGCGATTCCTGGTGTTTATAATTGGGGTGGCTCCAGCTTTTGTTATATAGGGTGTAGTGTTAAGTGCGCATAACCGGAAAACCATTTCTTCAGACAGACAATCTAACAAACTTGCAGTCTTTCATTAAGGAACCTACTTTGAAATCGCAAATAATAATTGCTTTTTACAAAAAAAAATAACCGACTTCAATCTTGATAAGTAGAGATAACTCAAAAACTACTCGCCAGATGGAGCTCAATTCAACATGTAAGTGTAAAGTTCTCGTCGCTACAAATTAATCAAGCCCAAACACTAGATAACTGCAGTAAATCGTTGAGGAGTTCCCTCGACTGTCTTTCGGCTTCATCAGATCGACTCCAGATCTTCATGAAATAGTAGCGCTTTAATGTACTTATTAGTGATGTAACGAATATTCGCATTCGCATTCGCATTCGCGAATATTCGCATGTTTTTTCGATATTCGCATTCGCATTCGCATTCGCAAAATTTATGCGAATGTTTTGCGAATATTTGCTCCAGAAAAAATAAATAAAATTGAAAATATTTTTACTTTCTGCTTCATCAGATTGACTCCAGACCTTCATTAAATTGTAGTGCTTTAAAATACTTAATGAAAATATTAACAAACACTCAAGTCGCCCCTACAATTTTCGAAAGATCCCTTCGATTTTTCTGGAATGCCGTCATCAGATCCTGGTGTCCTTATAACGGGACTACTATGGAAATATCTACTTTCGAGCAAAAAAAGAATCATCAAAATCAACTTATTAACGACGAAAAAATCGCTGAACAAACATAAAAAAACATATAGACGGTCTAATTGAGAACCTCCTTTTTTGAAATCGGGTAAAAAATAGTAACAGGATGATAACCATTGGGAAAGGAAGAGAATATGTCAAAAATAAAAGGAAAAATAATTTACGGATGGTCTGAGGTCAAGGGGGTATTAGTTAAAGGTAAAAAACCGTTTATATCAATTTCTAAAGAAGTTTTACAAAAAAAGCTTAAACACCAAAGTTTTGTGTAATAATTAGATCTACAACTTTTGTATCCACACGTTTTTTTACATAACCTCAAATTTATGCGAAATTCCACAAAAACTATATTACTTTCACGAAATTTAGTGAAAACTGACCTTTTTATGTCCCAAATACACTGAAATATTTGTAATTGAAAAATATATTTTCGTTTGAAAAATCATGTCAAAATACCTGTGTTTTCAAAAAATTTGATGTGCGTTTTGTTCGCTGAAATCTCTACTTTCTGGTGGTGTAAAAATATACATTACGATCGCAAAATTTCACAAAAAACTGGATGTTTGATTTTGATCGACTCAGTAATTTTTATTAAATCCAAAAATTCGGGGTGCCACTTTTGTCAGGTGAGTTCCAATGAACTCGGTAGTTTTCGGAGAAAGATGCAAATGGATCACGCGTAGAAAATTGAGTTCAAATTAAAAAAAAACTGAATATTCGCATTCGCATTCGCATTCGCGAATATCGGAAGCAGATATTCGCATTCGCATTCGCATTCGCGAATGTTCAAAAAATGACATTCGTTACATCACTAGTACTTATGGTAACATGAACAAACACACTAGTTGTCCATACAATTTTCAAAAGTTCCCCTCGATTTCCCTGAGATGCCATCATCAGATCCTGGTGTCCTTATCACCGGACCCCACTGCGGATATCTACTTTAGAATAAAAAAAGAATTATCAAAATCGGTCTATAAACGACGAAATAATCGCTGAACGTACATAAAAAAAGCATATATACGGTCGAATTGAGAACCTCCTTCTTTTTTGAATTCGGTTAAAAAGAAATTTCATACAATTTGACATTTTTATTTTTGTATGAAATAGCTGATGTTTTTTCGCGATTTTAGGGTTGGTCCCATAGTGAAAGTCCATTTTCCACTATCAAATGGCAAACGATCTCGTCGTGAAAGGTCTTTCTAAAAGTTCTTGTATCACAGATTTTATTGAATCACTCATAATTTCATGTCATTTCATTATAAACTAATTACCTACTAAATAAAAAGTAAATTAAATCAATAGAAAGATAGAAACCGTAATCACAAATCTACACTATCACGAAAAACATGCGAAAACTCGTTAGGTAATGCGCCATTCGCAGCGCCAGACCCGCGTTTCAAACTCAGTGATACCACAGTATAATAATTTTACTATGGTGATACTAAGCGATCGAAGAGGCGCGGGCGGCCGCGGGCCAACGACTTTGTATGGAATAGGCATGCGCTAGCAGAAGCGCATGCCTCGGCCGCGCTCGGCGCCGACCGAACGCGAAGACAATCGCCGCGAGTCGCGTTCGTGATAGAAGACCGCAGCGCTCGTAAAATGTAATTATTGTACTTAGGTCTAAATAATTAGGTTGTAAATATATGATTTTTTACATTTTATTTAATGCTTAAAAATTATGGTATGGCGGCGCCATACGCGCCAACTTAGAGAAATCGCCACTGTATGCAATAATAATATATGGATTGGAACTAAAATTAAGTGTTTTATTGGTATTTTATTGTATGTGTGTGTCTGTGTGAGTGTGTGTGTGTGTGTGTGTAATATATATTATATATGAATAAATATCAAAGATATGTAATGTGTTTGTGAGCGTGACTGTGTGTGTGTGTGTCTATGTTGCGTAGTTATTATAATATGTGAGAAAGACAAAGCGAGGAGTGTTTGTGACTTAGATTATGTTATTAGGAAATTTTCAGTTTTCGTATAATCCAAGGTAAGTAGCCAGGTTGTTAATTTATTCTTACATTCATATTTATTACATTGGACTATTTTAAGTATTCTATTAATTCTATTGTACAGTATACTGCTTCTAAATTCATAAAATTTCTGTGCAAAAGATGTTTTGAGAACAGGAACTAGGCTCACAGCGTGATGCCTTCTGGTGTGTGATGTTTTATTTATTATTTCTGTAGATAATGATTTATGCTTGCGTAGTGTAGTTAGTAGAATATATAGTTGTCGTACCGTTAAAACCTTAGCTACTTTGTATAGCTCAAGCGTTGGAAAGAGTCTCGGTTTAGAAAAGCTTATTTTAAGAATCATTCTTTGTGCTCTTTCAACTTCAATTAGTTTTGTTTTGTCAGCCCCACCCCATGATGAAATGCCATAAGTGATGATGGATTGCGCTAATGCATCATACAACATTTTAATAGTTTTCTGGTCCGCTACTTCGCGTATTTGCTTAAAAAAGTACCCAAGCTTCCGTATTCTTGTCGAGATCGCGTGAATATGATTTTTAAACGAAAGATTATTATCTATAATAATTCCCAGGTATTTTATATGGTTGGTGGAATGGATTCTAGGACAGTTGCAGTTGTCAGATGGAGGGAAGTTGCATTTGTGGGCTGTACCTTATGATACGAGGTTGTACCCGGTGAGAAATTATTTTTCATTTGGTTTCCATTGAGGAGGTTAACCGTTTTGCTAAGTTTGTACAAAAAAAATATTATATTGTAGGTAGGAAGGTATGTAGATTAGGTTAGTCGTTACTTACGTGTCGTTTTTTGTCACATACAAGCAATTAGAGCAGATTTCTCAAAGACACCTATTCTATCAATCTTCAATTTGATGTAGGTACCTAGTTAATTTTGAATATTGTTACCAACCAATATGTTTTCAAAAGGGCACCACATATTCAAGCAACAACCCTATTCGTTGGAGGCGAATAAAGTTTATTAGGATAGTGGGATAAAGGTTTGACACAAAAAAATCTAAATAGCGATAGATCGTGTCGCTTGAATTCTTATAAAAACTATGGTGGACCCAGCATTTGTGTTTTTTACATTGGTAGAGATGCGATGGCAGGTAGGCAAGTCCTCGCAAACTTTATATAAATAACGACCCTCTCCTGCCTTTTCGTTTTTATAAGACTAAGTTTAGGTATAATAATTTCCATTAATTAATAGGTACCAACTTCTATTCTAGACTTTATTACGTGAACTTAAGAAAGGAACTGATAATTCATAAGATTTTCTACAATAACAACGCCTTTTTTAAAAGTAATATTTTTGGCTTCTATAACCTTGTGAGGGCACTTTATCTGACAGAACTCTCCGCTCCTCACAAATCTACTTCTTAGTACCCCAGCACATTCCTCAAACTTCTTTCAACAATCCTTTACCGTAACCGCCGTTCATCTCTGAACGCCGTTCGTCTCTCAAATATATCGGCAACGCCATCGCGCCAGTTCCTTAAATTCGTTTAAAAACCCAGTAAAAGCCTACTACTTACTTATCTCCAGATTTAATCAGGTTCCCCCCTTAGTTTTTACAGCTTATTCATTTTTCTCCTTGCCCTTCTAAACTATCATGAATGTTTATATACGTTTTTTTTTCTTTTAATTACCCTATAGTTTCTCGTGCACCTTACCTCACTTTACCCACTCTAATCTTGTTCTATGCTCCACATTGGCTCCACACCTAAAGCTATGTAGTGATTAGACCGCCTTTTTTACTTTGTAGGTAGGTAATGTATTTTTTTTATTATTGTTAATGTCTTTTTTGGCGTACAAAAAAGAATGAAATAAATAATAAATAGGTAGGTACTATTTCTTCAATTTTCGTGATATTAGGCAAGTAACTCATGTTTGTCATATCGGAACTTACATTGTAAATATTTTTTCATCCCACCTATTCGAAAAAGACGACTTGGTTCGGTCTTAAGGGGATCCAAAGTTGGTGTTTTCTATTTAGCGGGCGGGAATGAATTTTCATATAACTTTTCCTGCCCGTTATTTAAATAATAGTCGGGTTAGTCGGGTAAGTCGGGTAAGTCGGGTAAGTCGGGTTAGTCGGGTTAGTCGGGTTAGTCGGGTTAGTCGGGTTAGTCGGGTTAGTCGGGTTAGTCGGGTTAGTCGGGTTAGTCGGGTTAGTCGGGTTAGTCGGGTTAGTCGGGTTAGTCGGGTTAGTCGGGTTAGTCGGGTTAGTCGGGTTAGTCGGGTTAGTCGGGTTAGTCGGGTTAGTCGGGTTAGTCGGGTTAGTCGGGTTAGTCGGGTTAGTCGGGTTAGTCGGGTTAGTCGGGTTAGTCGGGTTAGTCGGGTTAGTCGGGTTAGTCGGGTTAGTCGGGTTAGTCGGGTTAGTCGGGTTAGTCGGGTTAGTCGGGTTAGTCGGGTTAGTCGGGTTAGTCGGGTTAGTCGGGTTAGTCGGGTTAGTCGGGTTAGTCGGGTTAGTCGGGTTAGTCGGGTTAGTCGGGTTAGTCGGGTTAGTCGGGTTAGTCGGGTTAGTCGGGTTAGTCGGGTTAGTCGGGTTAGTCGGGTTAGTCGGGTTAGTCGGGTTAGTCGGGTTAGTCGGGTTAGTCGGGTTAGTCGGGTTAGTCGGGTTAGTCGGGTTAGTCGGGTTAGTCGGGTTAGTCGGTTTAGTCGGTTTAGTCGGTTTAGTCGGTTTAGTCGGTTTAGTCGGTTTAGTCGGTTTAGTCAGTTTAGTTAGTTTAGTGACTGTGACAGCATTATTCCTGAATTTGAGGCGCCTTTTATTTTCTCATAGGGGGGGATGAAAAGTAGAGTGTATCACTCGGGAGCAAATATTTTTGGCTCGGGCGACATACTTTGAATCCCTCGCTACGTTCAGGATTCTACTAAAGAATCCCTCGCTACGCTCGGGATTCAACTCTAGAATCCCTCACTTCGCTCTGGATTCAAAAAAGCGCCCTCGCCGAAAAAATATTACTTTGCACCCTTGTAATACAATCTACTATTTTACATTTATCTATTTACCTACATGACTTTACTTTCTTTATGCTACATTTCGGCAAAAGTATAGGTATATTAAGTTTTATAGCCTGAAGGGTAGACTTAAAAGCAGACGAGCCGCCTGATGGTAAGTGCGGTCATCGTCGCCTATCAACACGAGCAACACCAGGGGAATCACCAGTGCATCGCCGGCCCTGAAGGAGAACTCTTTTTACACCTTTCTTGAAGAGCCCCTTGTCAAAGCGCTCAGGGAATACCTCAGAAGGAAGCTCATTCCACAGCTTGCAAGTTCGCGACAAAAACAATCGAGAAAAACGGACCGTAGTCGTTCGCCACGAATCCAAGCGATGCGGATGAAACTTCAATCTTCGGCGAGTGGTGCGATGATGAAAGGGGGAGGTTGGCACCAGATCGAATAATTCCTTGGAGCACTCACCGTTGTACAAAAGTAATCTGATTGTCAGACTACAGTAGAATTTCTCTTAGGAATAAAACGACACCAGCAATTTATACTACGCTAAGTCGAAATTTGGTAAATTCGTTTTTTATGCCAAGTTGCTTAAAATATGGTATATTCAAAGATGTATTAAATATCTAGATGGAACATCGAATCCCCGAAAACGTGTCAAAAATTTGCCGCCAACAGTTGGCAGCCAATTTTATATCATTACGCACAGATTACGCACACATAGACAATAAATGAACGCGAAAAACATCGCCTACACGCACACATGCTTGATAATGTTGCCTTGTTTTTTTTGTTTTCATTGTAGGGCGACGCTCAATCTAGATATTTAAATCATTGGGTATATTATATCGACGGTTCCCGGGCTATTTGCATGAAGCAACATTTTTTGAACTTTACAGGAGAGCCATTCAAAGTTTTTATTTTCAGAAAAAAATTCATAACTTGTCGAAAAGTTAATTAATTTCGTAAAAGAAACATTTACCAAATTCAAAAATTTACGCTTCATAATCTGATCTTGTCACTTAAATAGCTCCTATTAGCAGAAATAAAGGTCACTTGATGCAAAATGCACTTATTTTTCTTATTTACAGATGCAGGCTAAATGGTTGAAGCGCCATTGGTTGCTAGTAATAGATTAAAGCGAATTGATTGAAGTAATATCCTGTTAGTTTTTTAGTGTAAGGCTAATTGCCTCAACAACAAAGTATTGAACAAAGCAGAGGAAAGCTAATTAGTTTATGTGCAAGGTAAAGCATAGAGAAGGTGTAAGCAAAACGATTGAAGGGGCGAAGGTATTCAGAACGTTATTGTCTGAAATGACCATTAATATGAAAGAATCAAAAAACGGGCGGTTAAAGCATGTCTATATTGTTTGATCATTGAAATATGCTCAGGTTTTTTTTTTATATTGGACTAACAACGTGCAGGCGGGTCACCGGATGGTAAGTGATCACCGTCGCCCATGGACATTGGTAACACCAGGGGCGTCCACCAGCGCGTTGCCGGCCGAGAATGAAGCGATATACCCGCTTCTTGAAGGACCCCATGTCATAGCACTGTGGGAATACCGAGGGAGGAAGCTCGCTCCACAGTTTACATGTACGTGGTAGAAAATTACGTGAAAACCGAACTGTGGACGAGTGCCAAGAATCCAGATGATGTTGGTGGAACCTGGCCTTACCCCGTGATGTGCGATGGCGGAAGTTATTAAAGGCAGGTATTAAAGTAAACAGTTCCTAAGAACATTCCCCGTTATACAGACGGTAGAATACACAGAGAGAGCCCACATCTTTCCGTAGTTCTAGTGGTTCCAAACCATCTGTGAGCATGGGAGAGTCGACAAGTCGAACAGTTCGCCGTTGGATTAGGTTAAACGGCTCTACCTGGCTAGCCGGGGCCCCTGCCCAAAGGTGAGAGCAGTACTCGATGTGAGGTCGGACTTGTATTTTTTTGTGTTTGATGTGTGGTCCTTGTCAAGGGGTCCTTGTCAAGGGGATGCTAAAGCATCATCCTATGGTCAGACATGCAGTACCGTTTAGCTCTATTGAGCACTCCCAACTTCTTTGTGGTCGGTTTGGCCTTACTCACCAAGTAGTCCTTAAACTGAACTTCGTTTGAGATATCAACACCTAGGATCTCAATACTCTTGGAGATGTTAAGGGGAATGTTCTGAAACCGTGTTGTTATGACGAATGGGGTTTTTTATCGGTTACCAAGTACCAAGTAGTCCCGAAACTGAACTTCGTTTGAGATATCAACACCTAGGATCCCAATACTCTTGGAGATGTTAAGGGGAATGTTCTGAAACCGTGTTGTTATGACGAATGGGGTTTTTTATCGGTTCTTAGCAGTATGTATGGGCCAGAAGGCCCGACTACTACAAGGGTAGCCTAGAAGTCTTTTACCTGTTCTATGTATGTGCTTGAACTTTGCCTAGAAGCGTCTCCACAACCAAGTTTGCGCACCTTTAGCCAATCCTGATAAGCAGATTGCTTCAGGCTGTTAGCCTTAAAGCAGTCTCTGTCAAACTAGGCTTGGGTTTTTCCAACAACGGGTACCACAGAGTTAGGAATGTAACATAACATTCCATGACCTGGAGTATCACATCGGCTATGGACAGGGTGCAAACGTCGGGTTCAGCCGAAGAGAAACAGATGCGCCTCCAAGGCTAAGACAAATAAAATTCTCGCAAACCATCCCAATCTGCCGATCTAAAATGCCAAACCTGGCGAGACGCGCATGGTCTTGGAAGCAAAATGACCGTCTATGTCAGGGATCTGAGTTTGGCTGGACACCAACTGACTGAGGCCAATGGCCAAGGCAAAGCTGTGGGCAGATTTCCCCGCATAGTCCGTTGTACGTGATCCAAGGCATTCAACATGATGGGCGTTAAAGTCGCCTAGGATCACCACTTCGGCACGAGGAATCCGCTCCTGCACATAATCGATCGCCCCTTGTCGATCAATTTCGGTACTGCCGCAATGAGACCTGTACAAGAAAATGTAGACGGGCGTTTGACCACCATCGTCAACGCGTACGCAGATGGTAGACAAATCTCTTCCTTCAAGAAAGTCAAGGCATTGACAGCAAATATCATCTCGAGAGTCCACAGACACCAGCATGTGGTATGAATTGGTATTCCAATCTATAGGATACAGAAGGTAAGATGTTTCTTCTCGAACCGATATTTGTGTCTCCGTCAAATAAAGTAAGGCCGGCTGCGCCGATTCAAGATGGTGGTGAACGGCGTTGAGGTTAGAGTGTAAGCCCCTGATGTTGCAGAAGTCCATTTCAAATGTGGAGGGGGATGCCGCTGATTTGAACGTTGTTCTTTTATTTGACTGTCTCATATTTATTGCGGGTAAGACAAAGATTAACTGGAAGCAATACAATATAATTGGTGTCACCAGGGTCAAAGCAATGTCATGCAAACTCTGTCTGCAAATCGGGTAGAGTTAGCTACTGGCACGGCGGACGTAAGGACCCCCGATCCAACCCGCAAACAAAGTCCCCGTCCACACCCGGCTACCGTCACCGGCAAGGAAATTATTCAACTGGCTTTTAAAATTGACGGCGGGGCAGCATCCCAGACCGGGATCTATTGGGGGTTTGGGTCCCCTACAACCAACGAGCGCCAGCGGTAACGTTTCATCAGCTCTCCCTGGTCGCCGTGCCTGTTCATCACGCCCGAAGCACGAGAGCAGTTTGTAATGACTCCAACGGACCCCAGATACACCAACAACACACCGCTTCAGGATAGGAGATAGATGAAGAGTGGTAGAGAAAGGACTGAAAATGGGGGAGAAAGAAGAAGAGGAAGTCTGGCTCTCCGACACTTCAGCCGAAACACGTCATGGACATTTCACGGCTGATTTTTAGAAGGAGGGTGGTAGCTAGCCAGTCAGGCCTGACCTGGAGGGTACAAAGTCCAGAGACCAAATTTCTAGGGACAAAATTGTTTAATGTAAAGATCGAAGTCTAAATAAATAAATAAATAAAGTCTTCATAATGTCTAAGATAATTATGACACCTATCTAAATTAAAAAGTCTTTTCAGTTTCATCATTTGAAGTCTTCAAAACTGTAATTATAGCCTGGTATCATAGGAAGACTTCCCAACTTGACAGCTCCAATAGTAGTAAATCTCCATACAACTATAAAATGCTTTGTCTGAACCGACAACTTAAAAACGACTCATACATATTTTACACATTTTACAGCGTTTTAACGTTCAAACCTTTCATAAAGTGGTAAAGGAAAAGTGCTTGAAGGGATAAAACTAGTAATTTGAAATTAACTGAAGCGACGAATTGAAAAAATATTGCTTCGGGAATAAAGCTTCAAATGACACCCAAAAGAACATACAACTGCAGGGCAAAATGTTTTAAGTACCTTTCAGTATTGTAATTTAATGCAAGACAGATGCATCAAGCGACTTTGTGTGTCAGTAACAGAAATGCAAGCTAATTGTTTGAAGCGACATACAATATGTTAATATTTTGGTAAAGGCATAACGCTTTAAACGACATCGACTTTAAAATGTAATGTTAGGAAAAACGACTTAAGTTCACAGTCGTAACAAATTGTGTGTAAGGCAAAACGACTCAAATGAAACATTAAAAAAAAATGTGTGTGGCTCAAGTGCCCATTCTACAAAAAAAGACAAATTTCGTGTCGCTTGATGCAATGAAAAATCAGAATGATCCCAAAATCCTACTTGCATGAAGCGCCAAAAATATGCTCAGATTGCTACCAAACCCGGCTCAAAAGACGCAGAAAAATTCGCTGATTCCAAATATGTAATATGTATATAACTCAATATCGCCCATGATGTCGCTTCATGCAAATAGCCCGGGAACCGTCGATATGTTATAAAAAAATCGTGTAGAAATATACAAAAATAACAAAATTACAAATCTTATACACCGCTAAGTAAAGGTACTTTTTTAAATCACGCGATTTATATTACGCCAACTATTATTTATCGGAGTGTGCGCGGGGCGAGGACGCACCGTTTGTATGTTTACATTCAGAAATAAATAGCGTAATGTGAGAAGTGCCTAAGGCGGGCGGTGATTTTGACGTAGGTAGTAGGTACACGATCAAATCAACGGTATCCCTACTTGCGTCCTATGTGACAGTTTGCGACGACGTTGTCATTGTCGCGTGTAGCATCGCGTCGTGTTGTACAGTCCGCCCAACTTAACTCTGAAATGGCAAAAATTGGAACTAACGAAAAGTCATTCATAAGTACGTTGTGTTCATTCATCTGTCAGTTACTAGTGTGCAATGATTGGTCAAATGAATGTCAAATGCGTCCGACAGCGCCTCTTTCGTTTCAGTCTTAAGTTGGGTTTACTATAGCGTCGTGTCGTATTCGTCGCTCAGGCTCACGTAGGACACCCCGTATGCTAGTAAAATCATATTATATTATCATGATACAATAATTATGGGCTTTGGTTCTCGAATGATTAAGTGGAATCTTATATTTTTACGTAAAATATGGTGTTCAAATCAAAACAAATATCGCTATCTCTCTTTATGGGGTGAGGGCGGAGAAACATGTTAATATGTACTTTAGTACATAATATCTCAATGGTTAATATAAAGTTTTCGTCCACTAATAGAAGCCATATAATAAGTGCGTCTAATTTTTACAACGCGAAATAATGGACGTTTACACTTTATTCAGTACCGTCCGGCGAAAAAAATACCGCCTACCTATAATTATAATCATTATTTCGTAATACTCGCAGTATCCGCGCGAAATTCACTATCCAGGTACGTACCCACCATGGGTGTTGCGTGTTGCACACTTGGTTGACAACTGACAAGTGTCAAAGTCATCATGGTCCATATGTCAAATCGAATTAACGTCTGTGGCATTGTCAATTTCACTTTACGTGTCAGATGCCAGATGTCAGTTGTCAATTGTCATAAGTTAAATTTGAAATGAAGAAATTGCCATTCAGTACCTATTTCAGTTTTTCAGTGTATTCAGGTATTTATTTTGTAATATCCGTGAAAAATTTACCGCATATGTAATTCAGTGAGTACAGGACACGTAAGCTCTTCATAAAGAGCTAGAACTTGACCTATAAACTTTTGAATCTACTTGTTTTGGAAAAGATGAGTTACACCAACAAGGTGTGTATCGATCGATTTTTACATATGTACCACTATTTATCGTTGTAAATAAGTAAAAAATACGGCTACACTTTTACCGACCTGCATTCTTAAATGATGACCATATTACAGGATTTTCCGGAGCTTAAGAATGACAGATTGCTTAAAGCGGCTTTTGGAAAAGAGGTGGATAAAGTGCCCGTATGGGTGATGCGGCAAGCCGGTAGATACCTGCCGGAGTTTCAAGCAATACGGGCTCAACATGACTTCTTTACTGTATGCCGTACACCAGAACTGGCCTGTGAAGTCACATTACAGCCACTGAGGAGATACAAGCAGTTGGATGCATCTATAATCTTCAGTGACATACTTGTTATACCACAAGCTCTTGGTATGACAGTTGAAATGCATCCTGGAGTGGTAAGTTGAGTGATATTTTTTTCGATGTCAACTAATTTTATTAGTTAATGCTTGACTATAAATTATCCCACCTAATGGTAAGTGGTGACATAGTCTTCAATATGGACTAATCTGGACTATTTTGTCATCTAAATTAATATCATCGTATTTTATGAAGTTCATATTTTTGTTTGCTTATTCACACAAATACATATTATGTGATTAACACTTTGCAATGATGCATTTCAGGGCCCTGTTTTCCCAAAACCACTTCAAGATCCTTCAGAAATAGATACTCTGCAAGAGGAAGGAGCAGTTTCTAGATTGACATATGTTGGAGATGCTATTACATTGACTAGACACAAAATTGAAGGGAAAGTGCCATTGATTGGCTTCACTGGGGCTCCGGTAAATTTAACTTTACATTATTTATCATTTGTCTTAATGTAGGGGAATTTTTAAACAGATTTTAATGTGTTTACGAGATTATAATCATCAAAACACTGTGATGGTTTACCATTTTAATATTTCAAAATAATCAGTAATATGTAGGTCCCGTACATTTTTCTTGGAGTGTCAATGCAACAGTCAGGTCTTTAGTAGTGACCACACCCCATGAAGTGGTTTATTGGTATTTTTGTTAATTATTATCATAAAAAATTACACAAAATATCATTATACTTGCCTTTCAAGCCAGCTGAAATTGATTTTAACTTTTCATGCAATAGCAAGATGTCAATTCATTTAACAGTGAGGTGCTAATTATAAATTCTAACATTGCAGTTTACACTGATGGGCTACATGATTGAAGGAGGGGGCAGCAAAACTATGTCAAAAACAAAGGAATGGTTGGAAAAACATCCTAAAGATGTAGAAAAACTGCTGAGTATGCTGACACGGGTCATAATTGACTACTTGGTAATGCAAGTAAGTACAAAACTATAATTAAGTCCACAATTCATACAACCATGCAATGACCTTCTACCATGCAACTTTCCCGAAACAGAGAAGTTTGGAGAACATATTAGTCGAAAATCCACCTATGGTGACCATAGCTTTATCATGAGGAAGATGGTGACAAAAAAGACAACAATGTGACATCTTCATAATTATAACATTGCAAATAAAAATAATTAATTACCTTCCTGTTAATTTACCCACACCTAAGTTATATTTTACCACTTTATGGTATATTATAATACTTAATAAAACTTGAAATTTTTTCCAAAGGTGGAAAGTGGCGCTCAGTTGCTGCAAGTTTTTGAATCCAGTGCAGATCACCTCAGTCGTGAACAATTTATACAAGTGTCAGCCCCATTCCTGAAGGATATTAGACAAGGAGTTCAGAAGAAGCTTGAAGAAAAAGAACTTGAGCAAGTTCCCATGGTATATTTTTTGCAGAATTATTTTACAATATTTAATTATCAACTTAAAATATACATGTGAAAACAAATGCAGCCACTATATTTAAAAATGGTTTCCATTGACAAGAACTCATCCTGGGTATAAGAAGGTTGTGAATTGAAATAATAGTTTTCCTTACTATAACAAAATAGCATTTGTTTATAACTTTTCCTCTCCTAATTTGCAGACAATATTTGCCAAAGGTGGAGGACATTCCTTGGATATACAAGCCCATTTAGGATATGAAGTAGTGGGCATTGATTGGACCATTGACCCTATCGAAGCCAGAAAAATTGTTGGCATGAACATAACTCTGCAAGGCAACTTAGATCCACAAGACTTGTATAAGTCACCAGTATGTATCAAATGAGACTATTTAAATCATGACTCATTAAATTTAACTAATCTAAGCAATATTCTAAGTTTACCTCATTCACTATCCTTTTTATATACAGGTGAACATTTTTTTAATAAATCACATTAACTCTAGAATTTGAAAATGTTATTTGATATTTACAGGAAGAAATTAGACGACTGACAATTGGGATGGTGAGGAAATTCGGCAAACAGAGATACATCGCTAACTTGGGCCATGGAATAACTCCTCAAACCCCGTTGGGGAGCATGGATGCATTTACAGAAGCTGTCCATGAGGCATATTAGGAAAATGAAAAGATGTTTAAGAATTTAGAGTTTATTAAATGTATTATATTATGTAGGTATGTGGTGAAACTGCAATTATTTTTGCTTAAATTTATTTCTTAATGCTGATGTTTTATATGAATATATGAAATGGAATTACAGATTATATGGTGTATGTGGATTTTGCGTTTTGACTAGTAGCCGGCATATCTTCATCGTGACTTCCAACAGATTTTTTCACATACTGAAACAAAAAAAGAATCACTAAATATTAACACTTACAAAATATTTACAAACTCCGCAGCCAGTAAAGTTCGTACGACAGGCAGGCAGCGGCAGAGCAAACCACTTGTTTACTTAATTAGATTGTTCAATGTTAATCTATATATATAAAAGCGAAAGGTCACTGACTGACTGACTCACTCACTCATCACAAAATCTCAGAAACCGCTGAACGTATTGAGATGAAATTTGGCAGGGTAGTAGTTTATAGTTAGAAGGGATCCGCTAAGAACGGATTTTTTTATATTCCACCCCTAAGGGGGTCTAATAGGGGTTCAAAGTTTGTATGAAAGTCCGTCAATTTTAAACCAGGTGTTATGAAAATTGGTGTTTAGAATTATGAAAAAAAATAATGAAAAACCTGTATCAAAGTTTTTTAAAAAATCATCCCTAAATGGGTAAAATAGGGGTTGAAAAGTTATAAAAAAAGTTTGTCTCTTTGTACACGCTTATCTCCGGATCGGCTGAACGGATTTTAATGGAACTTTTACTGAGAGATTCGGAAGGTTTTGAAGCAACATATAGGCTACTTTATATCCAGAAATTCCCGCGGGATCAGGATTTACGCGGGAAAAACTCTTATGCGCCAAATCGCGGGCTTATATTTTTATGGGACTTTCACTGGGAGATAGAGGAGATTGTGGACCAACATACTTATAGGCTACTTTTTATCCCGAAATTCCCGCGGGATCAGGATACACGCGGGAAAAACACCTTCGCGCCAAGTTTGCGGGCTTAGATTTTTTTATTTATGGGACTATCACTGGGAGATAAAGGAGGTTATGGAGCAACATATATTTTTATCCCAGAATTCCCGCGGGATCGACGTTCACGCGGGAAAAGCTCCTATTCGCGAATGAACTCGCGAGCTCAAATGGGGCTTTTACTGGGAGGTAGTGGAAGTTGTGGAATGTTATATATAAGCCACTATTTATCCTAGAATTCTCGCGGGATCGGGATTCACGCAGGAAAAACTTTGTGACATACTGAGTTCCACGCGGGCGGAGCCGCGGGCGGAAAGCTAGTAGTGTATATTTTAGACCACTTTTGCACTTACTAATTATTTTATTAACTTAATAGAACTTTACTATATTGATATTTTAAATTGTTCCTATTAAATTAAACCTATACATATAAAAAAATGATTTACAGAACAGAAGACAGGTTTTTAGGCAACATAAATTGGTCATTAACTTACTTGAGGATTGATTTGAATTTGTTCATCCATTTCTTGTATATACTGATGTAGTTTTGTACATGCTGCCATTTGCTGTTCTAATATGCTAAGTGTTTCCGGGGAAGCATACTTCTCAGGACTATCAAGGAAAACAACCATACCATCTTTTTGGTTTATCATAGCATAAATTTCGCCCTCTTCTATCTAAAAACAGAAAAACAAAATCAAATATATTGATATTAACATTTGGTAGACATTTGGAACAAAACTGGTTCGAAAGTATTCCTGGTTTTTAAATTACTAGTAAATCCGCCCTCGCTTCGCTTCGGGAAACCAGTCCCGTCAAAAATCTCTATAAATTTTAACAAATTATGTTATTCCGATGTCTAAGCTATATTACTGCAAAGTTTCATGAAAATCGTTCAGTAGTTTTTGCGTGAAAGAGCAACAAACACACACACACACTCACTCACTCACTCACATACATCCTTACAAACTTTCGCATTTATAATATTAGTAGGATTTATTTTTGGTCTCACAATGTGGGGTAAGTCCACTGAGAGAAATATGAATTGGATGACTTTAAGCACTTTGGACTTTCCATTATGTAAACTCACAACTTGACTGGAATTTAATAAGAAAGCATAGAAATATTAGCTGTTTATAATGGGTCCTTATGATTGAATTTTCTATGTCTACTTGCAAGATCTTATCCATGTTGTATGGTTCTACAAACAACTGCAATCCAACACAGAACAACATGAAGGCACTAATATTACAAGCACAAGCACTAATATTTTATAATCTATTAACACTTACCATATTGAGTACATAACTTTCTGCTTCAGCTGGTCCAGATAATTGTACACGAGAAGCAACATCACTCAGTGACAATGTAATGAATGTTTTTGTCAGTCGCTGAATGCTTTTCTTATACCCTGCATTTAATAGCTAAAACAACATCAATACTCTGTAATATACCATACAGTACACTATAACTTTCAGTGATTTTGATGTAATATGAAACAATGCAACTGACACAATGTCTTTGGGGAAATGAAGAGAGATAAGGCAGTTTTTAAAAGAGTCTGTGGTTCTCCTTAGAGACAGAGATTATCTGAGCTGCTATGAATAATTTCATACAAATAATTTCTACACCTGTTTCTATTTACAAAGAGTGGAGATATATCACGAGTTCCATTTCAATCAAAGTTATTAGTAAAATCCCACATATCTCTGCCACCCAGTTGGAAAAGAAACCTTTAGACTGACTGCAGTCAGGACTTTTTTCAGATGTATTTATATTTGTGTGTATATGTGTAGCTATTATTCACGCTCAAAAGAACACTATACATAATCAATTAGAAAAATTATTACCTGGTATACCAATCCCATGTTTTTGTCTCTAACATATATTTCCCTATTTTTTATTGTTGCATGAGGTGTAGTAGCGATTTCATGATATGCAACAGACAGAGGTTTCAGAAAGCGGTATACTACTTGAGATGTGTACTTTGGCATTGGTAGAATCTGAAAAAATAAGCAAAGTCAATGTTTATTAATGTGTGTCTTATAAATGTCATAAATGTTAGCATTTAGCAAAATAATGTTTGAATTAAACTGATTAGAAAACAATAATATTACATGTGTAATTAGTAGACTGGGTGTTACTTGTTAGTTGCAGCTAATGTTAGTAATTTATATTATTATATCAACATACATTCTATGAATTTCAAAATCTAAGTGTTGAAGCATATTGTGAAACAATGTAAGTGCGCAAACTTTACCTTTCTATGCAGGAGATAAGAAATTAATAAATATTTCTTGTACGCCTCCAACATAATGTGAGAGACAACCATGGCAGGTACTGTTATAACAACTTCAAAAAAATACAATGCCCTATCATAGTTTTTCAGTGCTGTGTATATCATTCCTCCATAGTAGTAGTAGAGCAAAAAATGTTTGGAGTCACTGTTTCCTCCAAGCTGAAACATATTTGGAAAGTTTATATAGTTATTAGGTTTACTTAAGAAACAAATTTTGGTGTATTTATTGTATTAAACGGTGTAATGGTTATTTGTTTTATATAATTGATTTACCTTTGCCTCTGAACCTATCCCAGTAACATCCGTGTCCAAGAACTCCAGAGCAGGTTTCATACATTTGGACAAGAGACAGAGTTGACATAAGTCTGCATGAATAGATGTCAACTGAGAATCAAAGAGCTGAATCTTCCTTATGGCTTTCTTCAGGATCTCTATTCCCCTGATAGGTTGCTTTATCTCAACAAGGTGTTCAGTGAGCAAGTGGCATAAATCAGCATCTGAAATAATTATCACATTTATGATTTCACTAGACCAAAATACATAAAGTTATTCTGTTATTGTAGCTACCAAAAACGCAAGCAAGCCACTTTACAGAAAATGGTTGTTGCCACACATGAAGCGTAATAACAATCAAAAAATCTTACATTTAGTGTCGGGCCACATTGATTGCCTTTTGCATTTTGCCGATTGAAAAGGAACACACTATTACGCATTGTGCCGATCGCCCGTTTACGGAGCAGTTCGCATCCGTACGGAACCTCACCACATTACCATAGTATATAAAATTACAGTATGTCCTGTTGACGACACAATTTTTCATCATTTTAATTATCACTACCAAACTGTTACTTTCCAGTGATGGGTTCAAATCATTCAATCGTGAAAATGGTAAATGAGTTTTGAGAACATAAAGTAAAAAAAAAACATTAATACTAAAAATTTTAAACTCATCAGACAAGTGTTTGTTTTAGAATATAGCTGCAAAAAACGCCTAATTCTGGAAGACAGGCCTTAACAGATTAAAAAATTAATATGAAAATTATTGCCATCGTTTTTATACAACAAAAGATATAAGAATAGAAATAAATTTAAAGATCACCATTAAAACAAAAAATATACTGTATTTTTTACTGTGGTACACCTGTTACGCCGATCATCGTTGCCGTCGGCTGCCGTCGTCAGCCGTGAATCGGCGCGAGCGGCTGCTGATCGCCGTCGTCGGCCGTCGCGTTTCGTGTCAGTTCGCCGCCGGAGTGCGTACGGCGCGTCGATGCGAAAGAATGCGTACGGCGTTCCATACTTTACGCTCCTTTTGTATGGAGAAACCGTCGATCAATGTGGCCCGACCCTTAACTGAATTTGCTTCTGATAAACTGAGTTGATCATTCCCTTACTTCCATTACAGGGCATTGATTTTTAGCCTTTTCAGTTTTTTTTATAACCCCCATTAAAAAAGTCATTACAATTTGTACAAACAGATGTCCCTGCCCTTTTTTAAAACAACAAAAATGATCATCGTCTAAGCATTTTGCAGTTGATAAAAGTGACTATAGTACTTACACAAATCTGGAGAGAATCGTACTTGTTCTCCATTGCAGTTAGTAATGAAGTCATGAATTTGTTGATACATCCCCGACTTGTCAACATCATTGTTACCCTGCAAATTAAAAACATTTCAATTAAACTGTATAATCAGAAATAATTTATGTGACAAGGAATTTCAAATGGTTACTTCGAGTTATCTTGAAAATAAACAATAAAACAAGAAGTGCTGCGCATAACCCTGTAGTGACTTCGAGTAACATTGATTAGGAAAGAAATGGTAACTAAACTCACCTGAGGCAAAGAATATTTGGCAACAAGAACAGCAAGCACTCCAAGGGAGTGCTGTTGAATGTCCAAAGTCTCCAGAACAGTGTTGAGATGCGCACTGTTCCTTTGTAACACTTCATCAGACTTCCCTATGATCTCGCATAATTCACGATAACTGCCTATAAGAAAAATATTATAAATATTTGAAACACCTCGTTCAAATATCACACAATTATTTTATTGAAATGTGGCCATACCTGACGCAGAAGTCGTCCTGACGTTATTCACAAACTGTTCCAGAGGAGAGGCCATTTCCTTTATGTGCTAAGATTTCTATTACAATGACAATAACTTCAATATAAACCAAAGTGTTGGGCTTCAAAAAACCCAACAGAAACTAAGATAATTCAATCAATAATCTATAAATACAACATACAATAGGAATACAAATACAATAGGTAGGTAATAGATTTTTAGCCGACTAGCCGTATAATTAATAGAGCGGCTGAGCGGCCGGTCTTTGACAGTTTGGTCAGTTTGACATTTAGCGGATGTGCCTTTGACAGCTGGGGCTTAGTGCGAGTTTTACGTGACATACCTAACGCGCTCGCTACGTAGCTGCGAATTAGCTAAAATTTGTATGGGATCGAAGCAGAGCCACCTAGCGGACGTAAATGTTTCTGTTTGGATCCCATACAAATTCGCATTGACGTTGCGAGCGCGTTTTGTCACTTAAAACTCGCACTCAGCCCACTGAAACTGAATCACATCTATGGAATCACAGAACTATGCACAGAACCCAGAACACGGAGTACGCTCCAATAAATGATCATTGCGCTCAAAATACCACATAGCGCTCCAGTAGGTGATCATAATCGTTCTGTGCGGTCGGAATATCATGCCTGACGTCATATTTTCTAATCACACCGACCCATCTGAATCGGCAGGGCGTTGTGAGTGCTTTGTTTCACATTTAGCGCGCTTTTCAAACTTAATAATATGATATACCTAGCGATGTAAAATATATTTGCTACGATTTTAAAAAAATGATCATGGGTGATGTAGTTTTTGAAGCGTTAAAGCTGAAAAAACCATTAAGTTGATTTTTTAACGTGAAGTTAACAAACAAACGAGGTTTATCTTTAGGAAAAAAATTGTAATCCGACCTCTTTAAGTTTCCGCCATACTTTTTCAAACCCTCCGTTCATAATGTAAAATATTGCAATGCATAAGCACGCATAAGACTACTGGAATGAGAAAACCAGACGTCGTGGGCATGATCGTTCTGAGCGTTTAATAAAATAAGTAATAATTATATACTCTGTGTGACCAATAATGTGGGCCGCGTTCCGTAACGAGCCCATAACAATCTCGTCCTCAACGAGATCCATTAGGTTTTAACGATCATAGTATTGGACAATAATGGAACGTATTTGAGCGTTTGACAGCGCCCAGAACGCCCCGCCGATCCAGGTTGTGATCGAAAGTGATGACGTAATTCATTACAACACCAAATGCCACGACCATAATGCCCGTAATATGTAATGGAACGCTTTTTTGAGACGTTATGAGTTATGAGTGTTACGAGCTAGTTACGGAACGCAGCCCCGATGTATGTTGTATTAAATTTGTTTGTATGTGGTCATTTATATCAAAACCATGGAGGATAGAACTAAGGAGGGTCATCTGTGTATATGAAAAGTGTCCAGTTGTATGCGCTTAATAACAGTTCCAAAATCCTCCACTGGTGGCGCTGGTGGATTCACAGGGTATGGTATGAATGTAGCAATCGTTGAACTCGGCATACTTCAATTCAATCAATTATTCATCTACGATTGCTACATTCATACCATACCCTGTGAATCCACCAGCGCCACCAGTGGAGGATTTTGGAACTGTTATTTAGCGCATACAACTGGACACTTTTTCAACTTTTCTCCCATATAAGATGACTCTCCTTAGTTCTATCCTCCATGATCAAAACTGTCAAAAGTCAAAATTCAAAATTGTCAGTCAAGTCAATGTCAGTCCGATAGGAGTAAATTTTTTCTATGATGTCAGTTCAGTTAAAGATGAAAGTGAAGTGACGGTTTTCTGTTATATTTTTTGTCGTAAATACTAACAGTTATTTTAATTTATAAAATAAAATTATATAGGATCCATATTTGTTTTGAATACATAAACGGCAATAAAATGTTTAATTGTGGAATGAGGCAAATGGAAGAAAGGCATGTTGCCAATCAAGTTGACCTAATGGTATGGAGTAATCGACTGGATTTATTAGCGCTAAGCAATTTTAAAGGTTTGTTTACTTTAATATTACAGATTTGGCTTTATTTCACATAAACATACATTCTAATAGTTATACTAGCCAAGTAAAAGTTTGTTTATTTTACTGTATACTAGGTTTTGCGAGTGGCTTTGCCCGCGTAATTGAGAAACATAATACTGTTAAGATAATCCCACGGGAACTTATCACCAGAAATTTAAGTATCCTAGTTCAGGCAGTGCTAGGCCACTCATGTGCTTAATTTCGTCACAATCTGATAAGAATAATAATGATGAGTTTTATATATCTTCCATTCCTCTTTTCACAGCATCACAGGATGATTTGGTTCGTTCCCATTAGTTCTACTGAATAGTCCTACCGTAGGACTAATGGGACTTTTTTTCCGGGTGTTTACCCGTGGTCCCGTTGGTTTGTCCCGTTGACGGGACCACGGGTAATTTTAATTCCCCGTAGTCCCGTTGCACTAGGGGTTACACTTTCATCGACTTTTTCAACTTCTGATATCGATATAATGTTTGAACCTCCTTAGAATAAAATAAAAATCCATGATAACGGCATATTGGAAACGTCAAAAGAGCATTCTTTTGACTATACTAGATAGAAAAAAAACAGTTATTTACAGTATATTTTATTCAATCTTAAGCAAATGAAATTAAAATTATTTTATATGATTTAATTTTTCGGTTTAAAGATCTTTATTTCTCATAAGATGTTTACATCACTTAGAATGAGAAACTTAAAACTACAACATGGATAAATTTTATGTCCGGTGTGCATTATTGCGTGTATGTGTGTGTGTGTGTGTGTGTGTGTGTGTGTGTGTGTGTGTGCGTGTGCGCGTGTGTATGTGTTCTGTGTGTATGTGTGTGTGTTTGGGTGTGGGTGTGTGTCTGTGTTTGTATACGTGAGTTGAATATGCGTTCATGCATATTTAGCGTAGTTGTGTTGTGAAGTGTATTTTTATAAGGTATGTACATTTTATTTACGAGTACGTAAGTATTTCGTCCTTTTTTATTATTCTTTTTTTGTATTTTATCTATTTAAAATGTTTTATATGTATTTTGAGATGATATGCTGTCTTAATAATATTTTAAACTTTGTAATATTTTTGGTTCTAGTCACTGCTTCAGGTAAGTCATTGTACAATTTTGCCCCTTCATATTTAATGTTCCTTTTACCATATAATGTTCTCGGTACTGGTACTTTTAATATATTTGTGTTTTTACGCCTATTGGTAAACTTACTTGGTACTCTGTTGTGAAATTGTAATTGTGTGTGTATTGTTTTATTGACAATTTTTCTAACTAATAAGCATGTATTGTATATGTAGGTTTGATGGATATTTAATAGTTTCGTTCTTTTATATAAATCCTTTGTAGGTGTTAAGTAGTCTAACTTGAATAAAACTTTAATTAAACTTATTCTGTGCCCTTTGGAGTGGTGATATGTTACTTTTAGCAGCACAGCCCCATATTTCAATTAGATATTCCAGGTGTGGTTTTACTAATGCGTTATAGATTATTAGTCGTATTTTAGGTGGTATGCATTTAGAAAGGTTTCTGACACAATATAAAAGTGATAATAGTTTGTTTCGAATTTTAGTGATATGAGATTTCCAGGTAAGTTTACTGTCTAGCATTATTCCTAGATACTTTTCTTCGTTTGACCTCTGCAGCGTGGTATTATTTATAACAAGTGGAGTTATTGTTTCAGTCCTTTTATTCTTTGCGGCAAATATCATGTAAGATGTTTTGCTAATGTTTATGGTTAAGAGATTTTGAGCGAACCATTCATTTATTGTGTTAAGGTCTTTTTGAGCGCTTGGAATAATTTCTTCAACACTGTCACCATAATAAAATAAGCAGGTATCATCTGCATATAATGTCATGAATTCATGACGTTGGGGATTAATAGATTAAGTAGGAATAAGTGTAGTATGTAACTGTGTGTAGAGTAAAAAAATCCTTGGGAGTTTATTATCCCTCCTTCTTCCAACATCACTTACCGTAGAGCTTTGTTGAAGCGATGGCGTAGTTTGACTGTCGAAAAATGTTTTTAATCACCAAAATCATATAAAATAATTTTAATTTCGTTTGCTTAAGATTGAATAAAATATACTGTAAATAACTGTTTTTTTTCTATCTAGTATAGTCAAAAGAATGCTCTTTTGACGTTTCCAATATGCCGTTATCATGGATTTTTATTTTATTCTAAGGAGGTTCAAACATTATATCGATATCAGAAGTTGAAAAAGTCGATAAAAATGTAACCCCTAGTGCAACGGGACTACGGGGAATTAAAATTACCCGTGGTCCCGTCAACGGGACAAACCAACGGGACCACGGGTAAACACCCTTTTTTCCCCACTAGTTCTACTTATAAATGTTCTATCGAATAGTGGAACTAGAGAGAACATTATTTCTCAGTAGTTCTACTACATTTTATTTTAGACAAAAAAAAACATTTACTTCAAAATCAGTCGTAACTTTCTGGGGGCACCTCATGATTATACTCCGAATTTTAATTCGATTCCTAAATTGACGTAGGCTAATGTCACTTTTCAAAATTATGTTGCCAGCTTTTCAATAATAGTGATTACTCACACGATTACGAACGATGTTTTGATTATTCGATTTTTCTTTACTCGATATGTCTATTATAATGTGTTTTAATAAAATATAGTAAAAATCAGATAACGATATACGGAAGTTGTTATTGGCAGCAATATGAAATTTATAATACACAAATAAGATAGTTTTCCTAAAAATGGATAAGAAATGGAGTTATTATAATTGTTATCTTAGTGGTTGTTTTTATTCGACGTTAAATTGCACATTATAATTTTTTAGTCATCCAGTTGCTACAGAAAGGTTAAATTAATCATTACTTACTTGTAATATTGTAATATTTGTGTGCCAATGATTAAAATCATTTAGTGATTTTTTTTATTGAAACAAATACATTTATTCAAAATAATTATTTAATAATTAGTAACCACGGCTTTATTTTATAAAAAGTACTTAAATATTTTTGATTTTTATATTGAAAATAAAATTTATAATGAAAGAGCCGAGATAGATTTCTGTATTGGCAACCCATGCCAATAAAATAAAATATAACCATAATACACCAATTTGCTTTATTTCTCATGTTCCCGCATGATCACATTTTTTTATTAATTTCACACACAATTATTAAAGAAAACTCTCATATCCTCAATTAATCGTCATAACTAAATTATGCGTTCAGAAATATTTGATTTCGTGATACACTTAGTTTCTGTTAAAGTAGTAGTTGTTTAGATACTACTATAATCGAGAGGAGTCGAGTCGGAAATATTTCTCGAATAATTTCGGCACCGTCACTATTTAGTAGTTGTCATAACGTTGCAACACTGAAATTGTCAAATCTGGAATCTAATTAAAATTCCGAGTATAATAACATCATCATTCATTCATCATTTCAACCCATCACGGCCCACTATTGAGTATGGGTCTCCTCTCAAGATGAGAAGGTTAAGATCATTAGTCCACCACGCTGGCCAAGTGCGGATTGGCGGACTTTACATACCTACCTTTGAGTTTTGCGAACTCTCCGACATACAGGTTTCCTCAACATGTTTTCCTTCACCGAAAAGCGAGTGACATTTAAATGCTTAAAACGCACATAACTCCGAAAAGTCTGAGGTGCGTGCACTGGGATTCAAACCCGGAATCCCCCGAGTTTTAATAGGGAATACACCTGTGAATAAGCCTGTGATACAAAAAAACGATAATACCTAAGAACCTATTTCAGTCTTTTTTTTCTTTAGATTTACGTAATTTTTTTCTTTCGTCTTTTTTCTTTAGATTTATTATAACGCTGATAGCTTAGTGGTTAAGAATTCAGACTCCTACTCGGGAGTTCGTATCCATTCCGGGTTCGAATCCCAGTGCACGCACCTCAGACTTTTCGGAGTTATGTGCGTTTTAAGCATTTAAATGTCACTCGCTTTCCAGTGAAGGAAAACATTGTGAGGAAACCTGCATGTCGGAGAGTTCGCAAAACTCAAAGGTATCTATGTAAAGTCCGCCAATCCGCATTTGGCCAGCGTGGTGGACTAATGATCTTAACCTTCTCATCTTGAGAGGAGACACGTGCTCAATAGTGGGCCGTGATGGGTTGAAATGATGAATGAATGATGATGTTATTAATCATGAGGTGCCCCCAGAAAGTTACAACTGATTTTGAAGTAAATGTTTTTTTTTTGTCTAAAATAAAATGTAGTAGAACTACTGAGAAATAATGTTCTCACTAGTTCCACTATTCGATAGAACATTTATGAGTAGAACTAGTGGGGAAAAAAAGTTCCATTAGTCCCACGGTAGAACTGTTCAGTAGAACTAATGGGAATGAACCGATGATTTCGGGATAAAAAATAACTTACGTCATGTCCTGGGTCTGAAACTATCTTGGATAAATAATTTTATATAAATCATGAAGTTGTTTAAGCATGAGTAGCTAACAGACAGGCAGTAGTTACTTTTGCATTCATAATATTAAATTAATATGAATTAACATTATGAAGAATTTAATCATTAAAATCTTTCGTTATAAATAATATAATTCTTTGATCATATTTTATAGATAATAATGAATTATTTAATTTATCAAAGACTTATTATTTATAAGCTAGTAGTGTATTCTTGTATAATGAAAACATACCACATCTATGATGAGACATGTATAGGGTTGCCACCTTTTTTTTTGCAAATAAAGTACATTGGTGAGAAAAAAAAGTACATAGTATCAAAATAAAGTACAATTTATTTTTCTTTATTATTATATTTAAAAACATATTTTTATTGCTTTTTACAGTTTGTATCAAATTAGGATCTCGACTAAACAATTGCACAGCATCTTTACAATCTATATTTGAATTAAAATTAATAAGTGATTCATTTTTTATTACAAAGAAATCAAATCATGCGAAATAAAGTATTTTCGTGTGCTTTATTGTTCTCATAAAGTATAGAGTACAATTGCCTGAAATAACGTACAATACTTTATTATAAAGTACGGGTGGCAACCCTAGACATGTACCACAAATTATTCTTCTTTGCAGGAGAAGTTCAAGTACACAGACTTCATTGGCAGAAAGTATGGAATTTACCACCTCCAAAAGAAAACTTACGCGTGCATGCAATGGCGTGGAGGCCGGATGGCAAGGTATAAATAAGGCTATCTATACTAATATTATAAAGCTTGGGAGTTTGTCTGAAAAGGTACTTCTTATGATAAACATAAGTACTGGTGTGAATAAATTTTTTATGTTGGATTAATATATTTATAGAGAAAGTGCTTGTTCATACTGAACACGCGGGCGCGGTGGTGGGCGCGCGCGCGGTGGACGTGGCGAGCTCGTGTTCACATTGACCGCCAGGCGTTTTGCGCGAGAGTTCAGTTGCGTCGCTACTGAATCGAGCGCTCCGCCGCTAGTTCAGTGTGAACACACACAAACATTTCATGCGTTTGATATGCCGCGAGCGCGCCGCGCTCGTCGTCGCGAGCTTGCCCGCTACTTAGACCACACGTGCGATTCCTGTGTGAACACTTGGATATTACGCCATATGTTTGATATTTCGTGACCGCGTCCGCCACCGCGCCCGCGAGTCAGTATGAATGAGCACAAAGACTTTAGGCTATATTTTATAACATCATGGTACGGAGCTACAATGAAAAATGTTGCAAAAATAGGAAAATATTTAGTTTTCTGAATCAAAGAGAGGGGCATTCACTATTCTTTCTATATGTATTGAATGTAAAGTATTTCATTTGAACAAATTTTTTACCGTGGCTGGGTGGGAAGGACAGAAGGAAGGAAGAGAGCTACTGTGATTTGTAATCAAATAATACCTGATGTTTTTTACTGATTTAATAATACAAAAACATAATTATAGGTGTAACTTTATAATATTTTCAGGCATTGGCTGTTGGTTACAGTTCTGGCAGTGTCCACATAGTGGATGTTGAAGATAAGGAAGTATTAGTGAAATATGATTTTGATCAGAACCTCTCTCAAGAAAGTTTTCAACGCGCTGCCTTTGGCATTAATTGTATAACATGGGCTGTTAAAGCAGGAACACTTGAGAGTGCTACGGAGTATAACTTATATGTAAGTCATTATTATTAATTATTGGGAATAGCTTTCAGCATGGGGTGTTACTTGACAGTAAGGAATAAATATGCGTGTTTATTTATCATTCCTTATACTTTTATTTGTATTATTGTAATACTGAAAAATAATATATAATACTAGAGAACCGCCCGCGCTTCGCTTCGGGACCCGTAGGTAACAGCCGCGTAGGTCTCGCTCCCGTAGGAATTTAGGCTAAAAAGTAGCCTACTACTCGCTCTCTTCACTCCACCCTGTCTGAGGTGTGTGGAGCCCTCGGGACAGTTAGTTCCCCTTTGGGGGTGTCTCTCGCGGCCCGTTAAAACGCGCCGGTCCTTGGGTTGGGCCCTAAGGCCCTTGGTTGTCCATCTGTGGTTAACCAATAGGTCAAGTCCGGTGAGTGGTGGCCTTTTTACAGGCCACAGAGTCTTAAATGGGATGGGGTTCATCTTCGCGCCGCCCAGGCGATCGAGGCCCTACCGGGTGAATCCCGCTGGTGGGAAGCCCAGCAGGAGCCGATCAGCGCCGGGCGACGACTTACGAAGCCCCAGTATCAGTCAGTGCTAGCCCCGTCCCGCGCAACCAGCAAGTCGCGCGGGAAGGCCCAGCGGTCCGGTGGACGGGTGTGGAGCGGCGCCAGGTCCTGCAGATGCGGGAACCGCGACGCGTCGACACGCCCGAACATGTTGCGTGCCAATCTCTCGATGAAGTCGTCCAGGCTCTCGACTCGAAGGTCCCTCTGGATGACGGCGTTCCTGACGTCCCTCGGCGCACCAGTCAGCCGGCGGAGCGCAATCGCCTGAACCGCGCGCATCCTCTTGCGCTGCGGTTCGCTGGCGAGCGCGTACCACGCCGGTACCGCGTACGTGAGGCGGGATCTGATGTAGGTCTTGTAGACCCCGAGCTTCAGTCGGAGAGGGAGGCTCGAGGAGAGCACTGGTTTCTGCCATCGCGCTTCTGGAATTCGCGACGGCTTTCGTAACCTGTGGCTTCATCGAGTCTTCCGTCGATTTTGCCCCCAGGTATTTGGCCTGTGGGGCCCATTGGATATCTTGTCCGTGAAGCTCCAGAGTAGGGTCCCGCCTGTTGAGGTATCCTCCTATGTTCACGGCCTGCGTCTTCCCGACATTCACCGACAGTCTCCACGCAGCGAGCCATTCGGGGACGGCATCAAGCGCACGCTGCATCTTGACGATGGCGTGGGTTCTATTCAGCGACGTGGTGATGTACGCCACGTCATCGGCATACAGGGCAAGCGACGCCCCCCTGCCGCCGGGATGTCGTCGGTGTAGCAGGCGTAGCAGATCGGGGACAGGCAACTCCCTTGCGGGACGCCGGCTGCGATCGGACGCTCGGTGGATTCGGCGTCTTCAACCACTACTCTGAAGCTTCTATTTTCGAGGAAACTGGAGATCACCTTAACGGCACTCCGGGGCGCCGACGACTGCAAGATCTTGTAGAGAAAGCCGTCGTGCCAAACACGGTCGAACGCCTTTTCCATGTCGAGGAATACTGCACACACGCGTTCTCTCTTATTCAGAGCCGCGGTAACGGTGTGCAATACCCTCGACAGTGTAGCCGTGCTGTTCAGCGGCATCAAAAAGTAGCCTTCCACTTCTGTTGGCAGCTAGGCTATTCCACCCCGGATGCTTGCAGTTCCAGTCGCCCGCGCCCACCACCGGTGTCGGCGAGTCCAGCAACTTGCGGACATCAGCCAACAGGATAGTGCCAGCGGGCGGGCGGTACACTGAATACAACCGGAGCGGGGAGTTCTCGAGGCAGAGCTAAAGTAGCCTATTACATTTGCCTATGACTTAAGTAAATTACATGTAGTATTTGATAGCGTAATTCAGAACTTGCAAATGAATTTTATTAACGCCATCTATTAACAACTCCGAAAATAAATATCTAGCAACTAACAAAACATCGATCTTCCCATGGGAATGGGATGTTTTTTCGCGGTAAAAAGTAGCCTACGTCACTCTCCACCCTCCTAACTATCCCCACACACATAAACCTTACCATATAATAGCTTTGTTGCGACGTGAAAGCGTCACAAACAAACAAACAAACACACTTTCACATTTATAATATTAGTAAGGAAGTAAGGATTATCATGGAAAAGTAAATGAAAAAATGGAAAAATATTTATTTCACAAAAACATGGTAGGTATATAGCTATATAGTAACACAGCCACTAGCTCCCACACTAGGATTCCCTGTGTTGTGGGACACTAGGACTAACCCTATCGTACAAAGTAATTTACACTTTTCTAGCATATCATGTAGTATATATATGTAAATACTCATAGGCTTAGAAAGCATGTTTGTGAATTGCTAGTAAGGTATTGTGATTATAAACGGTAACAAAATATTGTTTTTGACCTATCAAAATCAGAAAATTTTACAATCAAAATGAAAATGATACTGGCCCATATCCATAGAAAACTTATTTGAGAAATATTACGCATGCAGGATCCTCAAAAGACCAGTAAAAACTACAAATATTATTTAAAATTTAAAATACCATGTACTTGTCAGGGCAACTTATAAAGATGTTATAATGAAAATGAAAATTAGATGCTGGTTGTGTAATGTTGCTGCCTGGTAGCATTACTCAGAATAAAAATAATGATACAACAAATTCACATCCTATTAGGCAGTTAAGTAGCTAAGATATAAATAATATTTGATACAAGACAGCAACAGCTAGGTTAGCATTATTATTATAGATAGGTACTTAAAACTAATATCCCGAAAAGATGTGAGTGTATGTGTGAGTGTGTATGTTTGGGTGTGTGTGTGTATGTGTGTGTGTGTGTTGGGGGGGTGTGTGTGTATGTAATGTAATGAAACATATAAAATTGCAATGACTAAATATTGCATACTGAACAACTGCATAATCTGCCCCAGGGCAGTGCATTTCATCATCATAGAAGGATTCTAATTCAGCCCAATGTTTAGTGTGTGTCTTCAGCAGCTTAAGTGAAATAATTATAGGTTTAGTGTTAGCAAATGTGCGTGTGTGTAGGGAATATTACGCAAAGCTCGGCGTAGATGGCGCCATCAGCACATATAGTAAACAGATCATAAGCCGCGTTCCGTAACTTGACCAAAACATTTAAATTTCTATGAAAAAGTGTCGTTTTGGACGCTTTCGTCGAGTAACGGGACGCGGTGGTGCATGTGCTAGTGCTGCACTCTGGCGCCAAAATTTGGCCGTAAGGTCTCCTATTGCTGAGAATTCACAATTTGGTTCTTTGATACAAAACAGGTTTACTTAAAATAGAAGGAGGGAGTATGTTAAAAAAGTTTTTTTTTTTCAGGATGATGCTTCAATATTTCTTCCAAAGCATCCACCACTGAGCAATGCATACAAAACTCAGGGCTCTGAGGAAAATACAAAATATTTTAAAAGGACTCAGGAACAAACCCAATTAAGTATGCTGGTAATAGCCTATGGAACAGGTCATATTTATATGAGTGTCTTCGGAAGATTTCCATTAGGTACCATGCACCTAACACAAGTAACTAAAGATGAATGTGGAGAATATAAAGTTTTGAATATTAACTTATCGGATGACTTCAGTGTCATGCAAGTAGTTTATTTGGACAGAGTTAACAATAACATTTATTTAGCAGTCATCAACACCAGTGCATTATCTGCTTTTGCTGAAGAATTGTTCTCTGTTGCTACTAGACATGGTCAAATTATACGACTTATAGCATACATGGACCAAACAATGATCTCAATAACAGAATCCTGGGAACATATTTTATTAGAAATGGACACTAAAATGGCGTCATATGCATCGTCGGTAGCTGAAGGTGGAGTTTCTGCAGATTTCCTGGAACTACTGATGCTGGGTAATTATTAAGTTACAAGTAATTTACATCCTTATGAAAATATTAATTGGTACATAAATTTTTTTCATTGGTGCTATAGGAAATAAGTAAATGGGCATGCATTAATCTGAGTAAATTAGGAGGTTGATGTCCTCAATCAATTTTACGATTCTTTGACAAACTGAGACTGCTTATGAAATTAAAGTTGATAAATTGTGTGCTGAGCTCAATTATCAATTAAAAGAACTACCCTCTACACTTCATGGGCTGCCATGTTTTTGCTGCTATTATTAATAAGTAGCTTGTTCCACATTAGTGAAAAGGAGGATGGGCGTTTGGTACCCATGTCCAATTAAAATGAATTTAGTGTCATTTGAAAGGTATTTTCAAGAGTACAAAAAATTACTATGGCGACAAACCCGTACAAATTGTCCGTTTTGAAATATAGCCTTCAGAAGATACGGAATATTTAGTTCGAATTAGGGTTAAAAAAATCATATCTTTGGCGTACTTCGACCGATTTTGAAGATGTTTGCACAGATTTTGAGCTTATAAATATTCATACAGATAAAAGTCTGTTACAATATATACACAATAAAATCAGTTTATATTTTTTTCAGTTAGGGCTGATTTACATTGATACAGTAGCTGGCGCCAGCATAACTGAATTCCGGCTCTGCGTTGGCACTGGCACTGAATCACTGGCGATCACCTGCGCGTAGTGTTAACACAGATCCAGTGCCACTGGCTGCGCGGCGTGCGCGGGGCTGTCACTGGATCGAAAAATAGGCAGACGGTCTATTTGATCCAGTGCTGAATACTGGATGCTGGACTGAATTGTAACATGTTTACACTGATACAGTGCTTATCTAGCGCTGAAATCAAGGTGCGCTGCCGCCAGCTACTGTATCAATGTAAATAGGCCTTTATGAGTGATTTATCTAATAAACAATATAAACATATAAATACACGTATGTATTAGTGATGTAACGAATGTCATTTTTTGAACATTCGCGAATGCGAATGCGAATGCGAATATCTGCTTCCGACATTCGCGAATGCGAATGCGAATGCGAATATTCATTTTTTTATTTATTTGAACTCAATTTTCTATGCTTGATCCATCTATCTCAAAAACTACCAAGTCGATTCGAACTCGCCTGACTAAAGTGTCATCCGCTAGAGGTCCGTAAGTATTAGATACGTAAGCAATTTATTTTTCTATTTTCAATTTGATAAAAAATCACAAAAGACACGAAACGAAACAGTAGATTGCCGGAAGAAATATCAAAATTGGTTTTAAGCGTTTACTCGATCTGCGGTCAGGAAAGGGTTGAGGGGGCTTTTTAAGGGGGAAAAAACTACAAGACCTATGAAAAAAGTTAAATGGCAAAGTTAAAGGTAATAAAAAAATCTACGGGTTACCCTTGTTTCGTATAACAACTTTTGATATAATTTTAATAAATCGAACAACGTTTAAGATAATAATCAGTTTGTATAATATCGTTTGACATAATTTTCATTTGATCGAATATTCATTTTGTGTAATATTGATTGACATAATGTTCATTTGATCGAATATTATTTTATACAATGTTCATTTCATGAAATGTTCAGGTTATAAACGCCCTAAAGTCGGTTCTGTTCGATGGTTCCTGTTAACCTAACACGCTCGTCGCTTCGCTCCTCGCTAACCTAATTACTTTAATTAAAATTAGCGCATTTGAACATTCGATAAAAAGATATTATTCGAAACAAATGATGATAAGAAATAAAATTATGGCAATCAAATATTCGATCAAATGAATAATTAAATGTGAAATGACTTTATTCCAACTAAAATTAATCGAAGCGATTTTCGACGAAAAGTTGTTATACCAAACAAGAGGCACCCAAAATCTACAACTTTCGTAGCCATACTTTTTTCACATAACCTCAAATTTGTGCAAAAAATTCAAGTAACTGAGTTTTTGATTTTTATCTTATTCGATTTGCATTTTTTTTTGGTTTATCAATGTTACATGAAATCTTAAGTTTTTTAAGCAATTAAAATGTATTTTAAACCGACTTCAAAAAAAGAAGGTTTTCAAATCGTCTGTATGTTTCCTTTTCTCTTATGTGTGTTACCTCATAACTTCGTACTGGGTGAACCCATTTAGATAATTTTTCGACATTCGAAAGGTAATGACTGCCGTCTGGTCCCATTTTAATTTGAGCGACATCTGACGGTCAGTTTTTGAGTTAATCTCAGTCATGTAAATTTAATTTATGCTAACTTTTCACTGGGTGTTCCCATGGTGATTCTTTTTAGTTCGAAAGGTAGTGCTTGTCATGTGGTAACTTATAAATTGGAGCGATATCTGGCGAGTGGTTTTTAAGTTATTTCGACTTCGAAGTCGGTTATTTTTTTGTAAAAATATTATTTATTAGCTCAATATGTTTCATAATATTACAAGAATCGAAGTTGAATTATTCCGGTTTTTTGAGAAAATTTTCCATGGTAATGTATATTTTTTACACCATTAGAAAGTAGAGATTTCATAGAACAATAGGTAAGTTTTCACTAAATTCCGAGAAAATAATATATTTTGTAGAAGATAAAAATACAAAAACCAAAAACTCAGTCATTTGAATTTTTCACAAAGATTAAAGACAGTAAGTATGTGAAAAAACGTGAAAACGTGAAATATGTGAAATTTTTATTATCTATAACCTAAAAACCTCCTTGAACTTCTTCCCGACCTCAGATTTTCTTCGTTTCCCAATAGGTTTCATCCTGTCACAATTTTTTTCGTTTCAAAAGCTATCGGCACTGGTCTACTAATCCGATCTGCATCAGATCAGATCATATTTGCAGACATCACCAAATGAAATTCGAAATATAGTTGAAGGTGAATTTATTTTTTCTTGATAATAAAATAAATGACTGACGTTTTACTTATTTTTAAAATTATTTTCTTGGTATTTTATTTTTTCAAGTTCTAGTCTAAATATTCGCAAAACATTCGCATAAATTTTGCGAATGCGAATGCGAATGCGAATATCCAAAAAACATGCGAATATTCGCGAATGCGAATGCGAATGCGAATATTCGTTACATCACTAGTATGTATGACTTTTACTTTCAGTCATTCGCTGAGTTATTGCAAAAAGTTTGTTGTATACTTAGTACCAAAAATATATAATTTTCAAGTAGGATTACTACGATCGGACAATGAACCAGGACTAGCGACATGTATATTCACAATCTACATAAAAATACCTTTCTAACGACGTATCATTTACTTCGATTGGTGCCGGTACCAGATTCCATACATTTGTGCCCATCCTCCTTTAAACATTATTAAATGTAAATGGAACTAAGTGTTATGTGCGCAATATAATTCTGTGAACTAATTTTCATTCCATTTTTAGTGATAAAATATTATTTTACAGGGGTCCCGTCTGATCAACTGGAATTGTTCCTGCTACACGAGCTAACTGCAAAAGGTTTAAAAAAGTTTGGGGGATCAGTAGAACTAAGCTACTCTACAATACAAAAATTGGTTTTGAAGCAACTCAATATGGTTGGTACATCATTAACATATCATCTGGCTGAATTGAGAGGACTTACAAGAATTCCAGACAGGTTTAAGGTTGGTATTAGAAATTAGCTGTGAATTTTACTTAATATTTAACATTACTTGTCAATTAAGACCTACAATTATATCTTTTTAGCTGTTGGAGTTTGATGAGTCTACCGTGACTGGTGCTATAAGGGCGTGTTGCGCTTTTGTGAACAAATGCCTAGAATTACAGCAAGTTATTGATGTGTCAATGAGAAACTACAAAGCATTTTTCAGATGGTTGTTTGTGGTTATTGTTCGTTTATTAGATGAACCAACCCCAAATGAAATTGTGAGAATGACTCAACAGGAATTATCGCATATAGCAGAATTTTTATATAACTTCGATATAATTCGTGAGGAAAACACTGACAAGACGTCAGAAAAACCAGTTAAATTTAACCTTGAAAGATTGGCTCAATACCTCCAGGACCAAGATTTAACCATATTACCGGATGATGAAGACAACCCATGGCATAAATTTTTGAGGGAAAATTCTTGCTTTCTAAAAGGAAATGACACAATTTTTTCCATGATGGAGTTTCGGAAGTTTTCTCTTGTACAACAACAAAATTATTTAAAAAATGCGATCAACAAAGTTTTCGATATCAACAGTAAAGATATAGGAAAACATTTTTCAATCGTATGCAATATAAAATGTTACGAAGATGTCGATAAAACTAACTTTCGTGATAGTTTTAAGGTATCACAAACATATGATGCTAGTCAACAAAGATTCTTGATGGCATTTGTAAATTCTAAACATCCCACTGAAGGAATACATTTTGTATCAATTGAATTAAAAGAGCGTCTTTGTACTGCTAATGCAGCTAAATATTACTTCTCATCATCCTTGTTGCCAGACAACATTGGAAGGTCATTAGAAGAAGAATTAGGCATCTTGGATATAGAATTTTATTCTCCAGAATACTTATCTGTACTTACAAAACATCCGCACAATGTTCAAAGCACCATATTTGTTCAACTTCCCATGAAAATAGTAGTAGACAATTCTGCTGAATTCAACACAAAGTCACAGTCATGCATATTTAATGATAAAATAATAAGAAAAAATATATCTCCATTACTTGATCAAGGTGTTATTAAGGTACTTGATAAAATGGATGGATTTAAGATAGCAGTATCGGGAGGGCGGAAGGTTGCTGTGGTGTTGTCAAACAGCCATAGAAAAGTGAGAGTATTTGAAATGGAAGTGAATGCTGAAGATGAAGATGATGAGACTTTTGATATAACACCACAGTCTCATGAAGTTCTTGGAAATGACAGTAATAATGCTTCAATATCAGATCAACTTAATGCTACTCCAGAAAATGTAACATTTTAAATAGGATCTTCATTTTTATCATGCGGGGAGCCTTTGTGAAATAACTTCGAAACACTGAAGTTTGGATAAGGGCCAATGCAGTATTGACATATAAATAGCCATAACGTTTATTCGTATAGGTGGCACGCACTATTTATAGAAACGGGTGTGCGTGTGACCCAATTATTGACGCAAATGAGGTGATCCACCGACACGTCAGTTGGGCGATCTGATTATAGTAAACCAAACATAAGACTGAAACGAAAGAGGCGCTGTCGGACGCATTTGACATTCATTTGACCAATCATTGCACACTAGTAACTGACAGATGAATGAACACAACGTACTTATGAATGACTTTTCGTTAGTTCCAATTTTTGCCATTTCAGAGTTAAGTTGGGCGGACTGTACCTATATTATTTTATAAAGTACGTTCTCAAAGATTAGAATGTCACACTTGTGTCATGTAATCTCAGAAAATGTGTCAAATGATATAATTATTATTGATGTATGGTTAATCCTTTACGTTATTATTAATTTCAATTTAGGTTATGGTCCCATTTAATTGTTTTGTAATGAGCAGTGCAAGGTCAGGCCTATATTATTTGAATGTTAGTTCCGAAGGTATTCCAGTGTATTTGTAGAAGAAATTAAAGGATTCTGAAAACAAAGTTTATTGGCATTTTACATTTGGTAATAATACAAAATTATAATACAACACTTATCAACATTATTCTTAAACACTACCAATTAGAAAATGCTTAAACTGCAATAGTTTTATGTACTCTGCACCTTATAATCACTATCAATCAAGGTAATTTTTTATCAAATATTATTGTTATCCTAAGTTTTTAAGGTAATCTAATTAACAAAGATGTGACAAATATTTCTGAAAAACCACTGATACACCTATAATGGATCAGATTGTAATAAAATTTGATTTGAAATTTAAAATGAGACTTTTACTACATAAACAATTACTATATCAGACTGGGATGTGGTGTTTTTATTTGAATGTTTTCAAATACTGAATTAAAATCTGTATCTAAGCCCTGATTGTCGATACCAAATAGATGGTCAGATGACACATTCCTGCTGGGACCTGGAACTGGCTGTGGTGGTATGGTTGTGGTTGTTGCATTATAAATCTCTTCACCATCCTCATCTTCTGCTTCATCACCTGAAAATTATAATAGTAGTCATGATGAAAAACTGGCTAAACAATATTTCATTGCAATCAGTTACCAATTTTATCAATAGGGTTTGACATCTGAGATATAGAATAAAATATGTTGATATAGATTTGGTCTGGATTCAAATACTGGCATATTGTTATTTTTTCAAATTGTTATTCGTATTCGCGCGAACACAAGAACCTAAACGTGTGAGATGGGCCTTCACTAATGATTAAAAAGAAGAAAGTTATTGCTACATATTTTGTAGTACAGTCCGCCCAACTTATCTCTGAAATGGCAAAAATTGGAACTAACGAAAAGTCATTCATAAGTACGTTGTGTTCATTCATCTGTCAGTTACTAGTGTGCAATGATTGGTCAAATGAATGTCAAATGCGTCCGACAGCGCCTCTTTCGTTTCCTATGTTCGTTTCAGTCTTAAGTTGGGTTTACTCATAGAGATAGGAATAGGTATGGTTTACTATACCTATTCGCAACTGTCAAATTGCAGTGCAACTACTATACAATAAAATACCTACTATCCCCAAATGAAGTATATATGGGTCACCCCCGACCCCTGCCTTGATATTACCTTAAAATCTTAAATATTTAACCAATTTCGTTTATGCATTGGTGATTTAAAATAATATTTATGATTTTAATATGCCCTGTCACATAGTTTACAACCTGTGGGCTGAGTGCGAGTTTTAAGTGACAAAACGCGCTCGCTACCTAACTGCGAGTTACCTAAAATTTGTATGGAATCGGAGCAGAGCCACCTAGCGGGACGTAAATGGCTCAGCTTGGATCCCATACAAATTTTAGCTAACTCAACTCGCAGTTACGTAGCGAGCGCGTTTTGTCATAAACTCGCACTCGGCCCACTGACCCTTATAACATAACTAGAGAACCGCCCGCGCTTCGCTTCGGGACCCGTAGATAACAGCCGCGTAGGTCTCGCTCCCGTAGGAATTTAGGCTAAAAAGTAGCCTACTACTCGCTCTCTTCACTCCACCCTGTCTGAGGTGTGTGGAGCCCTCGGGACAGTTAGTTCCCCTTTGGGGGTGTCTCTCGCGGCCCGTTAAAACGGGCCGGTCGTTGGGTTGGGCCCTAAGGCCCTTGGTTGTCCATCTGTGGTTAACCAATAGGTCAAGTCCGGTGAGTGGTGGCCTTTTTACAGGCCACAGAGTCTTAAACGGGATGGGGTTCATCTTTGCGCCGCCCAGGCGATCGAGGCCCTACCGGGTGAATCCCGCTGGTGGGAAGCCCAGCAGGAGCCGATCAGCGCCGGGCGATGACTTACGAAGCCCCAGTATCAGTCAGTGCTAGCCCCGTCCCGCGCAACCAGCAAGTCGCGCGGGAAGGCCCAGCGGTCCGGTGGACGGGTGTGGAGCGGCGCCAGGTCTTGCAGATGCGGGAACCGCGACGCGTCGACACGCCCGAACTTGTTGCGTGCCAATCTCTCGATGAAGTCGTCCAGGCTCTCGACTCGAAGGTCCCTCTGGATGACGGCGTTCCTGACGTAGGTACCTCGGCGCTGTCCCTGTGGCTCGGGACCAGAATACGAGCTTCGGTATCCCCTGCCTGTCGTAAGAGGCGACTAAAAGGGGGCGTTCGGGGTTGCGGGCGGCTAGAGTGGGAGCTCGAACCGCCCAATGGCAACCCCGGGAAGAACTGCTCTGTGTGTGGCCGCACAGAGCCGTTTGAGATGGGTCCGTAGGGGACATCGCGCTTGGAGGGCACCGGTCGCGTTCCTTTGGAGATCCCGGAGTCCTCCACAAGCGTTGAGGCAGGCCACCGGGGGGGTTTTAGTGGGTAAAAGTCCCACATAACCCTGTGTCGCTCCCACGGCACCGGGTACCTTTTGAAGGTTTCCCCCTCGATAAAAAAAAAAAAAAAAAAGGTACCTCGGCGCACCAGTCAGCCGGCGGAGCGCAATCGCCTGAATCGCGCGCATCCTCTTGCGCTGCGGTTCGCTGGCGAGCGCGTACCACGCCGGTGCCGCGTACGTGAGGCGGGATCTGATGTAGGTCTTGTAGACCCCGAGCTTCAGTCCGAGAGGGAGGCTCGAGGAGAGCACTGGTTTCTGCCATCGCGCTTCTGGAATTCGCGACGGCTTTCGTAACCTGTGGCTTCATCGAAAGTCTTCCGTCGATTTTGCCCCCAGGTATTTGGCCTGTGGGGCCCATTGGATATCTTGTCCGTGAAGCTCCAGAGTAGGGTCCCGCCTGTTGAGGTATCCTCCTATGTTCACGGCCTGCGTCTTCCCGACATTCACCGACAGTCTCCACGCGGCGAGCCATTCGGGGAGGGCATCAAGCGCACGCTGCATCTTGACGATGGCGTGGGTTCTATTCAGCGACGTGGTGATGTACGCCACGTCATCGGCATACAGGGCAAGCGACGCCCCCCTGCCGCCGGGATATCGTCGGTGTAGCAGGCGTAGCAGACCGGGGACAGGCAACTCCCTTGCGGGACGCCAGCTGCGATCGGACGCTCGTTGGATTCGGCGTCTTCAATCACTACTCTGAAGCTTCTATTTTCGAGGAAACTGGAGATCACCTTAACGGCACTCCGGGGCGCCGACGGCGCCGACGCCGAGAAAGCCGTCGTACCAAACATGGTCGAACGCCTTTTCCATGTCGAGGAATACTGCACACACGCGTTCTCTCTTATTCAGAGCCGCGGTAACGGTGTGCAACACCCTCGACAGTGTAGCCGTGCTGTTCAGCGGCATCAAAAAGTAGCCTTCCACTTCTGTTGGCAGCTAGGCTATTCCACCCCTCATGCTTGCAGTTCCAGTCGCCCGCGCCCACCACCGGTGTCGGCGAGTCCAGCAACTTGCGGACATCAGCCAACAGGATAGTGCCAGCGGGCGGGCGGTACACTGAATACAGCCGGAGCGGGGAGTTCTCGAGGCAGAGCTAAAGTAGCCTATTACATTTGCCTATGACTTAAGTAAATTACATGTAGTATTTGATAGCGTAATTCAGAATTTGCAAATGAATTTTATTAACGCCATCTATTGACATCTCCGAAAATAAATATCTAGCAACTAACAAAACATCGATCTTCCCATGGGAATGGGATGTTTTTCCGCGGTAAAAAGTAGCCTACGTCACTCTCCACCCTCCTAACTATCCCCACACACATAAACCTTACCATATAATAGCTTTGTTGCGACGTGAAAGCGTCACAAACAAACAAACACACTTTCACATTTATAATATTAGTAAGGATGTCAGTCAGACTTTCTTGATCTTCCCTCCTCTTAATAATGTTTCATTTATATTATTGATAACCCCATAAGTAACATAAGTGTGACATTAAAAAAAGTTAAAGTTTGGAGTTTGCCAGTGTTCTGTCAGACAATGGGATACACACACACACATCGGTCCACAGATCGGTATCGTACGCATCGGACGCATCGCAGTATCGCAGTTTGTATAGAAAGTACGATCCGTACGACGCGGATCAGTAGACGCACTTGTATAATTTTCTATACAAAGAATACTACGATCCGTTTAATGCAATGCGTCCGATGCGTACGATACCGACCTGTGGACGCTTAGCCTTATACTCTTTCATGTTGTGCTTATAGATAATGATTTAGGTTTATAAGAAAATGCTTATAATAAAAATTGTCACCTGAAAACAACTGTTGTGCTTCCCTTTTCCATTCCCTTCTCAACCGGAAGTAAATCACAGCACAGGCTACAATTATAATAATTGAGACCAAAATGGCAACCAATTTTATAGCATCACCGGCTGTAAATGTGGAGCCATGCACAATCATCTGCACCTCCCCCACAGATATACCAGTCCCATCAAAGTTTCTCGAGACACACTTGTAGTACCCAGATTCACTTGGTGACACACTCTGGAACAATATAACAAATGACACACACACACAAAGACAATAACACACTCCCAGACCAAGGAATTTAAACTCATTATTCAATTTTCATATTAGTGTATAATTATTGATTTTTTTTCATTTATTATAATGAGTTTATATTGAACGTAATTATTCCATAATGTCCTGCTTAGTGACTGTTTAGTCTTTTTTTTTTCTTATAATTTTAAATTGTATTATTACCGCTTACTTATATGCACGCAGTCTTTGCCTATAACTGTGATGGCACTTATCATAACACCTTTGTACAAGAAATTTATTGTAATTATATAGTGAACATTATGTTGGCAATCAATAAATAAATAATTTTCACTTTAAATTGAACATAGAATCCTTCAAGCAGAGGCTCAGAATAATACTCATTGAGCAAACATCATCATTAATTTAATGATTTAGTTATATTATTTCATCTTGATATTATAGATCATAGGTCAAATAACTAATCTCCAAAATTCTTGTGATAAGTTTCGTGGAATTAAATCACGGTGAAATATTAAAAAACAGGTAATAAAAGTACCATTCTTCATTGAGATCTGCTTATGTGAGTTGGTAATGCCTCCAGTGTTTAAGACAGAAAGGAAAAGAAAAGGAAAGAACCAAGGAGAAAACAAAAGGAAGGAACCATTATTACCTTCTCAACCATCCTATTAAATATTAAATAGCAATATCCTATAGCAAGACAAATGAACAGTTTTATTAACCCATCACATTTGCTCCAGGCTGTATGTGGTGACATAAGGGGTAAGTGTTGTACTTCAACAATCAAATCTAGAATTTTGGGTTTGAGAACCATTACTCTGATATTTTGATAATGTAATTAAAAATATTAAGATAACTCACATTAATATGCAGCTTTCCTGAAAGAACCTCATATTTATATTTCCTCTCGTCATAATCATTGCCAGGGCCAATCACCTTGTTTTTATCAAATAGCCAAAACATGAAATTGTGATCAAAGTCATTGCTAATACAGTTCAAAACTGCTGTAGAGCCAGCCGGCACTTCAGTGGTGATAGAACTTTTTATATTTGCCACTGTATCGGTAACGGAAGGCATTTTAACGTTATTTACTGCCTTAGAGGGCACTGTTATATCACGGAAACTAGTCACAACTACTCCGCTGAGATCGTGCAAACATGCCAATGTCAATGAAACCGTGCCAAGTTTAAATTTATCACCGTCACATGTTTACACTAGACAGTTTTCTTATAATATACACTTAGTATCTACTACTCCCGTTGGAGTGCTTTATTAGATGCATGAAAACTTCTACGCAAAGCACTGGTAGTAACATCCATATAGGGGTCATCACAACATATATTGGTAGGTCCACTTTGGACTCTAGTTTTATACAGATGATTATTTGTGCTGCCATTTTTAGTCCTATAGCAGCTATGTACCAAACATTCTTATTGATAGTTCCTCTAAACCTTTCAATTCCATTCCGACAGTGAGACACCATGTGGAACAGTACATACATCAATAAAATGCTGTCATAAACCCACATTGGTATGAACACAATGAACCAATTCCAATGAGTTCTTGACTCCAATCTCAAGCAGAGGAGAATTAAGAAAACGAGAAATATGAACCATGTAAATAAAGCTCTGTGGAGAATGGCCATGATTCTATCTTATTTGTGATCAATTCAATCAAGGCAGATTGCCGATGAACAGTCTTATTTCTTGATAATCTTAAAACACGTTTACTGTACTGTTAGATCTTTTCATCTGCAATAATTGATCACATATCTTGTAAATATTCAGTATTACTTTCTTGAACAGGAACAGCTTTATCCTTCCTTATTTATTCATTCAAAATAAAATTCTAGAATTCTACTGTAACCTGTAACTGTTTAATGTTTACTTTTTTTTATTTCCATCCTATTCTATTCGATTTTCACTAGGCTATCTGAAAAATATCGATTGATCGATATATCGATATTATTACTTCGTCACTTTTTATACTAAACTAGCTTTTGCCAGCGGCTTCCCCGCGTGAATTTCGTTTAAACTTCACCCCTTTATTTCACCCACTTAAGTGTCATAAACGTAAGAGTAGATAAAATATAGGTATACTTAATCAGAAAGCTTCGAACTGCTAAGCTATCGGGAGTTACACGTGTTATTGTGAGTCAACCATAAAAGATAGACATATGCTGTCGTGGAATATTTTTTATATAATTTTAAGGAGAACATTTCCGTCATACATGATTTCTGTGTAGCTTTAACCATTAAGGTTGCACACGCGACGGAAGCTTAAAAAATGGAGTAACTTCTCCCGTTTCCCCAACATTTCCCTTCACTGCTCTGCTCCTATTGATTGTAGCGTGATGAAAAGTATACTATAACCAGCGCGGGAGTATGAAAAATAATTGTACCAAGTTTCGTTAAAATCCGTCGAGTAGTTTTTTTTCTATAACGGTTATACATCAGACAGACAGACAGACAGACAAAAATTTTACTGATTGCATTTTTGGCATCAGTATCGATCTCTAATCACCCCCTGATAGTTATTTTGGAAATATATTTAATGTACAGAATTGACCTCTCTACAGATTTATTATAAGTATAGATAGAGGTTGTTTTAACATCGATAAAAGTATCGATAATTATATCGAGGTAATGAAATTATCGATAGTTGATAATATCGATGATTTTGGTCGATAATATCGATAACATCGAATTTATTTAAATTTAAATAAAAAATATGCAGATCATAGAGATTTTTTTTTGTTTCATTAGTCCTTATGGACAGGGAAAGGGTCTAAGCCCATACAGCCAGAGACAATAGAGAAATAAAACAAGTAAAGGATGTTTTTTATTTGTTTATATTGTAAGAAAAGGCTCATGTTCAAAGCCCATACAGCCTTATCTAAGGTCGTGAATTATCGTTTTTTTTTTCTTCGGATATGATATCGATATTATCGTATCGTTATAGCGCAAATATCGATAAAAATATCGATGTGTCCCCTTCGATATTATCGATATTATCGGTTTTCCGATATATCGTTGCAACCCTAACTAAATTGTAATATTTGTAATTCTGCGATCAATTGAGTCGCCAAAAGTTTTTCTGTTGATTAAATGGTTTGAGCAGTATGTAAATCTGGCGGTTCCCATCAACAAAACAAGAACTGACTTGCAGCAGAGCATGAAAAAAGTAAAGTTTTTCTACTTTCGCTACTGAACAAATATTGGTTTGGCGGGCATGGCGGATATATAAAAATTGTTCTTACTAATAATAAAAGAAACCTCTTTATAATAATTTTTGATATTTTTGCAATTACCTCCTTTAAAGTACTGATAGAAATCTCAATTAAATGTTGTTTATTAAATTAAAAAGCTTATATTTAGTAAAGATTTAGTATCACAAAATTATTGAGCTGCGCTGAATTAAACACCATAATGTTAACGATATTTTTTTTTTCGATATACCTACCTAGTTATCGTAGCTCGTAGCCGATATTGATGTCTTTAATCATTTGTATGGAGATATTTTTTTCTGCTTTATTGTTATCTGTTATCTCTATTTCCACAGAATAAAATAGTTTTAAATGTCAATACTCAAATAGATGCTCTACTCTATGAACAAGGAGGTTGCTGGTTGCTGCTTTCCACTGATGTTTACGCCCACGTCTGTACCTATTTCATGTTCCACTAGCTTAATCGTTATGATATTGTATAAGCTAGTAGAACGGATTTTAACGTTGTGTAAAGATTACAAATTGGCGGGCCTGAAAAACTAAGGAGGTTACAATTTCTAATGCCTAATGATAAACCTCACAATCTGTTGGTTAACTTCACGTGCATTAAAAATGATACACAATTAAGTATTTCCCTGCTATAATTCTTCAGAAACAACTTCAACTGTGACTTGTTTGAAAAGTTCGCCAATTTGATTACCAACGCCCCGCCCATTCAAAAGTGTGGTTGTGATGTAAAATGACGTCTCATCACTGTTCACAGAATGATCACAATAGCCTAGAGGAACAGTATTTATGTTTTGAGCGTTATTGTCTGTGGACTCTGTGGATGAATTATTTGGCATTATATAGTCTACCTAGGTACTCGTCTGTGGTCTTCTCTATTTACAATTTGAATTTGTCAATCAATTTGTCATCATGTCAATATTGTCATCAGTGTAGCCAAATAAATTTAATTTACAGTCCGCCCAACTTAACTCTGAAATGGCAAAAATTGGAACTAACGAAAAGTCATTCATAAGTACGTTGTGTTCATTCATCTGTCAGTTACTAGTGTGCAATGATTGGTCAAATGAATGTCAAATGCGTCCGACAGCGCCTCTTTCGTTTCAGTCTTAAGTTGGGTTTACTATATTAAAACATTAATAATTATATGTTTTTTTTTTGTTTTTTATTACCTCCTTATAAGTCATTCTGTTCAATACTTAAATTATAAATGCAACAAACCAATCAAAAGATAAAGATGTGTTTTTTATTTGACATTTACAGTTTTCTACAGTTTTTTTCGAGCAGATCTACAGTTTTGTTCTCTGCTGGGGTTGGCAACACTGATTGTCATTGTCAATTTCATTCATTCGTTTCCACCACAGAGTACTTTATATTATAGAGTACTTTACATTGATCTATTCTAAGTATATTCCTATCTCTATGGTACTTTATAATAATATCGTTTCATTGTCGTAAAGTCGTAAAGTACAAATTACACAATATATTATTACCGGCAAATTAATAGTATGTTTTAGGGATTTAATTACATTTTATCTGTTAATTTAATTTGAATATGTATATAGAAAACATGAATAAGCGTGTATGTATAATCATATGAGGGACAAAACAGTTATTCAGTAATTCATGTGAAATGTGAATTAAAGTTACCATATAAATATCGAACAATGATTTTACAAATAGCGTTAATTGTTTCTACTGTAAAGTTATTCTTTATTCCATTATAGTAAGTTTTTTCTAAGTGAAATACCTTTGGAAAATGTTGCAAACTGTAAGACTTACTATTAAATGTTATGTTATTTTTCAGTCATTCCACAGATTTTGAGGTCCATAGAAATTGGTTAGCTGTAACTTACAATGTTTCCGTAGAAAAATGGTATTACGAGGATACTTCAGAATGGACCTTAGACTATCCTCCCCTTTTCGCTTGGTTCGAATATGGTTTATCTCATATTGGCAAGTTTTTTGAACCAGAAATGTTGAAGCTTCAGAACCTTAATTATGCTTCCCCTATGACAGTGCTATTCCAACGATTGTCTGTAATTATACTGGACATAATTTACATTTATGGAATAAGAAGGTAACTGTATAAACCTAATTTTCAAGTCAGCGATTAATATAATACTTGTTTTGTTGTGATACAGTTAAGCAAACTGATAATAATTTATGTATATTAAAAAGTGGCTGAAAATCTTTATAATATATCTAGTTAATATAATTTTATGTAGTATATAGGTTGCTGAACTTTTACAGTTTAAGAAAATTAACTAAGTCTAATTTTATTTATTTTTCCAGCTGCTCAAAGTTAGTGAGCAATGGCAATGCACTGGTGTTCATCCTGATGGTTTCTAACCCAGGTTTGCTGATGGTGGATCACATTCACTTCCAATACAATGGATTTTTATATGGAATCCTCCTATATTCTGTGTCTTATATGATCAAAGTAAGTTAATTTCTATTTAGTGCATATCCAAATACATTTTATGTTTTTAATTTTAATTTTAACTTGGTATGGTTAAGAATAACATTGTTAGCCATAAGTGAGTTTTCCATATTCCCAAAAGAACGGAAGACTACTATAGTATGGATAATGAACTCCTCACATTATGAAAGGTGACCCAAACTCAGCAGTGGGCCAGCGATGACAACACTAGTTGTGAAGGTAAAGTATTATGAATGACACCTTCATAGATGAATTTGAGACAAAGTTCCTTATGGCATGGGGAAGCTAAGAAATGAAAAGTGTAAGATTTTTGTGTGACTGAAATGGGAATGAATGCTTTTGACTGACCCCAGTCATAGAAGTGCACTAATTATTGTTTCATCAGTTTTATTAATTACAAATTTTACAATAAGATGCCAGCTGTCAGATGAGTATGTATAGTGCACCCAACTTATCTCTGAAATGGCAAAAATTGGAACTAACGAAAAGTCATTCATAAGTACGTTGTGGTCATTCATCTGTCAGTTACTAGTGTGCAATGATTGGTCAAATGAATGTCAAATGCGTCCGACAGCGCCTCTTTCGTTTCAGTCTTAAGTTGGGTTTACTATACAGTGCGCCCAACTTATCTCTGAAATGGCAAAAATTGGAACTAACGAAAAGTCATTCATATGTAAGTACGTTGTGGTCATTCATCTGTCAGTTCCTAGTGTGCAATGATTGGTCAAATGAATGTCAAATGCGTCCGACAGCGCCTCTTTCGTTTCAATCTTAAGTTGGGTTTACTTTAAGTTATGTTCAAGTGTCAGAGTAAAAGTGCAACAACATAACTTTTTTCAAAGTGAGTGTTCTAGGACAGTTACATATTTTTTTTATTAATATAAAAGGGAATGATACTAAAGTAGGTCTTTTTCCTGTTTATTTATTTATAACTTTATTGACCACAATAAACAAGTATTACGGTACAAAATGGCGAGCTTAATGCTAGGTGCATTCTCTACCAGCTAACCATTAGGCTAAACAGAGAAACACGACGAGCGGTTTGAAAAAAAATAGTTTTAAGGAATGAAACATGTATTTATCAGCAAAGTATACACAAGAGTATGTAAAAGATTATAATATATATTAATATCAAAATATATAACATGTTTCAGGCTGAATATATTCAAGCAGCACTGTGGTTTGCAGTATTGCTTAACTTGAAGCACATTTTCTTGTATGTGGCTCCAGTTTATGTGGTATTTCTATTGAGGTCCTATTGCTTCACATTGTCAACAACAGACGGCGTTCACACTCCATGGCATTCATTCTCTATTGTAAATCTGCTCAAATTGGCCATCACTGTTATGTCTATCTTTGTGATATCTTTTGGGCCATTTCTGGACCATTTGCCTCAGGTAAAACATTAGCATTTATATTTTTTGTATAGTCAAAGTCTTGGTTTGTTGGGCAGTAACTGATATTCATTAACTTGTAAGCTGACGAAGTAAAAATAGTTATTCATTTTTATGCTATTTGTTTCAGATATTATCAAGGCTGTTTCCATTTAAAAGAGGATTGACACATGCATACTGGGCACCTAACATCTGGGCATTGTACAATATAGTCGATAAAATATTGCAACATGCATGTAAGTGCATACTATTTTAGTAATTTTAGTCATTGTTTGTAAGTTTAAAGTTCTCCTAATTGTATGACTGACTACACTACTAGTTCAGAAAAGGTTATTTTATATGGAATTAAAGTTGCAAATGAGCATAGAGCACCGCCCTTCCATGGCTGCCAATGATAATTATGACACACAGAAAAAGACTCAAATAGAGAATAGAATGGTTAGTCCAGTTAGCAGGTTAGCACACAAAAAAACAGTTGTAAATTGCATTATATTATATTCCATTTACAATGTTATTTAAACCTTGGAATAAATGACACAAGGTGTCTGTTAGCATTGATGAGATCCTATAATGTAAAATAATACTAGGAGACATTGAATGAGTATGCAAATCGCAATATTCTCCCTTGCTCTCTCTGACACATTTATACAATCAATGCATTTATTTTCTGTTTGTTTATATTTCAGTGCCAAAATTAGGATTTTCCATACCTAAAGTTGAAGCTTCTATGACTGGGGGGCTGGTGCAGGAATACAATCATGTGGTATTGCCGTCGATAAAACCATGGTTCACATTTGTACTGACGGCACTTGCTATGCTTCCTGCACTTATGAAACTTTGGCATCTTGGTGCTGATAGGAGATATAGAAACATGAGTTTTATTAGGTTTGTGTTGCTATTATCATGTGATATTTATGCATATTTTATGTCGCATATGTAACTTGTAAACCTGTCCTTGCTTTTTTTGTGTCTTTCTGGCTGTCTGTTTGTTCGGGATAATCTCCGTAACGGCTGAATGGATTTTTATGGGACTTTTATTGGAAGATATAGGAGGTTGTGGTGCAACAGATAGGCTTTTTTTTATTCCGTAATTAACGCGGGATCGGGATTTACGCGAGAAATCGTCTCGAGAGCTCGTCTTTATATAAAATAAGAATTAATATCGCTCGGTGGTACTTAAATCTATGCGACCCAGTCCGACTCGCACTTCTCCGGTATTTTACGTGTACCCTCGGGCCTTTAATTAAATTTTTTTTTTCAGGTGTATGAATGTATGTGCCATGTGCTCTTTTATGTTTGGATGGCATGTTCACGAGAAGGCCATACTGATGGTTCTAATTCCTTTGAGGTAAATCAATATTCTATGTTACATATTTAGGGTTGGCTTTAGTATCCTGCTGCACGATGATTTAGATTCCTGGACAAATTTGGCTTTAATCAATAGGTATTGATGCCCCGAATCATAATCTAATTGCATTTTGTACGGAAATGCGTAGTTTTTTTTAATCTTAATTTAAAGTTTTTAAGGTTATTTATAAAATTTGAAGACAAATATTGAGCGTATTTGGGTGATGTTGGCTTTAATTAATAGATATTGATGGCTCAAATCATAATCTAATCGCATTTGTTGCGGAAATGCGTTGTTTTATTTTAATTTTAATTTTTGTTGTTATTTTCAAAAGATAAGACAAATACTGAGTAGTTTACAAATCTACTTTCAAAGTTTAAAAATAAATGTTAAAAACGAGGGTATCCGTGATTATTATGTTGTGCTATGTCAATTAATCGTGCCGGCAAGCGATCCGTATTTGTTCGTATTTTTATTGTGTTTTGTGCAAAAACAATAAAAAGATAGTGACTACTTAGTTCGGCGATTTCTGTTTCATCCGAGGATAACGCCACCGATGCGTCCGCACGAGGGTAAAGTATCTCCATGAAGCGGGAAGAGCTTGTTATAGTCTCCAATAAATATAGATCCGTTAAAAAGGAGGGAAGGCGGGAGGGTTTCGGGGGCGAAGCCCACGAATAGGGGGTGGCGGGGGGCAAAGCCCCCCGCCTTAAGAAACAAAAAGAAACTTTTCAAACAGACGGGTTGGGTTAGGTTCGTTAGGTTGACAGTTTAATTCAAGAAAAAAAGGGACACCCCGCGCAGCGGGGTTCCCTCGACATTTTTTTTATAGCCTATTATAGTGCCGGCACGAATTGATAGTTGACATAGCACAACGTAAAAATCACGGATACCCTCGTTTTTAAGATTTATTTTTAAACTTAGAAGGTAGAACTGTAAACTGCTCAATATCTGTGTTATGTTTTGAAAATAACAACTAAAAAATAAAATTAAAATAAAACGACGCATTTCCGCACAAAATGCGATTATATTATGATTGGAGCCATCAATGTCTATCAGTTAAAGCCAAAATCACCCAAATACGCTCAATATTTGTCTTCAAATTTTATACATAACCTTAAAAACTTTAAATTAAGATAAAAAAAAACTGTGCATTTCCGCACAAAAAGCAATTAGATTATGATTCGGGGCATCAATACCTATTGATTAATGCCAAATTTATCCAGGAAATCGTGCAGCAGGATACTAAAGAATAACCCATATTTATTATATATGTGTATAAATACATATTATACGTAATAATTTAATGTGATGTGCGTTAGAAACTACACTGCCATTACAATACCACAACACGGATTTGTGTTATATGATTTTTTAATTTATTAAAGGATACCACGTGTTGTGACCAATTTTTTCTGACAAAAAGCAATTTCTGTCAGTGAGCCTAAGAAATATTATACACTTTAATCAAAGATGTTTTAAATGTCTGGATGGAACATCGAATCCGCGCAAACGTGTCAAAAAATTGTGGCTAACTGTTAGCCACAATTTTTATATCATTACGCACACATTACGCACACATAGACAAAAGATGAACGGGTAAAACATCGCCTGCACGCACAATTGCTTGATAATGTTGCCTTGTTTTTTTTGTTTTCATTGTAGGGCGACGCTCAATCTAGATATTTAAAACATCAAAGACTTTAATGTATTGTTTCTCTTTCAGTTTCATGTCGGTGCTTGGAGAAGACGATGCCAGACATTTCTTAGTCACGTCTACAATTGGACATTATTCTCTATTCCCTCTTCTATATAGTAAAAATCTTTTGTTAGTTAAAATATTTATGTTATTGACCCACGCCTCTATTGCTTTTACTAACATACCATCGCTCTACGAGGCTCCTAGAGTTAAAGGGTCTAAGAAACACCATTCGCGAGGGTTCTTAGTGCTTCCAGGATTAAAAAGATTGGAATCGATGTATCTCTATGGATTGATAGTTCTTTGCATTTATGAGAATGTTTTACATTCTATATTAGGCGTAGATAAAATTTTACCATTCCTTCCGTTGATGATAACTTCCGTGTACTGTGCTATAGGTATATTATATTCTTCGATTTGTTACTATCATTACTTTTTAACGTTTAATGTAAGTAGAGTTCCTATCATGGTTTCTGGTCAGTCTAATTTATTTGCTAAGAAAGTTACGTGAATATACAATTTTAGCAGAATATAAAACAGGTTTTATTTTTTCATTTTACTACTTTTTTAATATTCTTAGAAATAAACCTACATATTTCTACGGTCTTATTAAAGGAGATGTTTCATTTTGGGCGGCGACTTTGTACATTTCACCACAAAAAGATAAAAATATACTGATTCACAGAAAAATATCAAAAAATTTATTAGATTAGCCGTTCTCTGCAGAGAAATTATTTTCAATAAAATATTTTTACGCACAACAACATTGGCGGTTCCATGACTCCGAAATAGAGAACTATCAAAATAAAAATAAATATAAACGTGTCTGTTGTCTGTGATTAGTTATTGAGCTCTGAAGTTTAGAATGCCAGTGACATTTTTCGACATTCCGAGTGTTTCTTTAGTATATTCCTATCTCTATGTTCTTTGAAGTGAACAACATTATAGTCGGCACAATCATAAGATTCCGATATGACGTCTGTCAGTTATGAACACAAACTAACCTTGTATGGACGTCTTCAACTTACATAGTACGGAAATATATTTTTCGATTTGAACGCCTGATAATGATACTATGAAGCGAAGATATTTCGTAGGGAATGATAGGTCACTTTGGTTAGATTATGCAATGCACTATTTACTGTGCATATACAGTATACAGTTTATATTTATTATCAATGCAGCTTTATAAGTAGGTACATAATGTACTTGTGAATCCACCTCCTCTTCGTTTTGAAAAATTGTTTTTATGTTTACAGATAATAAACACTTCTTCCCATTTTTGCAACATATTTTATTGGTACATTGTTTCTATTGCTCGTAGCATGATGTTATAAAATTGCCCATGCCCACATTTTGTTAAATATTTTAATTAGGCATTAGTCTGTAATATTAAACGCAAGTAACTAGTGGGTTAAACGAATTGGAGTAATATTGTTTACTTACTACGAATATTTAGATAGGTACTTACTTACTAACACGTACTTACATAGGTAAATACTAGAAATTCTGGCGAAATATGTAAACCATCCCTGCTTGTTTTTTATTTGTGTTATTTATAAATTGTATAAACCTTTTCATTTTATTTTAATCAGTTTACATCATAAATTGCGTAAAATTGAACAAATATTTGAGACGTCATTACAATGTTTTATAAGGAGGCCTGTTTCATAGTTAGGTGACCGCTTGAAACAATTTATGAATCGACCATAATCGATACATTACTATAATCGAAAGTATGTGCTACCATGTCACACCCAAAACACAAATAGTTATAGATTCTTATATATATCTAAAGCATTGCGATTTTTCGTAGCTAATATAAATTCTCGATACATACCTACGTTTTTAAGCCTTTTCCACTCAAATTGGATAATTATTAACCGTTTTATAGTTTCTCCGTTTTCAGTAGATTAATGAAATTTTCATTTTACTAACTATAAATATAATTCCCTCACCTTAACTTACTCGTCAAATTGCCTTATTAACTTATTATGTCTTTCGGTGTTCCTCTCAACGCTACATCTGTTTTTAACCGATTTTAAGAAAGCAATCAGAGATCGGTTTATAAAAATTATCGTTCCGAACTTAATTAACGAAACGATTAGAAAGTCTTATTACTTATAATCGGTTAATTCTATAAATCGGTTTATTTAATGTATCGATTTCTGTTGTACTTCACTATTGTCACTGTGATGACAGCCGTCATATCGGAATCTTATGATTGTGCCGACTATAGTGCTATTTATAGTGATCAAGTGAATATCTACCTACGGCTTTGTTTTTTGGACTCCTGGATCTCGCAGTACTTGTTTACCCGGCTTTCGTTTTATGGACCTCGATTTTGCTTGTGATTTGGTTTTTTGTTGTTTCCGTTCAATAGCTTTTGCGCATACTTTTTAAGGTTTGTAGATCGTCTCATTATAAGACAGACAAATATTGAGGCACCGGCTTCAGTCCTAGATGGCATATTATTAATAGAAGATGGTTGAAATGAAAAAATAAAATATGAATAAATAAAATGCTGTTTTTTATTTACTTCTGTCGTATCTAAAATATTTAAATACAGAAATTGCAACTGCCATACAATTATCCAGCTTCACTTTAGGTTCATACTTATTTAAGTATTCATTGGCATAAAGTAATATGCGCGTTTTAGTAGTTGGCGTTTCCACACTGCTTTCAGCGTCGATTCAGACCGATCGTTACCTATGTCGATATCGTTGACGATCGAATATTACATTATATATCGGAGTCTGAGATCTCAACAAAAACCCATGCAAACGTGAATATCGTGACATTAAATCGACTGCTATACATTAGCAGTAGGTATAGCTCTTGGAGATCTATCGTCACGATTTTGTTCGGATTAATCGAAGCGATGGATTGCACCGTTTAATTAGATAAGATACGCTTAATAATGTTAATAATAAAAGACAGATCCAACAAACCAAATCCAAAAAGATCGTCGGGCTTATATTTTATATTTTATCATGCATTGGACATTGACACATGTTGACACGCCTAATATGACATTAGAATAAATCAAGTTTATCAACGTCATCAGCAGTCGATTTGTCCACCATACTGTCTCAGTGTTACAATATATTATCCATAAATTGAATTATTGTCGCCAAACTAAGGTGAAATCAAGAATTTGGATGATATGGAACGCTTTCAAATAATATGAGCTACTTCCTATTGAATGTACAGTGTACCCGCCCAGGCGCCATACATTTCTGAAACATCTCCTTTATCTGCATTACCTACTTGTCATTATTATGCGTACCGCAAGAGTGTATAAGAGGCTTGTACTTATACCGCTTACCATCCGAAATATCATAGGTACTTACATCACATCACCACCAACCGACTTTCGAAGTGTTACAAACACTTCGAAACCTACTTCGAATAAACGTCACTTTAATTGATTCATTCAGTCATTAATTTTAGTCAAGAATGTTATACATATTATAATAAAAACAACATCGGGGCGTTTAATGGCAAATGGTCACTGCCGCCCATGGTGTGCCCAAAAATGCGGGATTCCGGTCTCAGCTGTTGTTTAGCAGAGGGCTAGACGATTCGGTGAGGTTGGTATTGCTGCGTTCTATTCTTAGAAATATGATTACAGTCATTACGCCTTAAAAGGTACTTGCGGTAAACGAAACATAAGGTAAAGGTCTTCTTTATAATTTTTTCGAATATGTAATTTTTTTAAGGTTTCCTCAATTATTTGATACCAAATTTAAGATTTTTTAAAACCCTCTTTGTGGCCCTTATTAAAACTAGTTAGTTTAATAAGGTCCGCACCAAAACGAAAACTTTTTTAAGTTTTATGATAAAATACACAATATTTTCTTTTTCCCACTAATCCTTACTATCCTTACTAATATTATAAATGTGAAAGTGTGTTTGTTTGTTTGTTTGTTTGTTTGTTTGTTTGTTTGTGACGCTTTCACGTCGCAACAAAGCTATTATATGGTAAGGTTTATGTGTGTGGGGATAGTTAGGAGGGTGGAGAGTGACGTAGGCTACTTTTTACCGCGAAAAAACATCCCATTCCCATGGGAAGATCGATGTTTTGTTAGTTGCTAGATATTTATTTTCGGAGTTGTTAATAGATGGCGTTAATTTGCAAGTTCTGAATTACGCTATGAAATACTACATGTAATTTACTTAAGTCATAGGCAAATGTAATAGGCTACTTTAGCTCTGCCTCGAGAACTCCCCGCTCCGGCTGTATTCAGTGTACCGCCCGCCCGCTGGCACTATCCTGTTGGCTGATGTCCGCAAGTTGCTGGACTCGCCGACACCGGTGGTGGGCGCGGGCGACTGGAACTGCATCCGGGGTGGAATAGCCTAGCTGCCAACAGAAGTGGAAGGCTACTTTTTGATGCCGCTGAACAGCACGGCTACACTGTCGAGGGTGTTGCACACCGTTACCGCGGCTCTGAATAAGAGAGAACGCGTGTGTGCAGTATTCCTCGACATGGAAAAGGCGTTCGACCGTGTTTGGCACGACGGCTTATTCTCTACAAGATCTCGCAGTCGTCGGCGCCCCGGAGTGCCGTTAAGGTGATCTCCAGTTTCCTCGAAAATAGAAGCTTCAGAGTAGTGGTTGAAGACGCCGAATCCACCGAGCGTCCGATCGCAGCCGGCGTCCCGCAAGGGAGTTGCCTGTCCCCGGTCTGCTACGCCTGCTACACCGACGACATCCCGGCGGCAGGGGGGGCGTCGCTTGCCCTGTATGCCGATGACGTGGCGTACATCACCACGTCGCTGAATAGAACCCACGCCATCGTCAAGATGCAGCGTGCGCTTGATGCCCTCCCCGAATGGCTTGCCGCGTGGAGACTGTCGGTGAATGTCGGGAAGACGCAGGCCGTGAACATAGGAGGATACCTCAACAGGCGGGACCCTACTCTGGAGCTTAACGGACAAGATATCCAATGGGCCCCACAGGCCAAATACCTGGGGGCAAAATCGACGGAAGACTTTCGATGAAGCCACAGGTTACGAAAGCCGTCGCGAATTCCAGAAGCGCGATGGCAGAAACCAGTGCTCTCCTCGAGCCTCCCTCTCGGACTGAAGCTCGGGGTCTACAAGACCTACATCAGATCCCGCCTCACGTACGCGGCACTGGCGTGATACGCGCTCGCCAGCGAACCGCAGCGCAAAAGGATGCGCGCGGTTCAGGCGATTGCGCTCCGCCGGCTGACTGGTGCGCCGAGGTACGTCAGGAACGCCGTCATCCAGAGGGACCTTCGAGTCGAGAGCCTGGACGACTTCATCGAGAGATTGGCACGCAATATGTTCGGGCGTGTCGACGCGTCGCGGTTCCCGCATCTGCAGGACCTGGCGCCGCTCCACACCCGTCCACCGGACCGCTTGCTGACCGCTTGCCGACTTGCTGGTTGCGCGGGACGACTGACTGATACTGGGGCTTCGTAAGTCGTCGCCCGGCGCTGATCGGCTCCTGCTGGGCTTCCCACCAGTGGGATTCACCCGGTAGGGCCTCGATCGCCTGGGCGGCGTGGAGATGAACCCCAACCCGTTTAAAACTCTGTGGCCTGTAAAAAGGCTGCCACTCACCGGACTTGACCTATTGGTTAACCACAGATGGACAACCAAGGGCCTTAGAGCCCAACCCAAGGACCGGTCCGTTTTAACGGGCCGCGAGAGACACCCCCAAAGGTGAACTAACTGTCCCGAGGGCTCCACACACCTCAGACAGGGTGGAGTGAAGAGAGCGAGTAGTAGGCTACTTTTTAGCCTAAATTCCTACGGGAGCGAGACCTACGCGGCTGTTACCTACGGGTCCCGAAGCGAAGCGCGGGCGGTTCTCTAGTGACGATATATTTCGTAAAATTTAATTTCTTTTTGTAGAAGGATTTTTACATCAGCGTGGCGCAGACCAGCTGCCTGGACGGTCTTGGGGCTAGTGGCAAGATGGCCGATCGTACGATCACGTGACCTCGAATATAAGCCTTCCTATTGGTCCTCTAAATGCGTGCGTAAGCGCGATCTAATACATCTGTTAAAACTGTGTTTTTGCTGTAGTGGCCCTTGTTAAATCCCGGCTATAATTACCCTCGGGTACCTTAGAAGGCTGTCGGGCGGGATAAAACTTAGAAACTAATAAACTAGGCTTCCTACGAGCCGCTATTGATATGAGCGCCCGCATACAATACCGTTTTGCACACAATCCACTCCACCCGCCTCGCCCCGTCGATTCAGAGATACCGACCACGGGCTGCATTTTGACGACCACGGCTCTAGGGCTTCTAGGCCTCTTAAGTTATGAGGGATTCTGCCTTGTCGTGGATCTGTGACAGGTTAAAGTTTAAACCCATTGGTAAAAAGGCTTCAGAAACTGGACGAACATCATTATGGGAACGCAAGACCTGCACCTGATGTTTTTATAAAAAATAAAATGTCTTCGTTAGTGTACTTAAGAGTGAATAATTACTTAATACAAGACAGGCGTCAGACGGCACGTACACGTGTTAACAGTGAATAAAGCGAAGCACATTGATCCTCTATGAATATTCATCAGTGAAAGACGAGCAGGCAGCGTTCGAATGCACGTTTGTCCTGAACGTAGGTAAGGTAGAATACTTGGGTAGGTACTTGTCTATAATTATTAACACAATCTTTATCTAAGTAGGTATATTTTTAGTTTTCTATAGTTTGAGAATGAAATATGCCTACAAGCAAAACAATACCTGTATTTAGTTTAGACGCTGTGCTCTTAACTCTTGACAAGTTCCATTGTCTGGCAATCGGAACTTAGGCATTATGCAAAATATGCAAAATTTTAAGCCTGCATTTCACGAAACTAGGTACATAATATCGAAAATAAAGTTTAATGTTGCTTGAAATACGCGTTCCGGCCGAGAATAAACCCGGAACCTTTGTTTTGTAAGCATAGTCTATGAAATAGCCTAGAGATTTCCATAATGGCTGTCCAATAGGTACAATCGTCATAGGCGTATATAGTATACCTAGGTTCCTATTTCAACCATTCACATCACGAATACAAGAATCCCACGATCTGTTATCTTAATAACAAATTATTTTACGAGCTCTATGGTATTTCATATCGTTTGACTCACAAACGACATTTATTTCTGAAAATTCCAATAAGCCCAAATTTTTCTTCCACTTGCGCAGCAAGTGTTTCATAGTCACAACTCATGGTCACAACGAATATTTTCATGGGGAACAGGGCCCTCGTCATTTCCAATCCAACTAACGAGGGCGACGTAGCGAGGTGCCGTGTAACATGTATCGTCGCGTTCTGTTCTGGGTGTTGGAGGTTCGATTTTCGGTTGGAGCAAAAAATATTGTCCAAGCATTTTTATATTTTGTTTTAAAATTCTCTTATGTGGGTGGATAATTAACGGTACTATACAGAATTAAGGAGTTGTCATGAGTTAATAAGGTCATAACTTCTGGTGGCACTTTACTACCTACATCTTGATAACCTTAATATTCTCTATTAAAATCTTTTGGAGCGGTCCTCCTTGTTTGATATAACTTAAAATAAAATCCTTTTGAACTGTTCAGAGTTGGGCACTCGACTGATGTGACCCTCGCCTCGTGTGACACGCTAAGTATAATATATACGGTTATTTGATCACATGGCAGAGCGCACCCGATCAAAGCTGTTCAGCTTATCCCAGCCTGTGTGCAATCGCCTGTGTGCATGAATTCAGTGAATTCTTACACCTGACATATTTGTTGATTTGGATACTTAGTAGGTAAAGCTACTCATACTCATACCCTAACAACGTGTACCTAAGTAGTAGGTAGGTATATAATAGGTACCTAAGTATCCCCGTTTACTTAAAAGGGGATGATTTCCATTCATATTATATTAACTAAGAAGGTAAAACATACTTCTTATACGCGCGCGGAAATAAAAATTTTGTAAAACTGACGGGGCTTCTTGAGCTGCAAGCTGCCTTCTTTCTTTCTTAGTTATTCTTATTTGGCAGCACAGCGGTGATGCTTTTAGTTTTGCTAATGATAATAACATCATGGTGAATAAGTTTATAGCGAATTACCTTTATTTCACTAATTAATATTATATTATTATTAACGTTCACTTTTTAGAGGCGACCATCTCAGTCCTCAGGGGTAGCAACGCATCTGTGACCGAATTGGAACAAGACTCACACTAATCATTATCTACTAACTGGACAATACTAATATTAACTAACAGGACTAACTATCACTAACAGTCCCTGTCCTCACACTTATTAACAAACTAACCAACTAACATTCTAACACCATCTACTTGGACTAACCACCCTAGTCCCTAAATTGGGTCTTGTTCTAAGTCGGTCACAATTGCCATGGGCGGCAGCGGAAGGGTGGTGCTGCATGCTCGTTTGCTACCTTAATTCAATAAAAAAAAAAAAATATTAATTCAATAAAATAATATTAATTATATGTGATTAATTGTATTTCAGACGTTAGGTTTTGTAATTGTCTTGTAAAGAAGCTCCTAAATAACCGGATATTCAATATTCCCATATGCCCAAGCTTTTCGAACGTGTAACAAATTGTAACATTTTATAAGTTTTAAGGTTCGGAGTTGGTGCACTAACATTAACATAACTTTATATTCAGTGCCGTCGAACGCAACTTACTGGTAATGCCGTAAATTTTACCAAAGTTGTGTTTGCAAGTTCCATGATAATTTCAATCCTCGAGTTATAGCCGGCCATGAATTACATTTTTAAAGACGGGGTACATTTAGTTTTATTTACGTCCGAGTGTAAACTTGGGAGTTTTATGTGCAAAGTGCAAATATTTTGAAATGAGATGCTGAAGCTGAATCTGTATGACTCTCCCCACCATAAGGATTTTATAGAATCCTACTACTACTTTCTACTCTATCAAACTCTATCTGAACCGTAAAACATAAGTATATTATCTATGTATTATTGACTGATTGACATTAATTTGATGAAGACATTAATTTACGTCATTTACATACCAAGACATTTATGGACGTTTATAACAATATTGCTTAAAATTCATGGAGTAATTGTAAATAATCGGCAATGGCTGATGATGACGAAGAAGGAGGATTCGGTGGGTTATATGAGGATGGCCATTGGGTGTGGGATGAATCGTCAAAGGCTTTACTGTTTGTAAGGTAAATAAACAATAGCTAACTTGTAAAATTTAAGGTAAGTAGGTATGTGACGAATCTAATTTCGGGATATCTTTATTCTTTAAAGGAGACCATAAATAATGGCAGAAACATGTCATATTAGGTAATAATATTAAAACGACTCCGAAGCCTAATTAGCATAGGTAGGGCCTACCTGCAGAATGAGAGGTACAGGGTTAAAGGAGATGTTTCAAAATATATGGAGCCCCGGCCACGACTTTGTACACCATACTCAAAAATGGAGAAACACAATTAAAACAGTTTTCAATCATCCAATTCCTTTAAATTGCTTTAGTTTGGTGGTACAACACAAAAATGTACACGTAAAATTGCAACACCAAAACTAAAATCCGTCATGGCGGTAAGCTGTCATCACATGTCACGTTGGTTGATTTGATTGAAGTTTGACATATGTACCTATATTTCTGTCATGTTGAGGTGACAGTAGACAGTTCGTGATCTATGATCAATGACAAATTGGCAAGACGCCATGTTGAAACGTGATAAAAGTGAATGATAAATACAATTTTTGTACCAGAAAAGTATACATTTAAGCAATTTATCTTTATTTTTCTCGAATTCCATGGATTTTTCTCGATTTTTCGAGGTACTGTACATATTGTGGGCCGGATTTGAAACATCTCCTTTACGTGATTACAGGTCGCTTTGGTGCTTATAACGTTAGAAATCTTCCTAAGTCGATACCTACTAAGTTATTCTTAATCACTACATAGTATAAAACAAAGTCGCTATTTTTGTCCGTCTGTTTGTCTGTTTGTCTGTATGCTTAAATTTTTAAAATTACGCAACGGATTTTGATGCGGTTTTTTGTAATAGGTAGAGTAATTCAAGAGGAAGGTTTTTATGTATAATACTTGCATATATTCCCACGAGAACGGGATCCACGCGGGTGAAACCGCGGGCGAGCCGCTAGTACTTTTATATTGAGTTGTAATATCGTTTCAGCGACCTCCCTCCAAAACTTGTAGAAACAATTCAGGTTCCTACCAAAGCTCCCACGGGAACAGTGGAGTTTAGAGATGACGTGGATTTAATAGAGCAGGTACCTACTCCTTACAGGTATCCTTGCCTATCTATGAAATATCTAAAAAAAATTACGTCCTTGCATTTAATGCATGTTATGTATATCATAATTATATGGTCGATTTAACGATGTTATGCAGCCTCAGAACTGCGTACCTAAATGCTAGGTACCTATACCTATACCCGTGCAGATTCGTCAAGAATAGGTAAGGTAAGGGTGGTTACAATTAGGAGCCCGAATTAACAAGTTACACGGAGCCATCACTAATGTAGGTACCTACCTACTTTATAATTCAGGAGATTTACGATAAACTTACTGAGATTATTATGTTTTACGATCTTTATTAAATAACGATCGAAGTCATGTACGAATTCATAGTTATTATTAAATATTGATAGCGTAAATATTCCTTATCAGAATTTCAGGATATAAAATTCCTAATGGACTGTTTGATAACAAAAGATTAATGGTTGAATATTTATTTCTGTTTGAAGATTCGGTTCCGGCGACGTTATCAAAGGAAACTGAAGCCAGGTCAGCCGGAAGTTATATCGGTTCAGGTAAGGTGCTTACTAATTAGATGTTTAAACGTGGGTTTAATTGTAAGCTCTTTTTTCGCAGTATTGATTTTTAATTCATAATCAATAATTCTGTAATCAAACTCAGAGGTCATTCCCCAATTACGTCATAAGGTCATAACATAAATTGCCGGGTGTTCGTTTAGAGATCCAAAAATGTCAAAAATGTTTAAGTTTACTGTAATAATTAATATTGGTAAACATTATCATAAAGACGGATTCAACGATGCTTTTTCTGATTCCTGATTCTGAGATTATAAAGCTGTAAAAGATAAGTAAGTAGATATTAAATAGGAACAGGGAGGAGACGTGACTCCCGGATATTCGAACACTTAACCAAAATTGACTTTTTATTTTCTAGACAATATGGTTTTAGACCAAAATCCAGTACTTTATCAGCTGCAATAGATTTAGTTACAAAAATTAAAGAAACTATTGACAAAAACCAAATAGTTCTAGGTATATATATTGACCTTTAGAAAGCCTTCGATACGGTATGTCACAACTTGCTTCTCGACAAACTTCAGTTATTATTTTCCGATACAGCGTTCCAAATTTTACAATCTTATCTTCAAAATAGGTTTCAAATTGTCAAAATCAATGAATGTCAAAGTCAACTAGCTAAGCTTACTTTTGGTGTACCGCAGGGATCCATCCTCGGCCCTTTGCTGTTTTTGATCTATATCAATGACTTAGGTAAAATAAACCTCTTGGGTGATATAACATTGTACGCGGACGATACCTGCTTATTTTATTATGGTAGTAATGCTCAAGAAATCTTTGCACAAGCCCAAACAGATCTTAATACATTAAACGCTTGGTTTAACCAAAATCTTCTGACGGTCAACACCAGCAAGACTTCATACATGGTTTTTGCTGCAAAAAATAAAAAAATTGGCACACATGAGCCTCTTACAATAAACAATACCGTACTACGTAAATCCAGTGAGAAAAAATATTTAGGGATTATAATGGATAGTCAACTTACCTGGAAATCTCACATTACTAAAATTAGAAAAAAGTTATCTTCTTTGTTGCATTGTGTAAGAAATCTCTCAAATTGTATTCCACCTGAAACGCGATCGTTAATATATAACGCACTAGTAAAACCTCACCTTGAATATTTGATCGAGATATGGGGCTGTGCTGCTACAACTAACCTGTTGCCACTACAAAGAGCCCAAAACAAATTGATAAAAGTACTGTTTAAATTAGATTACTTTACACCAACAAAAGACCTATACATAAAAACTAAACTTTTAAATATCCACCAAACCTATATCTACAATACATGTTTACTAGTCAGAAAAATTCTCAATAAAACAATTCATACGCAAATACAATTTAAAACATTAGTTCCAAGTAAGTATATTAAGCGACATAAAAACACGAACTTACTAAAATTACCAACAGCCAGAACGTCATATGGCAGGAGAAATATTAAACATGAAGGAGCGAAGTTATACAATAATTTGCCAGAAAATATAACTAAAACGACGTCTATAATTAAATTTAAGAAATTACTAAAGGAACATATAACTACAAATCTATTTTACCAGAAAATGCTAAATAAATAAACCCAAAAATGTACAAATAATCTTTACAATATACCGATATCCGTTGCCTACTCATAAACCGAAAATTAATCTATAAATAAAAAAAAAAATATTCATACCTGTAAAGTCAATTCATTATTTAAACAATTAAAAGACCAAATAAGATTAACACCCACACCGGAATAAATAAATAATTATATACATAATATTTATACATAAATAAACGCTTCATCTGCATGCATTCTACAAACATCTATCTATCTTCTACACACACACACACACACACACACACACACACACACACACACACACACACACACACACACACACACACACAAACACACACACACAGCACAGCACACACACGTGCATATACACACAGCCGTACCTACACCTGCACACTGGACAAAAACCTTTCATTGTTTTAATTTTAAGTTTCTCATTTTAAGTGATCATTGTATCTTATAGCTGGGGAGCCCAAGAGGGGATTTTTGTACTTACTCGAGCGCGTCAGATTAAGGTACAGGAGGTATCTGGCACCCAGTTAAGTAGCTCCACCAAATATGAGCCCCATATATGAGGCCGCGCCTCAAGAATAAAGGATCAGATTAGTAAAAAAAAATTGATCATCAGACATTCTCGAGCGCGTCAGATTAAGGTACGGTGAGTTAATTACATGCTAAAAAGTGTGTATTCCACTAATCTGACAATTTGAGAATGACGCAATGAAAGGGGAGGGCTACAAAGTTGTTAAAAAAAAACGCCATCTTGACATTCTCGAGCGTGGCTAATTTTTTATTTATTTTGAAGGAAATGATTCAAGGATAACGAAAAATATATAATCTGACGATTTATAAGAGCCGAAATAACAAAAATTCGTCATTAAAATTTAATGTTCAAAATCGATAAGTAGAGATAAATCAAAAAGTACCCGTCAGATTTCGCTCAAATTTATACGAAAACATACGACGAGCTTTCGATTAAAAAAAAGGATGAAAGGATGAAAATTTAAATTCTCAGTAAAAAGTTATGAGGTAGCGACCATAAACACACATTATTAAAAATAACTCAAAAACTGCCCATTAGAGGTTGCTCAAATTTATACAATATCACAAGACAAGCACCAGCTTCCGAATAAAAAAAAAATTATAAAAATCGGAATACCCAGTCAAAAGTTATGAGGCAACTACCATAAATTCAATACACATTATTATGATTATGAATAACTCAAAAACTATCTTGAAGAAACGTCAAATTAAACGAAAGGTTAATCTCACAAGGAGGTTTTTAACCAACCATCGGGAGAGTTTAAATAATTTAAACTGGACTTGATCGATTATCTACCGTTGATCTTAAGAAAATATAATTCGTGACTAAACTCTGAAGCATAGTTTAAACTATGATTGATATTACGGCCCTTATATTATGTAAATACAAGTATTCTACTTAAAAACATACACTTTTTTATTTGCATGCTATTTCCTGAGCTTTTCTATTAATTAAGTTCAATGATTTAATTTTTTTTTTGGCAGATTAGGGAAATCCCTCTAGATAATCGTCAGATTAAGAGACAGCAAGTCTAGGACATAAAGATGAACCATATATATCTTAATCTGACGCGCTTGAGTATTTCAAAATGGCGATTTTTTTTTGCATATTAGTATAATGGCTGCGAGTTTGCGTCACATCCAAATCGTCAGATTATTGAATTAGAGCTTTTTTTTGGTGCACTTAACACCCCCTTAGAAAATCTGACGCGCTCGATTAAATTTTTTTTTTTTTAATTTTCAACCCTTACGTACGATCACCCCCACCATGCAAACGGTCAGATTAACATACATACATTATTAAAAACACGTAGGCCATTGATGGTATCAATATCTGACGCGCTCGAGTATGTCCATGCGGCAGTTTTTTTTTACATATTTAAAGATCTATAGCCGCTTCCCCCACCGATGAAAAGGTATACATTATATAACATTTTTTTCTCCTTATCATCTAACCTTTGCAACCCAATAGGTCTCTGTGACGCTCGAGTAAGTACACATTTAGCATCGTCGGCTCCCCTACCATTATGAGAAATAAAGAATCTTTAAACCGAAACCGAACGCTATGAATTCAAAGTTTGTTTTGTGGAGTAAGTAATGTAAAATTGATTGGGCATTTAGTTACTTATTGTGTAAAAACAGCAGTGAGAGCATAAAAGTTTAGGTATACTTACTTATTAGTGCACGTCTTCAGCTTGCTTTATGTGAATCGTAGGTATACCTATTAGGTATTCGTAGGTAGGTATACTTTTAAAATTTTAAACAAAATTATTCCTCGTGTTGAATTGAAACGAACTTTAGTTAGGTACTATTGAGATAAAGTAGCTGTGATGTGACTATTAAGTAGGTAAGTAAGGCTTTAGATTAAGAGAACCTATAGTTAAAGCTTTCATATAGCTTTTATAGTAGATTTTTATAAAGCTTCATTTTCCGGTGAAAGTAAAACCGGCGATCAGTATGGCCACATGCGATAAGCATGTTTGAAAGATGGATCTATTTAATACATATTTTCTCCCTCAGGATGTAAAGGATATTGCAATATACACGGCACCGGTAGCCATATTGAGTCCCATGTTGATAAACATGTTACATTTGCCTACAACAGAGAGGTTTATCAGAGCACTTATTCTATACTGTCAGTATTACCTGCAGGCAAGTATCATTGCTTAATATTTTCATATCAACACATTTCTTCTTAATATGATTTTTATCTGTGGTAACTAAAACTAAGTCTACAATTTTTAGTGCTATTGTTAAAATAATCGCAGCTCTTAATGACTATAATTATTCAACACGGAAATGGAATGCACAAATAAAAGTTAATCCTTTTCATAGAACATTACTTATTTATGTCATTTAAATTGATTAAATATTTACTAATTCAGATTGCAGATGAAATGGCCAATAGGATAATAGAATTAGAGACAAAAGTACGAACGCCGCAATGTGAAATTCTCGAAAGTGAATATCGGGATAATTTATCTGATATACGTCTTCTAGTCGCCAAAGAATACAGCACGATGCTAATTGGTTATTGTCATTTGTTCTGTTTTTAAGTAAACCTTGTACGTATGTATTGATGAAACTGCCTGGACATTAGTTTGGAATATAGCCTTAAGTAGGTAATAGGTACATAATAAGTTTCGTCTGTAAATGTGAGTTAAAAAAAACTACTTGGGAGTTTCTTGCCGCTTCTTCCTTCGTAAGGATTAGTAGTAGTTTCCCTTTAGACAAGTGTTTGTAAAAACCAGTTTGAGTAAATTAGTACGTGATTGCTTGGCTGTTATATACGGTAGGTACCTTCACCATACCGCGGTAGAGTCAACCAAGCATTTAAATAAATATTACATGAAAAAGCTTAAACCTTTGATTGTTTATTAATTTAAAATTGTAAATAAATTTAAATTTAAGAATGTAAAGAATCACACACAAACACACGACAACTGTAACAGATAAACTTACCTTAAGTCTGTCCGCGGGAGGGCGCTGGCAAGAAGTTAGGTCTTTTTCAAAACCTACCTCAGGCACCCTTCGCTCACAAAGTAAGGTCTTAGGAAAAGTTATTATACCATTGTGTAATAGTTTTCAGACCCCATTGTGAGAGTGAATAAATACCCAAATATTATTATTGTTATAATTTACTTCCACATGCACATGGTCTTTTGATCATCTGATGACATCTGCATAATATATATTTTTTAACCTAGAAATTTGGTATTTATTAACGCACGAGCTTTTAGAAATTTTGTAAGTTTCTGGGTAAGTCAGATGCTCTAGGTGTTTATTTCAGAAAATCTCAAGTCTCAATATTAAGTCATTTTAAAATTTAATATATTTTTACTCAAAGTAGATAACGTAGACTGTAAAGTGTGACGGAGTATGAATTTAAATAAATGACATTGAACACTATTCATTCACAGTATAATGACATTTTGTAGGCGGAGGAGACACTAGAAAGTTCCACCATATGGGGCCGCAGAAGAAAAGGCGATCATTATCAGACAAAGATGCCCGGCTTTTCGAAACTCTGCTTCGAGTATGCGTACAAATTGTTTGGTTGGCTTTGGGAAGAAAATCTTTTAACCAGATAGGTGATTAATATTTATCGATATCCTTTCAATAAATATAAGTATGCTAAGTAATGAAAATAACTGATAAACTATTCGATAAGACACCGGATGATAAGTGACAACGTTGTAATTATGAATAAAACAAAAATAACGCCGATGCGTTGCCGGTCGGGAGGTAAGAAAGAAAAAAGTGGCTCTCAAACTCCCAGCCGGAAAACAACAAGTTTTTGGAAAGATCTAACTCAAGCAAGATTTTTAAATTTAATCGTAAGACTACATACCTAATGTACGTTCTAAATATTTTTGTGCATTATCCTGCTGTCATTTAGATAAATTTTCCATTCAGTTAATATTTAAGTCGGTTAACTGAGCTACTCAATCAACAGGGTAATTGAGGTTCGGTTTACACATTAGTGCAATATTTATTTGTCCAGTGGCATGGAGAATGACAAGCCACATTAAGTTAATTATTACTGAAATCAACTTAGCTGACTGAGAAACAAACTTAGGTAGGATGAAAACCCAATTTGAAAGTGGTATCCTAATTGTATTTTATTGTTGTACGTAATATTTTTAACTTAGTAGGTACCTATAAATGATAAACACATTTTTTCTACAAAGAAAGTTCAGTTAATTACACGACAAAATTGCAGTGAAATTATTACTAAGTAGGTATACTTATTAGAAGATTTCGCAAAATTTAGTTTAAAAAGAATGTTAGTAAAATGTTTTTATTTTGTGTACACATTTTTGCCTGTAAAGTCTACTTTATTTATATCTCATCGGCTAAGTAAAGGTCGCTGCCAATACTTTCGGTTATTTGAAGGCCTTCAACGAACCCTTTTGATCGTTTTCTACGAAGCACGGAAGCGCTCACGAAATTTTGCCTCCAGCAACAATGGGTGCCGTCAATAGGTATAGTTTTTATTGCTTTATCGTCGATACCGTTCTAAATTGTATTTCGTATAACAACAGTAGGTACTAACGTGCAAATTATTATGATAATGATTTTCAGACTCACCGTGGATACTGTTTCCCGAAAAAGCGCTTAAAGCCGTTTTAAATAATTTTATTGTATTAAGCTAAACCTAGGCCCTTATTCTGCTAATTTATAAATGCTTCAATTGCAGCTCGGTTGAATAATTTGACATATTTTTGACACATGCCCCATACAAAATGTGTCAAACAATTCAATGAGGGTCGCCGTTTTTGTGCTCACCAGTTGGCGCCACTGGCGAGTGAGGTCCTGCTGCCAAAGCCCGCCCATACATAAACAGTGACAAGTGACATTCAGACAAGTGAGAAGTGACAGTGCTACAAACTTATATGACCCGGTGGCCAAAATTGGAACTAATGCAAATGTTAAACTGTTGTCAGACAAAGACAAAGACAGTTGCGCCCCTCTTACCGGGTCAGATAAGTTTGTGGCACTGATAGACAGACCTCACTCTCCACTAGCGTCTCTAGCGGCGAATTCACACGCTTTTACCCTCATTGAGATCCAATTTATCCATACTAATATTATATCACTCTCCACTAGCGCCTCTAGCGGCGAATTCACACGCTTTTACCCTATTGAGATCCAATTTATCCATACTAATATTATAAATGTGAAAGTGTGTTTGTTTGTTTGTTTCTTTGTTTATTTGTGGCTCTTTCACGTCCGCTATATGATATGGTTTATGTGTGTAGAGATAGCTGGGAGGGTGGAGAGTGACGTAGGCTACTTTTTACCGCGGAAAAACATCTCATTTCCATGGGAAGATCGATGTTTTGTTAGTTGCTAGATATTTAGTTCCGGATGCTGTTAATAGATGGCGTTAGTAAAATTCATTTGCAAGTTCTGAATCTTAAGTCATAGGCAAATGTTATAGCCTAAGTTCCAGTATAACATATAGGCTACTTTTTATCCCGAGAATCCTACGGGAGCGGGACCTACGCGGCTGTTACCTACGGGCCGCCCTCGCTTCGCTTTGGGAGCCGTAGCCTACGGCTCCCAAAGCGAAGCGAGGGCGGTTCTCTAGTCTACTTATAAATTAGCAGAATCGGAGCTCAGATTTCTAACTAGGTACCTACCTAACATTTTTGGTATACCTACCTTGAACGAATTTAGGCATCAACTTGATCATATGAAAGATCGAAGTGATTTTTCGGGGCATTAATAATACAAACGATTCTGTAGTGATACAAAGAAAATTTGTAGAGATATAACAAATTAATGAAATATTGAAGAAGTTGTTACAATTACTATCTAAAGCTTCGCAGCTTCATGTTAGGGGGGACATAAAATAATGGTTACGAAAGTGTTTGAATATTGAAGTGAAGCGCCAACTTCAGAAAATATTTCGTAATAACGTGCCAATTGTACATTATTATTGAAACATTGTGTGACACAAATGAGCATGCCAGGTTAACACTTTGACGAGCGTGTTCTCATGGTTTAATTTAGGCATTTTAAATTCTCGCCGTCAATTTATAATGAACCTTAACCAATGGGGCTGAAAGCTGGCATTTGTGTGGGTAAACGAATTCCATATCGAACGCGCGGAGAGTATAGAAATGTCGTTTTTGATCCTTCCTAGAAACAAAGATTAACCACACAATAATTTCTGTTTATAGAATTGGAGATGAACCGTATATTCAAGTCGGAAATATTCAACTCGGTAGAACACATGTTGCAAACAGGTTATGTGTCTAAAATGGCGCCCGAGGAGTGTTCAGTGCTCCTTGGGTATTGCGTTCGACACGATAAGAAGCTTAATACGCGATCTCCCCTAATGAACGACGTGTTCTGCCATAGAGACATCGACTACCGCATGATGGGATTAGGTGTAATCAAGTGCACACAGTAAGTCGGATTGCCGGTGTTTTAATGTTTTTTGTTTGATTAACTGTGTATTATTCTTTAGTTAGAATTAGGTGATATTATTCTGTGCTAACTAGTTACTTCCTGTTATTCTCTCCTTGTTTGATTAACTGTGTATTCCTAATGGTAATTAGAGTTAGGTATCATTATTAGTTTATTCAATTTGCTTTTAGTCTTCCGCATTGGGGCTAGCGGTTCGGATACCTTTACTTAAACTTTATGTTATTATGAATTATGATGACATAATACTTAAAACTTTATTACATTTTTAAGTTTTAGCCGTTTTTTGCAGGGTGACCCCTCGGCTTTTATATATGATGCATGCGGTTGCCGGCCCTGAAGAAACCTTATCGAAACTAGGAGTAGTACTGGGGGTGGTTGGGATGCCGCGATCTTCCTTTGATACCATGTTGAGGCCATTACCCACGGGAACCGATACGGGCAAATCTAAGGCATCAATGTTAGTAATACTTATTCCTTTAAGATTAATCTGAGATTAACTTGTAGGTTAGGTTAGTTAGTTAGGTTATTGGTGATTTCAAAATTTCGAAGTTAAATAATATTGGCAAATAAATTAATAAAACGCACGGAAGCGCTCATAGCCCGGCGGCTTGCGTCGATCCTAAGTGATTGAGAAAGTTAAGCAACCGGGTGACTGCTAGTGGCAAAATATCTTGAGCGCTTCCGTGCTCCAGAGGGCACGTAAAGCCGTCGGTCCCGGTTGTTATTAATAGATAGCAGTCGTTAAACTCGTTAAGCCGTTTCGGAGGCCTTCGGGTGGCTTGAAAACTTTCGACACTGGGTTGGCCACTAACCCCTCCACCAATCCGCACTGGAGCAGCGTGGTGGAGTATGCCTCCTCAATAATGAGGAGAAACCCGTGCTCAGTAATGGGCCATTAATGGGCTGTAGCCAATTAACATAACTAGCAGTCGTACTAATGATTACATACCTAACATAAAATTGAGATGGGTCTTATGTATCGACATAATATTTAAATGACATTTGTTTGTCTAAGTAAGGCAAATTGGGGGATTTACCCGCTATAACACTCGCGTGACGCACGTCAACTTGTAGTTCGTGACGAATACTAAACGCATCTAATTGTTCGCACGATATATTGCTAGAGACATTTGATAGGTACATAGTTTTTAGTAGAAATAATACCTACATCTCGATTTAAATAACCAGCATTTACTATGCAGGTCTTCCGCGAGCTACGGTAGTTCAAGAACCAGTACTTCAAGTTCGATGCGGAAAAGTCAGCTTGCTGCACAAAAATTGTACCCGGATATAGTGTTGCCGAGAAAGGAGTCTCGAATGTTAGTACAATTTGCCAATTTTATAATAATTTTCTACATATTATTATAAAAAAGTTCCTAAATATAAATAAAGTTCCTTTTTAGTACCTACAACTTTGCCATTTAACTTCTTTTCATAGGACTTGTAGTTTTTCCGGACATTGTGATAAACCGTGTTTTACCCTTAAAACCTCCCCCTCAACCCCTTCCCGACTTCAGATCGCCCTTAAAATATATTTTCCTTTAATTTTGTTATATTTTCTTCTTTTTCCAGTGGGTTTCATCCTGTTACAATTTTTTTTGTTTCAAAAGCTATCGGCACTGGTCTATGATGTTCATGTAAAGCATAGATTATATTAATTGTTGGTTACTGGCTTACCGGTCACTGACATGCGCGCAAATTTTTGTTCATTTGTGTTTAAGTTTGCACGTATGTATCTACCTATGTGTGGTTGATTAGGTATGCGAAGCTTAGTTGTTGACACACTTGAACTGATATCGCACACCTAGATCTAAAGAGGTATTAACTCAAAAAAGCACTTTTTTCATAAAACACGAAAAACTGTTTTCTGTGTCCTGGTGCACTAAAGGAGCATTTTGTTTTTATGGTTTGCTTTATTTGTACACAAGAATAATTATCTTGTAGTAATTTAGTGTTTTGTAAACGTTTTAAGCCTAAAAATCGGAATTTTTTGAATTAATTCCCTTTTGCTTTTCAATGCATGCATATTTTTTATACTAATTTGAGTTGAGCCTGTGTTGGTGAATTAACTCAAAATATTGTATCCATTTAATTAGCACGAACCGTCTAAAAGGTAACAATTCAAAATAATACTGCTTCAAATTTCAATGAAACAGGCATAACTCAAAATAACTCCAAACTTATTAATAATAATAATAATAACTTTATTTCTCATATAACAAGATTAAGTAGGTATACAAAATATGTTTCACATCATCGACACGGTAATACTAGTAGCAACAAGATGCAATTAGTGAACATTTCGCCAGTTACCTAAACTAGGCCAGGAAGCCTGTAATATAGGTAACTGAACTCTCCCAGTAATGTAACAGAGTACTACTTATTAAGAGGAAATTACACTGGTAATTTAGTTATTATTAGAGAAAAGAAAAACATTTACATTAAAATTGACAAAAGTTACTATAAAAATGGTAATTAAACTATTAATGCTAACAACGTGAGAAAAAGTATTGGAATACTATGGAGTTGTGGACGTGTATGTGAATGCGTATGTGTATTGTGTGTGTGTGTTGTGTGTGATTGTGTGTGTGTGTGTGTGTGTGTGTGTGTGTGTGTGTGTGTGTGTGTACTGAATGCGTGCGTGGGTATGTGTGTGCTGGATATTATAAAAGCATTTAAATAAGAATATTGTCATTGAAGAACTGAAAGAAGAGCTTCCGTCTCATCATACGTTAAGCTACTGAGGATTTCAGTGACTGTCTTTTTTAGAGTGTATGAGTTTAGGTTGTCAAGTTTTTTAATTCTTGAAATTTTGTTATAAATATGGCCACCAAGAAAGTACGTAAATCTTTGAGCAAAGGCTGTTTTAGCTTTGTTTACCACGAAAACTTTGTCAACTCTACGCTTCGTAGAAAAGGACGCAGTTAAAGGATTAAAAGAAAGGTTTTTGTGTTGATATAGAATAAGTTTAACGATATAAAGTTTTCGCACAGACAATACTCGACATTCCTCGTATAATAAGTTAGTAGGGTGCCTGAAAGGTAGGAACTTGCTAACCTTGAGTATAGCACGCTGTGCTCGTTCAAGCGGTAACAAATGTGTTTTGGCTGCGCCACCCCATGTGTCTATGCAATATGTTAAAATGGATTGACACAAGGCAAAATAAACAGTCCTAAGTATCTTTTCGTCAGCCACATGTCTGATTTTACGGAAGAGCGCAATTAGTTTACGGCATCTCATTGTGATTGCATTAATTTGCTCTTTAAATGTGAGCTGACTGTCTACTATTATACCTAAATATTTAGCCGTGTATACTTTTTCCAATCTTGGGCAGGTACAGTCGTTAGATGAACATGTAGTATTATTAAACGAGTGCGCTATTATATTACAAAGAACCGAATTTGGCGGTTGAGATTTGGAACGAATTGAAAAAGGTATTACTTTAGTTTTGTTAATGTTGAGGCTAAGGAGGTTTGCTTTAAGCCAATTTGCTACTAAATTGAATCCTTTTTGAGCATAGGAGAAAACTTCTTCCCAACTCTCTCCCTGAAATATCAATGCAGTGTCGTCTGCAAAGGTAATTATTTTACCGTGTTGCAGATTATTTACTGAGGGCACGTGCACTCCGCTTGTAATTTTGATTGCAATTGATGTTGTTCCCGTTTAGACGCGGGAGGAGCTGGCTCGCTGAACAAAAGGGACTCTAGGTACCATCTAGCGTAGAGTTTTGTAAATCTGTTTTATTGGCAGATAGGTATCCGTATAGGAAATCAAATGGTGAGCATAACTCAAAAACACAGATTTTTGAGTTAACTCTCTTTGGATCTAGGTGTGCGATATAGCTTGGAAAACCACGAATGCATTGAAAACTTCGTATAACTGCAAAATCATTAGAATGTCGTTCTACACTTTGTGGGCTCGCGTATTTGCGCGACTGTGAGTGACCGGCGCGGCATAAGTATAATATTTGACCCATCCGTATACGAAGTGTGTCAAAGTATTCCGATTTAAAATTATAAAGGCTTGGGCCCTATGACGTCACAGCTTGTACTATTAATATTGTCCACAGAATGTATTTCCCGCCGTCATTCCCCGATGAACCGGAGGACATCAGGCCGTGTAGCGAGACGCAGCGGCGCCGCTGGCAGACCAGGCTCATGAAGCTATTGCATCCACAAGGCCATCGTTAAATAATTATTAGGTACCTTCTTTTCATCTTTATTTACACGGATTTGTATGACTCCTATTATGTTTTTCGCATAATATTTACCTACATATTATTTAAAAAAAATGTAAAATAATAATAAAGGATATAAAAAAATCTGTAATCTCTGATACCTAATCCAGCGTTACAATTAACTTATTCGATAAAACAATACGCAATTACGTTTTAATAATTTGGAACTATTTTGTATTTTATCTATAGATCAAATTATGGAAAACTCTCAGGTGTGCAGGTTTCCTCACGATGTTTTCCTTCACCGAATCAGGTGATAATTAAATCATAATACGCACACTTTATTTTAATTAGAGGTGCGTGCATGATTTGAACTCGAGCGTAACGTTCAAATTAATTGGCTGTCACTGCTAAAATCTAATCTAAATAAATATAAAGGTCACTCAGTCATCACGAAATATTGAAAGCTGCTTGACGTATAAAGATATATTTTATGTACCTACCTGGTATACAGGCATAGATGTAGATATTCGTTAAAAACAGATTTTGTGATATTCCACTCAAATTGTGTTAAAATAGGGAATAAAAATTTGTTTGGAACAAAGTCAAACGTTGGTATATAATCCACGCTGGGCATAATATGCACCGGTTAGCAGATAGTAATAAAAAAATTTAAAAAATACTACATACAACAATTAAAATACTTTATTAATCTGCAAACTATGTAGGTACCTACTCCGTAAAGCTCAGTTTCTGATGTTATTAAGTAGGTACGTGTGTCCTATCGGTTTCTGACAATATAATAGCTGCCCGTCATTCGTTGAGTAACATGATAAACGGCGAAAGTAATTCTTCTGACCTTTTGAATCATTTCTGCTGTAGGTATACAAATACATAGATGGAAAATTAATCACATAAGGGCAATATCACAATATCATACATATAAGGGCATGCATCTAACTTCGAAATTGAGAAGCCTATACATTATTCTAATAGTTGAAACCAGTGTGGTTTATCGGCCAACTAATGAAATTTCAGTAAATGCTTAATATCACATGACTGTAAATAATATCTAATGCACAGGATTAATTGTGTTACCCTAGCTAGCTCTGTTATTTAAATTTTAGTAGGCAAATTATGTTTTGGTGTTTTTGATAAGAATAAAGAAAACTGATACATTTAAATAAAGGATTCATTCCATTATCAGATCAATATTATTGTTACATTGGTAATACATAACGCTGGACTGCAGAAAACGAAGCAAGACTGTGGCATGCCAAGAAAGGAAGTATCCACTGTAGTGACATTTGAAACTCGTCAGAAACATGCAAAGCTTTTGAATAGATATATTATCTTGAATGATGTAAAAAATGTGAATCGTGTTGTAAATTTTTCTAAAGGTGACTTGCATGTAAATAAAATTTTCTCGTACGAGTTGGCAACCAAAAAAGAAACAAATAAATTTAAAAGGTAGCGACTAGCGCGTTTCGAGCGAATAAAATTCACCTATATCGCGAGCTAATCTGAATTTTCAATCATACTGCTACAAGGTTTAGAAATTAAAATTTAATGTACTTAGTAAACGTCATAGAGATACACTTTTTTATAGCCTGAAGGGTTGCCGTGAGAGCGGACGATTTTATTTTATTCTGTTACATTTCGCATTTGCTATAAATACCTAATTTGTATAAATATGGAGATAATTAGTATTTTAAATTATATAATATGTATTTGGGGAACATAAAGTAGACTTGCTCTAAATCATCTTACTACTGAACTTCTTTAAATATTTTTTATCTATCTTTGTTGGGAACAAATCTTGCAGGTTGAATTAAAACTGCTTTCTCTTACTAAGTATACTAACTTTATAATTTTTTTTGCTTTCGATGATCGGACGCTATGTAGAGATGCTAGAGTAGCACTCTAGAGATTGGCTCAAAACAAGGAAGCTCCTCAACGCAACAACCTAAAAATATATTGCATTGTACTTAAATTGACTTGAAATTATAAAAACGTGATTTTAATTTTGAAACTTAAGTATAACCAATAAGTCTTACGTTAACTTAGAACATCATAAACATTTTCTAATTTATTAAACCACAAACACGTAACTATGTTTTAAACTATTAGGTACAGATGTGGCAGCGGGGAGCTTTGAAAGAGCCTGTTGAACTGTGAGAATTACTCACTCGCTCGTCGATGAGTTCATAATGAGTTCATTTGGTGCCGATGTTCTGGAAACTCGGGCAAGGGCGAACTCGAAATGCGCAATATACGAAGCAGGTGCATGAAGGCCACTGAAGCTTAATGAGAAGTAGTTTGTAAATATACTTTCATTTGATAAATAACATCTATGTTAATGTATTATGGTAATGATTGACACATCAGCGTTTTATACTAAAACAATCTTAACTTAATTGTTTATAGAAGTACTTAAGTCCCTACCTAAGTGAAGGACTTGACACAGATTCAATGGATAGGAAAGCATTGAATAACCAGGTTTGCATTGTAGTCTTCGCGATGTAATTTTCAATTGCCAACTCCAATCAGACTGATTTGATAACGTAGGTAGGTACCTACTCGTAAATGTGACTTAAAATAAACATGACAAATCGATTGATTAAGGTGGCGTGTAACCACATCTCCGTTTACTTGCGTTGTTTAAATTTTGCCCCTTTGGGCGATTTTAACATAGGTATGTTAAAATCCTTGCTTAGTTACATATTCTATTCTTTTATTTCAAAGTTTAATGCTTCTAGATTCCAGTAGCAAAATAGGTACATTTAGGTAGTTACCTGTAGTGTATAGCAGAGCTTAATTAAAAATGTATCTTTATTATAATTAAAATAAATTACAATTAGTTAATTATTACTTTAAAACTAAATTGTACAACTAATTCTTCCATCCGGTTTGCAGTGAGTAGCGAGTTATTAATTACTTTTAGCCAAGTGCTGGTTGTAAATTTTATTAATTAAGCAAAGGGACGGAGACAGTTTTCATTGAAAATCTACAAAAGGATCGACTAACAATCCCGTTAATAGTTGATAAAGTACTCACATTGTCTATTATTATTTAAACCTACCTCTGAAATATGTATACCTACTGATCTTATTGTTGTCAATATTTGCACTACATCTTTACTTAAACTAGCGGCACGCTATGATGGCCGGTTTGACGTTTGTCCGCTCATGAAGTTCCGTATTAATTGATAACGACTTTGAAGGAAATAATTGTATTACTTTATTGACGATAGTGATGTGCAGAGATTCATAAATTTTATCGAATGTAGTTTTAGGTTTAGGACTCAAAATTTATTTATTAAATTGATTTCTAAAATGTATACAAGTGTAGAAAAATCAGTTTGCACCATTTAAGGGGTGAATGTACTTGTGAATATGAACAATTTTCACTATGTGGACAAACCTCTGAAATCGCAAAAAAATATCAGCTGTTTCATACAAAAGGTAAAATTTTTATTTTTATATGATATATACCACAACTCGGCATTTGGTTTTCTAAATTGAAAATTTTTAAAAATGGAATCTAATACGATCGTCACATAGGATCGCTGGCTAGCACAACTACTACCTCCGGCAAACTCGCGTCAATGCTCAATGCAAAACAAAGCAGTTTCGAATTGACGTTGCTTCGAAAAGTATAAACTGTCAGTGCAATGCGATTGTGATATAGTTTTGACCTGGCTTTGGATTTCAAATATTGATACTGCATTACTGTTGACCCTTGCTCGTTAATTTGGACTCTGTTCAAGCCCTTTGTTGTGGATTTCGTCGATATGACCGAACGTACGCAGAGAACTGTTCTAAATAGTCAGACACGTGAGTTCGTAATACGCCTTCGTAACTATTTCGATCGTGAAGCTCAAAATGGAGGGCCAATTTTACCTATAACGTCAGTGGTTGAACGCGTAGCTGATGCGCTTAATATTGGACAACGAACTGTTAGACGGATAACTAAAGAAAAATATGGCGAGACTGGCACAGAAGAAAATAAACTTCACACACCAAAAAAGAGAAAACGAGCAAAACCAGTCGTAGGCATCGATAGCTTTGATGCCGATGCTATCCGAAGACATGTTTACGGCTACTATTTACAGAAGGAGTATCCAACAAGAAAAAAGTTGGTGCATTCACTGAAGGAAGCTGGATTATTCTTCGGTGGGGAAAGTTCTTTAACGAAGATTTTGAAGACCATTGGATTTCGATACAAAAAATGTAACAAACGCAAAATATTGATGGAAAGATTTGATATAGCGATGGCAAGGTATACTTTTTTACGGCAAGTGAAAGAAATCAAAAATTGGCAAAATGTTGTGTTCTTGGATGAAACATGGCTTAATGCTAACCATACTGTAGGCCGTTCTTGGAACGATGACACAGCAGCATCTACTTCCAAAGTTCCTGTAGGAAAAGGATCGCGACTTATAATTTGTCACGCCGGAACCATCAACGGGTTTGTCGAAGGTTCTCTCATGGCTTTTGCGTCAAAAACCACTGGAGACTATCATGAAGACATGAATGGAGAAAAGTTTACTGAATGGTTTACCTCAATGTTGTGTAGCCTCCCTGAACCATCTATTATAATTATGGACAACGCCCCATACCACTCGATGCAAATTGACAAGCCACCTGCCCAATCCCAAAAGAAAGCTGATATCGTCGCATGGCTTCGTAAAAATGGCGTAGATGCAAACATGAATATGTTAAAAGCGGAATTAGTACGTCTTTTAAAAGAAAACAAACCAACCAAGATCCGATACGTCATTGACGAAATAGCATTAGAACATGGGCACAGAGTTATACGGTTACCGCCTTACCATTGTGAGTATAATGCGATTGAGTTGGTGTGGGCTCAAATTAAGGGATATGCTGCAAGACACAATACAGAACCCCCATTTACCACAAAAAAAATGCTAAAATTATTAGAAGAAGCTTGTGAACATGTGACTAAAGGAGACTGGGAAAAGGTTGTGAATAGAACTGTTAAATTAATAAGGGAAGATTATGAAAGAGATGTGAAAATAGATAATATTATAGAAAACGAACATATAATTATTAATGTAGGTGATGATAGCAGTGACGACAGTGAAAATAGTAGTATGGACGAATCTGATTAATTATGGCCTTTTGTGGCACCTTTTTTGGTATCTTTTGTATTCATATGTTTCTTGTGTGCATATAAAGTATGTATATTCATTTTCATTCAAATATTCAGTTCGTTCAAATAAATTAAATAAACATTTACATTTTTGTTTTATTAAACCTATTTAATCAGGTACAAAAACAAAACTTAATTGTTTTTTGTTCGAGAATAAATTGACATTCCACATCACTGTTGTAATGTGTCAAACCGGCCATCATAGCGTGCCGCTAGTATAACGGGTTAATGAACTTCTTGCTTACATGTAAGAATAAGTGTCGTGGCAGCCGGAGGACGAATAAAGTAAACTAATATTTCTAGACAGGTCATAGCGGACTCTAAGCCGGCAGTAAACATTTATGAGATGTGCGCTATCCCTGTGGCATTCAAGGGAAGTCTAATCAAACTTGCAAGTCCGAGGATTTAGAGCAATGGCATTATGTATGGCAACGGCTTAGCTGCGTACGAGCGAATGACTTACTCGTGTTATTATGATTCTTGCAATAAATTCTACACGGAACATACAGAGGTGTCATTACTTAGGTATATTATTCAAACTGCAAAATAATTTGCAAGTATTGAGAATGTAACTTGGTATTATTATTATTATTCACGGGGAACAAGTATCCCCGTGAGGCCACTGCGACCATTTCTGATCTATTGTGGCCATCCCATTGAAATTAGATCTGGTCCCCTACTCCTACGGTCTGGGCGGGTCGGGTGTAATTACATGCCCTCCCAATATAACACTCCTGCAGTGGGTAATTGCCATGCATTCGCAGAGGATATGGATGGAGGTTTCCTCTGCCCCACCACAGAATCTACATGTTGCAGTGTTACTTAAGCCTATTGTGTGTAGGTGTTTGTTAAGTCTGCAATGACCAGTGCGCAGCCTAATCAATGTTCGAATCTCAGTCCGGCTTAGGCTGAGCACTTTATTTGAGTATTTTCGCCAGTATCCAGTGATGAGGGTCTTTGATTGGCGCATACCGGGTGCCTTCTTCCACAGCCTTCCGCCTTTGATACGCCCACCAGGGGTTCAGGACCCATGGTGGGCGCCTCTGCACCCCTCCTTGCCAATTCATCTGCCCTCTCATTTCCTCGTATACCCTTATGTCCAGGTACCCATCCTAGGGTGACCTTGTTATTGTACCCAAGTTTGTTTATCGCTTGGATACCGTCATACACTAGTTTGGAGTTGACTATCTCAGACTTTAAAGCCAGGAGCGCTGCCTGGCTGTCGGATAGTATTGTTATACGTTTATTAACGTAACCTTTGTTCAGGTTTTGGTGCACGCAATCAATGATCGCGTAAAGTTCTGCCTGGAATACGGTTGCATAGCGCCCCAAGTTTGTGCTCAGTTTTGTCTTGGGTTTATCTCCATACACTCCCGCTCCTGCATATCCTCCCTTGCGAGAGCCGTCTGTGTACCAGACGATGTCGCCTCCTCCCAAGGGTTTCGGTACCGCATCGTCCCATTCTTCCCGTTGCGGTATAACAACTGTGAATAGTTTACTGAAATTTAGCTGTTTATGCATGGCGTCGCTAGGCATAGCCATTATTGAGCATGTCATGAGGTCTTCGTAAATTCTCCTCATGACATTCGATTTCCAGCTCTGCTTTCCTCCTTCTGCAGCAGTCGCCTCTTTTTGAACAAAAACGTGAAGAGGTTCGAGATTGAGGACGGCCTCCATTGCTGCTATGGGAGTTGTCTTTAGAGTTCCAGTTATCATCCGACAGGCTAGGCCTTGGATGCTGTTTAAATTTCTGATGCAAGTAGCCTGGGTTGACTTTTTTTGCCAGGCTATACATCCATAGGTCACAATGGGTATAAGTAGATAACTAGGTACAGTGTAAATATAAGACGAATTTTTTTGAATTGATGAACTACGTGAATATTTTGTAGAAATATAGAATTTTGACTTTAAATTCGACTATGCAACGATGTAGCGGTGTTTGCCAGTGACATGTAGGAAATTACTAACTTCTAACGTAAGCTGTGAAGGTATTTTTAGAAGCAAAGCTACTGTCATAAGTCAAAATGCATTGAGATTCCCGAAGTATTTTCTTAGCATACATTTATGTATTTCAGTTTAGTGTACCTATTGCTTGGAAAAAATGAAAAGCTTTTGTTTGAGGAGTGGGTTTCCTCAGACTTTGAGAAAATGCTGAATTTCCGTTCTTTCCCGGAAATTATCCGTTTATGTCCACTCCCAAAAAAAACTATCTGAGGGCAATCTAAGTATGTATTATGAGCATTTGGTTTTATATAAGTAAGCATGTTTATCATTAACTTAAATGACTCTCGCACCTAAGGAATAGCAAAGTTATATTAAACTTCAAATTTGATCAAACTTAACACTTCAATGTTACATTGAGCATCATACCTATTTATGGAGATAGGTATCAATTTTAAACTTTCCGCCGTTCATTTCCTATTTCGGGAAGTTATCTAGACTTCGAAGAGTAAGATGTTCCGAAGTTGGCAACTGTATCATTTCTGGTAGGTATCAGTAGAGTTATTTTGATCTTATCAAGAAATAATCTATAATTAAGTATGTAGATATTACAAAATTGTAAATGATCGATGTAAGTTTATGTAAGAAGAACACATTGGACAAATAAGAAATGATACTAGGTACATTATTTACTAGGTAGTACAGATTAAACGCGAAATCAGATTATTTTTAGTTTATAATTTTTATTTAGCAGAGTTTTGTCGCATTCCGCTCCTATTGGGGAACAATTAAAACTTGCATTTACTTCGTAAAAAGTAGCTCATGTTTAACGCCACCTATATTTTACTCTCGCACGTATTATCAGCCAGTAATGGACCTATACAATTATTTACATACCTAGATACCAAAAACTATATATAGATATTTAGGTACCTGCTGTAGTGTCTGTCAAGCTGTTTGGTGTCGGTGTTTGCTGATGCAGAACGATTGCAGCGGGCACGTCCACCACGGGCGTGTCCGGAAGGCGGGCCGTGTTCCATCACGTTGCATAAACGATGTATCGCCCTCGCCGACCAAGGTGAGCGCTCGGCTCGTTACATCCTCATTACTGATACAAGGTCTCGAGTGCCAGTAACATGGTGTTTATCATGATCAATTTGATATCAATATCTCAGCAATATTTTGGACGATAATTTACGAGTAGCTATCAGTATTAGCTCAAAGTTATTCAACATAAAATAGGTTCTAAACGCATCGGTTCTCAATTAGGTTATAAATAGCTTGACGGACAAAGCAAGTGAGGTCGATGTGGTTTGTGGTGTGTTTGTTTAGTAGGTGAGCCGCACGACCCACATTTTACGCAAAACAAAATATACATACGTAAAACTTGTATTTATCAATTGAATTAACAATTCTCTTCTATTTTGTTGTTATAACATTTCTTCTTAATTTACCTACTGTTAGGTATTATTTCCGATGCTTATATATTATGTGTAATTCCTGAGTTCGTACCCTTGGAGGCAGCTCTGCTTCGCTTCCGGGGACCCGAACGTATGCGCTGATTCAGTAGCTGATGTGATACGACAGGGTATGGAATGTTTCATTCCTAATTCTGTCGTATCCATCGGTGGGAAAAACCAGCCCTGGTACAGTGGTTCATGTGCTGCGGCATCTAACCGCAAGCGGGCCGCTTACCAGGCCTGGGCATCAGCGTACACTTCGAAGAACCCATCAGCCCCAGAGCTTAAGAAAAAGCTCAACGCTGCCTCCCGGTCGGCTAAGAAGCAAATGTCCAGGGCGAAGGCCCAATTCATCGGCAGAATTGGCGAGCGACTAGTCGGCTATCCCTCTGGGAGTAGAGAATTCTGGTCGCTGGCTAAGGCTGTCGAGGGCAACTTCTGTCGGTCTTCTCTCCCACCACTGCGACTACCGGATAAATCCGTTGTCCATACGGCAAAGGGGAAAGCCGAACTCCTTGGTACCCTCTTTGCCGCCAACTCGACTCTTGACGATGGAGGGGCCATACCGCCTAACATCCCGCGGTGTGAGAGCTCGCTGAATGACATACTTTTTACTCAAAAGGCTGTCAGGCGAGCTCTACTGTCCCTCGACACCAAGAAGTCGAGTGGGCCGGATGGTATTCCCGCAGTGGTGCTAAAGACGTGTGCTCCCGAGTTGACTCCCGTCTTAACGCGCTTATTCTCGCTATCCTACACCACTGGTATAGTACCGTCTTCGTGGAAAGTAGCCCTAGTTCATCCTATCCCCAAAAAGGGCGATCTCAGTGACCCGGCCAACTACAGGCCTATAGCGATAACTTCCCTGCTTGCGAAGGTCATGGAGCGTGTAATAAACACACAGCTCCTAGGATATCTTGAAGATCACCAGCTGATTAATGATCGACAGTACGGTTTCCGTCACGGTCGTTCAGCTGGTGATCTTTTAGTTTATCTCACGCACCGGTGGGCTCAGGCCCTAGACAGCAACGGGGAAGCACTGGCAGTTAGCCTAGATATCGCTAAGGCCTTCGACCGGGTCTGGCACAGGGCTCTTCTCGCGAAGTTACCATCATACGGTCTCCCCGAGAGGTTGTGCAGCTGGGTAGCCAGCTTTCTATCTGAGCGACATATTAAGGTCGTCGTCGACGGTTGTTGCTCAGATATGAAACCCATAAACGCTGGTGTTCCCCAAGGGTCTGTGCTGTCTCCTACCCTGTTCATTCTGCATATCAATGACATGCTGGAGCGTGCTAACGGCATTCATTGCTATGCAGATGACAGCACGGGTGATGCCTATTATACAGGCCCTGCAAATGCCTCTCGGTCACAAGTGGAGGATAGCAGAATCAAACTTGTGTCTGAAGTCGAGAACTCTCTGGAGCAAGTCTCGGAATGGGGCCGACTCAATTTAGTTGAGTTCAACCCCACGAAGACACAAGTTTGCGCGTTTTCCGCTAAGAAAACCCCATTTGTCATGGCGCCTCAATTCCAGGGTACCGCACTCACCGTTAATAAAAGTGTTGGGGATTCTGGGTGTCGACATTTCGAGCGACGTGCAGTATCGGTGTCATCTGGAAGCTAAGGCCAAATTGGCCTCCAAAAAGCTTGGCATCCTGAACCGGGCGAAGCAGTACTTCACTGTGAGGGACTTGCTGATGCTTTATAAAGCTCAGGTCAGGCCTCACATGGAGTACTGTTCTCACCTCTGGGCAGGGGCACCACAATACCAGCTTAACCCATTTGACGCCGTACAAAAGCGCGCTGTTCGAATTGTCAACGACCTACGAGTCACTAACAGGTTAGAACACCTAAGTCTTAGGAGAGATATAGGATGTCTCTGTGTGTTCTACCGACTTTACAACGGTGAGTGCTCCGAGGAATTGTTCGATTTGGTGCCAACATCACCCTTCCATCATTACACCACTCGCCGAAGATTGAAGTTCCATCCACATCGCTTGGATCTGTGGCGAACGACTACAGTTCGATTTTCACGATCATTTTTGCCGCGAACTTGCAAGCTGTGGAATGAGCTTCCTTCTGAGGTATTCCCGGAGCGCTATGACATGGGGTTCTTCAAGAATGGTGTAAAAAGAGCTCTCCTTCAGGGCCGGCGTTGCACTGGTGACTTCCCTTGGTGTTGCTTGTGTCCATAGGCGACGATGACCACTTACCATCAGGTGGCTCGTCCGCTTTTTCGTCAGCCCTTCAGGCTATAAAAAAAAGTGATATAAGATTACGTATTCCTAAAAGAAAACAACAGAAGAAAACATACCTACTATGGTGACCTACATATTTTTTTACTGTTGGTAATTTAATTTTGAGTCTGGAAAATTAAAACTTAGTAAGTAGGTACTTACAGATGTGCAGAAGCTGCGGTAACCGCTTATAACAACGTTCGCATCAGCTCGGTTACCAGCTTACAAAAGTGGAAGCATGTTTATTCCGACACTGTTTACCTTATACTAAGATATCAGTTTGCGCGACTAATGTCGATATGCAATCAAATAGGTTATTTAATACTTCTCCACCTCTACTCTCCACATCCTAGAGGTACTGACAAATTGTGACAAGACAGTCGGTCGCTAAGGTCTGCGACAAAATTTACGCAGATAGGTTTTTTGAGGTCGAACATGGCTCATAGAAAATCATACAACTGTTCCTGAATTTTAGGCAAGTTATGCATATTTTCTGCTGTAAAATTGTAAAATGTACTATTATGGCAAAGTATAGCCTATATTCTAGCTAGCTAGCAAGTGGAGGAGCAGATTGTAGTAGCTTCATTATATTGTAAGTAACTCTATATGGGTACGATACGGGTCATAGCAGGGAGATTGGCCAGCCGGCCGGGAGAGCGTTATACATAGTATGTTTAACTTATATTTTATATAGTTCTTTGAAGAATTAAAGTTGTTTAAAGACATACTTAAAGGCACCGTAGCAATATCTACATTTGAAATGACTTAACTCTTTAAAGGCCTGTACAAATTACTTCTACTCCATGAATAAGTCCTAATTATACATAGAAATGCCCCTTAAAAGCTTGTTATTTCACTTTGTGTTTAGGTAGGTACCTACTTTAATATTCAATGTTGACCTGCGTTATCGCGTAAGGACGTAAATAATTTGGCTGTTTCCTTGTGGTCCTTTAAAACTAAGGACTCCACGAAAAATGTTATAATTTCATTGCACTTATATTTTTTTATTACCAATGACCACATCATGTCAAAGGATTAAAAAATATCCCCAAAGGGAAATCGCGCCTTGAAATACTTATTTGATCAGTAGGTCACAAGAAACTAAGCTACCACTTCCTTATTAAACCTATCTAAGCTTTTAACGTTCTAGCAGAATACCAAAGTTGCAAATAGCTCACACCTACATAGAATTTCTATTTAAGAAATTGAAAGTCACTACCATACACCTAAACTTGTCACGAAGAAATTCCTTATTCAGCCCGTCATTGCCTCGCAGGTTATCGTTTTCGGCGGTAACTTGTTTACTGTGCAATTTTATTTGTGGTTTATTTTAAGCGATTTGTTTATTACTCAATTGCACATTGATCCGCGGATTCATAGCTAGAATTAACGTAAAAAACGACTGGCGCATCCTATTTTTTAAGCTAATGCGCTTTCAAAGTGGTTTATTTCAAATTTGTTTCGTCTGAAATAAAAGCTTTATATCTAGTTAGTATTTTTTTAATTCTATTGATCTTTATTATTTTGAGTCTTTTCTAGATAGATATATTCCAAAGATTATACGTTGTCACTAGTTCAGCTAGACATTCATGCACAATTAAAGTAAATAAGTAATTGCAATTCAAAATCACACAGCTTTTACGCTGGCAATGTGAAATTTATACCCCGTGTCGGATGAACAAAATGAAAGATTTCACACACGGAAATCAACGATCAAAATAAAATGCATGTGCTGTTACATAGTAAATAATTCCTGTGGGAGCTCTGCCATCCGCACTTGCAATAAAACGAACAATGCAATTTAGCTAGTGCTATATTCGACCGATGGCTTCTCTCTGAAAGTTGGTAGTTTGTGCCGCGCATATCCGACGATTACCGACATCCCAGTGCGAAATAAAAACATGGAGAGTCGTTACACTACACCACAAGCCATCGGAGTCAGGTGTTGTTGTAACAAAGTGAATTGCGTCACGACATTACATAAATTTACATACTGTCTTCTTGGCTATTTCCATCGCACTTCCATTCCATATTTCGGCGCTAGGGTCCGAGCGGTCGATATAATTTGGGTTATACGTGGCTGGAGGTCAGAAATAATAGTCAGTACACCGAGTTTAGAGGTCTATTACATCACTTCAATACAGTTTTATAACAAATAATGAACTATTTCCAAAATTAATTCAGATTTACATTAAATTAAACTTAGAAATAAAGCTTACGACAAAATAATAGCAAAGTAGCAAAGGATCAGCAAGATTACTTCGGATTAAACATGGAAACGCGGCAAGTTTGGTATGGCAGTGGGTTCTACACGTCTACTCGGTCTAAGCGCTCAATTCCGAAAAAGCCCCTCATCATAACAGCTCTGGATCTTTATAATGTCATCTCTAACCCCCACTCCAAGCCAACCATGCCCAAACAATAACTGTTTGACGTTTCCACAAATAGTTAAAGGGATTCTCCACAGATGGCGTTGAAAGATCAGCGCAGGACTTTACTGCACTCCGACAAGTAGTTCCAGCGATTCTCCACAGATGGCGTTGAAAGACCAGCGCAGGACTTGAGTGCGCTCCGACACGGCCATCCTGAGGATCACACGTCCTCGTGTGAAGTAACTGGAATGAAAGAAAATTCTCGAACAGTACTGGTTCTAGTCGTTCGGCCATTCCTGACCCAAGTGGGCAGGGAATAAAAAAACAACTTTATCAAATCATTACAAATTTTGAATATCATAACAGATTATTTCTCTCAAAACTAAAGCTGACATGTCGATCAACACCAATACTCATTCAAATAATAGGAAACTCATTGAAATATTGCAGTGCTCGTACCCTGACCTCCATCCGGTCCTGATCATCACACTTATAACCTCCATCCGGTCATAAGCATCAACCCAAAAGGCAACCTCTATCCAGTCACCTGCGCATGTAACCTCCATCCGGTTACAAACACTACACCACCCAGATGATCATTTCGAGCTTTTATCAAAAATAATCTTAAAAAGGTTTGTTCAACATGTCGCTTTATTTATCCTATCACATTACAGATTAATCCAAAACAAACTTTACATTCCTCATAAAAGTTACTTTTCTCAAAAAGTTATCATTTCTCAAACAAGTTGACTTATCGAACGGTACTCAAGTACAATCATGTACTTCTCTGAAAAATAACGACCGTATACATAGCTCTCATCTGCATTGCAACGTCCGTCCCGATGCAAAACTGTCTTGGCACCCACCAATAACAGCACAGAACACTTCTATCCAGTGATCATATAAGGGCTATGCATTTTTCAAAGTAACAACACCATTCAATTACAATTTCAAAAGTTCCGTTCGACAAGTTGACCGAAAACTAAATCTCTCAAAAATAGACTTTTACCAAGTGAACTACGTCTCGAAAAGAAAAGTTAATTTACTACTTCTTTAAGCTATCACAAAATAGTCTGAACAATACAGATCACCTGTTATGTTGCGTCCGATCTGAGGCTGCCAGTTGCCAGAGCTTCCTCCTTCAATGTCACACGAATGAACTCCAGGAAGCCCACGAGTGCACGCACGCAGCCGTCGATTCGGCTCCAGACGACACGTGTAACCTGCGTGTGCTGCTGCACGTGCATCCTCGAAAACTTATCTGAAAACAGAACGATGCACATTGCATCGTCACATGTGAGATTACTTTTAAACTCATTGGTTTCACAAAGTAAATTAAAACTAATCGAAGTGTGCTGCACTTGTAAATAAAATAATTGTGGAACTGATTGTATCCAACTGCTACTTTAATTAAAAATTTCACTAAACTTCCACAAACTGCTATTATTTTTTTTTCATCAAATAGAAAATGACGAAAGATAAAATGAATTAAAATGAATGAATAAATGAATTTAAATTAAAATGAATAAATTTTACAGAGCCTCCGATATCTTAATTGTTATCTTTTGTCATTGTTCACTAATTACAAGACAACAAAAGGTTATATTTTCACAAGGAACGAAATAAAAATGGAAGTTATAAAACTCAAAAACACCAGATTTAAATAAAATAAAACTTTGTCATACCAAAAACGCCGTTTCACTTTTACCTTGTTTCATGTTACCACAACAAGGCGATGTCACCCTTAGTTCCAGACAGGTGCCAGACAAGGTCTTGGTCTCCAGTTCCTTATAACCTAGAATCGCTTCCTAAACGCAGCTTAAATCCGACGTAAACACTTACGTCGACTTATTTATTTCGAAAATATAGTGACTAAAGCGGGTAAGAATCCAACTAATTCGTCTGTAATAACTCTAATGACAATGTTTTGGATCATAAGATAACGCTTACACAATATTTAAAATTAACAATGAACTACGCGGGTATTTAGAATACTACAAAACAATAAAATGTGCTTTATTTTTAAAACGATGCAACAAAATTAGCTGAAATCGAACACTTTTTTTTTCTAATTAATGGCTCGATAAAAGTCACTATAGTGAGATTACTCGAAAACATTTTGTCACATAGTAAATAAAACTTTGAAAATTGTATTGTGTTTCACTTTTAAAACAACGTGAACTAATGAGTAACTAATTTGATCGTCGTCACTAATGAAAAAAAACAAACCGTTCACTTTTTAAAAGCTAAGCTGATTATTGTTGTAGGTACTCGATAAATGGAATACTTCGTCAAGTTGAGCACAAATAAAGCATCTATTTTGTTTGTGTTTATTTTTTGCAATTAATCCTTTACAGCGATAAGCGGTGCACCAAATTACCAAAAACCAAAATAACTATCACGAACATTACACGTTTGATAAAAGTCACTGCACTGTACGTCATATCTCGTTATCAATTAAAAATTGTACCAACACGGAATGCATAATAAAATGCCTGACTTTAAAACGTTTGTTTTTCTTTTTCGACCAGACTACAAAATCTAATCTACCCTCTTTATCTTTAAGAATTTTATCAACGTAGATCAGTTATCATTGTAACTTCGGAACATAATAATTTTACTTTAAAATGACTCGAGTTACGTTACATTTCGATTAAATTAATTGAACAAAAATGCTTACCCAACCAAGTACCAATATTATCCAATAACTTTCAAATATTATCAAGGTAACTCAAAACAAAGCATGAGTCTTATTCGTGGCCTGTGGCTTTTCACTAAGCCCAACAAACAAAGTCAACAAGTCACACGGACTCTTCCACGGTCTCTGCAAGACCCGACCAGCTGAACTAAGATTCATCGCTATCACTACTCAAATTCACTTTTTATATCACAACACTTCAAATGATACTTGGCCCTTGGGCATTCTAGCAAACTAACCACAAATCTACCCACATTAAACTTCAACAAAATGATCGCATGATAAAAAGTGTGTTCCGATGTTATAATACTTGGTTAATTACACTAAAATCAAAGGGTGTAACTTTCCCTTCATAATAAAAACATAGTGAGGTCCTAATAAAAATGATTTTTTTTTCAGCGATTAAACATCAAAATTAGATTACGATGAGAAGTGATTAGTTTTAATTACGTAACTGCCTTAAATGATTTTATTACCGAATAATTTTTTTTTCACTCACGATTATCAAACAAACTACACACACACAATAAAATTTACACAAAAATTAAAATTTAAGCAATGAAATTGTATCACCTCAGACGTAATGGAATAAAAATAATGCCATACCCATACTTGCCGTCTTACTTGAAAATCCTTTACACCGATACTTGCCATTTTATTTCAAAATCCTGTTTTACTGTGTGGTGGTCATATCTCTTCACTTGCCATCCATGCCTCACAATATTATCACCTGAAAACCTGAAATAACCTAGCCAGCCATGTGTGGGACGTGAAGTTACATCCAACTTCTGATTTCGGCGCTAGGGTCCGAGCGGTCGATATAATTTGGGTTATACGTGGCTGGAGGTCAGAAATAATAGTCAGTACACCGAGTTTAGAGGTCTATTACATCACTTCAATACAGTTTTATAACAAATAATGAACTATTTCCAAAATTAATTCAGATTTACATTAAATTAAACTTAGAAATAAAGCTTACGACAAAATAATAGCAAAGTAGCAAAGGATCAGCAAGATTACTTCGGATTAAACATGGAAACGCGGCAAGTTTGGTATGGCAGTGGGTTCTACACGTCTACTCGGTCTAAGCGCTCAATTCCGAAAAAGCCCCTCATCATAACAGCTCTGGATCTTTATAATGTCATCTCTAACCCCCACTCCAAGCCAACCATGCCCAAACAATAACTGTTTGACGTTTCCACAAATAGTTAAAGGGATTCTCCACAGATGGCGTTGAAAGATCAGCGCAGGACTTTACTGCACTCCGACAAGTAGTTCCAGCGATTCTCCACAGATGGCGTTGAAAGACCAGCGCAGGACTTGAGTGCGCTCCGACACATACTTTTGAATCAGAACGCATTTAACAAATGTGTGAATGGCCAATAGAATTTTATGATTTAGGACTATTGAGCTATAAAGATAAATGTAGCTCGTATTTCATTTCATTTTCCATGGTTTCTATTTTCTGTAAAATTTTATGAACAATATAAAATGATTATTGTACTCGGTAATGACAACTACAGCGTATCCACTTTCTTAAGTCTTAGCAAAGTCAGGCAGTTAAATTAAGCTACGTTTACGTATCGATAAGCTTCGCCTTCCGCGAAATAGACCAATACCAATTCGGAAAACACGTAACGTAGTCTCATAAAATGCAGCGAGGTCGGATTTGTGGGAATAGGGTATAAAATTTTCAAAGAGTCTATATACGTACGCGCCATGCACTGTCCGCGGGCCATGCATAAAACATGCAAATTGGACCACTTCGCTGTGCGCCTAAGTTCCCTCACTTTGCACTCTATGTGAAATTTAAACCTATTGCTCACGTCAATATTAATGGTTTTCAGTTGACCTAGTACGTCAGATATTGCTTTTTTATAGAGAATTATGGTAATTTCCCGGTAATAGGGAATTCTTGTCAAATAAATGTTTCAAATTGGAACGAAGTTTACTTCCTTGAAAAAGAGAGCAAAACTCATCGATGTCGGCTCATTCACACGAGGACGAATCGTCTTTTTTCACGAATCGTCTTTTTTCACGATTCGTTATTTTTTTTGACGGCGGCAATGCTTTTTAAATACTCATGTTCACACGCTTGACGAATCGTGAAAAAAGACGAATACGGATACGTCTTTTACAAATCACGAATCGTGAATGTTTTATGATTATGACGGATCCGCGCACAGTTTAGTATGCGTTTGTGTGTGAACTTCAATGCGAATATTTTGACGAATCGTGAAAAAACACGATTCCGTATTCAATGTGAACGTCCATTCGTCAAGACGTATCGTGTTTTTTGACGAATCGTCAAAGACGTATGCCGTGGGAATGAGCCCGAAAAACTATAGACAGTTTTTGAGTAGGAAGGTTAAATCTACAATTTTACTGGGACATGTAAATTTCATATTTAAGGGTTTGTTAAATATGGTTACTTATATTAACTCATAATTATTTATGATCGACTGCAGGGTGTTATGTTCTTATAAATAAGATTTAAACACCATTTTAGTCGACTACTCAGTGAGAAACACTCGGTAGAAGATAACGCACAAAAATATACCTCTGTTAGCTTAACGGTAGGAAGGTACTTATTTTATGTAAAACCAGGCCCATTAGTCATGTTAACATAGTTAAACGAAGCGTATCTCTGTTGGACTTAACAGAAGCCAGGATCCGTAGCATGGCCTTGTAATTTCATTGTTGCTGAATGTAATTGAACGTTTTGCAAGTCAAGTTACTTCAGAGTGAGATAGAAAATGTCTTTGTAGTGACAAAGAGAGAAAAATAATATATTTTTTATATATCTAAGACATTATAGTATAGTAGATATGTGAAACCGTAGGCATGATAGGTACACCTATTAAAATTAGCATCAAAATCATGTAGATTACGTTGCACCAGAAAATACGAGTATGTCCATGTCGTGGCCACATCGTAGATTTGCTCACATCATGAAATGATCGACCATATCATGAAATGCGACCATTTCAACGGTCAACTGTCTATTGGCCACATCATGATGTGGTTTGAGCAGATCAATGATAAGAAATCGTTTCTCGATATGGGCAACTAAACGCGCGGCTTTTTCATGAAATGGTCCAGATTATTTTGATCATATCGTAAAGTAGTTACATTAATTACCGGTAGAGGCGCTGCAAGCGCTTTGTTTATGTGTAAAGATGGCGGCCGTTAGCGTAAAACGATTAATATTGAACGGAAGCATAAAAATTGAGTTGATTTTGGGTATAAAAGAAAGAATACTAATTTCCATTACTACTCAGTTAAATTCTTCAAGGTGTAGGTAGGTCGAATTGGTTACAGAACCGAATTAGCCTACCCCTACTCCACGTGGTCTTGTATGCCCTACCCCTAGAGTGTTTTTTAGAACCCGGAGGCGCGGAGGGAGGGCAGCCCCCGCCCGCTGTAACAAAACGCAGACAGCGGGTGTCTGTGCTTTGTTACGCAAGGGCGAAGGGGCTGCACCTTCCGCAGCGCCGGAGACTTCACGGTTCGAAATTATGCCCTATATTCCGCGTTTTTACGATCTGGCCAAACGTTGATGACCAAATCGTGAAACGTAGACGATTTTACGATCTGGCCAAACTGAGTTGACCATTTCATGAAATGCGACCATTTCATGATATGGTCGATCATTTCATGATGTGAGCAAATATACGATATGGCCACGACATCCATACCTTCTTCTTCTGAATACAATGTGTAGGTATAAAATCTTCTTTTCACAGCTAATACTTGTAAAAAAGCTACAGTTCTTACCATATAGTAATGTAGTATATGTTGAAGTTGTTTTAATTACTGTGTTAGTTTTTTACAATACGTAAGTATATTATAACACTGGGATACGTGTTATGCCTGGAATTATTTGTTCACAGCGTTCTTTGATTGGCAAGCAGGTTTTTCGATGAATTTTAATTACATAACACTTTTTATAAAATGCATGTGTTTTCATACCTTTACGTTAAATTATAAACACATGCGTAAATCAACCCGTTCTCACGTATCGTAACGTCACTGAACGAGAAGCAATTTGTGCATTATAAGTTGAAATACGATGTGACCTTTACCGAGGAGATAAAGTTTCTCATGTCGAAGGTGGCCGGAGATTATCCTTGGCGCGGTCTCACGTCGACTTCATCAATTATCTCGGCTACCCCTCCGGCCTGGGCCGCGTAAGCACCCGATGTCTAAGGAACTAGACACGCCTCCGAGCGGCTGTCGTGAAAAAACACGTTGCACATCAGCAGTGATTGATGTATCTCAGGGTGCCACGACACTTCGCCAGCTAAAACACTTAGAATGGCTGTGTTTTGTTTATTTTTATTTATGTCGCTCAGTGGTAGTAGCTGTTGTTTATTTGATGATTAGGTGGACGATGTCTTGGACTTTTTGAAAAGTGAGAGCTTTTTTTTCGTGACAGTTGGAAGTCCGATTTCCCAACTCATTTTTCCTGATAGGTATGTTGTATTTATGACTGAGAATATTTTAACTCAGAATATTTTGGACGTTTTTTAAAAGTTAATAAAATAAAGTATTGGGTAATTTACGTTTATCTTCTAAGATTTTATTACTCGTTTTACTTATTTAGGATAAGATATGATGAAAATATAATGATTACGCCCGGAATGCGGTTTATTACACACTAGTGCGTTTTACTTTTCATTACCGCACTAGTGTTTTTCTTATTCCACTTTTTTTTTAATATCCGTAAAGAGGTTGTTACCAAAAGATTTGTTATTTTGTAAATAAATAAACTTGTTGTACTTAGTCAAAATCTGATAAGATAAGATTATACTTCATCTAATTATCTATTAAAGCATTAAAAAAATACAATATTTTAAATCATTAATTACCGTAAATTCTTATTAGAAATACATAATTATTTAGTTTAATAAATTGTGGCTGAATGTTCGGTGTCTCTGGACTTAACCTGCGCGCGCATAGTTATTCAACCAAAGATACGGCGCGCGAAAAAATAAACCGCGCCATTTTGTGTTTTGTGCAAACATTTGTTCGTTTATAATTTGCTGATTTGTGACTGAAAAATGTCGATACCTAATTGTTTTTTTCCTCGCAAGTGTGTTGAAAAACGTCGTATGATACGCGTGTGCTTTGTTCATTACAGTCTTGGCTCTATTACAGCCCTCGCCTTGCAGCTCGGGCTCAATTCCGCCTCGACTGTAATGACCAACTTCGCGCACTTGTATCATAATGTACTATTATAATACACACATCAAAAGTGTCTAGGGATCAACATATATTTTTGCAATAACTTTTCTCCTGATTGATATTAATTAAAATTTTCTTTAAGGATTCATCAAATAAAGTGTTTTCGTTTGTCACAGTAACGATAAACCAAGTCACCTTTGCATTAATAAAGAAATTTGCCATTTTCCTAATAAAGGGATTTTTGACATTTGAACCACTAACATTAAAGTTCGAAAAAAAGACTGAAATAACAGTTTTCTTTAAAATTTTATTGGGTAACTTAAACAATTAATAATCCGTGTTTCTACCGCGAACACTAACAACACAAGAACATCGGTTTGGCATACTCAAAATGAGTTCATCCAAATCACGCTGTGGAATGGCCGCCCATGTTCGTTGCAACAACAAAAAAAGGTCTTCTTGCCACTGGATACCCTCCATATTCGGCAGAGCTCTTCTCTGTAGCATATCCCATGCATGCTCAATCGGGTTCAAGTCTGGCGACTGAGCAGGCCAGGGCAGGACATTGATGTTAGCTGCGGCGAGAGTCTGTCTTACAACTCTTGCGGTGTGCGGTCGTGCATTATCATGCATTAACTGAAATAAGGGACCGATTTGCACTTGTAGAGGAACGATGACGTCTGATACAATCGTCTCAGCATAAATTTGAGCGTTGAGGTTGCCTCTGATCCAAATCAACTCAGTTCTTCCGCCGATCCAAATACCCGCCCATACCATGATGGTTCCACCACTATAAGGATGGACTTCCTGGCAGGATTTTAATCGCTGTTGGCGTCCAGGGGTTCTCCAGTGTCGTATACGTCTTGTATCCGGTCTCATACCAAAACGAGACTCATCAGAAAAGCACACGAAACGCCATTGTTCTTCTGCCCAATTTCTGTGTTCAAGAGCCCATTGATATCGAATCCTACGATTGTGCATTGCTATAGGTGGTACCCGTAGCGGTCTTCGGGAATGAAGGTTCACTTCATGCAAGCGGTTTCTGACTGTTTGGTCGCTAATTAAGTTCCCTGAAGAGTGATGAAGCCTCACGGCTAACATCATGGCGGTTATTGTTGGAGCTCTTCGAGTTAAGATTTGAATGTATCGGTCTTGTCTCCGTGTGGTGCAGCGATACCGTCCTCCATGGCGCTCAGCCACGGTACCAGTGCTTCGGTAACGTGTCCAAAGTCGACTGATAACACTCTGACTTGTATTCAGAGCTAAAGCCACAGTACGTTGCCGGGAACCAGCTTCTATCATTCCCACGGCTCTGAGCATTTCTTCCCTGCTTAAATGACGTCGCCGCTCCATAATAACGTTGGTTTTAATCAGTAGTAGGGAAACAGTAGCACTAATAATGTCTTCAATGCGTTGTATGTTTTTATAGGGAAAATATTGACAGCTGATTTTCATCTTTTACTCGAATTTGATTGACAGTTCCTGATTCAAATTATGAAATGCACCAAAAAGGATCCATATAAATTTATAAAATCATAAATTTATTACAAAGCCACATCTCAATCTCAAGAAATCCGCATAAAAATGCTTGATCCCTAGACACTTTTGATGTGTGTATTATCAATTGTGCAATCTTGTACTATAATAACTTTGCGGCTTTATATGATAACTTCAAGCTTTAGAAATGCATTTCAATAGCGGCTTAATGGCATAAAAATGCAGTACTTTTTCTGAGCGACTTGATTTCTGATTGTTTGAGAGCATAATCATTGCAGCATTGTTTATCGCTGCAGAATGACGGCCGATCGACGCTGAACCTTCGCTGAAACAAATTGAATGTATTAAGCTCCGGCAACTTTATTCTCCATTTATGTTGCGCGCTTTACAGCAACCAAAAATTTTTAGTTTCAAGAGACGGTCTCTATCAACAGCATATTTAATAAGTTTTTTTAAGAAATAATTAAAATAATGATTTAATAGACAAGATTAAGGTACCTTTAAATATAGCCCTCATTAATATAAGAGTAGGAAAAGTAAATTTTAATTCAAGAATTGTTATCAGTTTTCGATAGAAATACGAATCTATTGTTGAACTTGGATGAGTGAGTTATTGGAAATTTAATTAAATGAATGAGTAGATCATATTGCTACGTTTTTATGTCCAACTTAATTGGCTCCGTAAGCGTGTCTCAATAAACGGTTTCACATAATCCTCTCATTCTCCTCAAAGTACTTAATGTCTCAGTTGTAATTAAAAGAGGGTGATATTTTTAATTTACAAGATCTGTATCTCTTAAATGGTTGAAAGTTTAACGTTAGTCATTAGTAGTTCCGTAAGGAAATTTGCGTAATACACACTCAGTGTCGAAGTTGGTAGAGCGATATTTTTACTCTTCGCAAGTTACGATAAGAATTTAAAATACAGAACACATAGATAGCAATGCTTTTTCAAGTTTATATGATGATGGAACAATTAGCAAAGATCTTTTATACACAAAACATTCGACAATTGGGTTATACGACTCCTTATACAGTCGTGGAAAAAATTGCAAAAAATATAGAGACATAAGAGTGCATTGAATTATATTTTCATTTTATACGATCGACACAACAGTCCGACGCGCGGCCATGAACTCACGCTGAGAACAAATTGACAACTTTATTCTTCATTAATATCACGAGCTTTATGGAAAGTCCAGAAAGCTTTTTATGCATGATGACCTTTTAAACCAAGTTACTTTAAAGGAAGGGTATTTTATACTACTGTCAAATACAGTTTTTATTTAAAGAAGGTATATCTGACCCAGCATTTTAAAATGAGATAGATTAAAGTCCTGGATTAATTCTCTTTGAGGATGTCTTCCTTATTTTACGATCCGATGTGCGTGTTATTTTGTTTTATGCTGAAATTACTGTGCTCGCCTAGCACTAAAACCGGTAGCACTGCAACATCGAAGTAATATAATGTTGTTAATGTGCATGGTACGAATAAAAGTGAGAGCACATTTCTGCTCCCGAGCAGTGATAGCCAAGTAATTTGAGTATTGTTTCAGTATCCTAAGGGACAATCAGAGAATAATTTAATAGTTAGAAATTTAAAAATTGTTAGTTTAAATTAATTTTTAACTTAAATTAAATCCCATTTAATGGTAAGTGGTGATGGTCTTAGATGGTAAAATGCATTAACTTAAATTCTGAAAGAATTGTGAGGTCTCTTAATCTTGACATTGACGTTGATCTCTCTCAAGGTCTGAGTAATAAATAATAATGAGTATAAAACTCAGTGAGACAATGATGGGTACGACAAATTTGGCTAGGATGCTGGTAGAGTCGCAGTGGCGCACCTAGTGATTGATGTCTTATCATAATACAGTGTAGTTTAATACGGTCGTGGTCAGCGTAAATATTATGGTCTATCATTTTTCATAATTTATTTCCGATTCAACACCACTTTAATCAAATTTTAGTCTCGGGCTTGTATTTGAGCTTTTGTCATTATTTCTGGCCCACATTGGTTAGATTGAATTGTTTCGTATTTCGTACAGATAAATGATAATATAAAAACTCTTGTTTTACAAATTGCGAAAGACACAATACAAATACCTTTTTTATTATATTCAATGGCTATAAAATTTTACAAAAGTACCGTAGTAGGTACATACCTACCGACATCAAAACTTTAAATTGGTAAGTGCTGAATTTGATACGATCAGTGGAATTATACGGGAACATCATAATATACGAAACGATAGCTGAAGTTGCTACAACAAGTAGATTCCAATCTAGAGGAAATAAATCGATTACGTTTAGGCAACGTTAACGTTAAAACGGTAACGTTATTACATTTCGTTAAACGGAGAAGTCATGACCTTTTCCCTCTTAAATAGAAACCGAACCTTCATCGCTTTATTTGAAATCTTTTGGAAAATAAATGGATCCGTACCGTATGTAAATCGCACACCGTCGAAAGTTTTTATTGAAAAACTTGAGCTACTGATGAAAATGGACCGCGACACGAAATCACTTTCTTCATCTTATTAACGTTATGTTTCTTACTTATTTCAGTAAGCTACTTTGTAATGCTAGCGGCCTAAGCATTTTATATTCCACAAACTCGTTTTGAGTTATTATCTTCGCAACTTTCTTCTTGTCCTGATTTTAAATGGCACTTATTTGTTATGCTGGAAAATAATGGTAATAACATTTTATAAATGCTTTTCAAAAGGGAATTTCACTACTTTTAACCAAATGCGACAAAGAACAATTTCGGAAGGAGAAGTGACAGAAAGCCCCGAAGGAAAATATTTTTGTAACCTGATATAGAACGTACTTACAATTTCCTATTGCACTTATGTAGTAAAAGCAATATATAAAGGACATTACAAGACAAAGGCTAGACAGGAAGGACGGTTCATTTGCAGTAAAGCGATGTTTCCGTTTACGATCGCATCGGCAGCGCCTTGGCACCAGCACTGCTCGTAAACCCGTTGTGCCCTAACCTCGGATACCCTGTATGCCATATGGCAACAACATTTACCTCTAGGAACACCATTTTATAATACAAGTTGTAAAACACGCGTCATTTGCTTTAACCCATTGACCGGCCATCGCAAGCCTCACATCTCCTCTTAATTGAGGAGTATGTTCTACACATGGCATAATTCAGTACGTCTAACGATGCATATTGCATCGGTGAAGTGGCTTGCGGCATTTCAAATTTCGTGTGTATTGGGTGGACCTGGAATACTGAGCCCAATCTCATGTTAACTGCTGGTAAGAGGCTGCTTGGTGGTAGGGAAAAGTCCGACTGGCGCACTCCCAGCCTCTTGCTGGAGTTAGCCAAACGATTTGTCTTGTTATAGGCCCCATACACATATCGTTACGACCAATCGTTTCGTGTATGAGCGACATTTTTGTTGCGATCGATCGTTCAGACGAATCGTATCGTATATGGGCCACTTAAAGTCTTGACATACACCATCGATCCGTCGTTTCGATCAGTCTGATGCGACGGATCGTACAGATAAATCGTACCGTGTATGGGGCCTATTATGGCTGCGATCTTAAGAGCCAGGATTTTTTTCTGCTCTCTTCCAGTGCCATCGCCGCAACGGAACAAACGAGGAAACTAGCCATCCGATAGTGATGGGCTCCATTGGTCATGGAAAACAATATCAAAGGAATCACCACCGCTATTGGCCAATAAATAAGCAACAGGAAAGAAATACAGAAAACTCATATGGGAGAGAAAGACAGAACAATAATAGTAAACGAGTTGACGATTTACTTCAATTAGTTGATATGTTTATAACTTGTACGGAATCTCTCATATATGAGAACCTAAATAATGTTTTACCGGTGTACAATAAAGTTTGGTTGTATCGTGTTTTATTGTAATATTGTTCGCATATTTTTATGGGGAGTAAATTGTATTCTATGGTTACCATAATCATTAACCACCAATGTAAACTATACTCCGACACACCATTGCAGTTTCATCACTAAAAACTAAAAGTGCCTTCACAGAAATAAAAACAAGCATCATAATAATATTTTTTCTGCTTCCGGAAACGCTCAAATTCAAGGGGCTGGAAAATAAATTTTGTAACAATGTTGTTATACGCTCATCATGCCAAGATCGTGCGGCATGCAATAACGAGCCGACCTAATTTGTTTTTAAATCTGGTCTCCACCACAGGTATTTATGATCTTTTTTTAAACAGTGGTCGTGCATTTAAACTAATACTATTTTTTATTTTTGAGCTGTTTTGAGAAGTTATAAATTTCTATTTGTAAAGTTCTGTGGTTCACGAAGTCCTTAACAAATAAGCTCAATATCTTTGTAGACGCAATTATTAACATTTATGCGAGCAGAATTAATGGAACTTCTATGTTTCTAATTATTGAATTATTATTGAAAATTAAAAGTACTTAAGTACACATCATCATCATCATCATCTCAACCCATCATGGCCCACTATTGAGCACGGGTCTCTTCTCAGAATGAGAAGGTTAAGGCCTTAGTCTACCACCCTGGCCAAGTGCGGATTGGCGGACTTCACACACCTTTGAGTTTTGTGGACTCTCCGGCATGCAGGTTTCTTCACGATGTTTTCCTTCACCGTTTGTAGCAAATGACATTTAAATGCTTAAAACGCACATACTCGTAACTCCGAAAAGTCAGGGGTGCGTGCCCTGGGATTCGAACCCGGACCCTCCGAATAGGAGGCGGAATCCTTAACCACTAGGCTGACGACTGTAAATATTAAATATACTTAATAGGAAGGTTTATCACCCCGGAAACCATAATTGAAAATAATATAATATAAATATAAAATAAAAAAATAAAATATAAAAAATATTTTCTAACGTTATAACAGTCATTTAACGTCATCATGGGTTATCAGGTTATCACGTTTTTAAGGAAAGTTTACAAGGTTCCATCCATCCATCCTTGTTGACCATTGTTGACAATAATTAGATATTTAAAACTAAGTAGAAATAGTCGTTATAACAGTTTCATGAGTTCGTCGTGTTTTATACATAATATGTATGTACACGTACTACCACCTACTGAGTATTGACCATACTGATAAATATTTTTTGATTTATAAGAGACGACTGTCAATAAAAAAGCATTGTAATATGGCCACTGAATTATCTAATATCTTTAAACGAGCAATTCTTGTATATTTATTTATATATAATCACGATCTCGGAAACGGCTGCAAAGATTTTCATGAAAGTTACAGATTAGGGGGTTTTCGGCTCAAGAAATCGATTTATCAAGGTCCCAGGTTCGAGAAAAGCTCGGTTCCCGAGATAAAGAGATTTTAAAAACATCATACTGACGTCATCTATGAAACATTAGGATAACTTCTATGAGGTACTGTTTGTAACGTGTTGAACTGACGCCATCTATGAAACATTAGGATAACTTCTATGAGATACGGTTTGTTTGTTTCAGTAGTATGAAACTAGATGGCGCTCGAATATATTTTTAATATTCATTCTTACGTTGAAGCGCTATTTTTGCGTTATACCTACCTATTTTCTGTTTGAATAAAATTAAAAATCAGTGCGATTATCTCGCTTGACCTCGCAGGACGCGTAGTGATAGTTTAACGTGCGTTTGTGATATTTACGAGAATATTTGTAAATAAATGTTAGTTTTGTTATTATCGATTTAATAATATATTTTAATAAAGTTTTAAATAAATAATGGTCAGATCGATGAAATTACTTAAAATTTTAAGTACGCCTAACAACTTGCTCATTAAACTAAAAGTATATTTATTTATGTTGTTTAATTATCATAAACATTCAATACATTTTATCGCAAATAAAAATTTCAGTCGGGGACTGCCTAAGCCTGCGAAAAGTACAAAGGAAAGTTCAATGAATTTATCTAATTAAGTATGTACCTATTTAAAATGCAATTAATTCGCTCACACAGTTAACTTCTATGAGGTACTGTTTGTAACGTGATGAAATTTCAGTAGTATGAAACTAGATGGCGCTGTACAACTTTGTGAAACACGCTGTTGAGATCCTTTGGCCGTAACATAAGTAAAATGAATTTTGTGCTCAGTGAACAGTTGTATGATTTGACTCCTGAATAGATGGCGGAATTCCTCGTATTTCTTGCGATTCATACTAAATATAATTTTCAACCGAGCAAAGCTCGGTCAACCAGGTACTTAACATTTATGCGAGCAGAATTAATGGAACTTCTATGTTTCTAATTATTGAATTATTATTGAAAATTAAAAGTACTTAAGTACACATCATCATCATCATCATCTCAACCCATCATGGCCCACTATTGAGCACGGGTCTCTTCTCAGAATGAGAAGGTTAAGGCCTTAGTCTACCACCCTGGCCAAGTGCGGATTGGCGGACTTCACACACCTTTGAGTTTTGTGGACTCTCCGGCATGCAGGTTTCTTCACGATGTTTTCCTTCACCGTTTGTAGCAAATGACATTTAAATGCTTAAAACGCACATACTCGTAACTCCGAAAAGTCAGGGGTGCGTGCCCTGGGATTCGAACCCGGACCCTCCGAATAGGAGGCGGAATCCTTAACCACTAGGCTGACGACTGTAAATATTAAATATACTTAATAGGAAGGTTTATCACCCCGGAAACCATAATTGAAAATAATATAATATAAATATAAAATAAAAAAATAAAATATAAAAAATATTTTCTAACGTTATAACAGTCATTTAACGTCATCATGGGTTATCAGGTTATCACGTTTTTAAGGAAAGTTTACAAGGTTCCATCCATCCATCCTTGTTGACCATTGTTGACAATAATTAGATATTTAAAACTAAGTAGAAATAGTCGTTATAACAGTTTCATGAGTTCGTCGTGTTTTATACATAATATGTATGTACACGTACTACCACCTACTGAGTATTGACCATACTGATAAATATTTTTTGATTTATAAGAGACGACTGTCAATAAAAAAGCATTGTAATATGGCCACTGAACAATTAAATTTAATTACCGAATAAAATACAAAATATTGTCATAACTTCATTTAGAAAACTATTACGGTTTAAATTAAATGAACACAAAACTTTCATTTCATTTAAGGTTAGACGGCAGCTGGTTAAAGTCGTCTATAAATACAGATAATTACCGGTGTTTAGGTGATCATTTAGTACTATAATTATTATCTTGTCGACACGCCAAATTAAATTGCCCCAGCGCACTTATAAATTAGACAGGGTTATTTCAGTGATGACTTAGCAACGACTTGTTTAGAATACCCTCGGTGATTTACGACTCACACATGGACAACCTGACGTGACTAATACATACCTACTAGGCCATTTATTAATAAACAAATATAAACAAAAAATAAACTGCCAACTTCCTTTTGCGTGCTTACAAACATAAAAGTTTTTCGTGCGTATCCTAACGAAAACATAAATTAGGTAAATTTACTACGTTTTATAGAGAGCATCCCCTTCATTACATACATATGTTCGTAACGACATCGAGGGTCACTGCGTAGTCACTCTCCCCCATACGAATTCGTAGCGGCTCGGAATCGGCGAAATTATCAAAACTTTTTAACTTACAACTTTTCCTTAAACGAATAAAGCGGGCGAGCTTTGCTCTGTCGGAGCTTTCGCGGCGCGAGCCATTTCGGGCCGGCTCTCCTTGTCTAACGCAAAGGATTCATGTCAGGGGGCAAGCGAGCTTCGGCGGAGTCGTTGTCTCTCGTTGCGAATGTTCCGGTACCGAAGCAGTCCGTCTAGCGAGCGACGGGCCGGTTTCAGTTCTCCTCATGGCGATGTTGGGTGCACACGTTACGGCCGCCCAGACCGCTGCGTTACGACGATCGCGACGATACTGTCTCAACTAATAAATCACGCGATTCGAACAAAGTAAACTCTCACGAACAGATTATAACTCGACATGAGATAACAAGGCCGCGACGCTACTACTGTGATTAATAGCTAAAAGTACGTTCAACTCTGATTCTAACGGAAGCGTAATCTTAGTAAGACTCGATTTAGGTGCGTAATGTAAACAGATAAACATTGTCGAAGTTGCCGGAATTGTTTGTTGATTTAAGGTATTGTAGTCGGTCGTATTGTTTTGGGAGTTAATGTAGTTGGAAACAGTGTAGTCCGAGTTTAGTGTCAGGTGAATGTGCGGGCCGGGCGAGTGCGTGTAGGCTGCCGGTAGGATGAGCGGGATGGCAGGAGGGCAATGGATCGCAATGCTGTGGTGCGTGGTGGCGGCGGCGCTGGCAGACTCCTGGACCGCCTTCCAGGAGCAGCCTTGTTGCCGACCAGTGACGCACCATCGCGTCCGACATCATCGAGGTGAGTCATCTGGTGAACAATAACTTACTTTTTACAAAAAAGTAACGGTCTTTAAAGTCTACAAGTAGAGATATCAACTGTCGAATACAAAAAAAATAACGAAATCGGTTTACCCAATGCAAAGTTATGAGGCAACACATAAAAGAAGAGTCGAATTGAGAACCTTCTTTTTTTAAAGTCGGTTAAAAACATTGATCGCCATAAACAGTTTATTTCTTTTATCATTTCCTCTCTTCCATGACCTAAAAAGCTTTGGTCATATCTTTGGTATTACAGATCTGATATTATCAAGTCATATGTCCAACGGCGATGGTGGCCACTTACCATCGAATGGCTATTTACATTAAAAAGTGTTTTTCTATTAGAAAACGCAACACTCTTATATTAACTGCAATAAAAGGAATAGTTTCACTCAGAACCGAATTATAATACCATGATGCTATGCACTTTTAGATACGCATAGGTAGGTAAGTAGGTACTAACTTACTTTATGTTGGAACTACAATGGGAAGTTTCAGGGTCCTACTTTATACGTACCATCAACTGTTACTATCCTTTCGGGCCCATAGCTATGATGAACTCTCTTGTTGCACATCCGCCTTGTTATCCAGTTAACCCACGTTTCGTAGTTAGGTACTTTGTATTCATATTCAAATCATTATGTTTCAACATCAGGTTTAACGGAGAAATTTGAAAGATTTGAAATGAAGCCTTTTTGCAGACTATTATGTCTTACATTTTACGTAAAACACATTTTACGAAAAACTTACCGTAAAACGCACAGCTGCTAACTTTTTTTTTTACTAAAAATTCGCATGCAGATTTTTTTTTTGCCCAGCTGAGATTTTTTTTCTAAACAGGAAGGAGGGCGGGTAGAGAACTTTTGCCTATGTGTATGTGCCTTTTATAGATTGGGGTATTAGTAGAAATTTCTTTTGATTTTATTATTGTGGCAGTATATACCAACTTGCTACCAAGATTTTTGAAAAGGAGGTCCGTCGAATGAACGCGTACTGTGACATGGACGCGAACAGGCCAACTGACTCTACCTGTTTATCAGCAAAAAACATATTTTGGCTTGCGAGATGAGCGTCGCTAAGCGTAAATGGTTCTACAACGCATTCTTAAAAAAATAATATGTTTAGCACATTCGGAGCGATTTTAACTTTATAATTATGAATGCATGGTGAATTATGAATTAAGAAACTTATCTCTAAACTCAAACTCAAACTTTTGTATCCCACGTAGATAAGTTCGTAAGCCTGTGCAGTGATTTGCACTTCCTTTTCGTAGAACTGTTCTGGGTTGCAAGTGTTGCAACGCTGCAATTTACTGATCTCTAGACTTGCTACACTTTATAATAAACTTTGTCAATCCAAGAGCAACTACATACATACAAATTGATAATGAATCCTATGCTCGTATCATTTAAACAAAGTTATAATAACATCATTTTAAAACCAACATTTCTTTGAAACCTATTAATTAGTGCCATTATAGTTAATACTTCTTTACATAAATTGAATATTTTATTTATTTATTAATGTTATTTATTTATGTACTAGCGGACCGCCCGCGGTTTCACCCGCGTGGATCCCGTTCTCGTGGGAATATATGCATGTATTATACATAAAAACCTTCCTCTTGAATCACTCTACCTATTACAAAAAACCGCATCAAAATCCGTTGCGTAATTTTAAAGATTTAAGCATACAGACAAACAGACAAACAGACAAACAAACAGACGGACAAAAATAGCGACTTAGTTTTATACTATGTAGTGATAATTTCATAAATTATACAAGTTATCCATAGCTTATTTTTCGGATGTTATTTTTACCTTTAAGAGATTTTGCATCAGGCAGGTACTTGTAAAAGTTAAAAATTGTCATAAAATTGGATAAATGGAATCTGAAAGTCGAACGAAGTTAGAAATATAAGCAAATAATTATAGTGTATTGTAATTGTAGCCGTTTTGTAAGCAAATTAAAAATAAAAATAAATATCTTTATATATTGAGTAATTAGGTACTAATTAAGCAACTGCAAAATCCCATACCTACTTATTCGTAAATGCTCGCGACCGCGACGAATGTTCAACTACCCACCATAAAAATCGGTTTGGTAATTGGAAATGGCATCATGTAAATGAGCTCTTAGAAAATTATGATTTCAATGTGTCAATAGTCCTATTACCAAAGTAACTTGATTTTATATTATGAGTCTCTACGTGGTATATAGAAGGTAACAGAAGTATAATTTGCAATTTTGACGATACTACAGCATGATAGGCGTTCTATAAAGGGCTTGGTTATCTACCTTATGCCTTCCTAGATAATATTTTGTAAAAACAAAAAAAAACCTTGGGATTTGGGATCAGAATTCTAGGTCACTCCGATATGGTCAAAAACTGCAAAAAGGCTTATGACGTGTTTTGGTTTTAGACTGAGATATCTGGGTTTGCCTGGATCGCTACAACTCTGAACTCCTCAATAGGTACGTAGGTCTGTACCTACAAGCTTTGCTGTGCGCAGGCGGCGATAGCTATTTACACAGCATCAGATGATTTTATTCATTTACATATTATTGATTTGAAACGCCATGTCAATAGGTTTAAAATATTTTATTTCATTATGGCAGCACAATGTTTTATATTGCATTTAAGTTGTTAGGTAACAGTTAAAATCAATCAGCCGTACCTGTTACTTTTTGGTTTTTGGACTAAAAATGATGTACGAAAAAGCAAATAAAATAAATATTAGTAACAAACTAAAATCAATATTAGTACAACAAATAAATATCTATTAGTAACAAAGTATTTCACCAGAATTATGCAAAAGTGTTTGCGGCTCAGTCCAACCAAGTCACTAACATCTACGCGGTGTATCTCTATCTCTATCTCCAGTTCTGAATACGTAATAACGAAATATTTATTTTGTTTATTTAGCATCCCTCCGACGGATGACCTAATTATATACGCTCTAGTAACGTTTGTTATCATTATCTCTGAACAAACTAACCTGATATCTATCTAAATATCTACAACATCTACATGTATAATCACTGATCGCTGTGTTTACATGGACGATACATACATATATGAGAAAAACTATTACAAGACAATGGAAAACAAGAATTTTTAGAATTTTTATGCTTCTTTGCCTGTGGTTTTATTCAGAAGCGGCTGAATCGATTTGAGCGTGGTTTCGCTTAAAAATCAGTTCATAAATATAAAAGTAATGTCAATTTAAATAATCAAGCCTTACAGTTTCTGAATTTGGCTACAAAGTGACTAGTTTCCCTAAGCGTAAATAATATAGCTAAATCATAAACGTTTTTTCTATAAAATAGACTTGATTATCCTGTAAATTATATATTGGAACATTTTAATTATAATTCTGTCAATCGCAATAAGCTGTAGTATTTAAACTGATTGGCAGTTCGCGAATTAAACGCCTTGTAGCTTGATTAAACCTCGTTTAGCTTCGAAAATATAATTATATCAAGATATTGTACCAGGAACCTGCCCTCGCTTAGCTAGTTTCGAGCTCAGGTAAGTACCTACTTAATGTACTTAAAATGAATTTATATTGTCGTAGAACTGCTTGCCTTACCCTTAACCCTTTAATAATTTAGCGAGGACACACATTACGGTGGAATTTCATCATTTGTACAATAATGACGGTAATGATTTCGATGCGACGTTGATTGATATCATAACAAGGAATATAATTTTTATACCTATGTCTACATCCCTATTAGCGACTAATGTTATAAATGCGAAAAAGCTCTGTCTGTCTGTTAGGCTTTTCAGAAACCACTGTACTGATTTTAATAAAATATCGTACAGATAATTCTCTCTTCGACAAGTAACGCGAACCGCACAATGGCGAATGGAAGATAATATCCAAGATTCCCAAAAATCCTTTATTAGCGCTTACTTGCGTCATTTGCGATACCTATAAATAAAGTTTTAAGTGTATCCATTGAAGAAATAAAATTTTCCATTTTATCCCTTTTTATATCCCCTTGGGAGGAATTTCCAAAAATCCTCGTTTATGGTCCCCTGCAGTACACAATTAACATAGACACCTAAGTTTAGATTTTTACGTCTAGTAGTTTTAGCTGTGCGTGGTCAGCAAGTAAAGGGTTTTATTATACCTAGTCTTATTGTTGGTTGGTTACATCACACATTACGTGTACGGTTCTTTATCCATATAGTGGTTTGGAGGAGTCAGTGGCCAAACCATGTCAAGTATTTGTATGCTGTCTCAGCAGCTGACAGACTAGAGAAGTTGAAATAACTTGATTGCTATATCACCATTACAATCGGGAGTATCGGGACTGACAACATCATGTCAGTCATCTTAATCTAGGCCGATCCCAATCCTACATAACATGTTCAATCACTTATCAGAATACGAGCAATTAAATACGTGTAGGTATGAATTTGCTAATAACCAATGTTGAATTGATCTACTGATTGAGATGTGACTTGGAGCTTTTGATCGGGCCCAGCTATACAAACTTACAGAAGACTACTTGATTTAGAAAATGAAAAAAAAAGGTATGAACATAGGTATTATGTAAAGTATGTAGAACTATAAAGTTTTGTACAAGACACGTGTTGTCGATAAGGAAAATCCTTTTTAATTAAGCAATTTACTGTAAAACTTTACCGAAAAAGTTAAAATTCAGCTAGAAAATATAGTTCTAATAGTTTATTGGCATACATCTTTGTTTATTGGTTTGAGGTTCTAATAGCAGCTAAACGGTACTTTAGTACATACTTTAGTACATCACTTTCATATTTATCATATATTTTCTTATGTATTTTATTTTTATTATATCATAAAGTATGTAGTTTTTAAATATGACTTACAAGCCAGTGTTTTCGAATGAGTGGCGAATGATATAATCATTAAAAGACTAAAATAATAAATACGGAAAAGAAGTACCTAGCATTTTATTTTTAAGCTCAATTAAGAAAAAATAACTGGAAGATTATGAAGTCATTTCTCAATAAGACGTTTTGAATAGGTAGAGCTCATTTTCTGTACATTAAGCATATTTCCATATCCGAATAAATATTTAATTCGCAGCGAGGAAAAGCAGTTTCCAAATTCTTTCGGGACATCTATAGGCTAAATGGGGACAATTTGCCATCATTAGTAGTAACAAGAATTCCCTGTTCACGCGACGACATAAACGCACCATATTAAAATTTCTGTCGTGTTTTATGGCCCTTGGAAATTATACAATTATAATAAATCATTAGGCAATTTGCTTCACAACGGCTTTTGTTTGCGTTTCAATAGTTTCTAATTAACATTGCGTTTTCCGAAATTTAAAAAAAGCATTAACAATGGCCATTGTTTTATTCTGTCTCGCTACAATAAATCCTTTTTTAAATAATCTTCATAGTAATGTCGAAAAGTAAGTAATTTATTATGTTGGTAAAGCAATTTTTTTTAGATTTTCACTTTCTTATGTAATAAACTAATAAACAATAAGCTTTGGTATGGATTATCTTATAGCTTCATCTACAACGTGACAACCTTCGTGTAAAAGAGGTATAAATGTTCATAACTTTACTGGCTGAATAAGTTTTGGCTTTTCGGGTTTCCGGCTCACGAATGGAGAAATTATTGCAGAAAGTGAGGGATCTAGAAGTATAAGGTGTAGGAAATAAGTGATAGGAGGAGATTATAATAAATTACATTGGTTGATCAAATCATACTTTGTATTAAGGAATGAAGATGACGTTTAACTAACTACCAAACTACACGAGTTATGCAGCCGCTTACCATTTCGGTATTCAATAAGCAGTAGTTCTATACATATATGTAATTGATTGACTTCAATTATGAAGCTGTAATGTTTATAATGGTCGCAACTCTTATTACAAGTTCCATAATCCTTCTTGATATCATATCGTACCAAGATAAAAAAGGAATTTCATTTGAAGACAACTGGATAAAGAACAAAAATAGAACATTTAGTGAGTGAAGTTTCTTTAGACGACGTGTGTATTATGAGCTCATGTGTATTATGAGTGCAATGTCTGGCAAATGACTCAACTCACCATATGATATTTTATCTCGAGGACTAAATTTATTTATTTATTTATTTATTTAACCTTTATTGACCACTATTTACAATATAACGGTACAAAAGGCGGGCTTAATGCTAATTGCATTCTCTACAAGCCAACCTTTAAGCCAAACAGAAAAACACAGTAAATATTATTTTTTTATAGTTTATGGGCAGCAAACTGATATTATTTTAGTCAGCAAAGTGGTCAGTAGGATATCAATCATGATTGACGATGTTCCCACAGTATTTATCATCTTTCATAGCTTGTTGGTGATGTCATAACGTACATGTCTTTCAGACCGAAATACAAAGGCGTTAGTTAATAATTATGTAGGTACTCATACTAGTAGTTTTTCCACTTGTATTAGGTACACGCATCTATCGCATTTTTAGACTGAATTTAAAACTTGAATCTATCAAAATGCCAATATTCAGAATTTTAACAAAACTCTCTTAAAATAGATCTGATAATTGGTTATAAAAGCTACTAGTAAAATAAAAAATATTTATAATTATGTTTTTTATATAAATAGGTACATCTGGCATTGTGAACCATAAATAAAAAGTTGGTTCGCCTCAGGTGTGCCAAAGTATATTAATTAATTAATTACATAAATTAAGTCGGAAATGCACTAATGTACAAACTCTATAGAAATAAGGTAAGTTCTCTTTTTTATTTGCATAATACGTAGTATAGGTACAATAATATTCAGGAGTTGAACGAAAACTTTTATGAGAAAGGCGCGAACAAAGAAGTTCTACAAATTCGGTCAGTATTTCCGGAGCTTATTGCTACGGACAAAATCGTTTTTGCCTTATAACTTGATTCGGAAGATGTGTTTATATGGGCGAAGTTTCTCCTACTCGCTCGGAAAGCTACTCAATTTGATAGTTTATTGTTTTTTCTTTTTGTTTTGAGCCAATTTCTTGTGACTTGCATGTTTAAATTCATATTTGCATTATATATGAACACCTTACAACAGGGTGACACTAATGGCAAATAATTTTGAGCACTTCTGTGCTTCGGAGGGCACATAAAGCGGTTGGTCCCGGTTGCTGACGATAGATATCTAGCCATCGTTAAGCTACATATGATGGAGGCCTTCGGGCCGCATGAAATTTTCTGATTCTTGGGGTGGTCGCTAACTACTCTACCAATCCACACTGGAGAAGCGTGTTGGAGTGTTCATTTTTGTGCGAGGAGAATATATGTAGGTACTCGTATGTACCATCGGCCAAATTAATTCGTATCCCACCTTCAGCTCATTTTCTTATAACACATCAAGTGCAATTAAGTCGAAATTCGTTTAAATATTCGTTGCCTTGGAAACAAACCTGTTAATCTCTACATGACATTGACAATACATTATTTATATTTCGAGATTTGTGTTTCTGAATACTTTGACATATTATATAATACAATAATCAACATAAACATTAAACACATTGTCTGTCCATCATGAAGTAAAGATATTCAAATCTGCAAAAACGATTTCTGATAAATAAAATTATTAAAAAGTGAAAGTAACTTTGTTCGTCTATTGGCTTTTCACATTTAAACTGCTGAATCTGTTGAAACGACTGAATGCTGCATTTATTGGAAATTATATGGAGGAGGTTTGAGATTCTGAAAAAAACAAAGGATAATTTTACTCCTCTAAATAAATTCCCATTGAATAATTTTAACGGTATTTTTTTTTGCTTAGCTGGTAAGCCGCGGGGAAAACTTGTATATAATTAATACAAAAAAGGATTTCTGTCAAATATATTTTGCAGTTATCAGATACTAGCTTTTGCCCGCGGCTTCGCCCGCGTGGAATTCGTTTATATCGCGAACCGGGGAAGTGGGGAAGGGGGTACGTCATCAACTATCTTTCTGAGAAAATTCATCGAAATCGTTCAAGCGGTTCAGATTTTTCATACAAATTTTCATACCCTAATGCAAGCCTTTAGGGGTTGATTTTTGAAAAAAAAGTAGCCTCTATGTATCTCTGGGTCTTCAACTATTTTCATTCCGAACTTCATCCAAATTGGATCGGTGGTTTAGCCGTGAAAACGCCACTGACAGACAGACAGACAGACTTTCGCATTTATAATATTAGTATGGATTGTAAAAAGTAAATCATTGCACTTGACAAAAATTTAGAGCGACGTTTGACGATTTGACGGAATGAGCATAATAATAAGAAAGTCATATGTGCAGCAGACACGCTTGAAATGAAAACGAATTTGACATCCTCAAAAGTTCAAACGAACTGTTGACGAAGTGGGGTACGAATCAATTTTGCCGATTGTACATATATACGAGGGGCGGCTGATAAGTCCGCGGCCTGAAGTACTTAATGAAAGAAAAGTTCGGTTATATAATTTTTATTTTTCAATATAGTCACCCTCAAGTGAAATGCATTCTTCACATCTTGCATATAATGCTTTTAAACCGTTGAAAAAAAATCATTTGTCTGCCTCGTTAAAATGACTTTTTACGGCCGCCTTCATCTCTGATCTCACTATCGTCGGAAAATCTTCGGCCCCTGAACTCCTTTTTAATTTTGAAAAAAGAAAAATGTCGCTAGGTGTCAGATCTGGATTATAGGGTGGGTGGTCGATTTCTGAAAATCCTGTGTCTTTAAGGGCCTGGCGCGCAACCCGAGCGGTGTGAACTGGCGCATTGTCTTGCAAAAACAGCACACCGCGCGCCAACTTTCCTCGTCTATTCTGCATTACAGCCTCCGGTGATTGAGTCAGTAAATTAGCATAGTACTGATCATTCATTCTAGTTTCTTTAGGTAAATAGACAATCAATAAAATTCCCTCGCTATCCTAAAAAATGGTCGGCATGATCCGAGACGCCGACTTTTCCACTTTGAATTTCTTCGGCGCTCTTTCTCCTTTTTTATTCATTCATTCCACTCTTGTTTCGATACTGGATCATACTGACGTATTGATGTTTAGACAACGGTTACTATTTGGTGAAAAATTACATCCAAATTGTCCTTGGCCAATTCTAAAATCTTGTTACAAGTCGCAAGTCGCCGCTGCTTGTCGAGTGGTGTGAGCGTTCGCGGTACCTAAAGTTCACAATTTTTTTTTATATGAAAATATTGATGTTAACTTTCTGCGATTTTTTTTAATGACCTGTAACTCCTCTACTATTTGCTACAATTTAATTCTTCGATCGTCTAGTACTAATTTCTCTACTTTTTGAAAATTTTCTGCAGTCACTGCCGTTACAGGTCGACCCGGTCGGGGGTCGTCTTCAGAGGGCTCTCAGCCCTGTTGAAATAAGCGAACATACTTTTTGACCATCGTATATGAAGGTTCAGATTCTACAAGAACTGATGACATTTCTTAAAAAAATCCTTTCGGTGTATTTTCTTTCTTTGTGAGGAACTTAATCACAGCGCGATGCTCGAAATTATGCGACTTGTCAAGTTCAGTCGACTTGGCGGTGTTTGTTGTTAGATAGATTAACTATTAATGATCACAACAAAAAAAATTATGGCTCTATATACTGCCAGAGAGTGCTGCTTCTAATGATATTAGTAATGCGGTGATTAGTAATCGCTAAGTACCTTAGGCCGCGAACTTATCAGCCGCCCCTCGTACGTATATTTACGCTCTAATTTTATACTTAACGTACACATCTTTTTAACTATTGGTATTTATTCAGTATATATTTAATACGATACAGACGATACTTAATATCTAACTAAATATTATTTAAGCTCCCAGTTGGAATACGATAAGTACTTTGACGGCTGACTCTACATATATAAGAGGGCAATAGGTAAGAGGGTATCTAGCCGCCGGGACTCAGGGAAAATTTCTAAAATTACTCTTACTGCTAATGATGTCAATTACCAAGTTTAACAAAATACCATAAAAATATAAAATTAGCATAAAAATAAATGGATTTCTAAAATAATAATTTGGTAATGTAATAAGTAATTGCCAAAATCTCAAGGATTTAGTTTCATTTTCAAAGTACCTACAATTTTAATTTCTAAGAAATCAAGGCCTATTCCGGCCTATTCCGATCCAATACCAAAAAACTAATACCATTGGTATTAGTTTATTATCCCAGTGAATTTCTATTCCGAACGAATACCAGTCATAAACGAATCCCAAAATTATTAAAATGGTATGAAGGTACAGTCAGTAATAAAAATGCTGTGAAATGTGATATTAAGTAATGTATATTTCATTTCAATCAAAATCAGTCTTATTAAACATGTTCAAGTGTAGTAACAAATAATTGCACAAATACCATAAGAATAAATAAAGTTTTCATCACACCTATTCGAAAAAGACGACTTGGTTCGGACTTACGCGGTTCCAAAGTTGCTGTTTTCTATTCAGCGGGCGGGAATGAATTTTCATACAACTTTTCCTGCCGGCTAGATCTTTTCCGTCCTATTTTGAATTTAGAACATTTTAGTATTTTGCGCTAAAGAAATCGAACGCAAATATTGTTTGAATAAAGAATGTCTGGTACGACGCGAGGGCCCCGCCAGCTGAATAATAAAAAAAGAAATCAAATTAAGATTTCGTTTTCAAATTAAAATTAAGTTTTCGTGCATATTTACGTATTATTTTCTATTATTTTCTATTATATATATATATATTATTTTCTCATAGTGGGTGATGAAAAGTAGAGTGTATCACTCGGGTGCAAGTATATTTTTGGCTCGGGCGACGTACTTTGAATCAAAAAACGCCCTCGCCTAAAAAATATTACTTTGCACCTTTGTCATACAATCTACTATTTTCCAACAAATCACTAGGCATCGTTTTCAACTTTAAATAAAAACTATCACAAAAAAATTAAAATTACAATTAAATACTAAAATTATAATTATATAGTAAAAGATTCAATCAACAACTATGACAAAAAGAAATTACTTTTATACTTTGTAATCAAATATCAAATATTGGCACGACAGTTGGCAATTTAATGTGTTTTAAAAAAATCAACATTAAATAGATAAATAATAATTATTTGTGCAAGGACAACGATTCGTATAAAAACAGACCTTATTTTATTTGATTGTCTTAACGTTCATTAAGCAAAATATCAAAACGCTTAAGGCGCTTAGTTTGCTCAACCCTTGACTGTGATTAGTTGGTTTGGATTTTTAAACAATAGGAACGAGCTCACCTTTTTTGCTGGTAAAAAAAATTGGCATGTCAATCTACATAAGTAAAAATGTGCTTTTTTGCAGGTAAAAAAATTGGCAATCACTTTCATAAGAAAATGTTTGTATAAAATTTAGGATTGAATTACGATCATTATAATAACTTATGAAATAGCAAAAGAAACGTTTTCTGTGACTGTACTAAAAGTTATGTTTTGGTATTCGTTCGGAATAGATTAGGTACTTCTTTTGAATGGTATTCGTTCGGAATAAAAATTCACTGGGATAATAAACTAATACCAAATGGTATTAGTTTTTTGGTATTAGATCGGAATAGGCCTAACATGTGTACATATCTGGGATTGCTCACACATCTAACTGTAGTGGATGTATCGGATTACAGTTTACCATGCGTCTATCAACGTCAAATTAATTACATACTATTGAACCATCCTCGTTTGCTCCGAAAAACTTAATCCTAACGTTAACAAAAGGCTAGTAATTTCTAAAACCTTCATAATATGAAGATTTGTTGTAATTGGCATACCTATCTCTTTTATTTCTACACTGATTAAATTATAACGAAATGTAACTTCAAGTTTTCTATGATATCAAAGCCAAAACTATCAAAATCGGTTTAACTTTTTCTAAAACCAATGTAATTAATGAACACAGACAATTCTAAAAAGCATTTTGTAGGATCCATTGCGATAGTAAATCACCTCAGTAATTTTTTCACAATAACATAAATGTAGAGAGTGTAGAGACATCGATCATTTACAGATTCATTTTAGTTTCACTTAGAGAAAAGTATTTAAACCTAAATAGGTAATAACAATTATTTGCCACATCTTTTAAGAATACTCAAACCTGCTCTAAAGTTTTTATTTAAACTGTTCTTGTGAATGCCAATACTACCTCTATTATACTTACGTTTCTCAAATTCCATATAAATTACATATAAACCAATAGAAATATACATTGTTGACTATTAGATAAGATGGCATGTTAACTAACATAAATGTTGTTTGTATAAATAAGGAAGATATTTTGAAAAGTATTTCTTATTTTGGTCTGCGTAAGATTAATTACAATAACTAAATTTGATAGGTATATAGAACCAGTTCGGTTACTATACCTATGAGACAAGATACCACGAGATATTTATCTGCCTTCAGCATGCTTTTTAAGTTTTGTTAATGGAAATAAGATTGCAAACGAGCATGCTATACCTAGCACCCTTATGTTGCCGCCCACGACATAAACTGACACAGATTAAGTAACCACAATTAGACAGTTATTACTTAAGTATATTCTACACAGTCTTACTTGATATATTTCTTGTATTGTTTAATTTCTTTTTTGCACTTCGTCTTAGACTTTTCCTAAAAATATGCGTAAAAAATTAATATGATTTTAAACATACATAAGTATAACGCACAAAAAATACCTATTAGTCATTTACAATTTTTAAAAAGCTTGTTTAGTGTTGCAGTCAAATTAAAAATTTCACACGGTACCGTTTTAGGTAGACGTCCGTCACCACCTAGAAATATACAACCGATAAAAGTGCCGATAAAAGTGATGCTTTATAAAGCTCAAGTCAGGCCTCACATGGAGTACTGTTCTCACCTCTGGGCAGGGGCTCCACAATACCAGCTTAGTCCATTTGACGCCGTACAAAAGCGCGCTGTTCGAATTGTCAACGACCCACGAGTCACTAACAGGTTAGAACACCTAAGCCTTAGGAGAGATATAGGATGTCTCTGTGTGTTCTACCGACTTTACAACGGTGAGTGCTCCGAGGAATTGTTCGATTTGGTGCCAACGTCACCCTTCCATCATCACACCACTCGCCGAAGATTGAAGTTTCATTCACATCGCCTGGATCCGTGGCGAACGACTACAGTTCGATTTTCACGATCATTTTTGCCGCGAACTTGCAAGCTGAGGTATTCCCGGAGCGCTATGACATGGGGTTCTTCAAGAAAGGTGTAAAAAGAGCTCTCCATCCGGGCCGGCGTTGCACAGGTGACTCCCCTGGTGT